>CM032126.1:35824390-36509390 GCA_018894105.1 Jacaranda mimosifolia
ATTTTTATTTAAAAAATTATTAAAGGGTTTTAAATAAAAAATAATTAAATTGATTTTTTATCAATTTGAAACGATTTTTTCACCAAATGATTTTAATCATCAAATCGAATCGAAACCTTTGCCTGTTCTCGGTTGAACCAGTCGAATCGATTGGTCCAGCCTAATTTCCTAAACAATGGTTAGATGTATAGGTCGTGAATAGATATCTATCTTGAGTTTGAAAGTACGAACATATTAAGGTCATTCCAAAAAAGATATTTAGATACACTTAAATCATTGAAAATAATATAAAGAAATATAATTTTTCAATTTATAATAATTCTAAATTGAAGATGAAATTACTTCAATATCAATGATTAAAATATAACCACATGATATCAAATTAAAATTATATATAAATGTATGGCGTTAGAAAGCCCTAAAGGAAATATATCCCATATATCTTGAGTATTTTTGGAAAAAATTTCGACATCAACTCTTACAAGCAAAAAAAAAAAAAAAAAAAAAGCAGTTGTCAAATTATTAGATGTTCTTTCATCGGAAAAATATCTTAATTAAAGCATTCAATCATTTCTTATAATTCCACTAGTTTTATATATATATATATATATGTTATTATTTTAATATGAACATATGATTTCAAACTATTTAGTATATTACATTTGCTAATCTGTAATAATATAAAAAATCAATATTGCACATTACACGAAATTATACATAGGACCAAATATATTTCATCTTTAACTATTCCTCTGATATTTTTCAAAATGTAATTCATCATTATACATTACCAAAATAAATTTTAGATCCTCTATTTCATCTTTTATTTTGTTGTATTTGTACTGAGTGTATTTAATTCTCTATTAATTAATTTTATAATAAAATATTTAATACATATATTATATATATACATAATTAAATAAAATAAAAAATTTAAACCACATATAACAGCTCCTTACAACCAAATCTATTACCAAACTGAAACAGTTGATCACATTAAAACTTCAAAATTACAACACAAAGCCGGCTATGACAACCAAACACAACTACAAATAGCCACACTTTTATTTCTCCACTATTAAACCACAGCCCGTCTCTAATAAACACAAGCTGCAGTTCATCACCAAACACAACAAACGAAAACCTACTAATAGGTCTTACCGGTTCCATATCCACCGGTTCCGGCATTCGGGTCTTGATGCCCGACTCGCCCGGCGCCACCTGTAGTCGTGCCCGCCGGGTACTGTGACCCGACCACCCCTGTGGTGGTGCTAGTGGTGGTTCCTGGCGGGTGATCAGAGCGGAGCAGTCCTCCCTCGCCTCCGGCAGTTGGGTAATGTCCGCCTGTGCCAGTGGTGTAGTCGTGGCCGTAAGTTCCACCGCCAGCGGCTCTAGTGGCGGCGTTGTGCCCACGGGCCTCGTGTTTCTCGCGCTCCGCCTCGTGGATCCTCTCCTCTTTCTTCTGTGTGGCCATCTCCTTTTGCAGTGGGTCGCGGGTTGTCATCTTCTCGCCCTGTTCATTTAGTTCATCAAAATTAATTAGTACTAAAAGCAGATTAAATTACTCAATATATTCTACCCACAATTATTGCATATGACTTACAAAAAATTTATTTGAATTTGATTTTGATACTTTTTTTCAAGATTCGACGTACGGAAAAAATTGAAGAGAGAAAAAAGAATGGGAAATATATTTTGCTTACAACTTACTAACTACAAAAAAGCTAGGGATTGAGTCTTCTAGGGTCTTTTTGTGCATTTTGCTATGTCTTGCAACGTAACTGTAGCCTCTCCCACACGTAAATGAAATATGTGAGTCTTTGAGCGCCACCTCTCGACCAAAGCCGTAATCACATGAACTGTTGTTCGTAGGATTTATGCCAACATGCAGTAATCCAAAGCAATAAACAAATATTGCAAGTCAGATTATCAGGAATGGATCAGATAATCACAATTAAGGCAATACGTGCGTTTATATCCAGATGAGATTCAAAAATAAAGCATGCGGTATAAGAATTAGACATGCATTATAAGTATTTAAACATACAGCATGCGATATCAGATTTTATACATACAGCATGCGTGATCAAAATAAACTTTCAATTCAAGGCAAATAAGAATTTCAAATAATTAATCAAATACGAGTCCAGGAAAAGCCAAAATTCATAAACTCAACCAAGGCAATGGAAATTAAAAGAACATACTGTCAGATTTATCTAATATAGATACAGAATTTTAACAGTAAACTTATCTTAAATTCTGTATCGTAACAGAATTAATAGGACGACCAAATCACAGAGAAATTCTGTTTGCCTTGAAGAAACGAGCGCCCCGACTCACCAGTGCAAGGGGTACAGCGCGGCTCCTCCCAGGATGAGGTGGTCCAGAACGATCAGGTGCACTCCTTCTCGTTCACCTCGAACAGTACTCAGTAGCCAGAATTCGAATAGGATAGCCAAGATTTCGGAGAATATATATATATATGTAAATATACTAGGCCGAATATGAGAGCTCAAGGAATTATAACTATGAAGAAGCTGGAATATCAGGGGAAGAGAAGAATACAAGCAGAAGAGGCTGCTTTTGCTTTTTGATTTTCGATGTGTTTTGAAGACTGCCGAGAGCCCTCTATTTATACAGAAGAATTAGGTCTGGCCGAAGGCAATGGGCCGACGGCCAAGGCCTAATTTAATTAGGGTTTGACGGCCAGACCTGGGGTTTGACGGCTGTTTAAAAAGCTGATTAGGGTTTGACTGAGTAAAACCCTAATCCTTGTCCGCCAATCAACCCTAAAAATCCGGCCCCATCTTCCCTAAATCTCGGCTGTGATCTCCAACAGGCAGGACTCGATCAAGCCTCTATCCGATCAAGCCAACGGTTAAGTTCGAATTTTGAATTTAATTTTCAAATTTAAAATTCAAAATTTCAATCAAATTTTGTCCAAAAAATTAAGACTGAGACATTCGCCCTAACGCCCGCGCCCGCGCCCGCGACCGCGACCCGGATCCGGGGCCGGGCCGGGCGGCGGCGGTGGCGCGCGTGTGGTCCACTTTTATGAACCCCTTAAAGAACACTTTATCAAGCATTCTTACTTGAGTTCAATATAAACTACACCACACTTGTTTACAAAACCAATGTGGGACAAGTTAAGGGTTAAAGACCCTTCAACTCCTCCACTTGGTTTTATAGGTCACAAGAGGGTCTCCTTTCTCATAAGCTTACAATGTGGGACAACTCAATTTATGATACTTAACCTTTTTCCCTTCCTCTATTTCACCAAAATCAATACTTTAATTATCTATTGGATTCCAACCATAATTGGCATCCATCCAATTAATAATTAACCGTGTAAATGCGCAATGTGCCAATTATAACAATCCCCCACAAATCCATAGATAATGGCTATCAGATTCAACATAGCTCGCTTTCAGAAATGGTACCTTCCGGTTTGAACCACTCCCTAAGTTATCCGACTTTTGCAATCATAGGGACAAATGGATCTAAGCCTTGAATTTATACCCGTGATGTGATTGCGTCCATCAGTAACAACGAACTAAAGGCTATGTACTGATCTTTAGGGTTGACACATTAAGGCCATGTGTCCCGATCCTGATTCATGAATGTTTGTCAAGGAACAACCCAATTCCTTTAGTCCCGGCCAAAGGACTACATTCACTTAGTTGGGCGTCTCCAGGGATGCACTGCTTGCATCTCGTCCAAAATTGACTTGACCCCATTCAGAGTTAAACTCTTACTGTAACAGTGGTAGTCAGCACCTATCAGGCAATCAGGGGAGAGACACCAGATACAAAGTATCAATCTAATTTATGTGCAACTTGATATGCTCAGCAGCTTGTTTATACTACGTTGAACCTACCTTGTGGGATCTCCACTTAGTAGGTTGGGTTGCCACTGCAGGTATATCACTTATGGGTTTCCAGTCCCATCCCCAACCTGAATTTATGAACTGAGGACAAATCAAGTCCTTTAGTTAAAGGGTCTGCAATATTGTCTTTAGATCCAACAAAGTCAATTGCAATAACCCTATCAGACACTAACTCCCTTATAGACTTTAGTCTAACTTGGATGTGTCTCTTAGTCTTTTGATTGAACTTTGAACTACTTATCTTTGCAATTATGGTTTGATTGTCACAATGTACAGCAATTCCCGGAAGAGGTTTGGTTACCATTGGCAGTTGTACTATCAGCCCATATAACCATTCTGCCTCTGTCCCAGTTGTGTCCAAAGCACATAACTCAGCCTCAAAGGTGGACCGAGTTATCAAAGTCTGTTTAGAAGACTTCCAGGAGACAGTGCCTCCACCCAAGGTAAATACATACCCTGTACACCCATTACTTTCGGAGTTTTTGGCAATCCAGCTAGCGTCACTAAACCCTTCCAGCACTGCAGGAAATCTATTGTAGTGCAAGGCTAGTGATGTTGAGCCCTTTAGATATCTAAGTACCCTATCCAAAGCCTCCTAATGAGTTCGATTAGGGCAGCTTGTATATCTAGCAAGCTTAGAGACCGCAAATGAGATATCTGGTCTTGAGCTGTTTGCAAGATACTGCAAGCTACCAATTATTTGAGAATACCTCAACTGAGACACTGGTACACCAGTTTCATTCTTAAAGAGAGCCACTGAAGGATCATATGGTGTTTTTGCGATTCTACTTTGTTTATAGCCAAATTTCTCAATTATCTTCTCAACATAGTGAGACTGAGAGACTGCTATACCTTCAGTTGAACGAGTCAACTTAAGTCCAAGAATCATTTCCGCAACACCCATATCTTTCATTTCAAACTTGTTCTTTAAGAAACTTTTAGTCTCATTGATAATCTCAATGTTGGATCCAAACAGCAGAATGTCATCTACATACAGGCATAACACAATACAGTTATCACCTTTAACTTTGCAGTAGACGCACTTGTCATTATCGTTAACTATGAAACCAAATGACAATATTGTTTTGTCAAACTTTTCATGCCATTGTTTAGGAGCTTGTTTCAAACCATAAAGTGATTTAACAAGCTTGCAAACTTTCCGCTCATTTCCAGAAGCTACAAATCCCTCAAGCTGATCCATATAAATTTCTTCCTCAAGATCACCATACAGAAAGGCTGTTTTCACATCCATCTGGTGAATGGGGAAATCATATATGGAAGCCAGTGCTATTAGCACTCGGATAGTAGTCAAACGAGCTACTGGGGAATAGGTGTCGAAGCAATCTATTCCTTCCTTTTGCCTAAACCCTTTAGCAACTAGCCTGGCCTTAAACTTATCAACAGTTCCGTCAGACTTAAGTTTCTTTTTGAAGATCCACTTGCTTCCTATAGTAGTACACCCCGAAGGGAGATGGACTAATTCCCATGTCCCATTCGAGACAATAGAATCCATCTCACTCTTAATGGCTTCCTTCCAATGCTTAGCCTCAAGGGAAGCCATAGCATCTTTGAAGGTAACAGGATCACCCTCGACATTGTAAGTAACGAAGTCACTTCTAAAGCCCTTAGTGATTCTAGCCCTTTTACTTCGTCTGAGTTCATCCAGTTCTTCAGGAACTGTGTCAGTACTACTAGGACCAGCCCCCACATTTGACATCTTTTCCACATGATCCGGAATCGATGTAGACTCAAGGGTTGAATCTAAAGAAACATTTTGAGGTATCCCAGTCTTCATGGGAAACACGTTCTCAAAGAACGTAGCATTGCGAAATTCGACTATAGTGTTCGCATCTATGCCCAGAATTTCTGATTTAATAACCAAAAATCGCATAGCATAAGATGTTTCTACATAGCCTAGAAAGACCGCATCAACAGTTTTAGGACCTAGTTTCTTCCTCTTGTGTTCAGGGACTAGAACTTTTGCAAGATAGCCCCACACTCGGAAGTATTTTAGACTAGGTTTCCTGCCTTTCCAGAATTCAAATGGAGTGCTTTCTTTATGTTTCAAGGGAACCCTATTCAGAATATGGCAAGCCGTATTCAGAGCTTCCCCCCACATGTACTTGGGCAATCCAGAATTCAAAAGCAGACTGTTAATCATGTCTATAAAGGTTCTATTCTTTCGCTCAGCTATCCCATTCGAAGTGGGAGAATAAGGAGCAGTTTCTTCATGAATTATGCCAAAATTACGGCAGCATTCATGAAATGGGTTGGACCCATACTCTCCCCCCCTATCTGACCTTAACCGTTTAAGTTTTCTACCATTTTGTGTTTCAGCTTCATTTTTAAACATAATGAACTTATCTAGTGCTTCATCTTTATGTTTCAATAGATAAACATAGCAATACCTACTGCTGTCATCTATAAATGCGATAAAGTATCTTTTATTGTCTTTTGTTAAGACCCCATTGAACTCACAAATATCTGTGTGCACTAAGTCAAGAATTTCAGTTTGCCTTTCAACCGAGTGGTAAGGCTTTCTAACTTGCTTGGCTTCAACACAGATTTGACATTTATGACCACGTTCAATTTCATGTTTAGGAATTAAATTTAAGTTCATCATTCTTTTGACCGAACTATAATTCAAATGTCCTAAAAGGTTATGCCAAACAGATGAATTCTCAATAATGTTAATAATAAGAGAATTAGAAAAATCAACTTTATTAGAACCAATAATGTTCTCAACTCTCAACTTAAACAAACCATCGGAAAGATAGCCTTTACAAATAAAAGTGCCGTAATATAAAATTACAACTTTATTTGATTTGAAAGAAATTTCGTAACCCTCCCTAACTATTACAGAACCACTTATTATATTTCTTCAAACTGCTGGGACGTGATGCACCCTTTGCAGAGACAGTGTGCGCCCCGAAGGAAATTTCAGGTCCACGCGTCCTATCCCATACACATTGGCAGCACTTGAGTTCCCCATCATCACAGTCCTTCCTTTAACAGGCTGGTAAGACACAAACAGTGATTTATCAGCACAAACGTGCACATTAGCACTAGTGTCTATTAGCCAATCATATGGTTCATAGATAGAGAATAATTCGGGTTTGCAAGAAACATACTCGTCAATGGATGCATCAGGAACTCCAGCTTCGCTGGTGTCTCCAACAACCATGTTGACCACTGGTCCAGCAGACTGGGCTTTAGCCTTGGCTTTCTTGGAGGGACACTCCTTAGCCCAATGCCCCTTTTGTCCACAATTACAGCAAGGCCTGTTTGCCTTTGGTTTCTTATTTATTTTGGCTTTTCCAATATCGATGGATTTAGAGTTTGAGTTCATGTTGACTTTCTTCTTTCCTATTATCACATTAGCCTTAGGATGATATTCAATAGGAACAGTATGTGATTGATTTCTGTGCTCCTCTTCAATACTTATGGCAATCATCAGATCATCTAAAGTCAGTTTCCCTTTTTGATGCTTCAGAGTCATGCCGAAACTTTCCCAAGATTTGGGGAACTTATCGACAATCGACATGACCATAAATTTTTCAGGGAGTTTCATTTCAGCATCAGCTAGGGAATGCTCTAGATTAATCAATTCATGTGTCTGTTCAGATACAGACCTGCCCTCAACCATCTGATACTTCAGGAATTTGGAAACCGAATACTTTTCGAGCCCTTGCTCTTCAGTATTGTATTTCCTATCCAGTTCATCCCATAAAGATTTAGCCGTATAGGAATCAGAACAGTATACATCAAAGAGTGTATCAGACAGAGCTGACAGAATCACTCCTCGAACAATCTGATCCTTAGTTTTCCAATCAGCTATTTCTTTACTTTTGGGATCAGTTTCAGTTGGTTCTGGCATGGTCAACTGAATCAATGAAAGAAGACCTTTCATCGTCAACCAGATTTTCATGCGCTGTTGCCAACGCCTAAAATACTGGCCCGTGAATTTTTCCGGCAGTCCGGAAAGGTCAACTTTCGCTGACACAATATCACCAATAGCATGCGAAGTTGAAGCCATCACAAAAGATTAAATTCCTATAACATAATATCTAGGCAAGATATGCAGGCAAGATTCCTAGATAGGATATCTACTCAGAAAATCAGGCAAGATTCCTAAACAGGATCTCTAAGTAGAATTTCAACAGATACTTAAACACACGAAAAAGGTTCGTTTCTTCAAGATTGTTGTTCGTAGGATTTATGCCAACATGCAGTAATCCAAAGCAATAAACAAATATTGCAAGTCAGATTATCAGGAATGGATCGGATAATCACAATTAAAGCAATACGTGCGTTTATATCCAGATGAGATTCAAAAATAAAGCATGCGGTATAAGAATTAGACATGCATTATAAATATTTAAACATACAGCATGCGATATCAGATTTTATACATACAGCATGCGTGATCAAAATAAGCGTTCAATTCAAGGCAAATAAGAATTTCAAATAATTAATCAAATACGAGTCCAGAAAAAGCCAAAATTCATAAATTCAACCAAGGTAATGGAAATTAACAGAACATGTTGTCAGATTTATTTAATATAGATACAGAATTTTAACAGTAAACTTATCTTAAATTCTGTATCGTAACAGAATTAATAGGACGACCAAATCACAGAGAAATTCTGTTTGCCTTGAAGAAACGAGCGCCCCGACTCACCAGTGCAAGGGGTACAGCGCGGCTCCTCCCAGGATGAGGTGGTCCAGAACGATCAGGTGCACTCCTTCTCGTTCACTTTGAACAGTACTCAGTAGCCAGAATTCGAATAGGATAGCCAAGATTTCGGAGAATATATATACGTATATATATGTAAATATACTAGGCCGAATATGAGAGCTCAAGGAATTATAACTATGAAGAAGCTGGAATATCAGGGGAAGAGAAGAATACAAGCAGAAGAGGCTGCTTTTGCTTTTTGATTTTCGATGTGTTTTGAAGACTGCCGAGAGCCCTCTATTTATACAGAAGAATTAGGTCTGGCCGAAGGCAATGGGCCGACGGCCAAGGCCTAATTTAATTAGGGTTTGACAGCCAGACCTGGGGTTTGACGGCTGTTTAAAAAGCTGATTAGGGTTTGACTGAGTAAAACCCTAATCCTTGTCCGCCAATCAACCCTAAAAATCTGGCCCCATCTTCCCTAAATCTCGGCTGTGATCTCCAACAGGCACGACTCGGTCAAGCCTCTATCCGATCAAGCCAACGGTTAAGTTCGAATTTTGAATTTAATTTTCAAATTTAAAATTCAAAATTTCAATCAAATTTTGTCCAAAAAATTAAGACTGAGACATTCGCCCTAACGCCCGCGCCCGCGCCCGCGACCGCGACCCGGATCCGGGGCCGGGCCGGGCGGCGGCGGCGGCGCCGGCGGCGCGCGTGTGGTCCACTTTTATGAACCCCTTAAAGAACACTTTATCAAGCATTCTTACTTGAGTTCAATATAAACTACACCACACTTGTTTACAAAACCAATGTGGGACAAGTGAAGGGTTAAAGACCCTTCAACTCCTCCACTTGGTTTTATAGGTCACAAGAGGGTCTCCTTTCTCATAAGCTTACAATGTGGGACAACTCAATTTATGATACTTAACCTTTTTCCCTTCCTCTATTTCACCAAAATCAATACTTTAATTATCTATTGGATTCCAACCATAATTGGCATCCATCCAATTAATAATTAACCATGTAAATGCGCAATGTGCCAATTACAACATGAACATCAGTCTCAATATTTCTACAACTGTAGACACCATAGAATCCCATCTCATTTAATAAAGATAATACACGAGAGTGTAGAGCTTGGTGTCCTATAATTCTCCAAAATCTTCTATCTCCTCGTCTAACAAGTAAAGTATCATCTATATCTCCAGCTAATACACTCTTTGATCAATGGCCATCTTGCGTGTATAAGACATTGGGATCACTTGGACCATATATATCTCTTATATCCCTCCTAAAATATTTGCTGAAAAAATAAATAAAAAAATATGATTAGGTACATCCAAAATATTTATTGGTATATTAATGTGAATGACAAACAAATTGAGGATTGAAATCATTAACTAAAACTAATTTTTTCCACCAAGTTAAGATATTTATTGGTATATTAATGCTCCACCAAAATTAACACTGACAAAAGATTTCCACCAAGTCAAGATAGCCTGCATCATTAGGCACATGTTACTAGGATGAACACATATTTATTAATAAATCATAATTTCACAAACTGAATGAAAATTTAAATTTTAATACAATTCAATATGTAGTACCACAAAATTTAACTCAATAATAATTCTAACAAAATTTGTAATTCAAATAAAAACATAACTCTAACAAATATAACAACATATAAAACTAACATAAAATGTAATCCAAAATTCAACTAATACACAAATCATTATTTCTGTTAAATCAAAGTATTATACCAAAAATAATAAATTATTATTTGAGTTTAACCAACACGTAAATCAAATTTCAACTAAAACATCATTAAGTTTTAACTAATTGAGACAAATTATATAAAATATAATTCAAAAAAATAAAACATAAATCAAATTTTAACTAAAAAATAAATAAATTTTAACTAATTGAGACAAATTATACAATACATATTTCATATAACTAAAACATAAATCAAACTTTAATTAATGGAGGTAATTAACCAAAACATAATAAACATAACTAAAACATAATTAAATTTTAGCATAATTAAAAAACTTACCTCAATCAAGCGAAATAATATACAAGTATACACCCTTCAATCCTAAAACAATAACCCAAACAATCATTTTATTTATTTATTTATTTTACTAATTTTATAAATAAAAAAAAATCAGTAACTATTCATTACTGTTGAAAGTTACTGTTGAAAGTTGCAGTCTGTGACTGTAACTTACTATAAAATTGTAAAACTTGTGAATAGTGCTGTATTTTTGTAATATTTTTTTTTTTTTACTATTTTTTTATAAAAAAGCCGCCGAGGGAGAAAGCATGGTTAGAACGATCAATAAAGTTTCTCAATTTTCAAATCCAAACAAGTGATATTAACAAAAAAGATGGGCCAACCATTTCTTATCCAAATATCATTTCCATCAAAATGTTCTATTAAATTTTAATATTTGAATAACATCTAAACAAAACAGCATTAAGACATTCAAGGTTAAATTCTCACACAATGTAGGAGGAGAGGAATTCGAATCAAATGAACTCCGGATATATATGCGTGTGATAAATAAAAATAAAAAATAAAAATTAATCCTTAAAAGACTTGACTTATTTTCCTAACCACTATAAGCACCACCAGTCCCATACCCCTTATTGGTCCCAGCCCCCACATGCGTGTTATGCGCCGTCGTCGTCCGCCCTGTCCTGGTGGCCTTGCCGCTAGGATGAGACTTAACCGTTCCCTCCGTAACCTGCCCGGCTGGCTTTCCAGTCCCGTGCCCAGGCAACGCCGACATCTGATGGCCGCCCGTCGGCTGCCCCGCTTCCCCGGTGGTGGAGTAGGAGTAAGACCCCCCAGTACTGCCCGCTGCCTCCTTTGCGGCGGCGTTCTGATCGTGGGCCTCCTGCTTGTCGACCTCTGCACGGTCAACTCTCTCTTCCTTCTTTTCAGTCGCCATATCTTTCTCCATTGGGTTGTCGGCGGTCATTCTCTCCACATGTTCAACAAAAAATCAGTTGAAAATTAAATACAGCAAATATGCAATGCATACGTTTTTCCTTTTGATTCTATGTGTGTGCGTGTGTGTATCAAAGAATTGAAAAGAAAAAACCTTTTCTTGAGCTGCGGCCTTGGTTTCTTCCATGCCTGATTTGGCTGAGGCGGCAGTATTTGCTGCAGTTTCTTCGATCGACTGCATTTTTAACTTCACTCTCTTCTTTTTCTTCTTTTCCTAGCTTTGGAGATATGTATGGGACTCGCATGCGGCTAATTTGACAAAATATGGTGAAAAGAGAAAAAATTTACAAAACTACCGTAAATTTAAAAGTTTTACAAAATTATGCCCTATTTTTTTTTTTTTTAATTTCAGAATTAAGAGGCCTCATGTATTTTTCCCTCTAGAGGCGTGGCCACGCCTCTTTGGGATTTTTCCTTCTTTTTTTTTTTTTTAGTATTGTTTTATATATATATATATATATATAAATATTTTTTAATTTTTTAATTTTAATGTTTGATTTTTTTTCTTTTGGGAATAATATTAGGGTTGACATAGCATCATTTGTTTTATCTTTATTTTATGTAATTTAATATAGAATATTTTATCTCATATTTAAAATTTTAATTAATTGATTTTTTGAAATATTAAAAATGAGCCATAAAATATAGTATAAATTTTAAATTTTTTTATAAATGTATTATTTTATAAAATGCAAGTGATTGAAACATATTTTTATAAATTTACTATACTCTATATTTTCTTCAATTGATGCAATATATTAATTCGTGAATGAATACTTGTAATGTTTGAACTTTGGCCAAAATAAGTATGTAAAACCACAGCATATAATTATATATTAATATATTAATCAAACATTATTATACTTTTTAATCATAAGTGATGCTTGTAATTTCAAGATATGTTATTATTTTGGGCTAATTTATAAAAATATTGTGAAAAAAATAATATCTGCATAATTACCTTAATTCTTGAAAGTTTCTAAAAATTATGGTAAGGCGTGGCTATATCTATCTTTTTATTTTTTTTTAATCAGATAATTAAGAGGCGTGGCTCGGGGCCACGCCTCTAAATTCGTAATTGCTGCAATACAATTACATTGAAGGCCACGCCTCTTTAGAAATTTCTTTTTTTTTTTAATTCCTTTTTTTATGTTTGAATTTTTTTGCTTTTAGGAATAATATTAGGGCTGACATCAGCCCTAATATTATTTTATGTAATTTAATATAAAATATTTTATTTTATATTTAAAATTTAATTAATTAATTTTTTTAAATATTAAAAATGAGACCATAAAAATGTAGTATAAATTTTAATTTTTTTTATAAATATACTATTTTATAAAATGCAGTGATTGAAGCATGTTTCTATAAGTTTACTGTATTCTATATTTACTTTAGTTGATGTAATATATTAACTCTTGAATGGATGCTTGTAATGTTAGAATTTTGGCCAAAATAGGCATGTGAAACTGCAGTATATGATTATATATTAACACGTTAATCAAGATTTATTATTTATAAATAATATTTTATTTGTAAATGACTACTCGTATATCTTTCATTTGGATAAGGAGACTCGCATATCAACAATCATGCAAGTGAAAAATGACATTAATTTGTCAAAATTATTGGATCCGAGAGCTGGCATAAGTAGTGTGGAGTTGTTCATCAAAGTTGAACCAGTACGCCCTAATAATATGTAGGACATGTTATTGCGAGGGGAACATGGATCCTACATGTCATTTTTGATGCAATATCATTTGGGCAGTACTTTTATATTAAATTACATAAAATAAAGATAAAACAAATGATGCTATGTCAACCCTAATATTATTCCCAAAAGAAAAAAAAAATCAAACATTAAAATTAAAAAATTAAAAAATATTTATATATATATTTATATATATATAAAACAATACTAAAAATAAAAAAATAATAAAAAAAAAAAGGAAAAATCCCAAAGAGGCGTGGCCTGGCCACGCCTCTAGAGGGAAAAATACATGAATTAAGAGGCGTGGGGCGTGGGGCCACGCCTCTTAATTCTGAAATATTGTAATACTTTTAAATTTACGGTAGTTTTGTAAATTTTTTCTCTTTTCATCATATTTTGTCAAATTAGCCCTCGCATGCAGGAGCCAGGAGCATAACATGGATTAATATTGATTATGGAGAGGCCTGAAATGCTGACACCCGTCCCTTGGGTTGCGACGTGTGTCCCGTCCGGTGTTGCTTGTTTTGGGACCGTACGTGGAAAGATGGAAACATGGTTAGTTACGAATTAATTTTTGGATACTGTTAGATTTTTGTGGAAAGAGAAAAGACAAAAATGAAATATGATGCGATGAGAAAAAGAAAAAAATTCCCTCGTGTAATCAAGTTAAACGCAATGTTCGAGAAATCGGATTGGGAGCGATAATTAAATCAATGGCCTTATTGATAATTGGGTTAATTGGTTCAACCGATTTAATCACTCATTATTCAATCAGTGTAGTGTTATAATTATATTTAATATTATATAAATATATCAAAAAATGCAAATATATATGTAATATGGATAGTCCAACAGGCCCAACCCAACAACACTCAACCAATAGAAATATGGTGTAAGACGGCCCAATTACCTACAGACCCGACTATCAACTAGCATTCAATCTCATGGGCCTTATCCGTCATAGAGGATTCCAGCGTTCAACCTGTCGACCAGATTACGATCGACCACTATTAGGATGTGCAATCCTTCACTCGACCAAAAAGATTTAGTTGCGACAGTTACATTTTGTTGACCAGAATTCGAGGAGATATCTCGCAGAAGTATTCATCTCGATCGAGGAGGTCGAACCGAGGCGACAACCTCTCAACTGCATTGAATGATCTGTCAAGCGGTGTGCCTCCGCATTAATAGCGCGTGCCACCACCCTACCACCTTTTCAGTTGTGTCAAACTAGCACGTGCCTCCAGTGTACCACTTTGTCCTAGGTAGCGGGAGACATCGCCACCTGAAATAGTATACGAGCTGGAGAAAACTTAAAGGTCCTCATGTTAGGACACGTGCCCTTTCTCTACAACAAAGGCGTCAGAAATACAACCATATGGAGAAGGCTATAAATACCCCATTGACAGCCTCCCCAAGGGATGCACATTATTATTCTAAGCTCTCACTCTATTGCTCTACCTTCTAGTCGATCTTATCAACTTGAGCGTTGAGTACCCCTCGGCTAGCATGACATTTGCTATTGGTTGCAGAACTTGACCCAATACATTACAAAATACATCTATCGACTTGCCACCTGATCGATCATATTGGATTTCAGCCCAATACTCGCACTAAACTGTTTTTACCCTCTTCAATAAGGAAAAAAATAAAAATTACCTAGTATCTATTAAACTTTCTACAAACTTTACTCCACAATAATATCCATACATCAATTTAAAATATCAAATCATGAAGTAAATCTTTCAACAAAATTTCATTATAAAATTTATTACAACTTACAAGAACAATAAATACCAACTAAAATAACATAAAAGTTTCAAAACATAAATTTAATACCAATATTACAATAGGCAACAAAGTCAAAATACACAAATCTTCAATTATCTTGAAGCTTGGTTCTTGAATTTGGGTTCGAAATTTGATGTTTGGAGAGAATTTGAATGAGAAAATGAAAGAAGGAAAATATAAAGAAATTTAAACTCTAAAGAAAAATATAAAAAAATTTGACCTCTTTAATTTTTATTTTTTATTTAAAAAAAGTATTAACGGGTTTAAAATAAAAAATGGTTAAATTGATTTTTTATCAGTTTGAAACGATTTTTTCACCAAATGATTTTAATCATCAAATCGAATTGAAACCTTTGCCTATTTTCGGTTGAACCGGTAGAATCGATTGGTCCAACCTGGTTTCTTAAACAATGGTTAGATGTACAATCGTGAATAGATATCTATCTCGAATTTGAAAGTACGAACATATTAAGGTCATTCCAAAAAAGATATTTGGATTGACGCTTAAATCATTGAAAATAACATAAAAAAAATATAATTTTTCAATTTATAATAATTCTAAATTGAAGATGAAATTACTTCGATATCAATGATTAAAATATACCACATGATATCAAGTTAAAATTATATATAAATGCATGGCGTTAGAAAGCCCTAAAGGAAATTTATCCCATATATCTTGAGTATTTGGAGTATTTTGGAAAAAATTTCGACATCAACTCTTAGAAGAAAAAAAAATGTTGTCAAATTATTAGATGTTCTTTCATCGGAAAAATATCTTAATTAAAGCATTCAATAATTTCTTATAATTCCCTAGTTCTATATATATATATATATATATATGTTATTATTTTAATATGAACATATGATTTCAAACTATTATATTATATTACATTTGCTAATGTGTAATAATATAAAGATTCAATATTACACATTACACGAAAATATACATAGGACCAAATATATTTTATCTTTAACTATTCCTCTGATATTTTTCAAAATGTAATTCATCATTATACATTACTAAAATAAATTTTAGATCCTCTATTTCATCTTTTATTTTGTTGTATTTATACTAAGTGTATTTAATTCTCTATTAATTAATTTTATAATAAAATATTTAATACACATATTTTATATATATACATAATTTAATAAAATATAAAATAAAATAAAAAATTTAAACCACATATAACAGCTCCTTACAACCAAATCTATTACCAAACTGAAACAGTTGACCACACTAAAACTTCAAAATTACAACACAAAGCCGGCTATGACAACCAAACACAACTACAAATAGCCACACTTTTATTTCTCCACTATTAAAACACAGCCCGTCTCTAATAAACACAAGCTGCAGTTCATCACCAAACACAACAAACGAAAACCTACTAATAGGTCTTACCGGTTCCATATCCACCGGTTCCGGCATTCGGGTCTTGATGCCCGACTCGCCCGGCGCCACCTGTAGTCGTGCCCGCCGGGTACTGTGACCCGACCACCCCTGTGGTGGTGCTAGTGGTGGTTCCTGGCGGGTGATCAGAGCGGAGCAGTCCTCCCTCGCCTCCGGCAGTTGGGTAATGTCCGCCTGTGCCAGTGGTGTAGTCGTGACCGTAAGTTCCACCGCCAGCGGCTCTAGTGGCGGCGTTGTGCCCACGGGCCTCGTGTTTCTCGCGCTCCGCCTCGTGGATCCTCTCCTCTTTCTTCTGCGTTGCCATCTCCTTTTGCAGTGGGTCGCGGGTTGTCATCTTCTCGCCCTGTTCATTTAGTTCATCAAAATTAATTAGTACTAAAAGCAGATTAATTACTCAGTATATTCTACCCACAATTATTGCATATGACTTACAAAAAATTTATTTGAATTTGATTTTGATACATTTTTTCAAGATTCCACGTACGGAAAAAATTGAAGAGAGAAAAAAGAATGGGAAATAAACCTTTTCTTGGACAGTGGCCTTGGTTTTGTCCATGCCAGCCTTGGCTGAAGCTGCGACATTGGCGGCTGTTTCCTTAGCAGACTGCATTTTGATCAAAAAAGCACTGAAATTTTCACTTTTTCTTGATTAGTTTTGGTCTTGGCTTGGTAAAGAGGATGGGGGGATTTGCGATGGTATAAATGGAGGTTGGAGGGGGGTGAGTAATGTACACGTGGAGGGTTTAGAGAGGTCATTAGTGGGCTGTTGACAAGTGTCTAACAGGTGTCAACTGTCAAGAATTTGATTGGGATGATGCAGATCGTTTGGATTTCTTCTGCAGCTACATTTTCAGGGCCAAAAGGGGATAACCATTATCCTTTAGGAATTTGATACACACCCTTTTGCTCGTTTGTCCTATTGAAAGAAAGAAGTTAGCCAAATTTTATAGCAAAAATATGAAATCCTCCACTTTTGATGAGGTAGATGTTGTTTGAAGACTATTTTGCCTTCAAACAATTTAATAATGACAAAACAATTTTTGGATTTGCATACTTGCAATCTCATATTTAATTCGTTAAATAACTTAAGATTGTAATTAATGACGTACATGTTGTCATTTTTTTGTTCATGAAGATCTGATGTGACGTATCTGTTTTAGTCCAATGCTAGCTATAAGGGCTCACATGGATTTGTTTTCTGAAGATATTTTTATTTTTTCGTAAAAATAAATAGTAAAAAGTTAATTATAAATTTGAATTTGAAAATAAAATATTGTTTGGAGATTTTGTTTAAATGTAATAATTATGTAGGGTTGAAAATAAGTTGTATTTGAAAAATATAGTATTTTTTATTAAAAGTCTTGTAAATATGAGTAGGAGACAATAAAAAGTGATGAAAAGTGAAAATGGAGAAATAGTGTAATAATTTATTTTGGAGAATATTTTGAGAATGAAAATATTTGTGAAAATAGGAGAAAAGTTGATACTTTTCTGTTCTCATTTTCAGTAAAAAATGAAAAGGGTATTTAAAAACAAAACCAAATAGACACTAAATATCTCAAGCTTCAAGTGAAATGGTATGCACTTATTATGCTTGTTTGTGTATATCAGGTCAACCACTATATCAATATTTAATTTAATTATTGAAGAGTTATAGTTGAGATCTACCTAATGACTCCTAACGGCTTATTGTGGACTAGATTCTTAATTACACTATGGTGCTAAACCTCGAGATTAGACTGATCTAAATAGACCAACTGATTATGAATTTGATCATATTATTAAACACTAAATTGAAATACAATACTTAATTTAAACTTGTAATTGATCCACTTGTACCAAATTATATCTGTTTTATTTTGTATTCTATATTTTATGTACAAATTAAATATATATAGTACATTTATATATAAATTAAAAAATATTTAGTCCAAATAGTGCATGTTTGGTTTCCTAATCCCTTGGACCCTTAGTGGTGCTAGTAGTAACTTTCCTACTATGTTTTTTTTTCTTTTTAATTTATACACACGCACTCAAGAGTCCGTTCGGACTTGAACTCCTGACCTCCTACATATGTGGGAGACTTATGTTGTTGGGCCAAAAGCCACTCAACTTTTCTACTATGGTTGATTGCAACCCTACAAGTGGGTTGGTTGAAGTTGGGCTCGAAATTAAAATAAATTGGCCAGGCTAAATGTTGGACTAGGGCTGTCAACGGATCAGATTTGGATTGGATCTATCATATCTGAATTCGAATCCGACTCGAAATCCTATAGAATTTTCGTTAATCAGTATCATATCTGAATCTGATAGATATTCGAAATTCGATTAAAAAACCCAACCTGATTTATTATTATTTTTATTTCTTTTTTTACTTTTAAATTTTATAAGAATATTATATTTATAAAGTAAATATATGTCATATTTGAATTTTTAACAACTTTTTATTATATATTAGTCCAAAAGTTAAATATTTGAAAACTAAACTCCTTTTTCACATTATATTAATGTATATATAAACTATTACATGTTATTATATTTGACATTTTATCAATATCCCTCTTATTTTTTAAGTTAAAAACTCAATATTAATAATATAATATAGACGTTAATATAGATATTAGATCAATATAATACATAGATTTTATTTTAAAATCTTTATTAATATTGTATATATAAATATTAATTTAATAAAATATATTAAGGTTCGGATTCAGATCTTTAACGAATCGAATTGTTTAATTTCATATCTAATCCACTTATTTTGGATTTTGAATATTTATAATCGGATATGATCTATTGAATATTTTAATCGGATAAAAATTCTAAAATTCGGATCGAATTCAGATCTCATTTGGATTAATCCATTGACAGCCCTATTGGACCATTATCTTGACCCATTACTCATTTTGGGTTGGAGGTCGAAATTAAAATATTGGGTTGTTTTCTATGTTTTAAGAAGGGGTTCCTTGGTATGGCCCAAATTTGGCCCATTTATGAATGTTGCTTTGAGTTGTAAGTTTGGGCCATTGGCCCAAATACAAGAAAAGAACACAAAAAAATAGAATAGTAATAAAAGAAAAGGCCATTGTTTATTATCCAAAGGCTGAAAATCGAGCATGTTAGCAACAATGTTTGAGAAACCGGACCGATGATCTAATTGGTGGCCTTATTGGTTATTGGTTCAACTTAGGGTTGTCAATTGATTGGATTTTAATCCGAATTCGATCTGAATTCAATCCGAATTTTAGAATTTTTATCCAATTAAAATATTCAATGGATTAGATCTAATTATAAATATTTGAAATCCAAAATAAGTGGATCGAATATGGAATTAAGCAATCCGATCTGTTAAAGATCCAAATCTGAACCTTAACATTTTTTATTAAATTAATACTCTTATATATAATATTAATAAATATTTTAAAATAAAATTTATGTATTATATTGACATAATATCTATATTAATGTTTATATTACACTATTAATATTGAGTTTTTAACCTAAAAAATAAGAGGGATGTTGATAAAATGTCAAATATAATAACATATAATAGTTCATCTATACATTAATATAATGTAAAAAAGGAGTTTAGTATTTGATGATGATGAAATCCGTTTGTAGTTGGATCAGACGGTAATTTTGGAAGGGTTCGACCTCTCTGGTCAATATATGAAAATAATTGGGCTGAGTCCTGCAATCACGAGCAAATGTTAGGCTAGTCGAGGTGCCCTCGGCATAGGCACTCCGACACTCAAGTTAGTATGGGGTCGACTAGATAATGAGCAGCAGAGTGAGGGCTTTTTGTATATATAATGACATATCTTTTGTGAGGCTGGAGGGAAGGTATTTATAACCTTCTCCCAGTGGAGATTTGTCTGAGATGCCCTTGGCATGCAGAAAAGATCTTTGTCTTTTCATAAGGGGCATTAGGTCATCTCCCATTCTTGTACTATTTTAGGTGGCTGTCTTTTCAGGTTTCGAGGGCAGAATAGGACACTGTAGATGCGTCTCCTCCCTAGTGCGGTAGCATGGGGGGTACTGGGGCGGCATGCGCCAATAATGCGGAAGCATACTACTTGTCATGGCATTTAATGCATCAGAGTTGGTTCTGCGCCAGGTCGACCTCTATGGTCGGTAGCAGGGTTGACCTTACAATGGGTTGGTGCGCGGCGTACGAGGTGGCTAAGCACCGTGGTCAATAGGTCGACCAGAGGTCTAGTCTGTGGCCCGGTCGAATGCCCGCCCGCCAAAGTATGATAGGTCGGTCTCTGTGGTTGATTTGGGTTGCCTAAAGTCGGTAGCACAATTGGGCCATGAGAATGAGTTGGGCCTGATACTATATCCTTAAGTCTGTGACCTTTGGGCTATCCCATATCAGTATTCAAATATTTAACTTTTGAATTAATATACAATAAAAAGTTCTTAAAAATTAAAATATGACATATATTTACTTTATAAATATAATATTTTTATAAAATTTAAAAGGGCTAAAAATAAAAATAAATCAGGTCAGATTTTTTAATCGGGTTTTGTATATCCATCGGATTCGAATATGAAAAATTCGCTCCAAATCCGACTCATTGACAGCCCTAGTTCAACCACTTTAACCATTGGTTCAACCGGTGTAACGTCATAATTATATTAAATATAAAAAATATAAAAAAATACAAATATATATAAGGGAAAAAATAAACATTATCTAGTATTTATTAAACTTTTTACAAATTTTACTCCACAATAATATCTAGGGCTGTAAATGGATATTCAAAAATTCGTTTACCGTTCGCATCCGAATCCGTTTATAGGGCTATTATCCGTATCCGTTTAAAGCGGATATTATCCGTATTCGATTAGTAGACATCCGACTATAAACGGATACGAATATGGTAAATGCCTATTCGATCCGTTTAATATCCGCTCCGAATACATATCCGTTTATATATTCGATTATCCGTAATTTAATCAAATCTGTTATCCGTATCCGATAAATAATATTTAAAAAAATATTATATATAATATATTCTATTTTTATGTATTTTAATATATATATATAATATTTTAAAAAATTACCATATATAATATATTATTATACATAATAATTTATTTAATTATTAACTTTCATAATCTATATGTAAATGAATATATGTATAAATTAGTAATTAAAGAATTAATAAAAAAATTAGATGGTAATGATGATAATTAAATAATATTAAATCAAAAAATTTGAAAAGTTAATATATTAGTGAGAAAATTGATCAATATAAAATTATTGTTGCTTTACTTTATAATTAATTTATATTGGTGTCATTTTATTAATATTAATTAATCATAAAGTGAATCAATAATTATAAAAAAAATTAATTAAATTAAGAATAATTAACTTTTTAATTCTAAAATAAAATAGTAAAATACTAAAATTATTAACTAGCTAAGGGAATATTAAGATTTAAGAGGGTGTTTGAGTGAGCTTATAAGCTTCTTAAAACATCTTATAAGCTCTTAAGGTAAGATGTTAAAAGTTTATAACGTATCAAAAAGTATTTGGTAATTTTTTTTTAAAAAATAACTTATAAGCTCTTAAGAGAAGAGTTTTTGCAATGTTAAACAGATGAGAAGTTCAAACATGTTCATGTTGTTGGACTATGTGAATAGTTTTCTTGTATTGAAATTAATTTTTATTTTGTTTATATTGAATTGTTGTATTATATATTGGAAATTATTATTTCTTTTGTTCTTGAGGAGATTTGTATGTTTGTTTAATTTTTGGAGTATGCTGATTTTATTGTTTGTTTGTTGTTTTTTTTAGATTTTATTATGTTATTTATATGATTATTTTTTTAAATGAAATTTATTAGAAAAAAATATGCATTTTATTATAAATTAATGGATTCAGATATTCGAATATTCATAAATGGACATTCGGATATTTATAAACGGATATTCGGACATCTATAAATGGATATTCGGAATAATTATAATCGGATACAGATATATCCGAATTCGGATAATATCCGGCGGATACGAATTCGGATATTATAAAAAAATATCCGTCGGATATAGATATGGATACGGTAAAAGTTAAACGGATACGGATACGAATACTGCATATCCGATCCGTTTAATATCCGTTTACAGCCCTAATAATATCCATACATTAATTTAAAATGTCAAATAATGAAGTAAGTCTTTCAAAAAAATATCCTCATAAAATATATTACAACTTATAAGAACAATAAATACCAACCAAATAACGTAAATATTTCTAAATATAAATTAAAACTAATATTATAATAGGCAATAAAGTCACGATACGCAAATTTTCAATTATCTTGAAGCTTAGTTCTTTAATTTGATGTTTGTGTAGAATTTGAATGAGAAAATGGAAGAAGAAAAAAAGTAAAAAAACTTGAACTCAAAAGAAAAAAATAGAGAAACTTGGCCTCTTTAATTTTTAATTTTTATTTAAAAAAATTTATTAATTGATTTAAAGTAAAAATCGATTCACCAGTTCCACCAATTTTTTACCAGTATACACCGATTTAAATGAATTATTTTGTCAACCAATTTCAGTTATTAAACCGAACTAAAACCTTTGTCAGTTTCTGATCACCGATCAATTCGATCCAATTTCTTAATCACTGGTTAGCAGAAGACACAAAAAAGTCCAGCTATTCGCACCGCAACAGCGGAAAATGGGAAACACGTTGAAACGGTCAACCCCAAAATAAGGCGCCACGTGGCGCGACATCACTCACTTGAGATAACAAGCAAAAGAAAACAAAAAGAAAAATGAAAAAAGAAAATCAAACAATGATTCGTGGGCGGTTTATGTGGGCCGGCCCAGCCGGCACACGAGGGCAGTGTGATTTCTCGATGGGCTGACGTCAGCCCAGATCCGTTTTGGACCTTTTGATATGGACACGGATCTCAATCATGATACGATCTCTGACATCCACGTGCATATTAAACGGTCCTGATCGTCTTCTGCGCGGCTAGCATCTCTTTTATCTTGCTTATGCTTAATTGTCATTTCATTCCTAATTCAATCATCTTAAATATATAATTCAATTTTTTTAAAGAAATATTTTGAAATAATAATTTATTTTTCCATTTTTAGCTCTTCTCGTACCAAATCAAATTGAATCCTTTAATTTAGAATAGAGGAATTATATTATATATTATACATACAATTAACAATGAAAATAAGTCATCGCAGAGCCCAGTTGTGCAGACTTGTAACCTTAGCAGGGGTGATGTGGGGGCCGAAGCAACTATGGTTGCACTAATTCTAGTCCTAGATCGAGGGTAAGTCCGAGAATATTGGGAACAATCCCCTACCATATTAAAAAAATAAAAAAAAAAAACTATGAAATTAAATTTTCTCGTTACAACATGAACCATGAGCTTCGGTATATTTTTTTATCATATACACAGACATATTTAAGGTTCGTTTGGTTCTAATTCTAGATGTGACACACATAAATATATTGATAAATTGATCAATAACCAATTATATTTTTTATTTTTTTAATTTACATAAGTACATACATATAAAAAATTTGTAAGGATACAATATATCACCTTAAAAAAAAGACAAGTGAATCCTACCAACTAAACATCTGACAAAAGCCAACAAATAAATAATAAATTTATGTTCAAATAAATAATATAATAAGATCAAACCTCAAAAGAGAATAATCCATAGAAAAAAATAAAAAATAAATAAAAATGCATGCATTGTCTGGAAATTGATTGTTGTGATTCTGATAGTTCCATGAGTATGCAATAAATCCTGCGACCGGCAAATGAATTTTATTGTTAAAGATAAAAGCTAAGAGACAAATTAGAAAATTTCAATTGAATTAAATATAAAATTAATTAATAAATTAAGCTTGTACTACTACTATGATGATGATGGAAAATAGAAGCTTGAATTTAAACATGCACATAATATAAAATTTCAAGTGAATTAAATGTGAAATTAGTTTAGATTATTTCTTTTATAAGTGAAACAATATACATTTATATATAGATATGAATAATCAAATATTATGTGAGAGCTTGAATTTAAATATTATTTTTTTAGAAATAGTACATGATTCTTAAATAGAAGTTTGAGTTTAAATATATCCAGTAGCATTAGTCTCTCATATTATATGGGAGGTTTCGAGTTCGAACCCGAATGAGTTCATTTGTGCACTTTATGTGCGTTTGATTATACAATTTGTACTTCTATTTACTTAATTGGATAATTGGATACTATTAACTTGTTGTAAGAATAATATTTATCACTTGTAATATTTTCTCAAAAAAAAAAAAAAGAAACAAATTACATAAATTAATTAAAAAGTTTGATATTGTTATTAGTAAAACAGAAATTAGTGTCTGTACTGAGTTACAGATATCAAGAATACGTACATTCATAGAAAAGGTATATAAGAATGCGTACATTTGTAGAATACATAAGTATGCAAGCAAGAATTTTCTGTCAAGGTATATATTATTTTAGTATATATTATCGCACTAGCACACGTATTTAGTGGGCAAATTTTGTTTTGAAAATACACATAAAAAAATGAGATAAATAGAATAACTTGTAAGCTATTTTAAAACTCTTAACTCTTTCAATTTTTAAATGTTTTAATATATATATATATATATGATATAATCTTACACACACTTAAAAGAAACAACTGTGTGATTGCATGCAAAGGTTGTCTAGAACGCGTATATGACCTTACAACCCTTAAGAATGGAAGCCATGACATTTGGTTTGGATCATACCAACTATGTGGATACTCTAATAAATAATGAAATCACGTAGTTCCACTTTTATTATTATTATTTTTTCAAATTTTTATTTATATTTTTATTTTAATGTAATTTTTAATTTTTTGACAAATATACCTCCACTTTCCATTTCAAAGAAAGTAGTGTATTGTTTTTGTAAAACGCAAAAAAAAATAAAAAATAAAAATCAATGTATGAAAATAATTATTATTTGATATTATTGAGTTTCCAAAACCGGTACTTAATTCTTGATATTACATTTGAAATAATTGTTCAAATTTCTTATGATAATTAAGCAAATTAACAAGTCTTCCTAATGGTAAAAAAGAAAATTTGAATGTCGGAGCAATTCTTATATTTTTATCGGAGGAGTTTGAATTAGCTAATTTTGACTGTATTTTTTTCGAGATGAAAAAAATATATATTATAATTTATCTTTTCAGAATTATCATCTTAATAGACATATTTTTTTAATAAATATTTACACTCAAGATCTTAAGTTGACCTACATGTTACCATCTTTTTTAGTTACCCACATTTTATTAAGAAGTCAATTATCAACCCTTTAAATGGAATGGAGTTGAGCATCATCTTCAAAGGTCCTTGTATAGTAATGTTCATTTAATTTAGTAACAAATTTATTATGTATGCTTAATATTTCTTACACTTTTAGACATTAATGGGGTGACATACATTATTAATAAATTTATTTATTTATTTATTTCTAAAGTTTCAAAATAAGACTTAAGTTTAAACAAAAAATTTCTCAAAAATACACTCTCACTTAAAACTTAATTTTAAACAAAAAATTTCCAAAAATACACTCTCATTTAAAAGTCTTAGTGCTTGTTTGGTTTTGTTTCCAAAGCCCATTTTCATTTTTTTCCTGAAAATGAAAATAGAAAGCTATGACTTCTCCTCTATTTTCACAAATATTTTCATTTTCACACATTTTTCCAAATACACTATTATACTCTCTCTCCATTTTTACTTCTCATTTTCTTCTCCTTCTTCTCACATTTGTATGACTTTTAATACAAAAATACTATATTTTTCAAATACAACTAATTTTCAACCATACATAATCATTACATTTTAAACAAAACCTTCAAACAACATTTTATTTTCAAAAAACACATTTATAACTAACTTTTCACCAGAAAATGAAAATGTCTTCAGAAAACAAATCCAAATGGCCCCTAAAGCAATAACAGACACACTTTTGTTTTCTTCAAAGGTATGAAGACTTTTATGTAGTTCATGTTGACAAATTAAAAGTATAATCTGCTGCCCATCTTCATCAAAGAGCACTTCATTTCTAGGCAAGTCACTTGATGCATTCTGTCAAAATATATAAGTCAAAAATAAAAAAGTTGGAAATTTCTTGGACCATTTATGTAAGAAAACTACTTCTTTGTCAATTTAAGGTAGCAATGGCAGTACAAGGCAAGAAGAGGGCTCATTTTCCAGACATTCACTGTAAGGAAACATTAATTATAGCATTGGTTTTCAATATCCACCCAAGTTGGCAACTATCTATCAACTCTAATCTTTCTAATCTAAGTTTACCTTTTCCTTTTCATTTTTTCTTCAATTTCACAACTTTTTTTCTTTTATTTATTCTAAGAATTCAATGAAATCTATTCAAATTATCAAACATAACTGCAGTATTATTTATACTATTAATAAAACACATACCCTCTTTTTGGTATGTTTTCATGTGATGCACCTGAAATGCCCTAACTTCCCTTTACTAATCCCCATAACCGCAATTTATACAGTAATTACTACTTACAACCTATATATTCTCGGTTTAAATCTTCTATTCCACTATATGTTTCATCTAATATTCCATTGTATGGATGTATAACACGTGTACTAAATATTTTCTTATAAAAATAATTTATTAATAACCAATACACTTGGTATATATACACAGCACACTAGAATAGGAGATGAAACACAGAATAGAATAGATGATATATTTCTATACTTATAATTATCATTTTACCATAGCCTTTTGTCATTATTTACATAAATATCAAATGTTTTCTAATATTATGCTAAAATAACTATTTATTTTATTTTTTATATATTGTAAAAGTCTTAGTACATGCGCCGACTTACGAGAATTGAGTATAAATAAAAATTTTAATTACACATGCACAGAGTGTACTTGAATCATTAATTTAAATTAATGATACATATAATTGTTTAGTCATTGTGGCATTTCAAGTAGAACTCTCCATGATATGCATGGGTACATAGAATATATGATTATGATATAAGGAATTGGGGGACCATTTTCTGCAGTTTCTACACTTTATTGACTCCCTCCTCCTCCAATGTATGTCATAGCATAGTTTCATCAAACTCTTGCCTCAACTATGTTGTTCCCATGATCAATAAAAAAGATTGTCCCCATGGCCTCCCCCCCCCCCCCCCCCAAACCACCCCCCCACCTATATATATATATATGTATGTATATATATGAACATTCCCACCTCTTCTCATTCCAAACAAATTTCACCAACCCTTCATCAAATTATCCAACTTTGATTGATTGATGGAAGAATTACAACTTTGTGCCCAAAACACAGCTCCATCATCACTAGCCATGCACAAGAACTCCCAAACTATATCCAAAATGAAGCCGAAAATCCGAATAATCCACATATTTGCACCAGAGATCATCAAGACAGATGCTGCAAACTTCAGAGAACTTGTGCAAAGACTCACAGGGAAGCCAACAGATGATGATGCAAATAAATATTCCACCAAGAAGAAAAGGCCAAGAGACAAAGAGCCAAGAATTCTTTCCTCAAACAAGAAAGTTTTAGTGGCTATGAGGGCTGGGTTTCATGGGTTTAGGGAGAGGATAAAGGGGGAAGAAGAGATTTGGAGAGATGCAAATACAGGGGGTGGTTTCTTGGGGGGTTTCCAAGAGTTTGATAACGGGTTAATGCAAGAGATTAGTGATCATCAGTTTCCATTTATGGAAGGTACAACTCAGATGGATGTCATCTATGGAGAGTCACAAGTTGTTTAATCAGTTTCCATTTATGGAAGGTACAACTCAGATGGATATATGTTTATGGACAATGGTGATCTCTATTCTTGATTACTGATTAGTTATTTTGTTAAGTTTGATTAGGGATTAATTAGACTTAGTTAATGATCTTTTCCTTCTTGCTATTTCTATATGTGATCACTTATTTTGCCTTTATTAGTTTGAGTTTCTAATTATTGATTTATGATGTGTAAATATATGAGACTAATTTATATTTATATTGTTTCTCTGCATCTTGGTATATAATTACTTAATTCTTGTAAGTTTCTCATTATTCCTTTTCAATTTATTAGCCTTATTTCATTTGGATTATCTTATTTTTTTAGGAGAGAACTGGATAATTCAATAATAAACTCTTATACTTCTAAATAAATTGATCGCAAATTTAAATAGATCTCATAGTTCACTTGGATTCTTCTTGAACATAGGTTTCGATTCTACCATTTATGTGATACAAGATTTTCTTCTTTTTTTTTTTAATTTAATTTTTATATTCTTATATGGGAAAAGAAATTAAAATATAGCACACATTCCTTAAAAAGAAGACAAAGTTTCGCAAACCAAGGTAGGAATTTGCAAATCCTACATGTAATTGATAAAGGTTGTTTCTTTTCTTGCAAGGTTTACATTATCTTCATTTAAAGACTATTTCATTCTAACAAGTGCTTGCTCCTCCATTACCCAAGATTTGCTATTACATGCAAAAGAAGGAACATTTCCATCACCATAAATCATAATTTGTCATAGCATGTGGAGTATCTACCAACTCAAGTTGCACAAGCTCAAGACTCATTCAAAAATACAAGCTTAATTGAGTTAAATTTGAATTTTTATTGAGTTGAACTCAAGTTCGAAACATCAAGCGCATCGAGCTCAACTAGGTTTCACATTCAAGGTCAAGCCTAAGATCCCAAACTCGACTCTTCCATTCTACCCCTACCGTACACATAATCACCATCGTTAGTTCAACTCTTCGAGGTTTCTTTTTTTTTTTTTTTTTTCTCTTTTTTTTATTGGGTTGATTGTGGGTTGGCGGGGTGGGGGGTGGGGGTGGGGGTGGGGGTGGGGGTGTGGGGGAAGCACAAAAGAGTGTACACATGAATGAATGATGAAACTATGGACAGAGGATGGACAGCATGGATACCCAAGTCTGTGACTAATGCCTAGATGCATTTAATTTAATATTGACTTGGAAAATATCAAAGTCTATTCAATTTATTAACAAATTGCACTTAAAAGACTCTTGGGCACCAAGAATTATCTAAAGTTCATCAGTTTAGTTCTAAATAAATAAAACTTACCAAATGGGTGCAGGAGAGGGCAGAATCTGAGAGGCGGTGAAGCGTTTCAAATCAGTTTCAATCAACTGTGGATTCATCTTTCACATTTAACTGTTTCTGTAGTACTAAAATAGTTTTACAAGAAAATAAACAAAAGAAAATACTTCAAATGTAACTCTTTCTAGAAACAAATGTGAACAAGAAGGCTTCAATACCAACTCTAACAACAACCCTTCACCAGTTGTTAACTGCATCAACCACTTCTCTTTAGAAACTGTCAACTTGCATCCACAAAACCAGAAATTTATACACCTGATTCTTTGGATGACCAAGTAAGCCTTCTTTGCCCTTAAGTTGGAGCTTTGTTTCTTTTTATTTTAATTCGATGTTTGTTGGGATGGCAATGGTGAGAAGGATACATGTGATTTGGTAACAATTTATAATGTATAGTATGTTTTAGGCACCTTCAACTTTCATATTCAGATATTGGTTCTACCATGGTTGATGGTCCAGGATCTAATCTGGTAAGAACTTCAGGCACTCCAGCAGTATCCCTTGTTATCTGCATCCAGAGCATCAGATGTATAGAGTTATATGTGATGAGATGAGATGAGTCTATTAATATTTTGATGCAGTGTACTGAATAAATGTCAAGAGTTCAAATCATGATATCCTAAAATTACCACAAACTTGAAAGTATTGCATGAAGAACGTTGTAAAGATTTTCACGGAAGAAAATAAATACTATGTATAGGTTACTGTAGATAACATTTCTTTGTAAAGTCTCTCTTTGTTCTTGTTTGTTTTGAGATCAAAAGACATCAAAGCCTAAGTGGAAACAATATCTGGTATAGACTAAGATTTATTGATTATGTTGATTTGTAATAAGTCTCAAGGTGACCGGTTAACGCTGAGGAGATGAACAATGACAAATGACCATACCTTAAGAATGAAGATTTGAATATTCTAAGTAATTATGAAGATGTATATACGGTGAAATACTTGAAAGTTTCATTGAGGACAGACTCGGGGATATCAGGGCCAGGATAAACTTTTGCTTCATAGACATTGTTCTTGACCTTGGGAGCATTGCCTCAGAGAGGCAAATGGCATAAGACTAGTATAAAACACAGGATGTATTCACGAACACTACAAAGCCTGCAAACTTAATAAAGGGCCATCTTTCTCAGCCCACCACATGACAATTGTCTTCTACCATGAAAACCTGGAGGAACACATAATCATGGAGGGTCGTGGATTAAGGGCATAACAGCAACGAAAAATGGAATGAAACCAAGGAAAACTTAAGCAACAACAAAAACTCAGATAAGGATGGACAAACTATCCTTCAAATTTTTAGACTTCGAATCTCTTTGTGAATAAAAATTAGGTTGTCAAGTAAATACATATGTGATCCAACTGGCATTGATAAAGATACTTCTAACTACTTGATAGCAGAGAATGATGATAGGACTTACCAGGATCTCATCATCAAGATAAGAAATCATAAACAACCTCTGGAATGTCCCACCTGAGATTTTAAAACAAGAAATAAAAAGTTGGTAATAAAAGCTCAGAAATTCTAAATTTTTACCAGTGCCTGTGCAAGAAACTGTTCAAAAGGAATTGAGAGAGGGCAGCAATTGAAATAAAAATGATTTGGATTAACAATCAGATCGATGTTTTGATTTCCTTGAGTATTAATTTAATGTAGAATAAGTGATGATGGATGGGGTCTGAGGAAAGGGAAACCGATAGCTCAGACAGACATATCCAGATGAACCTGATGACAAGCTACAGATGCAAGAACTCCAAAAATTAGAGAACTACACTTTTGCGAGTCATTTGCGACAATAATGTTGCGCCAACTTAATGGGCATGATATGGATTTACAGGCACAAGGGCATATGCGGACTATTGTGATCCTCAGCAGTATGATGAGTCAAATGAATGGTGAGCAAGATGTAAAAAAGCATGAATCACCAAAGCTAATTAAAAAGTGATGATAAGCACCAACTCCAAAGGGCACTAAAAAATGGATTTGAATAAATTGTAATTATACTCTAAGACTTCCATTTGGTTTTCCATGTGGCCACAAACTAATACAGATCTAACTACATAAAGAAGAATCTATTAATGTTTCAGGGATACGAAGCAGCACCAGGAAAGAAAATGAAAGTTGTATATGCCTAGAGCCTGGAGAATTTATGTACAGATCGAAAGGAATTACAAGGACCCTAGAAAGGTAAGTTATTCTTTAGGCTCATAGTAGCAGAAAGAACTTGTTCTTGTTGTGCTTGATGATACACCAATGAAAGGCACACGCAAACTTGAATAATTTACTCACACAGGACAAGAGATAATTCGACTGCTACAGGTTATGTAAAAGTGCTCACCAAAAGGGACCTTCAATCCACCAGCCACAGCATTGCGAATGGGATCAGGAAGCTGCTGCAGCGTGTTAGCCGCCTGATTGAAGGCACCTCGTAGCTGCTGAGGTATGGATTCTTCATTAACTTTTGGGGATTCTAGTAAGCCTTCAACATATTCCTCTTTCATTCGAAGTGGCCCCTCAACAGATAACCTGGTGGAGATGAGAAAGTTGCTCTCTATCTGCCGTTGACCACCAGTGCATTTAAAAGTATAAGAAGAAGAAGAAGAAGAAATGGAGCAGGATCAGAGCAAAGCAATATTTCTGTTCTTGGAGAACAATAAACTAATTTTTCTTGTTTTTGTTTGGTAAAAGGATATTGTAAGAAATTAAAAGTAAAAATTGTTCAAATTTGAATTAGTTTTAATTCCTCTAGTTCCTTGCAGCCATTCCTAGAAAATTAGACTTTTTGCAGGAGTGAATGACACCAATTTACTAATTTCTGTTCCATCTTAAAAACAAAAGGTGCTCAATGCTCATGAATCTCTGTTATTAAAATCCTTCTGGAAATTCAGCTGAACCAAGCAATCCTATTTATTTCTCAAAAATTATAAAGTCCAAATCCCCTCATCACCTAAAGAGGATCAAATTCATTCAGTTAGTCTTGTAATCAGGAAGAAACTCATGTTTGAACATGTAACAAAGATAAAAGTTAATTTCAAAGAAGAAGCTATTACCGAATTTAGTAGTTTCAAGCTTGCTGCAATATTTGCATATCCATCCTTGATCACCACATCCAATTTTGATAAATTAGCCAACTCTGGAGGAAACCTCCTGCAAAACAATGTAATTTGGATCAGCATTATTGCTTCCTTGGAATTGAATTCCGAGGCTTTAAGTATCTCAATTCCCATGCATGCTGAGAACTATTAGAGTGGTAAAATTTACAAGTAAAAATGACAAGTTCCCATGCATGCATGATGCATCTCACTAAGATAACTGCAAAGTTGTAGAAGATGGCAGCATTTTTGGGACACCACAGGTCGTGGCTGCTGGACATGAGAGGCTAAAGATATAAACACTGGAGCCAGTTTTCACTTTAGCCTAAACTAACTAACCGAGGGTCCTACTTTAGACTGCTAGCAACAATGCTGTACAGTTTAGCAGGGTTTGAGTTTTAGTTCTAGAGTAGAAAGTAGGCAAATAAGAATTTCAATCTTTTGCTGCAACAAGTCTTGTTGCTCTTCTAGCTCATCTTTGGTTTCAGCTAATAATTTTTTTGTGAAGAAGGATCCATCAACCTTCTCGAATCTGCTATACCCACTTCCTCTTAGAGCTGTTTGTTGTTAACCCAATCAAACCAAAAACCGAAAACTTTAAAAGGACCCTAAAATTATTTGCTTAACTATCACTTTAAAACTTCTGGTATTTGGTCGAACTTTGGTTTTTCATGCCAATACAAAACCTGCTTACAGAAAAATATTTTATACATATGTGTTTGTGTTTGTGTATGAAATGCTATTAATAGAATATGTATGCACATATGTAAATAAACATCATAAAATAATGGACTGAATTATTTACTTTTACTTCTAACATTTAACTCAACCCTAAATCACCAACTTCTCTTTGTGTTTCTCATTGTTTTTCTACATTCAACCACAGTCCTAATTCATTCTACATTCATTCCCCAAATCAAGAGTTGACTGTGAAGACTGAATTTGTCTTCCTTAACTTGTTCTCCTAATCAAGCCTCCACTCTCAAGCTTGTGGTTGCTTCAGCACCACCACCGCCAATGCCCTTTCTGAAATTTTGTTGCTGATGCCATGTCTTCTGCTTAAGAAACCATAATAGACATCTATCCTGTTCCTTTAAGCAAGAAAATGTCGAATCTTGTTTTATTTGGGTGTACATACATTATTTTATACTTCAGCGACATGGATGGTTTTATTTCTCCCCGCTAATTCTTTCTGATTGTGTTTGATTATCTTTTACCTTTCCACAAGAAGACACATTTTTTGAGCAATAAAAGGATTTCATTTGGTTTATGTTACACTAATTAAATGCTTGTTTTATTTATTGAATATAGAAGCTTGTGTTTTTATTTCTTAGACTTTAGTTTTACCAAAAACCAAAACCCAATTTAGTGAAATATTCGGTAACTAATCAGAAACTGAAATGATTATTTCAGCTCAGTATTCAGTATGGCAAATAAGCTAACTCAAACTTTCTGGAGGAGACACAGCCGTACATAATAATATATCTCTCTTTAGTGCATGGTAAATAAACATGAAATAAAATGTGACTTACTCAAACAAAATCCGAGCAGCAATGAAGCCCAGGCTTCCGGATCCAAACCACTCAAAATTCCATCGACCTTCCAGATAAGGAGACCTGAATAGACAGAAACACAAAGTGAAAACCTCATATATAATCTATACTACTCCTACACTTTGACAGAATAAACACTTTTACGTAGTTGGTCGAGGTGTAGGATTCAGCCGCTCAAGGCTAACTATTCTCTCATTCACATCAATTCGTTGCACCTCTGTTGTTTTCCCAGTGATCAATGACTCAAATCCCCCAGCATCTTTGAACTGAAACACATTCAACCATTAGTTATGTATCAAAATAGAACTCCATGGTGATTAAACTTAAACTAATATCACTCTCCAAAAATTCAATCTACAAAGCAAATTATGCTTCCTTATAAATTCAAACATAAGATAAGGAATGTGGCATATGGAAATAACTTTTTTCCTTTTTAGCATTATATCATTATTTTGAGCTTTCCATACACAAGATCATGATATACCTCAGTCACAAGACCAAAAATTTCAAAATTGGATGTCACAAATTCAAGAAAGAAAGAAAGAAAGAAAAAAGGATTAACACTAAAATTAGGATATTATAGATTATATGATGCATTAACCATTAATGTTGGCTAATGTTTCACTACACCACAGCTTTAGTTAAGCATCTGCATTGCCTCTGAAAAAGGAAGGAAAAAAGAATAACAGAAAATCCTGGCAAACAAATTAGAAAGATCAAAAATTTCAAATAGATTATAGCTAAAAGTAGCCACACAAATATATAATCTCTTTCAAGAAACCAAATTCCAGAAACATGAGTTTATTACTTCATTCCAAAAATCAAAACTTTAAGCAAATCATAGTCAGAACCCGAGTAAACAAACCAAACCCATTAAATCCATTACTATTCTATCCTCAAGAAAATACAGAATCGACTAAACACCAATTTTTTTTTTTTTAAAACAATTAAAACTCTTACAGCAAGAAGCAGAGATTCTTTAGCAGAAAGTCTTTCCATTTCTTTGGCATACGCAGCAGAAGGCCCTTGCACTGTTTGCTGCACCATTGCTCTCCATTTTCTGCTAAATTTTCTCTTGGGACTTGCAAAATTCTTGCAACTTATATTTTTGTAATTATTTTCAAGAAACAATGCGGGGGCAGAAGGAGAAAAAGAGGATGGTGCAGGGGGAGATTGCACTTTGGAGGAGAGTAACAGACTTTGAACTGACATTGAGAAGGCCATCGAAGATTTTCAGAAGCTAGTCAAAAGCGATTTAACAAAAGAGAAAGCCCCAAGAAATATTTTTCTTGACTACAAAAACAATATAAATGCGTGTGGCTCAGCTGGTCGTTAATTTGGGGCTGATTTCTGATTTCTTGATTGGACAAATGGCAGTGGCATTTTCGTCTATTCAAAAAAGAAGAGCTCATATGATTTTCATTTATTTATTTTTTTTTTTTGAGAGAGCTCATATGATTTTCATGTGTGTAAATAATGCAAATAAAATATGGGCTTTTCTTTACATTTTTTTTTTCCAAAAAATTTTCTGTCTTTCCTTTTTTTTTTTTTTTTTTTTTTTTCTTTTTTGATGAAGGAGGTGGGGATTATTAATTAATATTAACCCACCATAATAGAAGAATTGACTTTGTTTTAATGAAATAGAAGAAATAAGAAAGTAAAGGAAAACAATTAAAAATTTTAAAATACAATTGACCAATTATTAATTATATAATATATATATATATATATATATAATATTGATCCATTCTCATTTCGCAAGACAATTGCAGTAGAGGCGTGTCCATGTCTGAAAGCTGCATCAGAGTTAAACTTCAGCTAGCTTTTGCAAGGTCGTTTCCATTTCTTTGAAGAACAGAATTCTTGGGCTGCAAGCTAATTGTACGTAAATTAAGCTAACTTCAAAAAAGAACATTCGTCCTAATATATACATATATAATTAAATGAGAAGTTAATTACCCGATAATCCATGTGGAAAGAAATGCCAAAGACATTCCGGCGGCGGATTTGGTGTTGAAGTTGGTAATAACCTGTGGGATTTCTGCAACGGCCCAGCAAAGTAGACTTGCTATTCCGAAGGCAAATGAGATTTCATCTTTGAGGTTACACAGACAGCCTTTGAAAACCTCCTCGATCCATCTCATACAACCTTTTCTCTCAACTGGACAGTAAGAAACTTTCAAGCCCTTCATTTTTAATTAGTCCAATTCTCGACTCTCTCTGTTAATTCACCAACAAAGTTGGTTTTCTGTATATATAGATAATGTATGTGGGGCGACTTGTCTCTGGGTTACACATATGCTCAATTTTAAGGCACTGGATTCAACTGTAAAATTACCCATTTTAATTGCTAGGAGGGAAAAAAAAAAATTACCCCCCACCTATTTTTTTTGCCATTTGTGGTAAGAAAGTTAACACAATATATCTCCTTTCTTTATATGTAATTCTTGCAATTTTGACCAACTTTTGAACTTTTAAAATTTTAAAATTTTTAATTAAATAAAAAGTTCTTATAAATTGTTGATTATTCATCTTTGTGCAAAGAATCAAAAATTTGTTTAAGTAAATAACAGGGTGATTCAAATTTAAATATGCTCCGCTATCATCTTCTCTGCTTGCTCGATCAGCATATGGACATCAAAGCACCCAAGACCATGAAAAAAAGGGTTTTGATTCCTCCAAACGAGGTCCATGACAACTGCAGTAAAAACAACAATTCAGTTAAAAAACAAGTATTAGAAAGAAAGCCACTATTAATGTCAAGGACAGAGGCAATCCAAAAATTGAAAGGTTCATTTCTAAATGGATCGAGACAGAGGCACCATTTAGATTTGAACCAAACAGTCTCAATAAAAGGGCAATGGAGGAATAAATGTGCGAGAGATTCTATTTCTCCATCACAAAAAGGGCAATTAAGGGGATGAGAGTGACTGAAAAATGCGGTCCGACTTCTTGTAGGGAGGATATCGTGAATCACTTTCCATAAGAAAAATTTATGTCTATTGTGCAAAGAAGCTTTCCAAAAAATTTTGATAAGGGAACTAAGAGATTCCGGAAGGGATGAAAACCTATGTTATTGATCAAGAAGGTAACAACTCTTGACAGAAAGCACGCCTGACTTGGAGGGTGTCTAGAAGAGGTCTGGAGGGGTACTGAGAGGGAGAGCTGAATATCTTTCAAATTTCAGCAATGGTGCAAGGGTCAAAGAGGTTCTCCAAGGTGCTGAAATTCCATTCACAACTTCCTTCGATCATAAGATCACTAACAAAGGGATGAGCTGACCTGTCCTTTGCTCTTTTCACCCCTCAACACTGGCTATCTGATTTCTTTGGCTGGAAATTCTTGATAGTGTTTCTCTAATCCATTATTACCATCATCTGTCAAGTCATAGGATGAATTTCTCAGACAAAACAAGAGCATGCCACCCATGTTTACCCAGCTTGTGTAAAGGATTCAGCACAGTTTCTGCATCTTGGTCCGAAAGATGGCAAAGAATGATGATTTATTGAGACAGAACAATTTTCTTTGACCGGCTATTATGGATCACACCATCAAAATACAAGACCACCAGTGCACACAAAGCAGTTCATATTGGAAGAGAGAGAAATATCCTGCGCTATTGCACTATCATCGTACTATTACAAGAACAAATTGCAGAACGAAAACAGGAATTACAAAAATGAGACGAAAAATGAAGAGAAAACTTTTGAACAATTATGTGATGATATCTAACATCAGGTTACATCCAAGGAACCAGGTGGTACGCCAGGTATGCAGACAAAGAAGTGTTTTTACTTCAGGACCTACATATAACTCACTCTACATTCCATTTGTCTTGTTGGCAGAAGAAATGGCAGCAGAATCAAACGGCAGTCAACATTTCAAATGATGGTCGAGAGTGTAGGCATGAATCTCAGAAGGGCTCGTCCCGGGCCTGTTGACAACCATAGGTTAGAAACAGATTTTGAGAATGTGATTATGCAGTCAACCTATTTCTATTACATGTTAGAAAACCTTAAAGAAACACACAATAGATTAGATTATTTCAGCACAAATCACACAATATACCATTAACTTTGATCTAATAATAATCAAAGCCTCCAAGGTTTCAAGACTCTACATTCCCTAAACTAAGACAAGTTATCATCCTTTCCATCAGTTTATCTTTACCCACAAACTTCATGATGCTATTGTGCTTCAATTGAAAATGGCTAATGCAGATGCAAGCTCAGATCAAAGAAGCAGAAAAATCATAATCAGCACTTTAATGGCTTATGAATGATTAAGATTGGTATAAATTATTAGTGATTCCCAACTGGGCAGAAAATCAGTATCGATTCCCATATTGTTTAATTGATATAGATTCAGTTGTAGCTAGTCTTTTTTTGTTTGTTTGTTCTTTGTTCTACTTGCTTTGAGAGGAAAATAGAAACTTAATCCATTCTAATTTCAAAATCCTGGAGCAAATCAACTCAGCATATGATCCCTTTAAGTCAAGAAACAAAGTGGAATTGGTTCTATACATAATGTGCCGTATTTCCGGCATAACAATATAAAAGGAATAACTTTTCTCTCCTTCCCGTCAAAAACAGCTCAAAACGGAGATGCCTTCTACACTAATATGCTAAAATTTTCAAGTGTTTTTTCTACATTTAAAGAGTTCAAATGCATAAACACTAACTATTTCCTTCTAAAAAGATGTCTATTCACACAAAACCCATCTTCGGCTTTAGAAATAAGTTGTTCGAAAAGGAAACAAATTCAGCACTTGCAATTTTTCTTTGTTTCATATATTTTAGCATTTATAGTATAATATAGTTCGATTCTGTGCACGTTTCAGAACCCCTGCAATCCTTCAGCTATCTCTCAACAGAAATTCAGTTGTACAGATCTATTGAGTACACTGGTTGAGAGAAATCACCTTTTGTTTATGATGCCATAGTGAAACTTGGGTCTTCCAACCTTTATATCTTCAAAGTACTATACCCACAACATAGACATCAAACATGAGTATTAGACAGGTAAATCAATAGAGGAAGTTGTCTGAGAATTATAGGAGGACCCCACCAATTTCAAAGTGACCAGCATCGATGAAAATGCCAATGAATCAAAAGGAATATCCTCAAGAGCGAAAAGCTTGCAGTCTGATGATTCTGGACCCGGTGAAAAGTGAGGTCTCCTCAACTTTGCCAGGAAAATAATGTAAGTCTGCCCACATCAAATCAACAGCATATATCAAGGTCCCAAGCATGCAGATAGATAAATGAAGTAATTCACATCACCAATGCTCCTTACTTGACCGATGAGAGGGATGTCCAACTGAGCAAATGGTGACTGGATTTCCACATCAGCATTTGCCTCCTCCCATGTTTCTCTAATCGCTCCTTCAGCAGCAGACTCCCCAATCTCCATGTAACCAGCAGGAAGTGTCCTAACCATGCAGCAGACTAGAACATAAAGAATAATAATAGTAACAGAAATGCACAGAAATAGCACTTTCTCAAACTCCATGCTCATCTGGAATAAAATAGGTGATGGCAATTGTAGAAGTTTTCCTTTTTGGGAAAACATTCCACTACCAAATGCTTACCAAAGGCCGTATGATGGTTGAATCTTCCGTTTACACAGCAGTATCTTGTTTTCATGCTCAATGAGGCAACCCACAACCTATTAACCCAATATCATGTCACAGTTACTAGTATAACCAATGTGTGCACACACACGCACACCAATAAAAAGGCTCTCTATTTAGACAGCAGATATTAAAACAACTGCAATAAGAATGACAGCATCGTCATCATCCTCAAAACCAAGAAAAAGTTTCTTCAGAATAAACATAACTAGAGCTATAGCAACTACAGTTTCAAAACTTCCAGTGGTATCTTTAATCTGGGTGGAATTAACCATTTTATTCTAATTACTTCATGGGAGAATGAGCTTTTAATTTCAATGTAAAGTACCTTATAATGCATCGTAGCAACTCTGCCAAAACAGAGCGAAAACGGTATTAACTCACAACAAAATCCTTGTAATTTTTTCTAATTATTTCAACTATTCCTTAACACTCACCATTTTTGGATTCTCATAAGTAATTTTCCCACACCGTGTGCAGATAGCTCTGGTCTTTTCCTCCCCATCAGGTATCTCATGCTTCGTTGGGCCACCACATGACTGGCAGAAATTGATTTTCCTATTAATGCCCTGAAGATTGTTAGGTACTAGCACTAAGTTAGAAATAACAAATGAAAGGAAAAGAAGAGAAGGATTGTAATGTAAAATAGAACCCACACATGAACTAGTGTAAGCTTAAGGTAAATATATAATGCCCTGATAAGAGAAAGAGAAGGAGAAAGCAACTCATAAAGAGTACAAGAAATATCTTCATAACAACAAAAGACTGCAGTTGACAAACTCAACAACACCTATATTCCGATATGTCATAATTACAAGTATCATAATAACAGGATTGCTACTAATGCCAGCAATTATTAGATGCAGTATAACAACTTCGAGAAGCACTTAACGAAAAAGTTTATCTTATGCATATGAGACTCTGACAATGAGCATCGATTTGTTTCTTTCTATAGTAATGTAAGTTATTTAACCACACACATTGCATCCCTCAATCAAAAATTTCCTGACACTAGAGAAAAAGATTTCCTAGCACAAAGTTTTCTGAGCAACCGTAAATGGAAAAGTAGTTCTAGCCACTTCATAGAGAGATCATTCCCATTATTTTAAACCAACTGTTGTTATGGGAGGTCGCTTGAAAAGAAAAACAATTCATGGGTTGAAAACAAGGACTATTTTAGAAGTTTAGAGCAAACTAGTGAAATTAGCTAAAGTTGATCTCCATAAGATGAAACCGAAGTCATTCCAAGCTCCCATGAGAGGCCATTGGCTAAAAGTGGCCAATTGAAATCTCTCTTATCAATGTGTGGATTTAACACTAAAGACGCACCAGTATTGACTGGTCAATATATAGCCCATGGACAATTATGGGATTACATTTTTATACGCTATGACAAACATCATGCCTATAGTAACAAGAAAGTTCCCCACTCAATAAATTTGTATTATACTAAAAATTTAGTCATATTATGATGCAAAGCTGCACTTCAGTTAAACTTTGCATTGGCGTTTCACCAATTGCGAGCAAACTCGAGATGGATGCTACCAAAATCCTTATATATCCATTCTTGGAATAAGGATCTCACATTCTCCCTCTCCTTATGTAAACATCATAACGTGTGGCGGCATGTTGTGAACTACGCAACTAAACTGATTCCCTGATCATTTCTACGTTACAAGTTTTATTGCCCCAAATAGTGAATTCTTACTTTCAAAATGCGCTCATAGTTATAGGCAATTGAAAGGACATTCCACAGCAGAAATTCAGATAATAAACCTACCATTCTCATCTATTGCATCCCGTTTATTTTCTAGTACAAACCCAAAATGCCAGAATGTACACTGCAGATAGCCGGAAATCTAAGATATTCTAGTTAAGTTAATCACAACATCATGAAATGTAAGAAACAAATAACTAGAACCAGAATTTAATGCACCACATCCAGGAAAACAAATCAAATTAAACCTCCTAAAGCAAATTTATGAAGCACAAGAGAACCAGGAAAGAATCTAACATCCGAGCCTACAATTTAGTACAGCCAAAATGCCCATATTACCATCTTACCCGAAAAACCACTTAAAACACAGCTGATATCAATCCAGAGTAGGAGTATTGATAAAGAAAAATCTCCAAGAAAAACAAAATAAAGCACTCGAAACAATACCAAGAAAGTAAAATAATCAAGAAGACACACTCACAGTCGACTGAATTGCAACAGATGCTGACGATGAAGAAGAAGCTGAAGCTGAAGCCCCATCTGGGGTTGACTCATAATGATTGTGTGACATTTGAAAAGCTCTAAAGAAGCGACCTTTGCGAGGTTGAAAAGCCGAAGAATGCGTTCTTGAAGGTTTTGAAACTGTTGCTTCTATGGGCTTTCTTGAAATTAAAGAAAAATTCTTCTTTAATCTGTGGGGAAGGGAAAAACACCCGGAGGAAGAAGAAGAAGAACCAAGAATCTGTATAGCTTTTAGCATTATAGTTGTCAATTATAATTTGATTCCTACTTTTCAGCTGGATTAGTTCTAGATGTAACTCGCTAGCTACACCATACCATGGGCAAGATTTTTTGGAGGTGGGAAATCCAAGAGAAAAATGTCGCAAAAAGAAAAAGGAAAAAGAAAAGAAAAGAAAGAAGCTGATGAAATAATTCAGGGCCCGGAATCCAAGAAGACATGGGCCAGTTTGAAGATGGACTCTGTGTTTGTGTCTGCGGGTTTCTTGCTGAATTATTGGTGTAACTTTTGTTCACACAGTAAAGGTGAATTACTGAATCCGCCTGATTTAGGGGCTGTACAAAAAAAATAATAAAATATTATCAACTGTAATAGAATTCAAAAAGTGAATATCTTTAATTTTTATTTAACCTTTTTTCAGGAATAATACATTTGAGTTTCGCATAATTAATGTTGTTGGCCTATAATTTAAGTCTAAAGAAATGTTGTTGACAAAATTTACTGTGAATATTTTTTTATAATAAATCTTTGTTTTATTAGTGTGTAGTATAAAAAAAATTATGTTGTTAATATGTTACTTTATCGTGATATAATGATTAAAAAATTATATATTGATATTAAATAATGATTGAAAGACATAAATATAGATACTATCCCCTTTCTTGACATTTTTATTGAAAGGAATTCTACTGCAGAATCTGAGTCTCTTACGAGACAATGGCTAATGTCCCTCAAGAAATATGTTATGTAGCGTTCAGTTTCTCAATCAATACACGTATATTGATATATATAACCACCAAACAACTATTTTTCTCAGGTATCAACTTTTTATGTTATTTTATTTTTTTCTCGTAAGAATCTAAAGAAAAGTTCATGACTGATATAGGTGGGATCATGAGCTTCACCCACCCCATCAAGCTAATGAAACTCGTGGTGCGCCCAAGCATGCTAGCTCACCAGTTGACCACATAAGAAATCCGACCTTGCATGTGTCATAACCATCGTTAGGCAAAAACAGCTAGCGATTTATCTCAGGAAGCTTCTAAAGCTCTTTTCCTATCTACACTCAACCGATCACCTCTGCATTAGGCAAAAACAACCAACGATTTATTTCAAGAAGCTTCTAAAGCTCTTTTCCTGTCTACACTCAATCGATCACCTCTGCATTAAAATATAGTTAAATCAACATTATATCTGTATTAAATGCATCGCCAACCCATAATCATTACATTAAATGCAAAGGATATGCTACCACATTTTCCATCGATCAAACGCATAACGATTGAGATGCGCGAAAGACTTTAAATGACCATAAAAACCTATCAAATCACATTGATTAGTATGGAAAATATGGTTATTTCGACCTGTTTAGAAGCTAAATCTCCCACTATAAATACAACCATTTGGGCAGACGTTTGAGGTACGCTCCCATACACACTTTGGCCCTCACTTCGTCACTTGACCCTTTCATTGTACTCGACATGACTTAGGTATCAAAGGATTTTAGTTGAAGATATCCTCAGTAGACCCAACGTGCTTCTCTTTGACTGCAAGACTCAAGTCGTACCTCAATTGTGCGACAACTTGTAAGTTCTCTTCCAATCAACAGAACCTATAGTTATCCATTTCATTCACCTTGCCAAAAAAAAACATCATTAATGACCAACAATCGATCATAAGGTGTCGATAGGCATTATTTATGTTCAAAGTCACATTTATGATTATAATTTCTTAATAATAATTTGGAAAAAAATTGAATTTTGAAATAATTATTTATTTATATTTTCAGATAATTTCCAAAATTGAAATTATTATGTGAAAATAAATACAAACATGGCCTAAATTACTTGAAAGGAAATTAATTTGTACGTGTGAAGTAATTAATGGAAAAAACCTTTAATTTAACTAAAAAAAAAAAAAGAATATTGTGTGAAATTTTCAACATAGTACTACGTAATACATATCCAAATATAAGAGGGTTTGTTCTTTTGGTTTTTGGGTGTTTTGTAGAAAATATTTTGGGAGAATAAGTTTTTGGAAAAAAATTTAGAGAATGTGCCATGCGTTTCTTTTTGTTTTGGGAAAATATGGAAAATAAATTGAGAATGAGTTGTTTGTTCTTTTGTGTTTTGGAGGGAGACAAATTTTACTGTTGATGTCAAATAAGTTGCTTTTTAGTTGTTTTTATAGGGTGAAAGTGATATATATATATATATATATATTTGTAATGATTAAAATTAGGGTGTAGGGTTTTTTGGAATTGTTTTGTGATGATTTTTTCTGTATTGAAATTTTAGTTTTTGGAAGAATGATTGGAGAACGTATACCTGTTTTGTAATTGATATGGGATGGCCCAAGCAGCTCCGCTTAAACTATGTTGGCCCAAAGATGCAGCGCCAGGCCCAGCCTTGCATCCAAGGGCCATGGACGCGATCAACTTGAGTTGACCTTTGATCTCGGCCCGTGCCGCTAATCCACTCCTAAAGCGCTGTCAGGTCGACCTTGGGATCAACCAGAGAGGTCGGAATAGTGCAATACCACCTCTGCCGCATTAAATGCACTGACAAGTTGTATGCCTCCTCATTAATGGTGCATGCTGCCCCCATTACTGCTTGACACGGCAGGCACTTCAACAGTGTACTACCCCGCCCTATAACCTGGGGAAACAGCCACCTGAATAGCACACTGAGGGGAGATGACTAATTGCCCCTCATGCAAGAACAAAGGTCCTCTCTGGACATCAAGGACATCGCAGACAAATCCTCAAGTAGAAAAGGCTATAAATACCACAATTCCAGCCCTTTAAAGATATGTTCCCATATATACAAAAACCTTTACTTTGCTACTCCTATTATCTAGTCGACTCATATTGACCTGAGAGTCGAAGTGCCTACGCCGAGAGCTCATTGGCTAGCTTGACGTTTGCTAGTGATTGCAAGATTCAACCCATCTAAATTCGTATATCGACCAGAGAGGTCGAATCCCATCAAAATATTTACTTAATCCAAATTCCAGATTCCAGTGGAATTCACCACCATCAGTAATGTTGTGGGAGAATGAAATTTTTTTGAGAGAAGCCAAAAGAACAAGTCTAGAGTAATTTTATCTGAATTACTGACAATTTGTTTTATCAAATATTTTATTTTATGTTCACATCCAATTCTAATACATATCATCAATCTTGGTTAACGTATTCAAAATGAATTGAAATTCAAGTTTCAATCATTTAAAATTACTGCATACATACAAAAAATACAAGCAATAGTTTTAAATGATTGTAACTTGAATTTCTAACTCTTACAAGGCAAGATACATACATGAAAAATAACTAATATAAAATCCCAAAATTTTAAATCAAATGAACATGGTTAATTGGTGGGGACCACATCCAAACAAGGCATTACAAGGACAGTCTAGACCTTCTTAACTAATGTTTTACATCAAAGCAAAGTTATACTTGCTTAGCTTTAATATCTTTTTCAAAGTTCCATGTAAAGCTTATCATAAAGTAGCAAAGCTGACTAGGATGATGTTAAGAAGTATGTTGGTGAGTTTATAATTTTTTTAAAATATTAGTTTATAAAAAATTTGAGTATTTATAAAATATTTAAAGAGAGGAGTAACAAGGTCATTTGAAGATGCTCTTTTGAACGATATTGATGATATTCGTGAATTTATATTTTAATTAGAGGGACATTTTTATCTTATGTGATGTTATTTTTATTTTTGCAATTATTGATTTTCGGATAAAGCAACGCAGTTAAAAGATCATTCTTGCTCATAAAGTCGGCTTTTCTCAAAATTCTCAACTCCATCCATCAATGGAATAATACTTCACAAGATTGGGCCTTCATCATCATAGAACTTATATGGTTGTGAATAAAATATAAAGATTTTATAAATTCATTTAAAAAAATGCAAGAATTTTTAATTTATTTTAAAATTTTTAACATTTTTTAATTTTAATTATATACATTTTAATTATTATTAGCAACATCCGATGGGCTTCCTACCTTTATTTAAATCAAATGCTTCAAAAATATAAATTTGAAAAATTAATTTATATATAAACTAAGACAGATATAATATCCAATATAAAATTAGGGTCACATGATAATTTCCAAAGTGTGGAAAAAAATGCCGAGTAGGCTTGTGGCCCACATTTCCCTCAACCCTTGTAGGTATTTATCATTGCCCACCTCCTAACCACTTAATCCACACGAAGGAGGAGAAAATAATAGCAAAATAGAAAAAAAGTACACAAAGAGTAATAAGAAAATATCATTTTTCTTATGTTGGAAGATCGTGTAGTGAGACAATTTTGCCCTCAAGTGTATACTAATTGGACAAGCTATGCCCCTAGTGTCATTTTGGGAATTAGAAATATTTCATGGCCCACTTGCATGAAAAAAATGAAGAATTAAAATAATATTGCCATTGGCCATCTGAAGTAGTAAAATTATTAGCAGCAAATTGCTACATGACTAGAAATATAAATGTAATATTTGGATATGAATTGTATATATTTGGATTATATATTTTGGGAGTATGTATTTTGACAGGCTGGTTGAAAAATGTGAAATTTGTATTGGGGAATATGATGCATGTTTGTTTATGTTTTGAGAATAGTTAGAAAATTATTTTGGGAAGTTTTGATATGTTTGTTTATGTTTTGAGCGGAGAAAATTTATACTGTAGCAGTCAAATCAATATTTTTTTTTTTTGAATTTTTGGAATGAAAATTGAATTGAATAATATTTTTATTGTAAAAATAATAATAATATATATAGTATGTATATGTGATGATTAGATATATTTTTAATTATAAAAAATAATAAAATATTATGATATATATGTATATATATGAAATTTTTGGTAATAAGCCAATTAATTTGAAGGGTGTTCTGAAAACTAGAAATTGTTGTTTTGGCAAAATGTAACCAAACATAGTCAAAATGAATAAATTGGAATAATATGAGAATTTGAATCAATAGAGTATTGTTGTTATTTTATTGTAAAAATTTCTCGACAAAAAACTATTCAATATTTTTCTTCGACAATCTTAATATATAAAAAATGTGATTGATTCTATTAATAAAATATAAAATTGAAAAAAAAAACTTTAGATAAAATTGTTAGTTATCTTACTATTTGGAATCACAAAATATTGTCAAAAATTTTATTTTTATTATAAAAATAATAAAACAATGATGTGGATGGCAAAGGAAGAAGAAGAAACTATTTCTTGAATCTTGATAGAGAAGAAGTGGTCCTTGGTTGCAACTTGCAAGAGTCTAAATATTGAAATCAATGTCCTAAATTGACCTCCAAAGATCTTATTAAGACAGATGGGGAATGGCTTTAGATTTAGGGGCAAATATGTCCTCACAGAAGAGCTTGAATCAAAAAGCCAGCCAGCTACATCTACCTTGAATGTGATGCTGTCGTGGGGCCCACACACCACAGATACAAATCATAACGAGCCAACGGCTCTGATCTTCAGGGGTATGAATTTGAGGTTCATTTAAGCTAAATTTCATCTGAGGCTGAGCTTCATTTCCTGTTCTTTAAACTTGGGGCGGCACCTCACATAGTATACAAACAGAGGTCTCACTATCTCAGCGAGAGAGAGAATTCATAGCGAGAGCGGAGACCTATTTTCTAGAAGGCCCCCAAGGTACGATCTTAGCTTTGGAGTTGTTACATTTCATTGGAAACACCGGTTTTTTGTATCCATTTTTGGAGAAACGATTCAGTTTTCGTCGCCATTTTGAAGAAAAACATTGGATCTTGTATTGCCTTTTCTGATTCTCTTGATCTGTGAGAAGTTTAGTTTTTGGATTTAGATCTATGTTTTTTTGCTTTTAAATCTTGTTTCGTGGATCTGCGAATGGGTATTTTGAATTGTGGCAAAAAATGGTGAAATTTTATCTGATATTATGTGATTTATTGAGTATCCAGTTGGGAGCTTTGTGTTCTGTTGTACTGAATTTATCTGGGATCTGGCGGGTAGCCATAGAGTGTAGAAGCATTTTGGAATCTTAACGATTTAAAGGTGAAATGTGAGTGTTTTTTATTTGATCAGTTAATGTTAGTCATATTGAATGATCGGAGATTTTAGATGTTTGTCTGAAATTGAAACAATAATGATTTTGAGCAATTATGTCTTGTTTTGCTGCTTTTGGTTCGTAAAGGCCATTTGTTTGAACGCGATCTGTGAAGCATTTGGAAAATCTTCTTTTAATTTGTTTATAGTGTTTCGATCGGGAGAACAATGTTATGATTTAGTGGCACTGTGGTCTGTGGTAAAATTTCTTTGCTTTGGACGCCGTTCTCATTGTTAAAGTTGCTTTTTGTGGAAAATATGTCATATTGACTTGTACCGATATGCATTTTTGGATGGATCTTGCTTGAAAAGTATATAAACAGGTTGATAGCAATTTGATCTGATGTGACATTGCATCGGTTGTTAGTTTTCTATGATCTTCTGAGAATGGCACATCATATGCTATTGCCTTGAAGTTTTATTTGATCAGATTTTAGCATGAATCATTGATCTTCATATGCAAGATTTACGTATATGTTTTATGAAATTGCATTTATCAAAAAATTAAAATTGAGATTGTTATTTTTTCTTCAGAGCACATTAAGAGATGGCAGAAGCTGAGGATATTCAACCTCTTGTTTGTGACAATGGAACTGGAATGGTCAAGGTAAACCTTAGAATCCAATACATCGTTCAATTCATTATTCCAATTTTGCAATTTGAGAGGCTTAATTTTATGTTGATCCCAAAATTGGCAGGCTGGATTTGCTGGAGATGATGCTCCAAGGGCTGTCTTCCCCAGCATTGTGGGGCGCCCTCGTCACACTGGTGTGATGGTTGGCATGGGCCAAAAAGACGCATATGTTGGTGATGAGGCTCAATCCAAGAGAGGTATTTTGACGCTGAAGTATCCAATTGAGCATGGAATTGTCAGCAACTGGGATGATATGGAGAAAATATGGCACCACACATTCTACAATGAACTTCGTGTGGCTCCAGAGGAGCACCCAATTCTCTTGACAGAAGCTCCTCTTAATCCCAAGGCCAACCGTGAAAAAATGACCCAAATCATGTTTGAGACCTTTAATGCCCCAGCCATGTATGTTGCCATTCAGGCTGTTCTCTCCCTTTATGCTAGTGGTCGTACAACCGGTAAGAAAGTTAAAAAAGTTAGTGTGCCGATCTATAGACGACCAATGTAGTATGCCAATTTATTTCTCTCTTTGCAGGTATTGTTCTTGACTCTGGGGACGGTGTCAGTCATACAGTCCCCATCTACGAAGGTTACGCCCTCCCTCATGCAATCCTCCGTCTTGATCTGGCTGGACGTGACCTCACTGACAACCTCATGAAGATATTGACGGAGCGTGGCTACTCATTCACCACTACTGCTGAGCGGGAAATTGTGAGGGACATAAAAGAGAAGCTCGCATACATTGCTCTTGACTATGAGCAAGAGCTAGAAACAGCAAAGACCAGCTCTGCTGTGGAGAAGAACTATGAACTGCCGGACGGACAGGTGATCACTATTGGCGCTGAACGTTTCCGCTGCCCTGAGGTCCTCTTCCAGCCATCAATGATTGGGATGGAAGCCGCTGGCATTCATGAGACCACCTACAATTCTATCATGAAGTGCGACGTAGATATCAGGAAGGATCTTTACGGTAACATTGTCCTCAGTGGTGGCTCGACCATGTTTCCAGGTATTGCTGACAGGATGAGCAAGGAGATCACAGCTCTGGCACCAAGCAGCATGAAGATTAAGGTGGTGGCTCCTCCCGAGAGAAAGTACAGTGTTTGGATTGGAGGTTCCATTTTGGCCTCTCTCAGCACCTTCCAGCAGGTATGATTAAAATTTGCTAAGAAAAACTCTAGCTTTCGTCTATAACTGGCGCTGCTACATTTCCAAGAACATAGAGCTAATTAGGATACTCATGAAATAAATGATTAAGGTTAACATTTATACTGTTGATTGGAATATTTGAAAGCTACCGTCTCCAGCCCAGATAAGTTTAATGTCCAAAAACAGCTTCAAGAATTTGAATTTGTGATGAATGATGTGTTTTTTTGATCGCAGATGTGGATTGCAAAGGCAGAGTACGATGAGTCAGGGCCGTCCATTGTGCACAGAAAATGCTTCTAAAACAACGTTTGCCTAAAAGGACCAACTCAAGAGACTTATGCCAATCAATCCGATTGGCAATTCTGCTGCTCATCATTTGCTTTTCCTTGTTAATTTTCTTCTCGTTCTTTCCTCCGGAGTCTTTTCACTTTTTAAGATTTGAACATTTGGACATGGAAGCAATATTCATTTTTCCCATTTATGTTAATTTGTAGAAGAGTTGTGTATTTTTAAATGGTATTATGATTTGAGTTTTGGATGAAGGGCTTATGTGCCTTCTACGTTCAAACAGTATTTTTCTGCTTCTGGATTTTGTAGTTACATAGATTAAGATTAATGCATCTCCTCCCTGCTCAAATATATTATTGAGGGGGTATTTTGAAAGACATAATTTTGTCCCAATATTAATTCATCGAAGTAATAACCATATGAAAATATAATTTTGACATCTCTTAAATAATCATTCAAAATAAGCACGACACGATCTGGATTAAATAGTCAAGTCTAGACAGACCATAGCACTCGCATTTCATGGAAAATTTATTAGGGCCCGTTTGGATTTATTTTTATTTTTATGATATTGAGTGAAAATATTTAAAAGTAGTGTGTTTCATTTGTGAAATAATAAAAAATAACAAAATAGACTTTGAAATGTAATCAAATGGGCCTTAGATACTTCGATTAGATTTTCAACAAGCTTGAGTTGAATAAGCCTCTTTTTGTACATGATATACTTTGATTACGCTACATGAGACTCAAGCAGGTCCGTCTCTTTTTAGCTTTATCAACAACCGACCACCTGTACGTATCGGATTATCTTTTCAATTATATATTAATCCCATCTATCAAAATAAACGAAACATTAGAATACATTTGCGGTCGATTTTAGTTTAGTTCTTGCTATATAAATGCAAAGTTATACGACGTTGTTTGTAATAACTTATATAATGTGATTATACGTCTCTGATTGACATTCTAATTTTATTTTCAAAGACCAATCTGATTTGAGCCAACTTGACTTATTTTAGTCAACAATTAAAGTATTGCTTTCCTACAAATGAGTTATGATTACAGCAATTTCTATTGCTCCCACTTATGTCTGTCTTCGATGGTCTCCAGACCAACACAGACTATCCCAACATATTAAGAAACCACAATGACCTTGTCTGCAGATATTAGGCACAGAACCAACCATATATATATATATATATTAGTAGGGAGATCAGCTTCAGTCTGATCTGAGTATCTCCCGCGGCCTTGAGCTCACCCCGATCTCGGGCTCAACCGAGGTTGCTTCATCCCCACATCGCCCGGCTAGGATCACACATCATATGACACAATGTATTCGTTTGTTCTTTTTGTACTCATGTAAAAGAGGAAGGCTAATGTTGCTAGCAGCATGAGCTCCAACAGACAAAAGATTTTGCAGACACATTCAAAGACTAATGGAGATTGGAAAAGAATATTTCTCATAAATCTATAAGGAGCAAGGAGCAAGGAGCAAGGAGCAAATAAAGATCCCATTACATTTGTAAGATATCCCCCCACATCATCATCAACAGTGGGTGGAGGTTACATATATGATGATACCACACAGTTTATTCAACTGAAGGAGATTAGTTATCGAACTACGTGGGTGTAAGAAAATGAAAAAGGGGAAGACAAAAAAGGGAAGATTGAAAATGGTGTAAGAAATAACAAAGAAAGATATAAAAGTAGTTGAACAAACTCAAAACTTGCTGCAGCAGAGGCTTCAAGTAGCAAAATCTTGAATTTGCATCAAAACGATAATGCCTTCAAGAGAAATTAAAATTTGATGGTCCGACAGAATCCACAAATCCTCGGATGGATAGTTCAGGGACAGAGTTTTTGTTCTCCAACATCCCGTTGTCTATGAAGACGACAATGACAGAAATATCATCGTGAATATGTCTCCTTATCCCCCGCTCAAGTTTCTTGATTTCATTATATGGTATCTGTCTTGTCTTGGCCGCTTTCTCCAGAGCTGATGTTAGAAGTCTTCTAGCTATGCCCTGATATGTTCGGAAATACATGGCCGGAGACAAGGAAAATAAGACATAAATAGAAGTGAAGTCTGATAGAGAATGGTTAGCTAGAGGAAGAGAACAAAGAACATAGAACATACCACTGTTGGGTTATTGTGCACTATCTCAACAGCCTCCTGATTCGTCAAGTGTTCCCAAAGACCATCTGATGCAAATATGAGGAATTTATCATTTGGTTGTAAATCTCTAGTGAATATGGCTGGATCGGCTCTTAAAACTGGCTGACGAAGAGGTTCAGTAAGATGAAATCTAGGAAAAGATGGATCAAGAGCAAACTCCGGCCTCTTCAGATAAGCATCACCAATTGATCTGGATACCTGGAAAAATCATGGACAATACAGAAGAGATAAAAAATTTGAAGCGGATTCTTGGGATGTAAAGTGAATTTTTTTTTTTTTTTTTTGTAGTTTTTTCAGAAAAACCAAAACAGACAGGAGAAAGGTTAATAAGAAAGCAGGAAAAACAACTTAAAAGCCTTAACGTAGAACTGGGAAAAGCGTCAAAGAACAAAAGAGATTGCTGAGAGAAATGCAACTGTAAACAAGTCAGGAGAAAAGTATGCTCAATTATCTTTTCTGAAGGATTTCAGAATAGAACAGAAAACTCAAATATCTGAGGGATTGAGAGATCTCTGCTGAGGCAATATTGCAAATGAAAGCACCAACATTAGAGAGACTTCCATATTACATATCATTCTTGAACTTCAACTACTAACTGAAGAGGTCCCTAATTAGATAAAATTTTCACTCTTTGTTGGGAGGACAGCTAAGCCTACAGCAAATCTTTATGAAAATCCACCTAGAAAAAGAGTTACTAATAATGACTAAGTAAAGCATTAAACCTGAGGTTTTGTTTCACGTTGTTATCTTAGTTCCACTGATCAGACAAAAAGGCATAGCCTAGCTAGACTGACTTATACAGGGGGTGGGGGTGGGGGGCCTATGTCGATACAGATGACTTTAGTTGGATAACTAAGCAGTTTATGCATCATATGTAAATCAACAACCATAAAGAAACATGTTCTTAATTCTTTACGGTTAGTCTGGCTACCAAATGTATTTTGTACAAGAATACGTTTAGGGTTTTGGAGCAAGTTGAAATCAAACTAAAACAATATTTCAAGTGTGAACTTTGGATAGGGTGAAGGAAATAGAAAAGGGCATAGGTCAAAACACAGATTGTTAAAAGCTTTTTCATGATTAAGAGGTGGTAAACCTGTATAATTCCCTTGATGCGCCAAACTCCTTGCTTCATAACTAGGATTTCCGAATCTTCCGGGTGTAAAGTTTTTAATTCTTTCCTAACCTCCTCCATACTGGCATTGTGATCTCTGGTCAGCTGCTCAGCAACAATTTTATTTGATCTGTCTACATAACCCATTACAGCTCTAGAATCCCCTATGTTAGCAACAAGTAATGTCCCCTTCCAGATAACTCCAACTAGACAACAAGATCCAATTGCAGCAATTACTGGTCTAATTGCATAAGCTCTCCTAACAAGAGTTAGAAAACCATTTTCTGTTTCAGATAAAGCGTTTGTGAGGATATCTTCCGAGATTGTTCCATTTTCTCGTGCATGTCCTGTGAAACAAAAATGTCAGGTCATGTCATTGGCAACCATCTTCAATAACAACTTGGAAAAAATAAAACTACTGATGTCATCATGCAGCTCAAAGTTCCTTAGTGTGCAATAAAACTTGATCCATCCAGAGATTAAAACAGAAAATTACCAAAGAAAAAGAAAAAAGCAAAGAAAAGAAAAAAGAAGCAAGAGACTTGACTAGAAGCATGCTTCACTGAAGGTTAATTAGCTAAAGAACATCAAAGAATAAAGAGCACATGCAGAAGCAACTCAATGATAACCATATTGGAAACAAGATGCTTTAGTTGTAATTCCCCTTGAGAGAAAAATTTGCCAGTGCTAGGTTGGCAGTCTCATTCTCTGAGAACACAACTTTGGAGAATAAGATGCCAGAGAACTCCTTGGTTTCACATTTCTCACAATAATACTAAGGAAACAGAATCCAACAGCAGCCTTTTTCTCTTATCCATACAATGCCTTCGGAGGTGATCTCAGGGATGAAATCTCATTTTTGGAGAATTAGAGAAAAATTAAGGATAGGTAGTTGGGTTCCAGATCAGGCAGTGATGGAGAGGAAGCAAGGTGGAAGAAAAAGAAAAGAAAAATGAAAAATGTTAATATATGATTGTAGTTAGTTTTTATCTACTCGAATGTGTATGTGTGTATATGTTACATTATTTATTGAACAAATATATCTATATACAATATATAACACTAAATATGTTGCACAAAGATCAAGGCTTCCAGGCCAAGATATCCCAACCACAATCTCAGTTCTCTTCTCAATTCTAAAGAACTTTTCTCTCAAAGAAATCTCAAGAAATCAGTTCTCCAAAAATTAATGAGACTACCATCCAAAGAGGCAGTCTGGTCATTTATGCCTATTACGTTTCGTATGACCTCACAAGCAGCATGTTAAAGTTAAAGCAATCTCATAATACTGCATTAGTAAGGCCCCTTAATTGCCAAAATTTACACGAGTTCCTGCGCATGCAAAGTGAAAAAACAATAGTCCGAAGTACCAAACAATCTGCTAATCATGGACTGAATAACCAAAATGACGGTCACTAAAAATTGACTAAGAGAATTGAATCCCACCATCCGTTGAGAGCTTCTACTTACTTGATCAACAAAGTAGATAATAGTACAAAGATTAATGATAAAACATACTACTAATAAGGCAAATGGAAGAGTGACATTTGTCATGATTACCACATTATTTGCTTACGTAAGGTTTTTCGTCAATGCCACCTTATTTTTGTCAAATTATTCTCTTAATAAATGCTATACATATACCATAACTTATCTATACGATTTATATCCAAACAATTAATCATCAGAGTTCAGTAATTATCCCTGTTCTGACAAACTAGCCATAACATATACGTACTACACTCAGCGATGACAACATTTCCATTAAGGTTGACAGAATTTCCATCAAATATAATATAAAATCAATATGCATTCTCTTTCTTGTGCTTATCTTCAATTCTAATGCAACAATCACATTTAGAAAACTCTAGAACAGAGCTATAGTCACTCGCAGGACAATTGCAATCAAATGATAAAGAAGTGAAAGGGAAACAAGCCTCACTAAGTAAATGATTACAGAGGTGGTCACAGATGTATTTTGAGGCTTCAGGCCCACCATGGCCATCATATACCCCGATGAAGGTGGCATGTCGACTGGTCTCCACTTGGCTCTGATCCTCAAGGACTTCATTTGCCTGGACTACTGCAAAAGAAAACTCACCATGTGAATGCTTCTCAAGATCTCTGGACCAGAGAAGTGCATCGTCCTCGCCTCCCAAACCCTCATCATCATCCTTGTTCATACGGGCATATCGACTCAAAGGGCGCAAACATGAGGACACTGATCTTCCCAACCAGGAGCACATCCCTCATCTCCTTCTAATTCAGAATAAAGAAGATTCTGAGGTTGATGCAGAAGACTAAACCACACCAAACCAATGATTGTGATACTAAGTTAAAAATAAAGAAAACAATCAGGAATTTTACGTTCAGTGGAAAACAACGGATACTAAACTGTCAACTAAGTAAAAACTCCAGCAAATTCAAGAAAGTAAGACCAGGGATCCAGTGAATTCATGACAAATACGAACTCAAGCCTACAGAGATTATAAATTCACACACAATGGCCAAACACTAAAAAGTTAATCAATGAAGGTTAGGGATTTATAACCAATAAATAAGCCAGTTAACTCAACTAGAAAAAACTGAAAGACCAATGGTTGATGCTCAAAATGAACACAACAAGATACAAAGAGAACAAGACACCAAAGATAATCCTTAACAGGCATAAAAAATTTATAACCAGATTACATACAGTGCAAGAAGAAAACAAGTTATCAGCAAAATCTGTATTAGATACTCCGAGCCAGTACCTAACAATATGGAAGGAAAAGATTACAAGAATTCAATTTCAGGATTGAACAGAGACAGAAGGAAATGTAGAACTATAGAAAATAATTTCAACTAAAGCCTTTGATCTAGTTAAATTTGGTCAATTAAGAAAGAAAGAAAGATAAAAAAAAAAAAAAAGAAAAAAGAAAAAGACATTTGATTACAGAGAATAAAGCCCTTGAATTCCAATTTCCAAGATAAGAACCCATTACACCCCACCCCAGATAAAAGAAATGAAAAGGTAAAAACCTATGATCATAAAAAAAAAGTCAACACTGAATCAAGAAACTGAAAATATGCATCAGATAAAAGTTTAAATCACGATATTTTTACAGAAATTCAACATAGACTTGCATAACAGATTGTGCCAGGGGGATTTCAAGAAAATAAATACACACTCCAGATTCAACTACAAGAACTCACCAATATTATTAATCTGCAACAATAGCATACAAATATCTTCGAGATCGAGACATCAACAACCCAGAAAAAGAATTGATCAAGGCACAGCAATAAAATGCAAAGATTCTATCTTTTTCAGTAAAACAAAAACAAGAAAAGAAATTTCCACAAGAATTCAAGCAACGTGTAATGTGGGAGGGAAAAACAAAAAGATGAATAGTCAAAAGGTGGAGAACTTGAACCAAAATTTATATGGGCGTTCAAGTTTTATACAGAACAAAGATATTTTGCAGGAATAATAGAAAAGGCCAAGAAACTATGGGAGAAAATGGATCTGTGCTTTTGAATTATATGAGGGATTAAGGTACAATACATTACATGATAATTCTATGCTTTTATGTATGTATAGTTTTGTGTGTACGCATAGGTAGAGAGAGAAAGAAAGTGTGTGGACTTGCAGAGAGGGTTGTTGAAGAAGGAAAGAAGGGAAGGGAAAAGTTGACGAAGGCTGTGGTAAATTGCAATTTGTGTTAATTAAATATTTTTATTTCTTTTGGATTTGACTTTTGCAAATAAATAAAAAAAATATGAAAATGGGGATTACCTATTTTTTTGTGGGTAATGATTGATAAGTGGAGTGGCTGATAATAATGGGAAATATCATAAATATTAACATATAATAATTATATTCTTCATAGTAATTATAATGGTATTAATCATAATGATGATATTAGTTTTATAATAGAAGAATTGTAGTAAACTTTTTATGAAGAATAAGGATATGAAATTTTCTTGGCCAATCATATGAAACAAAAGAAAAAAAATTCTTGACCATCCATGTGAATAGTGGTGTTCTTTTTGGTTAGCATTGGCATGCAACTTATGACAATTGAATGAAGAGGATTAAAGTGGGGGAAAGGTGAAAAATGGAATAAGAGATAACAAGCTTAAATTTTTTCCATTATCTATACTATTATAAAAAAAAAAAAATGTTTTTTAGTATTTTTGTCACTTTTTCAATTTTTACCTTCTAAAAGGCATTCAAATAATAAAAAAAAATGGTGTAATAATCAAATATTGTTAAGGGTAGAAATGACAGTAATTTCAAATTGAGTAGTTTTCAAACCATTTTTTGAGTATCCAAATTTGCCCTTAAGATTATTCGATAATATTATGGTTATAATTGTAATTGAATTGAAAAGTTGGACAAGCCACATTCAAAATTTCAAATTTCAATAGTGAGGGTGAATTCTTCACTTCTTCATGTGAATGACATTTCAATACTATATTATTTAAAATATAAATATTCCATTATTCAAGTTGTGTTTTTATTAAATAGGTTGAAGGATTGAATAATATTTATTTATGAGTTTAAATAATATCCAACTTTAAATGATTTCTTTACCTATTTAATTTACGAGTTTAAATAATTCTCATTTATTTGTTGTTGAAATTATTATATGTTCTATATTGCTTTTTTTTTTTTTAAATTTTTTATGTCAAATTCATAAAAAGTTTGTTAGACTAAAAATCAATATTGTGTGTTATTATTTAGCGTGGTTTCTATTATTGTATATTCAATTGTATTTTATTATTATTATTATAATTGCTAAAATATATTTAAGCACGTAAAGACAGCGTGCCCCATCTGCTAATCTTATAAAGCTTTTGGTGATTGACAAATTATTGAGATTAGCATAATTTTTTTTACCTTTTTGTCTATTCTACCATATAGTTGAATTTAAATTTATTAATAAAAATAATTAAACTATTTATCAACATATAAGGTACTGATATAAAAACTATTACGGAAGTAGATTAATATCTTCATTTATGAAACTCAAATCAAATGTATGAAGAATATTATGTGTTCTCTATTTTTTTTTCATTTATTTTGAATTGCAACTTCTAGCTAATTACAATATTATTTTTCTATTTATATATGAAAAAACTTAAAGAGGCAAATAAGAATAATATGATATAATTTGTTTTAATTCAAATTTAAGCACACTAATATTTTGTTGCAAATATAAATATTCCATATTATTGATTTATCGACTATACTAATTTTTTTTTTAGTTACACATCAAATTCTCACCTTTTTTTTAAAGTAGGGATCTAATCAAGTCGAGTGAGCAAAATTTTCGAGCTCGAGCTCTGCTCGATAATGCTCGAATTTACAAATGAATTATAAAAAAGTATAGGTCCGAGCTTGAGCTTGAACTCTAAATGAAAAATAGTAATATAATACATATTTATTAATAAAATAAAAAAATAATATTTAATTATATACTGACTTTCGAGCCTCGAGCCCAAATATAAACGATTCGAGATCGACTCGAATTAAAGCTCGATTTCGATTTAACTTGACTCAAATTTGAACTGTTTCCAGCTCGAGTCAAGTTAGTTCGAGCTTGGCTCGTGAGTCACTTCAACTCATTTACACCTCTATTTTCAAATACACTTAACTAATCTGCTAATAATTTCGTATTTTTAAAGAGAAGTAAAAACTGGCAAGGATGGTTTTTTCAACTTATTTTTCTACGAGTGTCAAAAAAAAAAAAAAAAAAACCTTATTTTTCTACCACTTTGAATTGAGAATAAATGAATGTCAAGATGTGGTAGAGGTAACGTTATTTTCAAAATCCAACAACATGCACAACTCGTGACCGTATTTCTGTTGGTATTGCTTTCAAATCTTGTGCTATATATCTACCTTTGCATTTAGCCTTTTTTGCTAGGGACTTATTCACAAATGTAAATCGATTTTACATTTACTTATATATTATATGTTGAGCGGTATAACAAAAATGTCAATTTATATATATAATATATAATTCATAGAGTAGAAAAAAAATTATTAATTATTAAGAGACAGCAACAATTTTTAAAAGAAAAATTTAACCGAATTTATGGAATCATAAGCAAAAATCATACTTGAAATATTTAGTGTGACACGAGAGAGCGCCTTATTGTAGGTTAGGTTCTAATATTTGATTATATCTTTAGGATGCATAATGCGCCACCTCCCCCCCAACACACACACACAAAACATTTTGTATACCTTTTTTAATTCTTTTAATATTTTTATATATTTTTAAATTTTAGTAATAATCTCCCCATTATTTTTGTATATATTTTTTTAATTTTTGTAATAATTTATAGTTTACATATATTTAAAATTTAGTAATAATTTTTATTAAATCTTTTCCTATTTTAGTTTTGCAAAATACAAAGTAAAATTTTATACCCATATTTACAATTAGATTAGGCTTAGATCCACAAGGACACTTTTATTTTATTTACTTGAGAACATATTGTCAAAAATAGAATTTTTGAAATTAGCTGAAAGATTGTTGTAAAATAGACTTTAGAAATTAGTTGAAAAATCATTTTTCAGCTGATTCATTAGTTACTTATATTAAGAAAGATATTGTTAAAAATTTTGACATTGATTCGATCATTAATGAATATTATGATATGAAAGAGAATCGTGCTCAACTTCGATAACAATATGTATTTTGAATTCGTAAATTATAAAATTTGTATTTTATAATTTTTGCGCCCTCCACAATTTCAATTTTGGATGTCCCTGACTTTAGAGTATTCTTATTTCAAAAGACCGAAAGAGCAGACCATAATGGGCTGGATACAAATGAGCCTAATTCTAATGGGCCTGATCAGCCACTTGCCACTACACGTAATCTCCATCCTTTGATTTTAATTATTTGAGGACACAGTTGGCCCTATTTCTGGCCAACCCGATCCAATTCGGGTATCCTACTCCCTGAGAAATTGTGTTTACACGATTGCATCTTCCTTCCAAACCCAGGCCGATGCGGGAAAATCGAGTGTGTGTGTATATATATAATACATATATATATATATGTATATATGAGATACGCCTTGCTCTCAGGATTCTTCCTTCCCAAAGTGAGTTATTTTTTGAATAAATTTTAGTCTTTTGATTTTTTTTTCAGGCTGCTATTTTTACCAGAATCGTAAGAAGATGGATTGCTGGCGAATTTTATGGCAAAAGGACGATCGCGATTTAGTTGTTTGAATTGAATTGAATTCTATATTTTTTAAAATAAAATATCTTACAGTTGAGATTTAATTGTTTGTAAATCAATGATCACGAAGTGTTGCATAACAATAGATAAAAACAAAGTGATTAGGACAGTAGACAATCCCACAAAGAATAGGTTTCCTTGTTAGAGTAGGATTTCAAGTTGATGCTCTATAAAAAGATTAGGAAGAGAGTAACTTTCTAATAAGATTTATTTATTTCTTCATCCTTGAAACCATTAATTGTTGCATAAAGTATTGGAGCGATGGAGAGAATTTACATGGAAAAGCCGTATGAAAAGAACACATTATATGTACCACATGTTATCATAGAAAACATTCTCTCACGATCACATGTCAAGTCTCTCCTCAGATTCAAAACTGTTTCCAGGGCATGGGAAGCCACAATCTCCGACCCGGTATTCGCTAGAACTCATCTCCAAAAATTCAATAATTCCACCCGCCAAAATGTATTCCTAGGGGATATCAGCCAGAATGGGAGTGGAGTATTCAAATTGCTTGAAATCAAAAACCATAAATCTCATCTAAAAACAAGGGCGAAATATCCAGTGGAAGAAGCCTGCTATGTTTATATGAGCTGCTGTTGCGATGGTTTGGTACTTTTGAGGTCTATTACTCGCAAGAGCAAACTTTTTTATGCCCTCTGGAATCCATCGAGTAGAACACACCTGAAGTTCTATTGCCCATATTTTATTTTTGAAAGGATTTGTGGGGTTTGTTATGATCCATTGATTGAGGATTACAAAGTAGTAATCAGTAATATGAAGCGCTATGCAGTTTTTTACTGTACAAAAAACTACTGGACTGAGGTGAAAGATTTTTGCCCTGAAGGAGCAACGTATGGTCCAGGTACAGGGATCGCTTTAGATAACGAAACCGGTGCTCCGGGGATCTGTTTTGGTGGAGCTATATACTCAACTGCGCTTTGATGACGATGATGATGAGCTGATGAAGCAGATGACAAGTTGAAGCAGATGTATAAGCCGGAGGGTATACAACAAGACAACAATTATCAACTCTATTTGGCTTCTTTGGGAGGCAACTTGGGCTTGTCCTGAAGCAACAAACATGATTCAAGTCGTCTTCAAATATTTTTTATGATGAAAAGAGACGGTGATCATCAGAATATTATGTGGATGGAGTTCATCTCTATAAACGTTGAACTGCTGTCAAGGGACATGGGTCATGTTACTGGTGCAATATTTTTGACAGGTGAAAATCATGAGGTTATACTATTCGATCTCTGGCGACCGCCCGTTTTCATATATTGTCTATAACATTAGTAAAAAGACTTTCACAAGATTTCAAAATTCATTCCGTTTATATTTACTTCAATACCAATATCTGGAGAGCCTTGTCTTGTCTTCAGCTAGCGGTGGAAACGTACAACAGACAGACATAAGAGGAATGGAAGTGCGTGTGAGAAGGAAGAGGAGTTTAAGTTAATCACATATAGATATTCTTTTTAAGTAGGTTAGGTAGTAATGATATGATAGTTGAGGAGTTTGGATTTGAATTTCTGATCTAGGTGTTCTATTCTGTTTGTATAATATTTGATTTAAACTTTTGTAAGTTTTCATTTGGCTTGCTTTCACTGTTGAATATTGGGTTGTGTTTGAAGAATTAATTAACTACAATTAATTAGCATAAAAGAAAAAGAAATTATATAGTGCTTATAATTGTTAATCAAGTTTTTGACTTAAACTAGCTGATTATAGGCATGATCTGTTACAATAGACGTTGGGATGATTATAGATAGTCTCCGCCATGCGCGGTGGCAGGAGGTGCTGGCCGTGATCGGAGGTTTTAGCTTATTATTAAGTTGAATAATCATGCTTTGTTTAATGATTAAAAATAAAATAATTTATATAAATATATAATTTATAGAGTTATTTAAATAATATATTAATTAATTTTTATTGTTGATATTATGTGTTTATAGTGATGCACTATATATATACATACAAATTGTTAATCTATTATTTGTTTCAAGAATTCAAAAATTACTATTTTGAATATATTGTTACTCCAATATGAATCGTTAATAAATTTAACATTTCATAATTGATCAAGTTTTAGAATTATAACTACTAAATTAATCATATAAATAAAACAAAAATATTTGAATTTGTAATTCAAATGAATGTCATTAATTTGTGCTGGTTTAAATCATTATCTCAATTTATATTTCGTTTCCTATTCTATTTAATGAACAAACGATTGAATTAAATATTATTTATAAAAATAATTGGTTAAGAGTAAGATACATTTGACATATATACATCAAATTGGAGTAAGAGATAAAACATGAAACGAAATAGAAAATTCAAAATGTATTTATACATGCACTTAAATAGGTCAATTGAATTTTATTTTCCTAATTATAATTAGCTTCTCTTCTATATTTAAATAAATTAAAAGCTTTATATCTACTTAACTTTTTGCAATGATAATTATCCATCAATTACTTATAACATATTTTTTTATTAGAAATTAGACAAATACTCTTTTTAAACTCAGATTGATGGTGGGACTCTTCGACACTGCCACTTCTCCGAGCCATGGACTTATACATGCGCCTAACCTCTGTACTCGTCCGCTTGCTTGCTTTCACAGCTCATCGAGAAAACCCTTCTCCTTCTTTCCGACCATTCACACACACACACACACACACACTGTAGCAAAGAGAAAAATCATCACCAGTCCAACAACGGCCATCGACATTATTAGAAAGCACGAGTTGCCCTGCAAAACCCACAACACATATTAATAGGACGTTTTCTTCTACAGCGACACCATCCATACCACCGTCACCCACGACCCCGACACCGTGGCCAAGTGGATCTCAGAGGTCAAGGACGTCCACCGCCGCCTACTCAATAGCCGCCATCACATGAACCCCACCGCAACACTCTAGCTCTGCTTCGGCCACCGCCGCCTCATCTACCAACTCATCATCCACTCCTGCTACATTTCGGACTCCCTTGCCGATTTCCTGTCGGATAGGGAGTGCACCTTCATCGGGGTGGGCATAAAATCCAATTTGAAGAAGCTCAACAAGGACTATGGGATCGGAAGCAATGCGTAAGCGGTGGATTTGGGAAAGCCGGCGGCGGAAAAGTATGATAAGAATTGAGAAGGAGTTGAAGAGTGCGGGGCTGAAAGGTTTGGCAGGATTCGTTCTGGGGAGAGAGGTGAAGAAACCGAAGAGAGTGATCTTAAGCCGCTGGGACAGCCGGCCGCTGACGAATGATCAAGTGCAGTATGCAATTGTGTTGATGCTTTCATATCTTTTGAGATTGGCAGTATCTTGATTAATGCTCCCATTTCTGATTAAGATCAGTCTTATAAAAAACATTGATTGGCATCATATTATACATGGGCTTTTTTTTCCTAGTATGTGAAGAAAAATGTTGCTTAATCTTGAGTAATGTCAGCTAAGTGTATTGTTGCCATTCTTGATATTGGAAGAATATTTTGCTGATATATATATATATATAATTTATATTTGGCTTTGGTTATTTTGATTCTTGATTTCTCTTTCTTTTTGGGGGTTATACTGTGAGTTAATGTAGCTTGTTCGCTTCCCATGCAGTTATATTGAAGTTAAACTTTTTGGTGATATGTGTTTTCTTCTTGAATATAAATGTTTGAAGAGTGGCTAAAGTTTAGCGGTCAATTAATTTAGTGATATAATTCTAATAAAAATGTATTTTTTATACTTCTATGTGGGGGCTTTTAAAGGATGCATTCAGACAGAATATATTTATAATTATGAAAGAAAGAAAAAAATGTATATATGTAGGAATAAAATTGTTTATTAAATTGTAAAGCTGTGTAAATGGCAAATAATTTTATGATGTTAAGATTATATCTTAAAGATAAATTTGAATTATCAAAAAATTGTATAACAACTATTGACCTTCAAATTAATTTCAAATTTACCTTTAATAAAAATTCAGTATTCCATAATATTTCTTAATATTTCAGTGTTTTTTTTTTAATGCGCAAAATTTGAAAAACACTTTGGGTATGATAATTAACAAGAAAATTAACAATGAAATCCCACTAGTAACCTTCCTTCAAACTGTATATATATATATATATTGTCTTATCTTTTTTAGTTTCCAGAACACATTCAAGAAGCAAAAATGGCGTCCCGCGTTAAAAGCCTGGAGCTCGAAGCCTTCTCCATCCGTTTCCATGACTCCAAAATCTTTACCATCGCTACTCACAAGGCCGATACAGTTACCTAGTGGGTCCACGACGTAAAGCTCCTCAACTGCCGTCTCATCGGCCTAGCCATTGAGTCGCGGCGTTGGAGCCTCTGCCCCTGTCGCCACCCTCCAACTCAGCGTGGGCCATAGCTTCCTTATCTACCAAGTCATGCACGCCGCCGCATCCCAACCTACCTCATAAACTTCCTCACTAGCAGGAATTACACAATCGTTGGGATGAACATCTTTTCTGCCTTCGACAAACTCGAGGACTACGGGTTTCGGCCGTTGAGGAATACAGCGGAGTTGAGAAAATTAGTCGTGGTCGAGTATCAGAGGCGGGATTTGGAGTATGGGAACCTCGAGGATTTGGCGAGATTTGTTCTGGAGAGGGAGATAGAAAAGTTGGAAAGGATCAGATGTAGCATGTGGGATAGCTCACGGTTGTTGAGTGAACAAGTCAAGTATGCTTGTATTGATGCTTGTAGAGAAAAAGAGATAGATGCCAAGTAATAAATATGCAATGAAATGCAAGGCACACAAAAGATTGTGTATTATTATAGCAACAAAGTGTCTATATATGTGCATACAAGCACTCACACCTCACACCACTTTTCTTGGAGTACTTTATTCTATTTTTGTTACATTACAAATGGGCTCTTACCCTATTTATACTATTTTTTCCTCCCAAATGAATGGTGACGATTGATTTTATCCTATGGTCTAGATTTACTAATCTAGAGATTTCCTAGGACTAGAACTCTCCAAGACATTCCATAGGTTTCTACACATTCTACACCTTTTCTACATAATTCCTACAACTAACTACAAAGTTCTAGAAACTTTTCTAGAGAATTCTACATAAGTCTTCGACTTTCCACACAAGACCACACCAAAATCTTCTACACAAGACTATACTAGTCTTCACTAGAAACTTCTAGTTAAACTATGATTTTTAAAAATCCACCAAATCCAAGTATAGAGATATGTGGGTGCTTCTAGAGTAGTTGGTGTTCTTCAATGCTTATGTGTGTTTTGAGATTGATAGGGTTTTGTCTGCTCCCAATCATTGAAATTAGACTATCAAGAAATTCAAGATTCAAGAAAATAGTATGGGTTGTTAGCTAGGAACATTATATGTTTTTCTGGTCATAAATGCATGTCTCTAATCCAAAGAAACATTTATATGCAGAAATAAAAGTACTTTTGCTAGAGGTTTCTAAAACAGATGATATATTGCATCATGTGTGGGGATTTATTTCTTTGAATCATGAATAGAGATATCTTGCTAAAGAAATGAATTACTCTTTGTTTGTGGTATTTGGCTATTTTTTTGAAGAACTGATCTTGTGCTCTGAAGTTTCCACCTGAATTAACTTTGCTTTTATCTTTCCTTGAATCATAAAAAGAGCTTTACATACATGTGAATTGTGAACACAAAGGATGATTATGAACTAAATTATGTATAAATGAAAATTTTGTTGTATAACTACAGTTTCACATAGCAAACTTTTGCAACAGACTTCCAAAACTTGAAATTTATGTATTGCTAGCCTTTCTTATCATTTGATGCTCAATGCTTGTTTATTATTTAGCCTGTAGGCTTTTTTATTTTTATTTTTCAAATTTTTTTATTTGGTCCTAAATACTTCCACTATGTTCTGACCATTCATTTTGAAAGATTCGAATTCTTGAGTTGAACTTTATATTCAGAATTTTTAGGACAAGACAAGACTTGAACTAACTCTTATTGATGTAGGACCCAAAGAAGATTGGGATCACTTTCTATTGGGGTGTGATTGGGATTGGACATATGTATTTTCTTAATATCAAATCATTTAGGAGTTGCCAAACTGAATAGTCCCATACTCAATCCTAGTTGTGATAAGCTCGTGAGCATTCTTCTTATTTTAGTGTTAATTATTTTATTTTTATGTTACAATAGATCCTAAATTTTTATGTTGAATATATAATCTATTCATTTTATGATAATATAGCATGACCATAGTTTTGTTATACTCATGGTCTCGTTGGTTTAATTTAAATCTCTATAAGTTTCAATTTGCACTTTGTATTAATTTACTTTATGGGTGTACGCATAGTGAGTGTATATATATACACACATACACGCACATTTGCACCTTATCGGACCGTAGAAAGCCCCATGTTTTCTTCAATAAATGGCAAGAAGTGTTGTACTGTTGGTTATGTTCAAAATAAAATTTCGAGAAAGTGACCGGGTGGTATCTTCTTGGCTGGAAATAACTTCTTCCTCTGAAACTTTTGGCAAATAAGCATATTTGATATAGGCTTTACCTTGGTCTTAAAATGATGAACCAGGCTACTGAAGGCATGGAGGTGGCATCACTTGGATTAAAAGAGAATATTAGTTATCTCAAAGTGTATGGACAATGGCAGTTTGAGTTTTAGAAAAAAAACAGCTTCACAAGATCAGCAACTGGCTTCTCCAGGCTGGGATAATGCAGCTTAGGCAGAGGGCATCATTGGTGGGCTTGAAAGAAGTTATTGAAATTCATGCTCAAGATAATGGTCTGGTGTTCAAGCCTAAACCTGGAAGAACACATGATGGATATCAGATATATAACTTTGGGAGCATAATGTCACACATCGGTCTATTATGTGCACAGGAGCAAGACGATGGAGGTTGTAAGAAGGTCCTGGAAGACTTTGAAACCTTGTACACACTTATAGAAATCTTTAGAACCTTATAGGAAGTTGAAGACTAGTGTAGTCTTGTGTAGAAGTTTCTAGTGTAGTTTTGTGTAGGAGTTTCTAGAATAGTTTCTAGAACTTTAAAGATAGTTGTAGGAATTATGTAGAAAATGTGTATAAATCTCTAGAAAACATTCTAGAGGATTCTAGTCATAAGAAAGATCTAGACTTGACCATAGGATAAAATCAATCCTTATTGTCCATTTGGAACGGAACGTAGCATAAATAGGGTAAAAACCTATTTGTAATGAAACTAAGAAAGAAAGTAAGAACCAACACTTAAACTTCAAAGGGTGAGACTGGCTTAGCTAGTGTCGAAACGAGTTGATTGAGAGGCTAAGCTCCCCACGGTAGCTTGTAAGAGACAAGTCGTGACAATAAGTCAATAAGTATAGTAATACACTCCCTTGGTGAAAGGTGTTTGCTGAAACCGAGGAAAGATGGTGTCTAGTATCACTTGAGCAGCTCCTGGAGTTGCATAATTGTTCTAGGAAATGAAACTAATTTCCAAACATCCTTAAAAGTAATGTCCATAGAAAACAAATAGGAACTTGTGTGATTCCCAGGTTTGGAAATCTAATATGTAATCTCCTTAACAGGGTTTGTTTTTGGTACAGAAAAGAAACTAGTCTATATATGCATGTAAGTTTTCCTTTGGCTTGCTTTCACTATTGAAGATTGGGTTGTGTTAATTTGAAGAATTAATTAACTGTAATTAATTAATTAGCATAAAAGAAAAAGAAATTATATAGTGCTTATAATTATTAATTGAGTTTTTTACCTAAACTAGTTGATTAATTATCCATGTAAATATTGATCAACAATAGATGACGATGGGTTGATTATATATATAGATAGTCTCCACTGTGCGCGGTGGCGGGAGGTGCTGGTCGTGATCAGAGTTTTTGAAAACTCCGATGGGTTGATTTGATTGATGTCCTTCGGCTTGCTTGTTTTTTGCATTGCCATTTTATTTTTGGGTGAGTGGAGTGGAGGGGTTTTCATATTTGTTTTTCCAACTCCCTTAACTATACGAGTCAAAATGAAATCTATTTCACTTTTTTGAGGGGACTTAATAAAAAATTATTTATTAGATAATAAATAATTTAATAATCATTGATTATATAAATGGCAATATCATTATATATATTAATTTTGTGCTTATCATTTGTAAATTAAACTCTTTAAAAATTTAATTTTAGGACAAATTAAAATAACATTATTTTAAGCTAGCAATAAATTTTTTTTCGCAGTGTGGAGCATTAGGATTTGATATATGATTGAAAACACAACAAAATTTGACAAGGGATAACACCAAAGAGAAATATCAAATCAAAGCTGAAAATAATCATTGTTGAAAATAATCATTTGAATTGTGGCCAAGTCCAAGGAATTGAATGTGCTCATGAAATCTACTGTGGCAGGTCTGATCAAATTCATTCAGCACTAGAGCTAGAGGTAGATTTCATCTTATCTGGGGGACAAACAAAAATAACTTACTTATCTTTGTCTATATTTAGCTTATTATTAAGTTGAATAATGATGCTTTGTTTAATGATTGAAAATAAAATAATTTATATAAATATATATTTTATAAAGTTATTTAAATAATATATTAATTAATTTTTACTATTAATATGTGTTTATAGTGATGCACTACATATATTACATTTGTAATATATATACATAAAATTTGTTAATCTATTGTTTGTTTCAAGAATTCAAAAATTACTATTTTGAATATATTGTTACTCCAATACGAATAGTTAATAAATTTAACTTTTCATAATAGATCAAGTTTTAGAATTATAACTGTTAAATTAATCATATAAATAAAACAAAAATATTTGAATTTGTAATTCAAATGATTGTCATTAATTTGTGCTAGTTTAAATCATTTATTTCAATTTATATTTCATTTCCTATTCTATTTCATGAACAAATGAGTGAATTAAATATTATTTATAAAAATAATTGGTTAAGAGTAAGATACATTTGACATATATACATCAAGTTGGAGTAAGAGATAAAACAAGAAACGTAATAGAGAATTTAAAATGTATTTATACATGCACTTAAATAGCTCAACTGAATTTTATTTTACTAATTATAATTGGCTTCTCTTTTATATTTAAATAAATTAGAAGCTTTATATCTACTTAACTTTTTGCATTGATAATTATCCATCAATTACTTATAACATATTTTTTTATGAGAAATTAGACAAATATTCTTTTTCAACTTAGATTGATGGTGGGACTCCAACACTACCACTCCTTCAAGCCATGGGCTTATACATGCGCCTAACCTCTGTACTCGTCTGCTTGCTTGCTTTCACAGCTCACCGAGAAAACCCTTTTCATTCTTTCCGACCATTCACACACACACACACACACACACACTACAACAAAGAGAAAAACCATCACCGGTCCAACAATGGCCATCGACATTATTAGAAAGCACGAGTTGCTGTTCGAAACTTACAACACATATTGCTATGACGTTTTCTTCTACAACAACGCCATCCACACCACCGTCACCTGCGACCCTGCCACTGTGGCAGAGTGGATCTCCGAGGTCAAGTACATCCACCGTCTCCTACTCAACAGCTGCCATCACATGAACCCTGCCGCCACACTTCAGCTTTGCTTCGGCCACTGTTGCCTCATCTACTAACTCACGTCCACTCCCGCTATATTCCGGACTCCCTCGCCGATTTCCTCTCGAATAGGGAGTGCACCTTCATTGGGGTGGGCATAAAATCCAATTTGAAGAAGCTCGACAAGGACTATGGGATTGGAAGCAATGCGTACGTGGTGGATTTGGGAAAGCTGGCGGCGAAAAAGTATGATAAGAATTAATAAGAGTTGAAGAGTGTGGGGCTGAAAGGGTTAGCCAGTTTCGTTCTGGGGAGAGGGGTGAAGAAACCGAAAAGAGTGATCTTAAGCCGCTGGGACAGCCGGCGGCTGATGAATGATCAAGTGCGGTATACAATTGTGTTGATGCTTTCATTTCTTTTGAGATTGACAGGATCTTGATTAATGCTCTCATTTCTGATGGGAAAATTTTTTGTCCTCCAACTTAGGCTCTACACTTTTTGGTCCTTTTCGATTTTGAGATTTTATTTTGGTCTACAATTTGGAAACTCTTGCAATTTTAGTCATTCGAACTGAAATTAGCACATGAGGACTCGAAATTGGCTCAATTGGGTTGAAAACTTGGGGGAATTGTGACACGTGGACCCGAGTGCCACATACACGTCAAGCCAGTTGTCACATCATCAACACATAATACATTTCCCTTTTAGAGAAAAATTGAGGGGCAACATTGTAATTACCTATTTATTAAGAGTAAAAAAATGGAAAAAAAAAGAAAAAATGGAGAAATTTAAAATCCAAATTTCTTCCACTCTCATCTTAAATAATAATTTTAACTTATATTTCTAAAATGTACTAATTAAATTTATGAATACATCAAAAAATAAATTAATTATTAAAAAAAAAAATCCACCCCTCAAAAACCTTCCCCTCCTTTACCCCCATGGCTGCCTTACCAGGCGACCAAGTAAGCCTGGCTCACGATTGCCTAGGCAAGCTGGAGGGGGCCATGGTCAACACGAGGCCGACGGCTTGGCTAGTGGTGGCCATGGTGGCGGGTGACGGCCAAATATTATTTATTTATTTATTTTTTAAAGAAACTCCACCATAAAACCTCAATCCCATCCTTCCTATCCCCATGGCCCGCCGCCATGGTTGGGCTAGATACGGCGGCCACCTGGCTAGCGCTCGTTGGGCATGGTGGCGGCCTATATTTCTTCTTCTTTTTTTTTTTTCTAATTCAAAAATATCCACACTCAAATCGGATCCCTTCCCTCCCATTCCCATGGCCAGCTACCATGGCTGGGTTGGCCATGGTGGCCACTCGACGAGCGGCCGCCTGAGTAGGGTTGTTAACGAATCGAATATTTAAGGATTCGAATTCGATTCGATTGATTATACTCGTATTCGAATTCGATTCGAATCTTAAATTGGGCTCGAATTCGATTCGAGTAACTATTCAATATATTCGAATTTGATTCGAATATTCAATTGACTCAATTTTTCACTTGAATTTTAAATTATTTATTTATTTTCCACCTTTTATTGTGGTCACAAAATGAAAATACTTGATTTACCCAAAAAGCAAATATCAAATACATGTAATATTCAATGGTTCCATAACAATAAATCATAAAAAATAATAATTTTCGACAAAAAGAAAAAAAACACGAATAAAATGATAGTGTACACTTGCATTATCTAAAAAGCTCAACATTGTCCACAATAATAGAAAATAATCAAAACAAGACAAACTCCAAGCCACAAAAGAGGGATCAAAGTAGAGCAACCTCATAGATAAAAACAGTAAACTAAATAGCTACAGGCTTAAGTTAATAAATCCTAAAGGATATAATGCAACAATATTTCATAATTCATGACATAAACATAACCAAATAGTCTCCACACAACAACATACAATTGCCGAGAATCCTAAAACCAACTATTACTTGAATTGCATCAATCTTTTCCCAAATCTCTTCATCATGGAATAGCCTCTGCAATACACACAAATCAAACAAAAATGAACTTCATAGTCGATAGAACTATTGTAAATTATATAAATATAAGAAAACAACAAAAGTACATTAACGTCAAGTACTTGCCAATGGGTATTGTAATAGGACCTCCACCGGTCCTTCATCTTCCTAAATAACAAAAATAAATAAAGAGAATTGAGCAAAGAAAAATAATTTGATGCATACTAAAGATAAAGGTGTAAAACTTACATGAGCCTTTGATTGTCTCTTTAGTCCATGAAGACGACGAACCCAATCTCCTCCACAAATTAGCACTTGCATCGTCTCACTAGATAAAGAAGCCTGGTATGGGTCAAGAACTCTAGTCTCGACACTAAAGATCGCTTTCGATGCAACAATACTGATAGGAATAGCTAAAACATCACAAGCCATCTTTGATAGAATCTTGAACTTCAATTCATTTGCTTTCCACCATGCCAAAGCATCAAATTGAGAAGCCTCTTCCTCCTTTTGACATTTATAAACTCCCTGCTCTAAATAAATATCTAACTTTGACTTTACAATAGCAATTGTTTCAACAGAGTTTAAATATTGATCAAATCTAGACAAACTAGAAGAGATTATTTTTTTCTTCTTACTTGTGGCCCCCTCACTAACACGAAAAGAAGAATCTAATTCTAGCATCGAAGAGCTTCCTCGACCACTCTTGACATTGCGGCAAGATTGAGTTGCAACAACATACTCATTATTAAGTTCATAAAGTGAATCACGAACTTTACTAATATTTGCACGGGCATCATAATTAGGATATATTTCCTTAAAAGCAAAATCAACAAGAATCATTTTGTACCTAGGATCAAGTATAGCCGCTATAGCCATCAAAAGATTACAGTTACCTCAATACTTATCAAATTTATCCTTCATCTTCCTAACCATGGTACGAACAAACTCTTCCCCATATAATTCTTTCTCATCTAACACTTCTTTTACTCTCCAAATAACACAAAGAAAAAGGTTAGATGTCGGATAATCACTCCCCGAAAAAACATGAGTGGCCTCATAAAAATCCTCAAGAACTTTAATCACTTGTTCTACCTTATCTTAATCATCATTAGATGGACAACAAACATATGAAGCTCTCTTTGTGAAAAAATCTGGAATGCATATTTTACTCTCAAAGCCACAACTAACATCTCATATGTGGAATTCCATCGAGTATGGCAATCAATAATCAATTTTCTCATAGGAATACCCAAAGAATGAACAATTTCAGAAAACTTCTTTAACCTTTCCTCAGAGTGATTAATAAATCTAACACTCTCTTTAAGATTCTTGATTATATATTTGATTTCAGACAAACCATCTTGAACAACAAGGTTAAGAATATGGGCAATACACGTCACATGAAACAATTTACCACCCAAAAGCAACTTCCTACTCCTTGAAAAAGTTTCCTTCAAAATTCTAAGAGCCACATCATTATTTGGAGCATTATCAATATATACTGTAAAAATCTTATTCTCAATTTCCCACTCTTTCATGCATTTGAATAAAGCATCAGATAAATCGACACCTAACAAACAATACATGAAATATATTAATCTTTAATAATCATTATAAAACTATTAGCATCAATCAAAACATAAAAAAAAAATAAAAAATAAAAAATAAAACTTATCAAAGTACCTGTATGAGGAGGGGGGAGGTCAATGAAGCTAAGGACACGCTTTTGGAGTTGCCAATATGAATTAATAAAATGCCCAGTTATGCACATATAGGATATCTTCTGCACTTTTGACTTCCAAATATTGGTGGTAAGGGAAATCTTATTAATGTCTCTCAATTGTTCTTTCAACTTCTTTTTTTCTATTTCATGAACACGAACACAATCAGTCTTTGCTTGAAAACGAGTAATATTCTCAAACTGAGGAAGATTAACCTTCATCATAAAGGTAAATCCATCCTTCTCTACTATATTAAATGGTTTTTCATGCATGAGAATCCAATGGGCAACCGCTTCCCTTTGCCTCATATGATTATACTTTCCATCTGATAAAGGGGCGATTTCCATCTTACATTTTGCAGGTTGAAACTGTAATCTTTTTTATTGTTTTAAAAGCAACTTCTTTTGTAGACAAGATTCTATATGTTTTAGTAAGTGGCTAGTAGGTCCACTTACCAAATATGCATATTTAGCGGCTTTTTTTGTGCCATCAGGTAATGTGATTACCTCAAAATCCTCCCATGTACGTGATGTCTTTTTTCTCTTCTTTTTTTGGAATGGAGTTGATTCATTCTCATTTTCCACATTTTCTTTTGGTCCTTCATTCTCACCTTTTGGAGTTTCGCCATCATTTCTACTAGTTTCAACTTAATTCCTAGATGCACTTTCTTCTACATCTTCATCTCTAATCCCAAGTTGTTCATGAAACCCACTCTCATCCACATTAACATCATCAACAAATAAAGGAGGGCAATCCATGATATTATAGTCTGCAAAAATAGTCAAATAGCACTGGTAAAGTTTCTATATGTATGAATAGTAATTAACAAATAAAAACAAATCAATATTTACTTGTTAAGTAAAACTAGCTTGCTAAGTTTTTTTAAGAAAATTGCAAAAGATTAGTATTACCATAAAAAAAAGCATGAGAAGCACTTCATAGAAAAGTAATTCAAAACTTCTTCAACTAAACATTTAATTTCAATTTCATGGCACATTCATATGTTCAATCAATTGACAGAAGCTCATATAAACCCATCCCCTCCAAATTCTTCCACTTGAGGCAATTACACAAATTTGTAATTTCAGCATAAGACTTACAATTTATTCACAATGGCAAATTAAATTTCAAGACATATAAATAACATGTATAATTATTAAAATGAATTAAAGAAAAAAAAAAAACATAGTTTCACACTCCTGTTGTCCCCTGTTTGCAATTCACAGTTTATTAAATAAATTAAAGGAGGCAAAGGAACTGCCCCCTTTTGCAATTCACATACCCACGTGCCGCGTCCCCTTTTTGCAGTTCATAGTTTCACACACCCACTTTAGGATTAAAGAACACCTTGCAGGCCAGAAAGGAATGCTGCAATGATGCAAAAATGCTCCCATTTCAAATTTAAATACAACAAAACAATAAAACACCATACAAATTAGCAAATAGAGGCAAATGGGACCAAAGAGTTTTCTTGAGTTTTGTCATAAATTTGCCTTTCACACGCAAACTTGAAATGAAACCAACGAATAGAATTTTGAAACATGCAAATGTTCTCATAACAGCTTTACTATAGGAAAATCATGAAATGATAGATGGATGAATTAGCAAAAGGAAGAAACTGGGTTCAGAGAACTCACTTATATTCAATACCAGAAAACTGATGTTTTTGGTCAATTCGATTTGAGATTTGGAGGAGAAACCTATTAATGCAATACCCAAGCAATTACACAACGAACGGGGAGAGCTCACGGTGATGGAGAGCTAGTGAGAGAAAGAGCCAGCGACTGGTGAGGAAGTCTTGGTCGATGGCCATTCTGGTGAGGAGTGAAGACGCGAGGTAGGGTTTTTAGAAAAGTGGGAAATGAAATTAGGGGTTTGAGAAATGAGATAAATTTAATTTAGAAATAAAAAATTAATATTATATATAATAATATATATAATAGTATATTATCGAATATCAAATTTGAATACTATTGGATTTGATTCGGATTCGATTAATATATCGAATAGTATATTAGATTCGAATTCGAATTCGTTAAAATTCGAATCTCAAATTGTTTGATAAGAGTTTGATTCATTAACAGGCCTACGCCTGAGGTCAGGGTGCAACCACGGGAGGAGGAAGAGGAGAGGAAAGAAATAGTGTGTAATGTGTATATATGTATGTATTTATATATTATATACTTACATCATATATGTCATATATATTTATAAAATATATTACATACTTACATTTTATATAATATAATATATATGTAATTTTATAAATAATTTTAAATAATTTTTTGTTATTTAAAATATTTCCTTGAAATTTATAATTAATTTTGGTGTGTAATGTGTATGTATATGTTGTATTGATATAAATATATATCATAATACTTATATCATATATACTATATATAATATATTATATACTTACATTTTATATAATTAATAAATATGTAATTTTATAAATAATTTTTTGTTACTTAAAATTTTTCCTTGAAATTTATAGTTAATTTTTGTGTGTAATGTGTATGTATATGTTGTATTGATATAAATATATATCATATACTTATGTCATATATATCATATATATAAAATATATTATATACTTACATTATATATAATATAATATATATGTAATTTTATACAAAAATTTTAAATAATTTTTTGCTATTTAAAAATTTTCCTTGAAAATTTCCCTCCAATTCTGGTCCATGTGGCATGGGAAGCACAATTATTTTAATGACATGGTACTTGGGTCCACATGTCACAATTCCCCCAATTTTTTAGCCTAATTGAGCCAATTTCGAGTCCGCGTGTGCTAATTTCAACCCGAAGAACTAAAATTCAAGAGTTTTATGGGCCTGTGGACCAAAATAAAATTTTGAAATTGAAAAGCACCAAGAGGTGTAGAGGCCTAAGTTGGAGGACGAAAATTACATTTTTCCTTGTTTTTGATTAAGATCAGGCTTATAAAAAACATCAATTGGCATCATATTATATATGGGATTTTGTTTCCTAGTATGTGAAGAAAAATGCTGCTTAATCTTAAGTAATGTCAGGTAAGTGTATTGCTGCCATTCTTGATATTGGAAGGATATTTTGCTAATATATTATTATTATTATTATTATTATTATTATTATTATTATTATTATTATTATTATTATTATTATTATTATTGTGATGTAATACATGCGGTGTTACCGTGCATGAAGTTTTTTTTTTCTTTTTTTTCGTTTTCCTGTGTGTCAAAACAATGTCGTTTTTTGGTGTCGATGCTTGGTGAGCTTGTACGTGAAGCTATTTTTGTTGTATGCTATTTTGGCGTTTTGTGCCAAGATCAGAAGAAAATAGCTTTTGTCCATTTTTTCCCCCTCTTGATTGTTTTTCTTTCTAGGCATCAAAAAGCAAATGGGTTTTGTGCAATCGTATCAAAATCCTAAAATACCATTTTTTTTTCTTCAACCTCCAACTAATTTCTAATGGCAATTTCTTCGATTACAAGGAAGACGACCAGAAGAAGGCACCCCATTAGTGGCATGAATGAGGAAGCCATTTACTAAAATAGATTTGTGGAATCCATTGGGGGTTTTTTGGAAGGAAAGGAAATAGATTTGTTAGTTCTTAATCCATCCCAACCATAGCCAAAAAATTTGGTGGTAATTATATCTATTTTTTCTTCTCATTTTTGCATTTAAAGTTTGTAGAATAGAGAATTGTGAATTAGAAGAAATGGATTGAAGAACTAAGATTTGAGCTGGAAGAAGCCAAGCAAGATAAAATTAAAAAAAGAAAAAAAAAATATTAACGCTGGATTTCCATACCAACAAGAACATTGTTCAAGATGTTCAAGTAAGGTATTATTCTGAAGATTTTTTGTTGTCTTGTGCATGTTCTATGCTTAATGCTACTTAGATAGTTCAAATCTCTTTGCTTCTTGTTTACCATTATTATAGTATTGCTGGAAATCCCTTGATAAGACAGGATCAGAGGCACTGTGTAATGGTGGCATAAAGTTGATGCCAATGTCCATGACCTTAAACACTTCAGAAAGTACGATGAAATAATAAGAACTCTGTCCTAATTTTAGAAATTTATAAAAATAATGGTTCAATTTTTTCCATATGTTAGTCTATTTATTTAACATCATCTTGCATCCTTTCAGCAGCTATTCTTACACCAATCAAATTGAAACATCATAAGCTTGTTGTTTCATTTGGAACAAGAATTGGATGTATCTCTCTGCTCGACCTAGGATTTGGTTGGTTTCTGTGGACAAGAGAGGGGCACAAATAACGTAAGTTCGTTAATGTTAATGATTAGGAAAACGGTTGGAGGATTGACTTTATTGAGCAATATAGGCTATAGTTCCTATATATATATATTAATTAGTAGTACTTCATATTCAACTCTCAGATTGTCAACATAAAGTAGTTTCCCCTAAAAATCTAAGGAAGTTTGGTTTAGGGAATCAAAGATTGCAACAAACAAGATTAGCAAGAAAAACATTATAGACAAAGGTGCCTTTGGAAATGCCTACAAGGGAGATCTGCAAGATGGAATTGCTGTGGTTGTGAAAAGACTTAAAGATGTTAGCAGAGCAGGTGGAGAGAGGCATTTTTAGACAGAGGTTGAGATGATCAACCTAGCTGCTCACTGCAACCTCTTAAGATTATATGAGTTTTGTTTGGAAGCTACAGAAAATCTGTTAGTCTACCTTTCTCAAGGATACTTTTCTTCTTGCAATAAATTTAGCCTTTCTTGATCATGCCCGATATTGTTCATTTAACTTGGAGCAGCAAAACTGGTCCTAGAAGCGAATTACTTTAGGGGTCGCAAGGGGACTGTTATATCTTCATGAACAGTGTGATCCAAAGATAATTCACCTTCTTTCTTAAAAGTACATTATATTTCTCCTAAGATGACTGAATTATTACCTGCACAAATTCCTCTTTTTTTCTTCCCAAAGTTTGAATTTTAGAGGTTGAATAGGATAATAATGTCTAAAATGGGACAATATTAAAATTTTTTGTCAGTTCTCCAACACATATTACTGCAACATCTACATTTTCAAGAATAAAATAGCCTTCAGTCTTTGCAACTTCACTTAACCTACACTCTTGACAAAGCCAAATTCCACATCTTACACAATAACTTAAAGCTTCTTGTGTGTGTTAATTTCTTGTTTGTTCAAAAGTGTTAACAATGTGTACTTAAGTGATCTAAAATACCTATCTCAATATTAGTCAGAAATAGTCCAAGATTGTCTTAATATGCTCACCATTTCATTCCAAAGGATTGGGCTTTACATCTCTGCTTCTTTTGTTCGTGTTTGTTTGCTATTATCAACTTGTAAATTTTTCTATTGTTGATGTGATAGTGAATTCATCACTTGAGCTAACTATAATCTTCATAAATAAATTCTTGTATGTATCTCTTTTTCAGTAAACTGTATGGGCTAGGCCTCATCGAGAATATTAGGTTTAGCTCTCAAAGTCAAAGAAAACCAGGTAACTTTTAAGAACCTCAATCACCTTGATGACTTTGGAGGGCAATGTAAACCTCTTATAAACTATAGGGCATATACTCCATACGATTCTGACACAATTCCAAATTGTCCTGGATTATTACTTTCATCCCATAGATCTTAAATCTAAAAATTTCTAATAAAATTGAAAAATAGAATAATTTCAAAATTTTCAACTTGGCATGCAATAAAATGCTCCAGGATTCATAACACCTTTTTGACATTTACATTCAGAAAAGAGATTCAGCAGTAACATATTTTATTTTGAATGAAATGGTTCTTCTTTTCAACTAAAAAGATTTAAAGGGTTCAAAAATTTCTAACTAAGTAGCACTTCTTGAAGTCAAAGTAAGATCTTTCATGCAATTCAGAACACACCGGAAAAACCTAATGTTTTAGCTCTTATGATAATCATTTTCCTACATTTGGATGGGAGATTAGATCTTCCTAATTTCATTAGTTACTGCATCACCCATTAAAAAGTGATTATCTCTCATTTCCTTTACTTCTCTCCACTTTCCTTTATTTCCTACCATATTCCACAAACACACCCCCACAAAACAAATAATAAAAAAAAAGTAACAACCATTTAGTAGATTTTTTTGTACTTTGTATAGTAGATTTTGTATCAAATTTTGCATTTGTTGATTTTCTATTAAATACATATTTTAATTATTGAAGCCAATTATTTTATTCGACCATTCATCTTTGTACACGTATGCCTTCATTTAGAACTACTAGATTTATTTGAAATGACTTACCAATATGGGATAGCTCGCGGTTGTCAAGTGAACAAATCAAGTATGCTTGTATTGATGCTTGTAGAGAAAAAGAGATAGATGCCATGTAACAAATATGCAATGAAATGCAAGGCACACAAAGATTGTGTATTATTATAACAATAAAGTGTATATATATGAGTGTACAAGCACTCACAACTCACACCATTTTTCTTAGAGTACTTTATTCTATTTTTGTTCCATTACAAATGGGCTCTTACCCTATTTATACTATTTTTTCTCCTGAATGAACTGTGGCGATTGATTCTATCCTATGGTCTAGATTTACTAATCTAGAGATTTTCTAGGACTATAACTCTCCAAGACATTCCATAGGTTTCTACACATTTCTACACCTTTTCTACATAATTCCTACTACTAACTACAAAGTTCTAGAAACTTTTCTAGAGAATTTTACACAAGTCTTCAACTTTCCACACAAGACCACACTAGAGTAGATGATATATTGCATGCATGTGTGGGGATTTATTTCTTTGAATCATGAATATAGATATCTTGCTAAAGAAATGAATTACTCTTTGTTTGTGGTATTTGGCTATTTTCTTGAAGAACTGATCTTGTGCTCTGAAGTTTCCACATGAATTAACTTTGCCTTTATCTTTCCTTGAATCATAAAAAGAGCTTTACATACATGTGAATTGTGAATACAAAGGATGATTATGAACTAAATTATGTATAAATGAAATTTTTGTTGTATAACTACAGTTTCACATAGCAAACTTTTGCAACAGACTTCCAAAACTTGAAAAATATGTATTGCTAGCCTACATATTTAAATTTTCTTATCATTTGATGCTCAATGCTTGTTTATTATTTAGCCTGTGGGCTTTTTTCTTTCTTTTTTATTTTTTTTATATGGTCACAAATACTTCTAACCATTCATTTTGAAAGATCCAAATTCTTAAGTTGAACTTTATATTCAAAAGTTTTAGGACAAGACAAGACTTGAACTAACTCTTATTGATGCAGGACCCAAAGAAGATTGGGATCACTTTCTATTGGGGTGTGATTGGGATTGGACATACGCATTTTCTTAGTATCAAATCATTTAGGAGTTGCCAAACTGAATAGTCCCATACTCAATCCTAGTTGTAATAAGCTCGCGAGCTTTCTTCTTCTTTTAGTGTTAATTATTTTATTTTTATGTTACAATAGATCCTAAATTTTTATGTTGAATATATAATCTATTCATTTTATGATAATATAGCATGACTATAGTTTTGTTATACTCATGGTCTTATTAGTTTAATTCAAAGCTCTATAAGTTTCAATTTGCTCTTTGTATTAATTTACTTTATGGGTGTACGCATAGTGAGTGTGTATATATACACACATACAGACACATTTACACCTTACCGGACTGTAGAAAGCCCCATGTTTTCTTCAATAAATGGCAAAAAGTGTTGTACTGTTGTTATGTTCAAAATAAAATTTCGAGAAAGTGACCGGGTGGTATCTTCTTGGCTGGAAATAACTTCTTCCTCTGGAATTTTTGGCAAATAAGCATATTCGATATGGGCTTTACCTTGGTGTTGAAATGATGAGCTAGGCTACCGAAGGCATGGAGGTGGCAACACCTGGATGAAAAGAGAATATTAGTTATCTCAAAGTGCATGGACAAAAGCAGTTTGAGTTTAAGAAAAAGTAGCTTCACAAGATCAGCAACTGGTTTCTCTAGCTTTGGATAATGTAGTTTAGGCAGAGGGCATCAGCGATGGGCTTGAGATGAGCTTGAAAGAAGTTATTGAAATTCATGCTCAAGATAATAATATGGTGTTCAAGCCTAACCCTGGAAGAACACATGATGGATATCAAATATATAACTTTGGGAGCATAATGTCACACCCCAGTCGATTATGTGCACGGGAGCAAGACAATGGAGCTTGTAAGAAGGTCCTAGAAGACTTTGAAACCTTGTACACACTTGTAGAAGTCTTTAGAACCTTATAGAAAGTTGAAGACTAGTGTAGTCTTGTATAGAAGTTCTAGTCTAGTCTTGTGTAGGAGTTTCTAGAACTTTAAAGATAGTTGTAGGAGTTATGTAGAAAATAGGTAGAAATCTCTAGAAAACATTCTAGAGAATTTTAGTCATAAGAAAGATATAGACTTGTAATATAGACCATGGGATAAAATCAATCCTCACCGTCCATTTGGAAAGGAACGTAGTGTAAATAGGGTAAAATCCTATTTGTAATGAAACTAAGAAAGAAAGTAAGAATCAACACTTAAACTCCAAAGGGTGAGATTGGCTTAGCTAGTGTTGAAAGGAGTCGACTGAGAGGCTGAGCACCGTACGGTAGCTTGTAAGAGATAAGTCTGTGGCAATAAGTATAGTAATACACTTCTTCAGTGAAAAGGTGTTTGGCGAAATCGAGGAAAGATGGCGTTTGGTATCACTTGAGCAGCTCCTGGAGTTGTATAATTGTTCTAGGAAGTGAAACTAATTTCCAAAATTCCTTAAAAGTAATGTCCATAGAAAACAAATAGGAACTTGTGCGATTCTCAAGTTCGGAAATCTAATATGTATTCTCCTTGAGAGGGTGTAAACTATTATAACATACATTCAGCTGTAGTGAAATTTTCTCTTCAGTTCTAGGTTGTTTTTTTTTTTTTTTTGGTTGTTGTTGTTGTTCTTCTGCCATAGATCAACTTTATATCCTCTTTACTTAGCTCATTTTCTGTTGACTGGCTATGTAATTAACTAGTGTATGCATGACATACTGGATTAATCAAAGCTGTTGACGGTGTTTTTATATATATTAACTTAATTATTGAACATACAATGTTAGTTTCTGTTTATTTGTCCCTGTAACTAGTTTTGTTATTGGGTCTTGCAGGTTAACCATGATAGACAATGCTTGTTACTTCAAATCATACCTATACATGCATATTAAATTTTGCTCTCAGAGAAAATTTCATAAAAAGGAATTCCGCAAGGTACCAAACTTCTTGTTTATTTCTAAATCTTATCCTTTAAAGGACAATATAATAAGTGCAGGAATTAGTTGGTAATGATGTTCACCAGAAAAGCTTCATTGTTCTTCTTGAAAAATTGAGATTTGACTTTTCTCATGGTAAGCTTATTGTGGTTATTTAGGCTTATTCCAAATGATTTACTAATATACTTAGAATCTTAAATGGGGGAAGCCATTGAAGCCTGAGGAGTTGAGAAAAATTGAGTACATTGTAAATGCTATCATTGAACTTTAGGAAAAAGACCACAAGTTCTTACGTCCACTGACTGAGTTCAAGAACATGTTTGCTTCATAAGTATGGCAGCTGGAGATATTATGTCCAACTGCAAGAAACATAATAAGAGCCCAAATGGCCTCCTTAAATGACAGATACTTTTAAGCCATACCAAAAACTCAAATTAAAAATAGTGTTTTGAGTGTTAATTAGACGTCTAATAATTAGCTTTGACCATTTCTCAACAAATAGTTTTTAAGTATCAAATATGTTACATCCTGCAATCATCCAAAACCAATCCTAGTTTAGTTTTTGCAAATTTTTTAAGATCCAATTGCCAGGACAGCCTTACTGAAGGAAAATTTGTAATTTTGGTCCTTTAACTATGATTGTTTTCGATTTTGGTCCATTATCTTTTGGGATGTGCAAAATTGCTCCTTCAGCCCCCAAATTTTAGCACATTGAGTCCCATTTTTTGCAAATTTGGTCCTTTGGGTTCCAGAATTTAAAATAAAGCTCGAAGTATGTTGAATCATCTTCAATTAGGCCCAACTAATGCGACATTGGATTAAGAAAAGCCACGTAATCAACACATTGGTGGTCCACGCAAATAAGCATATGAGAGGTAAAATAAATAGAAAGATAAAATAAATAAAGAGAAAAATAGAAAAGAAAAAAATTGCGCACAGGACACGCCCACTGGGCATCAGCAAGATGACTTACATCACAGCGCAAAAACATTGCGCCCCAGCATAGGCACCACTGCCTAGTTGCAATTTTTGGGTAGTGGCACTCGCGCCGAGGCGTAGCTTTCTTACACCCCAGTGTGGGTCAACAAGATTTCTTTCTTTTTTTTTCCTTTTTTTTTTGTTTGTGTGTTTTCTTTTTTTTGGTTTTGTTTTATTTTGTTATTTATGTATGTTCAACCAAAAAAATGGGATTGTTGTCTTTTAAAAGAGATTTTAATCTATAATCATATACCTTTTTGGTTGTAGTACAAAGTAGACAACCAATGTACAAAATTGACAATATTAATAGATAAAATAAACAACCAATGTACAAAATAGATTTTCCATTATCCATTAGGTACCAAAAACCAACAGAGCATCATCTGCAATTGTTCTATATATTGACCACCATCATCTAAATACTAGTTACAATGTGGTAGAGAAATTGTTGAACTAAATTCTTCACAAAAAATTCTGAGTTCAAAGTATCTCAGTTACAAACTTCACAAAAGTTGTTTACAAAAGATTATCATTTGTCATACATGACAGTCTCTCCCGGCCTCCAAATCAATTTGGTTCCTCTGGCCTTTTATCCATGGCTCCGGTTATATTGCTCAGCTACACAAAACTCTTCTTTCCCAAACTTGTACTCACATTGCTCTCGCTTTGAGACATTTGAAGCTATTGATACATTGTTGGTCCAGGTATCTTCTTGCTTGCTTCATGTGTTACATTTTTTCCTCTAGGAGATCTCCTAACTTCTTCCGTCACTTTACCACTCACCTATATTCCAAACTAAAAGATTTGAATTAATGTATGAAATAGACCTGCAGTAGCTGTTCTCCCTGCCCCTTTCTTTTTGCCTTTGAACACAGGCTCTCCAACACCTTTCCTTCTTACTTTATTTAGTCTTCCTCTAGCATTAGCAAAGTTTGGGGGCAGAGGAGGAATGTAAACAATCTCACCCTACAGCTCTTGGTCATTTATCCCTATTATTGCACTTTGGTAAACTTTGTGATAGCTCTCAACAAAGTAGCAAAAAGCAACATAATCAATTGGATCTTGCCTTGCATTGCATATAGTACAGTGTGCATGAAGATGAGAAATTCCAGTCAACTCCCACATTCTACAACTACAAGTCCTCAACTGCAAATCTACATGATATTGATTGCCATACATATGTGTTATTTGATAGTGTGTGTCATTTGACTTTCTTGGGATACAATCACCCAAGTTCTTAACATTTTTTTTCAAAATGTCCATAATGACGGGACATATAAACCCTTTCATCTCTTTGCTTTATCCATATTCTTTTGCAATCTACCCATCAAATACTCTCTAATCCATTCTAGCATGGTCAAGATAGACCTCTCTCTAGAATACAGTATTGTAGAATTAAATGATTCACAAAAATTGTTCAAGACTAAATCAAATTTAAGAATTATAGAGAAATGAGATTTGCTCCATTGAAATGGGGGGCTTGTCATTGAACTACTCAAATATAGTTTGATCAAGTTCAGCCATCTCTTTCATGGCTTGTTTAAATTGACCAACAGTGGTACTAGTATTGGCTGCTTTAAACAACAAATCTTTATATCCCAAACCCCTGAAACTAGCCTGCACAAAGTTCTTCCACAAATATTTGACACAAAATCTATGTTTAGTTGCTAGAAAAACATCCTCCATAGCCTGGATTATGCATTTTTATTTATCAGAAATGAGAGTAAATTCATGTGGATTGGTTATTTGCAAGTCTTGTTTCAGTAAAGTTAAAAACAAACCCCATGTGTCCCCAGCTTCTATATTAACTACTGCATAAGCTACAGGATTGGGCTTGTTGTTGGGATCAATCCCAACAGCTGTTAGTAGCACACCTTTATGGGGACCAAGCAAATGGCAACCATCTACCCCCAAGATAGGTCTACACCCTGCTAGAAATCCCACTTTCAATGCCCTAAAACAACAATAAAAATGTGTGAATCTATATCATCTATTCCAAGAATAATAATAGACCTTAGATTCGTTCTCCTTAGCTCTGCAGCATAGTTCCAGAGTTTAGAATACTAAACCTTAGGGTCCCCTTCAATCATTTGAATTGCTTTTCGCTTGGCCTTATAAGCATGGTGCCAAGACACCCTCATCCTTATATCCTCTACTAATTCTTACCTCAATCCCTCTATTTTCCTTTTGGGATCATTTTTTAGTTTACTTACAAATCTCTCAGCAAGATAAGATGATGAAACATTTTCCACATCAAATGTTGGCTGGCAAGAATGAGTTGAGTTATATGTTTGGAGCTGAAAAGTAGTTTCATCCCTTACTTTATATGCATGAATTTTCCATTGACAAGCCTCTCCCTCACACTTGGCGTAAATTCTATCTTTATCATTATTCTTGATTTTTATGTTTCTCATAGACTGAATGGCTTCAGCTTGGACAGCCTGCCTAAACTCATTTTTGTTTTTGAATTTCATGCTTAGTGTAAACTTAGGAGTACATTACTATTTACTGTTGAATACTGGTGCACAATCCACATTCTGCTCACCATCAGAACCCATCTCACTGTCTACATGGACATCACTGTCACATACTATCTCTTCTTTACTACTACTCTCAATTTCAGCTTCCTTTTCCTTCCCACTACCACCCATATTTCCCTCTTCCTCACCCTCATCATGAATATCAGCCCACTCAACTTCAGCATCAACAATGGAATCAAAGAAAAAGTCATCATCCTTCTCACTCTTATACCCAGAATAACTAGGATCACTTTCAATATGAGGGTCACACTCAATTTGAGTGTTAATTTGTGGCGGCTCAGATTGTATTTCAGGTTCGTTCCTATCATCACTCTCACCCCTAACCTCAATGATACTAAAAGATTTGGTCTTACAATCAGATAGCGTTTCTTGTTCAATAACATCTGCCTCAATATAAATTTTTGTTTCTTTATCTTCAATAGAAGCTTCACAAAGGGATTAAGATCCTTTTCATTAATAAGTATATTCCAGTTGTTTCTCAGTTGATAGTAAAATTTCCTAGGGTTACCTAACCCCGCACTATCACATAAACAGTTCAAATTTCTCCTATTCAACACATCAATTTGAAAAAAAATCAAATTTTGCGATATGCCCACCAATGTAATGACATTCAGGGAGTGAAGCACACTCACCTCCATAATGCAAAGAGAGTGTTATATAACCAGAGTCTAGAGCTAAGCACCAACGCGTGCAAAACAACAACATTAAAAATGAGATGAAAATAAGTTAGAATAATTAAAATCATGAACAGTAAGTCAACATACATGGAAAAAATATAAAATTAAAAAAATAAAAAAGGCACTCAAAGGACCACCATGTACGTAGTCAAGAGTAGGACAAACCTAGGGTTTCACAAAGTCAAAGTAAAATAAAAACCTCAACAACCATTGAGAGCTTTCAAAGCTAGGAAAAGTTTAAAAATAAAAGTTACGACTCAGATTCCTTTCAAGTTTAGAAGAATAAAAACAGAACATATGGGACCACACATGTCAACTCTCGTTTTCAACTCAAACTCCGGTTTCTAATTCCTAGAGAAATTTTTAAGCACAAAAAGCCAAAAACCAACAAGAATCTTTTGACAAAAAAGGTGCAAAAACCACTAAACAAACAGTATTTAGACACTTACCATACTAAGGTGGTGGCAGTTGGGCATTCCTAGATGAGCGAATCTACACCATCTTCTTCTACTCACCACCTTTTTGAAAAAATCTTAGATTACATAAGTGAGATTTAAAAATTTTGTGATGTATTTTTCTCTCACGCAATTAGGTTTTTTTTTTCTTGCTTTGTGTTCTCTATTTTGCAAGATTCAATTTTTTTTTCTCTCTCCTCTCTCGTTTCTATTTAGAGCTTATTAGATATTTCTCTTATAATTTATTCAATATTTTTTCTTTTTCTTTTCCTTTTTTCTCTTTATTTATTTTATCTTTTCTATTTTTTTTTATCTCACCTATGCTTTTCCACGTGGACCACTAATGTGTTGATTACGTGGCTTTTCTTAATCTAATGTGGAATTAATTGGACCTAATTGAAGATGAATCAGCATAGTTCGGGCTTTATTTTAAATTCTGGAGTCCAAAGGACCAAATTTGCAAAAAATTGGAGTACTCAATGTACTAAAATTTGCGGGCTAGAGGACAATTTGCACATCCCAAAAGATAATGGACCAAAATCGAAAGCAACCATAGTTAAAGGATCAAAATTGCAATTTCCCCCCTTACTGAATATTATTCAGCAGAAAAGACATCTGTAAAATAGTAGAGAAATCTCTGAACAACCTCTATAAATATGAAGTTGCTCTACAGAAATGCAAATCATTGAACTCAGAACATAAAATTAATCCCCATTTTATTTCAAAGTTACTGCTGTATTCTTTTGTGCTAGATCATGGAAAAGCAAGTAATAGTATTGAGCCTAATAACCCTCTCTTTCGCCTGCCTTGCATTTGCCTTTGAGCCTAGCGCAATGCAAGATTTCTGCGTCACAAATTCTACAAGCTCAGGTACTTGGTTATATTCATGCATATTCATCACCATTTTCAACTGAAAAAGACTATTATTTAAGCTAGTTTTGGCAATTGTATTTCCAATACGTTTTTGATTTATGTATTTTCAGCAAGTGTAAACGGGGCAGCCTGCAAGAACCCTACATCAGTTGGAGCAAATGATTTCTTCTTCAGTGACCTGCACTTGCCTGGAAACACATCAATTCCTAATGGCTCAAGGGTCATCCCAATCACAGTAACACAATTACCAGGGCTCAACACCTTCGGTATCTCTATGGTTCGCATCGACTATGCACCATGGGGAATCAACCCTCCACACACACACACCCCAGAGAACTGAAATCTTGAGTCATTGAGGGTTCCCTTCAAGTTGGATTTGTGACCTCAAATCCATACAATAGCCTCGTCACAAAGACCAGAGAGACATGTTCGTTTTTCCAGTGGGACTCATTCACTTTCAGCACAATATGGGAACTGGAAATGCTGTTGCTATTGCTCCTCTGAGCAACCAAAATCCTGGAGCAATCACCATTGCAAATGCAGTTTTCGGGCCGAAACCTAATGTTAGTGGTGACATTCTTGCGAAGGTATTCCAAGTGGATAACACCATTGTGGATCAACTCCAAGCCATATTCTAGCAATGTATCAGCAAAAGTCAGTGATATCTATTTTAGACAAATTCTGGGCTTTGTGATCTGGATAATGTGTTTGGTTCCTCTTCTTCTATTTTTTGTATGTTCTTAATTTGTTTGCTTCTTAAAATACCAAAGTTTCTTGGTTGATGTAATAACAATTTTTCAAGTAGTTTACTTTGGTTTTTTCAATTCAAAGTTCAATAAAATTCTATTCATTCATCCATCTGGCCTTGACTCCATTCCTATGATATTATATGCATGCATGTACCATGATCATAGGTAAAGACTATCAACATTGACCTGCTAAGGATGTACAAATGATTTGAGATTAGCTTGATGAAGTAAACATTAAGCTCGAGTCGATATAACTCAAGTTTCAGCTTGCGGGCTAACTCAAGTCATTTGTACCCCTAACTAAAAGTTTATTTATTTATTTATTTTATTTCTTTTGTGGGTTGATTTAAAAAAAAAAACCTATAAAAATAGGGACTACCTATTTGTGGTAACTCACTGATAAGTGGAGTGGTTGATATCATATATATATGTTACCCCATAATAATCACAAGACAATATAAGTTGTTTTATAAAATATTAATTAATGTATAGTCATTAAATTTGTATTGAGATTTCTGGAAATATTACTCGACTATATATTCAGTTGCTATGTAATTATAGTGGTGCTCCTTTTTGTTATCGTTGACAAGCAGCTTATTACAATTGGATGAAGCGGATTGAAGGCAAAAAAGATGTTGAAAATAGCATAAAAAATACCCTTGCTTTGCCTAGAAATCGAATTGAGATTACATATTCTAGATGAAAAAAAAAAAGAATATATATCAATATTATTTTTAAGTTTTATATTCTTTAGATATAAATAAATAAGTCACTTAAAATGTTTAAAAATAAATATTATTATACAAAACTATTACAAGTAGATTAATATCCACACTAATTAATTGAACTTAAACCAAAAATCTGAAGAATATATTTATTGCCCTACAAATATTTTCATTTAGTTATATTTTAATTCCAATTTCTGGACGAATATAATCCCATTCTTTTTTTATACATGAGAAAAACTTTATCGAGAAAATGAAAAGATTACTGTTTTCATGAATGGAGTTAAAAAAAGCAATTAAATCAAGTGCACTTGGTTTTTAAAAATAAGGAACTAAATTGCAATTGTTAAAAAATCGCATATAAACATGTAAAATAGGCTAGATTAGGTTAGGCTTTGACTTATATAGCTCAGGCCTGTTATGTAAATGCCAAGTTTGAGAGCTTTAGCCTGGCCTGAAAATCTACTTAAAAACCTATTTTTTACTAAGGCTTTAATTAAATCTAACCACACATAAATCTAAATTTTTAATATGCTCAAACTTGTAATAAACCTTGATAAACAATAATCAAAATGATAAACAACAAATACATAATTATAAAAGTTAAAATTAAAATAAAAAATAGTATCATTTCAATAAAAGATAATACTAAACAACATATTGGATTCCATAAAAACTAATTAAAGAAATCAAATATAATTAGCTATTTAATATTATATCATTATTATACTAGTTTTTATGTGAAGAATAAACGAACCAACTTCTTAGACTTTACAAGCTTTTAAAAGAGTTTAAGTCTAGCCTATTTAATTAAAAAAAAAAAACCTACTTTTTAAATCTTAACTTGGCCTTTACATTAAATAAGAAGGCCGAGTGAGGCCATAAGTAGGCTAGGCTGTAGGCCCCTAACGAGTAGTCTGGCCCATTTCCATCCATAATGTAAAAGTAATTAGTCAAAAAATATTTTGATCAAATTATGTTTGTTTTGCCAAAAATTACATAGAAAAAATTAATTGAGAGATAAAAATAAAAAATGAAAAAAATACATGAACTATATATCACTAATTAAATATACGTTTTATCTAATAATTTTATATCAAAAAAACAAAAAAAAAAAAAACACTCTTTCAGAAATTATGGCGGCAAGCCACAGAGCTCCAATTCAAAAGTTTTCCCGCGGACCCCCGTGCTCTATATATATCTCTCTTGCGCAACAGATATTATAACTCATACCTTCATAATTAATATATCTCCAATACAGAATACTCCTCGATCCATAATCATGCACACAACAATGGAAAATGATAGTCTCTGCATGCAAACCGATTACAATACAAACCCTTTTCCCATTGATCAATTACCCACAAATCAGCCCCCTTTTGATGATACTCTCTTTATTTCAGATTTTACATCCGAAATTGATTTTGATTTTGATATTGAGAAATACATGCAAGTTGATTCCCTTACAAACCCTTCCGCCATCGGCCAAATCTCCGCAGACCAGCCGCGGTTTGATTCCGCATCTATTCCCAATATTGTTTTCAATGATGTCGTCGGTGCGGTCAATCCGGCCACAACTATGAGTAGCGGCGAAGAATACTTGCAAAACTTGCCGGTGGGTTATCGTTTTCTTCAGACTGATAAAGAGCTTGTTCTGTGTTACTTGAAGAGGAAGGTCAACGGTGAACCTTTGCCCCCCAACAAGATTCAAACGATTGATTTGTATGAATTTAGTCCATCGTATCTTGCAGGTAAGTTCATATATATAGTTTTTATTGTTTTAAGCAGCATGATCAGTTTATGTGGATTTATTTTCTTTTACTTTTATGTACTTCTACATTTTTTTTATTCATTCTTGTTAATTAGTTGACATTGAAATGTAATTAGTTGATATCCAAATGTTGTTTTTGATCTATTTGTGGTATATTATTGTCAAAACCATGGTCACACGACATTTGATGATATATCATGACAAAAGGCTGAAAAATTCATTCATTATTATTATTATATTGTTGTATATTAATATTACAATCAAATATGAATATATAATGCATGATGAGATGTGTATAATATTGTTATACACACACACACACACACACACTAAGTTGTAAAGAATAATATGTAATTTTTTCTGTTGAGTCTTGCCTTATAGAATCATTGAAATACTCAAGAAAAATAATTAATTTAATTTGTTATTCTACCTTGCAGATATGTTTGGTGGGAATGAAAAGGATTTGTACTTCTTTAGTCCATTGAAAAAAATAAGTAGAGGAGGGACGAGGATAAAGAGAACTACCCCGGATGGATATTGGAAAGACACTTCTGGGGATAAGGACATCACACACAATGGTGAAGTAATTGCATATAAGAAGATGCTGGTATATTATGAAGGCATATCTCGCAAGGCCAAGAAAACTCAATGGATTATGTATGAGTATAGACTAAAAGATCTCCCAACTCCTGTTGCTGCAGCAGAAAACAAGAATATGGATATGGTGCGTGTATATAAGTCCCATATATTTAGTTTTTTGTTTGTATATACGTTTTAATTGCTCTTGATAACATGTGATTGTAAGATTCGAACTGCAATTCATATTGTTGTTTTATTTTCTTGCAGCCGATGGATGTTTCTGTCCTGTGTAAAATCCATGAAAACAACAGAGCCTACAGATTGGACGAAAATGCAACAAGAAATGGTGAGGTTGCTAATCTTTGGTGTTAAATATTGATAGAAATCTACTTAGTTGAGTTGAGTTTAGTTTTTTGTTTTTACTATTTCCTTAGATTCAAGAATTTATGCTGAATGATGTTACATATGTTTTTGATTGCAGATGTTGATAGCTAGGGGAGAGTACGATGAGGCTGGGCTAGCTCTGCAGATGTTTTTTCCATTGTTTGGTTCTCAAAATGTCAATAGTTGCTTGATTGATGCAACAACAATGATCTTCAAGTATATAGTTCTTGTTGTTTCTTTTCATTTATGCTGTAATGAAATTCTATTTTGGTGTCTGCACATTGAAAACTTTTGTTCGTAAGTAAAGAATGTTGATGATGGATGAGCTCATATATTTTACTTAAGCTAGTGGTATCTAAGCACAGAGATCTTGCAATTTCAGCTGAAAATCCGAAGAACATTAGATACTTTACGAGGCATTCTACAATAGTGTCTTAAAACTGTCATCTTCTTTAATCGCATCTGAAAATACTTGGAGACTGGTTGCTAGGAATCCACTAGGATTCTTTATCATCTTTCTAAATGATGTAAGAACAAAGTTTTGCGTAAACTATGTAGAATAGTGCTATCAAGAACTGGTCATATACTATAACATGAACCATACTTGCTATTAAGCCTCCCTTTTTATTCTTATTGTGTTTGGACTGATCACTATGTCCTGCTCCTATTTGTCACAGGGAAAAAAGAAAGTCCATAAAGAAATGTCTTGATTTATTGCTAAAAGACGTAGTGCTGAAAGAGATGGTAGCTGACACTACTAAAAAAATGTTGTTTTGCGACCGATTTTGTGATAGAAAAAATCTGTCGCAAAATCTTTGGTCGCAAAAATTTGGGACGGCAATTTTTGTCTCAAATTTGGAGTTTTGTGACGGATTTTTCCGTCTCAAATAGTAATTATAATTAAAAAAATAAATTTTGCGATGGAAAATTTTTTAAAAAGTGTTTTTCAAAACAATATGCACATCCTATCAAATTAAAACCTATAATTACCCAATATCAATAATTCTTTGCATTACATACTAATCATCCATTGCAACAATATTTAAATATTATTTTATATAAAATCACAATAAAAATCAAGCCCAATAATATAAAATTGTTCAATATATAAATCAAGCCCTAACTAAAATATAAAATTTACAAAATAATGCCAAAAAAATTATCTTACAAGACTTATACTAAATTCAATGGCTTGAAATATCCAAGCCTGCAATATTAAAACAAAAACAAAATTACAATAATGAAAAATAGAAACATAAACTAAACTAATAGACAATTCAACATAATAAACCAATATATAAATTCAATACATAACCAAATCATAATCGAGCACATAATTTATAAAATATAAATTCAAATCCTAATCAAACATACAATTCACAAAATATAAATCTAACAAAATCTAACAAATAAGTCAATGAAAATGCATAATCTAACACATGTAAATCTAACACATTATTCAATATAACCAAACATACATTTCATTATAAACCAACATATAATTTAATATAAGTTCAACATATAACTCAAATCCTAATCAAACATATAATTCACAAAACTAACAAGATCTAACACATAATTCAATGTAAATGCATAATCTAAACACATATAAATTTAATACATAATTCAATATAATCAAACACGCATCCAACATAAACCAACATATAATTTAATATAAGTCCAACATATAACTCAAATCCTAATCAAACATATAATTCACAAATATAAATCTAACAAAATCTAACACATAATTCAATGTAAATGCATAATCTTAACACTTATAGATTTAATACATAATTCAATAGAATCAAACATACATCTCATCATAAACCAACATATAATTTAATATAAGTTCAACATATAATTTAAATCCTAACAAAACATATAATTCACAAAATATAAATCTAACAAAATCTAACACATAGTTCAATGTAAATGTATAATCTAACACATTATTCAATATTACCAAACATACATCTCATTATAAATAAAAAATATAACTCAAATCTTAATCGTACATACAACTCAAAAAATATAAATCTAACAACATCTAACATATTATTCAACATAAATGCATAATATATCTTAACACATATTAATCTAACACATAATTCAATATAATCAAATATATATCTCATCATAAACCAACATATAATTTAAAATAAGTCCAACATATAACTCAAATCCTAATCGAACATATAATTCACAAAGTGTAAATCTAACACATAATTCAATATAAATGCATAATCTAACACATAAATCTAGAAACAATCATAAATGTATAAACATATATTTACCTTCCATAAAATCCAAATTGCCGAAAAAAAGAAAACTTAACATCATGAGTAGCATCATTTCAATTGAAAACAATTAATAATATTTGTAAACACAAAATGACATATAAACACTCCCCCTTATGCCCATCATTATCATGTAAGCAATTAAAAATCAATAAACAACAAATGACAAGGCTCCACCCCGGCTCCCAACATCCCATCCTCCTTCCTAATTTCACAAATTCTAAACATTTCTAATGTATTGTACTAAAAAATATATATATAAAATCAAAATAAGGTATGCAAATTTACCCCTAAATGCTCCACACAACTCGACATTCACAGAAGGTATCCACCACAATCAGGATAGCCTACATCATTAGGCACATGTTACAAGTGCACATATTTAATCATAATTCCATAAACTAAATTAAAAATTTGAAAATATAATATAATTCAATATAAAGTACCATAAAATTTAACTCAATCCAAAATTCTAATAAAATTTTTAATTCAAATAAAAACATAACTCTAACAAATATAACACATTTAATACAAATATAAAATTTACCTCAAATTTTAATTAATATATAAATCATTATTTATGTTAAATCAAATTATATTACTAATAAATAAATTATTTTGAGTTTAACTAACACATAAATCAAATTTTAACTAACTTGGATAATTAACTAAAACAAAATGGAGATAACTAAAATATTATCAAATATTTTAACTAAAACATATTCAAACATAATCAAATTTTAACTAAAATATAATCAAACATAATAATATTTTAACATAGTTGTGAGAATTACCTTAATTAATGGAGATAGAGCAAAATTTAAATTCTCTAAACCTAAAATATTAAACAAACAACAACATTAGCATTTTTAAAAATTAAAACTAATTTAAAAAAAAAAAGAAAATATTCTGGACCTGGCCGGTTGCCAGAAGTTGGTGTGCCGCACCAATTTGCACTAGTAGCATTAATAGTATGTGCGCACCAGCAGCCAGCTAGTGTGCACCAGCTGACCGGCCAGCCATTTTAATATTTAAGAAAAAAAAAAAAGAAGAAGAAGAAGAAGAAGCGGAAGGAGGGCAAGAAGAAGATTTTAATTTTCAAAAATTTGTCTAGGTGGGAAACATGGAAGGAGGGTTTTAATTCCCCCCCATTCGATAATTTGCAATGGATTTAAATCCGTCACAAATTATTTTTTATATTTTTTTTCATTTTTTCCACTTTTGTGACGGATTCAAATTCTTGAAAAAATTTAGAAATTTTGCAACGAATTCAAATCCATCGCAAAAATTGACATTTGCGATGGATTTTTCCGTTGCAAATATTTTTTTTCCTTTTTTTAATTTTTTTTACACATTTTGTGATGGATTTTGCGACGAAAATTTTTGTGATGGATTTTCCATCGCAAAACGGTGTTTTTTTAGTAGTGTGACTGGGTTTAAAGTTATATATTAGAATGGTACCATGATATGACCTTTCAGGGACATGAATAATCTGGAATTTGAAAAAGATCAAAGCCCTTACATTTATTGATTGAGTTGACAAATATGTTTGGGTCAATAGTACATATGGCCACTGGAGATATTTTATCTAGCTACAAGAATCATAATAAGGGCCCAAATGGCTTCTTAAAAGTGAGTGATAATATTAACCATGCATATAACTCATGAAAAATAATATGAAATGAATATTATTCGTCAGAAAAGACATCTGTAAAATACTAATCTCTGAAGAGCCTCTATAAACATGAAGTTGCTCTACAGAAATGCAAATCACTCAACTCAGAACAAAAAATTAATCCCCATTTTATTTCAAAGTAACTGCCATATTCTTTTGTGCTAGATCATGAAAAAGCAAGTAATAATATTGAGCCTAATAGCCCTCTCTTTTGCCTGCCTTGCATTTGCCTTTGAGCCGAGCGCATTGTAAGATTTCTGCTTGGAAAATCCTACAACCTCGGGTACTTAGTTATATTCATGCATATTCATCATTATTTTCAATTGAAAAAGACTATTATTTAAGCTAGTTTTGCCAATTGCATTTCCAATACGTTTTTGATTTATGTATTTTCAACAAGAATAAACGGCGCAGCCTGCAAGAACCCTACTTCAGTTGGAGCAAATTATTTCTTCTTCAGTGGCTTGCACTTGCCTGGAAACACATCAAATCCTAATGGCTCAAAGGCCACCACAGTCACAGTAACACAATTACCAGGGCTCAACAGTTTCAGTATCTCTAGGGTTCGTATCGACTATGCACCATGGGGAATCAACCATCCACACCCACACCCCAGAGCCATTGAAATCTTGACAATCATTAAGGGTTCCCTTTGATGAGGATGAAATTAGTTAATATTTGGATTAGATAGTATTTTTAGATTAGACCGACCTCTCTGGTCGATATATGGATATAACTGGGCTGAGTCCTGCAATCACGAGCAAACATCAGGCTAGCCGAGGATCCCTTGGCTTAGGCACTCCGACGCTCAAGTCAATAGAGAGTCAACCAGGGATAATGAGCAGAGCGGGGGCTTTATGTGTGTAGAATGGCATACCTTTGAGGGGCTGGAGTGAGGGTATTTATAGTCTTCTCTTAACGGGGTGTTTGAGATGTCCTTGACATGTTGTAATGGTTCTTGTCCTTGCATGGGGGTCATTAGGTTATCTCCCACCCTTGTACTATTTCAGGTGGCTACCTCCCTAGGTTTTAGGGATAAAATAAGACATTGTTCAAGCGTCTCATCTTTAGTGTGGCAGTATGGGGTGGTATTGGGGCGGCATGCACCATTATTGCGGAGGCATGCTGCCTGTCAAGGCAATTAATGTGGCAGAGATGGTTACATGTCGGATCGACCTCCCTGGTCGATCGAACAACGGATTGGCACATGGCTTATGGGGCGGGCGACCGATGCGGTCAAAGTACCGATCAACAGCTAAGGGCAATGTTGATACCTGACGTTGGCAGCATAATTGGGCCCAATGTATGAGGTAGGCCTGCCGCTACGCCCTTAGGCCTGTGGTCTTTAGGCTGAGCATGTTGTCCTATATCATGAGTCCCCCCACTTCCAAATGCTGAATGAGGGAATCGACGAGAAGGATTGGGGAGTAGTCAGTTGAACGATTACGCGAGCTTATTGACGATGGTTTTTGAAAGTCGACCTAAGTTTCGCGCATTTAATAAGCAGTTAAATGTTGTCGCTCATGCCACGGGATGGCGGTTACAGCATTATTACAACCGCTTGAATTCCTCGCTTGTATGCCTATAAATAGGTTATGTTAAAACAACTATTTTTTACTTTCCTGCCTTTGCGTCTGGTCGAGCGTCTAGCCAACTGCCTTTGCTGCCAATATCTTCTGCTTTTAGTTCATCAACATAATAAGTTATTTCTTTCCTTCTCCTTGGTGTTCTTGGATTTATTGTCTTAATATTGCATTTTTCTAATTCTGATGGTAGCCACGGTAGGGAGAGCGAGGCTACTTACTCTGATGGGCCTGGGGGTTTATCAGATGAGTTGAGTAGCTCGTCGAGCAATAGCTCAAGCTCCAGTAGCTCAAGCAGTGATCGCGGGGATGATGGAGTTGGACCAAGTCAGGTTCCTCCATCACGGGGTCGATTATTCACCCCTGACCACTACAGCGAAATAGTATCCACAATCACTCCCATTTACTTAAGGCGTATTAGGCAGTTATATCACATTCCTCCTGAATATGAGTTATTAATGCCTAGGGCTTCTGGTCGAATGCATCGACCTCTGGCTGGTTACATCACCGTGTTTGAGGACGTCTTTAGGTGTGGTCTTAGGTTTCCTTTAGGTGGTCAGATAGTCGACCTGCTTAGAGGCCTACGAGTGTGTATAAGCCAGCTGCTATCGAATTGCTTTTCAACCATTTATAGCTTTGTTGTTCTGATGCACCTTTTCGATCAGCCAGCCAATTTTGATAATTTCTCCAATCTTTTCCACCTCCTAATGTCCTGCAAGTCGAGTAGCACCAACGAGTTGGGTTTCTAGTACCTCACTGCTCGACCCCATTGCAAATTCCTAGTAACCCCAACCTTTTCTTATGGACAAGAATAGAAAAAACATTATCTACTTGTTTGAATTGCTGGGGGGTTCAATATTCCAAAGGGTTGGTGGATGGGGCATGTCGAGATGCAGGGTAACCTGACTTCGACTTGGCCCAATACTTTTGTTTAGAATCTGGTCAAGTTTGGCCAAATGAAGGCCTCAGTGTTTATCGAGGAGAGGAGTTTGGTGTTGGCTGGGTTATCGCCAACAAACTTAAATTTGCCGACAGACGGTCGACTAGGTAGATTGTGCTGTCTATAGTTCATTATTTTTCTATTTTTCTGCTCGATTTTAACTTTTGTTATTATGTTGCTTGGCAGATCATTACGAGATCATGAACCGTTCAAGAGCTGAAGCTTTGTTTAGGTTCGAGATGAACCAGCAATGCTGCCTGGTGACCATGGCTCGTCGAGGCACTGCAGTGGTTGAGGCACCTTAGCCAGAGGCCATGACACCTTCACTGTCAGCAACCCCCTCACCTACTCTACTAATAGAAACTACAGGCAGTGGCCCAGCGGGTCGAGGTAAATGACCTATGGTGGAACAGGCAGGACCTACCTCGAAGAGACTGCTGCCGAGAAGGGAAAGGGTAGGGCCACGAGGTCAGGCCAACCTTCGGGCTATGATCTGTTTGGGCAACATGGGGATGACGTGTTGTTTCATCTATTGAAATTATCCTCGTCAAGGTTCGGTACAGAGCCGAGCTTGGCCGTGCATAACTCGTTGTCGATGGAAATGGTGGGGTCAACAAAGCCACTTCTCTGAAGGTGCTAATGGCTGAGCTGTTCACATCCGACCAGAATAAGATGATGGGGCTAAGCCAGGATGCTACTCTTAGGGATCTGGCTTATCACTCCAATATGGTAAGATTTGGGTCCAGTATGTCATATTGGCGAGCATTACCTTCTGGTCGAATATTGTGTTCTTATTCTAATTAATAATGTTGTCTTTCAGGTCGGGCAGCTGGGATATCACTTCTACGGGAGGTCAGAGCTGGTCTTAGCCGACCGCGAGTACCTACAGACAAGCGAGGATATGGAGACTCTGATGGCCCAACTCGAGTCTTCACAGACATAAGTCCAAGAGCTGGCCAAGCAAATCGAGGAGCTAAACGGTCAGCTCCAAGTGAAGGATAGCCAACTGGGTACCTTTGTCGATGAGAGGACCAGAATGAACGATTTGCTGAAGTAGGCTAGGTTGGATGGGCAATTCACCTATAACTCTGGTCTATTCGCTGGTCAGAGGGCTGCGCTCAATGAGGCCCGAGCTGAATTTTATCAAAAGCTACCACTGATGCGGCGAGAGGCAGTTCAGCAGTTCATGCTCAGCTTGGTGTTTCAGGACGACACTCGAAACTCGTTCGAGAAGGCTTTTAAGCAATTGCAGTTTCTGGGCTATTCATTCCGACCCAAAGATAGGGAACGCCTCAGTCATCTTCTTGATGAGCAGCTACAGCCCTACCCAGAAGACGATGAGGGTGCTGAGGGGAGACGCACATAGGCCCTGTAGCTGAGGGAGCTGCGGAGGCTCCACCGGTTGTGCCCCTAATAGACGCACAGAAGAGGTAGGTCGAGATTGCAAAGAGGCTAGACGTGATTGCTAAGGAGTTTAACTTCGCCAATGAGCTTGCGTTCGAGGTTCGGGATAGCGTGGTCGATGTGCCCGATCATCTTCCTCCCATGGACGGGGGTTTTTTGATCGATGAGGCTGGACCTTCTCAATCGATGACTGCTGCTGTTCCCGTTGCTATCGCCATGCCCGAGCTAATTCTCATTCCAATCCCTTTGAGTGATGAGCTCGAACAGGCAATCGATGAGGGCACTCGAGGTGCGGGCGATGAGGGCATCCGGTCAAGCTAATGATGCTTGAATGATGTATTTTATTTTTATTTTGATTGATGTACGCAGTTTGGTATATGTAATGAACATTTTATGGATTTGAACGAGGTGTTCTTTTAAACCTTCCGACTTTGAACGTCTTTATTCAATTGCATGAATGAATTTATAGTTGAATGTTCATAGCGTTAAATTTTTGTGAGATTAGTTCAAGATCCTCGTCGAGCAAGTTGTGACAACTATGCAATTTAGTGAATTAGAGATTTGTAGTAATTTAGAGATTTGTTCATTCTAGCGACTATGTCATCGACAGCAATACATTGCGTTGATTGCTTAGTTAAACGAAATAATTAACAACAAACTTCAAATAATTTAGCAACTGTGGGTCGACTGCAAACCATCGCATCGATTGCTTGGTTAAACAAAATAGCTAATGATAAACTTCAACTTCAAATAATTTAGCGACTGTGGGGTCGACTGAGTGGTCTCGGCTGCAAAGCCTTGACCTAGCGGCTTGAAGCCTATTTAGTCGACTACGGGGTCGACAAGTTGGTCTCGGCTGCGAAGCTTTAACTTGGCAGCTTGCAGCCTACTTGGTCGACTACTGGGTCGACAAGTTGGTCTCGGCTGCGAAGCCTTGACTTGGCAGCTTGAAGCCTGCTTGGTCGATTACGGGGTCGACAATGAATAGTCAACTTATGTCAATAGGTATTCGCAATCAACTTATGTCAAATTTTTTTTTTTACTTTTCATTTCTGCGACGGGATATGCTGGCGGCTCGCAGCCTTTTTATACATAGAATTTCTTTAGATTTATGGCATTCCAAGGTCGTGGTAGTTCGTTGCCTTGCATGTCTACTAACCAGTATACATTGTGCTTGACACTTTGACCACAGAGTAAGGCCCCTCCCATTTTGGGTCTAGTTTTCCTATATTTCTCGACACTTTGACCTTCTTGAGGGCCAGGTCGCCGACTTTGAAACTACGAGGTCGAATGCTTTGTTGTAACGTTCCGCCATTTTCAACCGATATTGTTACATCATGTTGTAGGCTGTGTGGCGCAGCTCATCGATGGTAATTAGATCCAGGGTCCTTACTGTTGCATTTCTGATCGGATTATAGTAAATCACTCGGGTTGTGTGCTGGACCAGCTGGGATGGAATTACTGCTTCGGAGCTATAAACTAGGCTGTAAGGGCTGCGGCCTGTGGCTGTTCACGGAATGGTCTTATATGCCCATAGCACCCCTAGGAGGTCGTCTGCCCAACTTGCCCCTATGCTTGCTATTCAAGCTTCGAGGTGGTCGAGAACTATCCTGTTCGTGACCTCCGTCTGACCATTAGTCTGGGGGTTCCCTACCGACATAAAGTGCTGGCTGATTCCCAAGGTCTCACACCATTTTCTCGTGCTCTTACTCTGGAACTGGGTCCCATTATCAGAAATAAGGACTTTGGGCAATCCGAACCGACAAATTATGTTCTTCCAAATGAAACTCTTGATGGCCGTGTTGGTGATTTTTGGAACTGCTTCAGCTTTGACCTATTTAGTGAAGTACTCGACCGCCACAATGATGAATTTTTGCAGACCCAAAGTTTTTGGGAGAGACCCAACTATATTGATCTCCTACTGGTCGAAAGGCCATGTGATCTGGACATTCACCATCGACATGGCTAGTTGGTGCAGTATGTTCGAGTGGATCTGGCATGATGGACATTTTCTAGAGAAGTCGACCGAGTCCTGCAGTAAGGTGGGCCAAAAGTAACCGTAACGAACAACTTTGTGGGTCAAGGACCAACCTTCGGAATGGTTGCCGCAGATGCTGGCATGAATCTCGAGCAGCACTTCGCTTGGCTCTTCAGGAGTTAGGCATTTAAGTGGTAGTCCTGATATCGACCTTCTGTAGAGCTATCCGTGTTCGTCGAGCGCGAACTTGGCTACCAGTCCTCTGAGCCTGCAGGCCTCTTTCTCGTCGTTGGGGACCGTTCCCTGACTCATGTAAAGCTTGATTGGGTCTTTCTAGGAGGATGTCTCTTCGACCCATCTGATAAGGTTATAATCGACGACTTGAATACATAGTTTTCTGGCCACTAAGAACGTTATAGTTCTTTCCCTGGTTCCTTTCGTCGAGTTGGCTAACTTTGAAAATGCGTCTGGTTGTTCATTTTTCGCTCGGGGTATTTGGCTCAGAGTGAAGCTCTCGAATGCTTGTTGCAATTATTTTACTTCAACCAGGTACTGGCTCATTTTGGTTTCCTTGGCTTCGAAATTTTCTTCCACTTGCTCCGCCACCATTCGGGAATCGGTGATCGCTACTAGTTTTTCCATGCCCCGAGAAGCTGCCATGTTCATCCCAGCTATGAGAGCTTCATATTCTGCCTCATTATTGGTAACTGAGAGGTCGAGCTTTATGGAAAAATCATACTCTTCGCGAATCGGGAACGGAGAGAAATACCAATTTCACCTCCTGATATGATTGTCGACCCGTCGACGTGCAATGTCCACACAGAAGGGCTTTGGTTGGGATGGTCTGGGAGGTCGAGTCTCTCAGCAACAAAATTAGCTAGTACTTGCGCTTTTATGGTTGTGCGCGACTGGAACGTGATGTCGAATTCCCCGAGCTCAATTGGCCACTCTGTAAGTTGTCTTGATGTGTTTGGTTTCAACAATACTTATTTAAATGGCTGATTGGTCAGGACGATGATTACATGAGACTGGAAGTAAGATTACAACTTCCATGCAGTCGTGATTAGGGCGAGAGCGAACTTCTCAATCTCCAGATAATTATGTTCGGGCCCGTGCAAAGCCTTACTGCAGTAATACACAGAACGATAAGTCTCGCCTCTCGTCGATGCCAATACTGAACTAATCGAAGCAGTGGATACAGCCAGATAAAGTTGTAACACTTCGCCAAGCTCGGGCTTGGCAAACATAGGCGACAAAGATAAGTATTGCTTGAGCTCTACCAGAGCCTGATCGCACTGCTGAGTCTACTGAAACCCTGATTTCTTCGCATTTCTGAGTATTTGAAGAAAGGGAGGCTCTTATCAACTAGCTGTGCGATGAACCTGCTGAGGGCTATGATCCAGCTGACTAGGCATTGTACATCTCGAACATTGCGAGGTGGGGCAACATCCAGAATTGCCTGGATCTTATGCGGGTTTGCCTCGATCTCTCTTTAGCTGACCATATACCCAAGGAACTTACCCCCACGAACTCCAAATGTGCATCTATCGGGGTTGAGCTTTATGCCGAAGGCCTTTAGTATAGAAAATGTGTGGTCAAGGTTGACGAGGTGGTCCTTGACTTTCTCGATTTTAACAATCATGTCATCAATGTAGACCTCCATCGATCTTCCTATCTCATCCTTGAACATAAAGTTGACCAATCTTTGGTACGTTGCTCCCGCATTTTTAAGCCTGAAGGGCATGACTAAAAAATAATACACTCCATTGGGGACAACGAACGAGGTCTTGTCCCTATCCTCGGGTGCCATGAATATTTGATAATAACCTTGGAAGGCATCCATCATGCTCAACAGCTCACAACCAGCAGTAGAATCTATTAATAAATCTATACGAGGCAGGGGGTAAGGATCCTTAAGGCAAACTTTATTCAAATCAGTGAAATCATTACACATGCGCCATTTTTCCTCATTCTTAGGGACATGTACAACATTACAAAGCCAAGAGGGGTACTAAATTTCTACAATATATCCTACCTCTAGTAGCTTCTTGACCTCCTCTTCTATGATATAGGATTTCTCTGCATTGAAAGTTCTTATCTTTTGCCTCACTAGCTTGTGGGCAGGGTCCACATTGAGTCGATGGATGATAATATTTAGGTCGATTTCTTGGAAATTAGCAGCTTTCCAAGCGAACACATCAATATTTCATCAAAGAACATTGACCATGAGGCATTCCAAGCGGTCGCCCATGTCGTATCCGACCCTAGTGATTTTGTCAGGGTTTCCAGGTTCCGACTCTATTATTTTGAACTCCCCAACGAGCTCAACCCAGGTGTTCTCCAACTTCCTTTTCTTAGATACAGGTCCCTCCTTGGGTTTTGCTATAGAGGCGTCCCCTGAGGGCTTCAATTGAGGTCGTTTCTTCTACTCGTTGGCCTTGACGAAAATAGTATAACAGCACCATGCGTCCTTGAGATTGCATAAAATTTCTCCTACTCCTGCTAAGGTCGGGAACTTGATTTTCTTGTGGTACGTGGAGACAATTGCTCTGAAGTCATTTAGGGCTGGTTGACCAATAATGACATTGTAGGCGAATGCGCATCGACTACCAGGTAGTTAATCATCAAGGTTCTGCTTCGGGGACCCTGTCTAAATGTTGTGGATAGGTTAGTGGATCCCTCCGAAATGATCTCGAACCCCCTATATTCGACCAGTGGCGTTCGAACTGGGTCAAACTTTAGTTTCCCCAACTTCATCCTATTCAAGGTGGACAAAAATATGATGTTCGCAGAACTGCCATTGTCGACCAAAACCTTTCTCACCTCAAAATTGGCAATTTGAAGTGTTACCACCATGGGGCAATCTATCTTTCTATCAACTCCTCTGTTCTCTAGATGGTCTAGATCAGAGTGGGTGAAGGAGATTGGTTTTGTGCTGGTAGAGAGCTGGAAAATAGTTTCGACTTTAGATGATTTGGTCAACTCCAGTTGCCTCTGGGTTTGCTTTCTGGCAGACCTTGAATCCCCCCCCAGCTGGTCCTCCTACAATCATGTCGATTACTCCCCAAATGGATGAGTGGGGCTCTTGGGCTAGTCTTTTTCCCTTATCATCTCTCCTTGGGCTAGCCGACCTTTCTCCATGGGGAGTCCAATCAGTTTTGCCCCCCTTCGCCCTTGGCACGCTTGTCGATAAATTTTTTCAGATGGCTCTGCCTGATCAGTCTTTCTATCTCATCGTGCAAGTTGAAGCAATCCTTCGTGTCATGCACTTTCTATTTATGAAAATGATAGTATTTCTTTGACTTTTTCATAGCTTCCGTCTCGATCAACTTCTTGGGCCTTTTAAAGAGATTGTGATGCTGAATAGTGAACAGCACCTCATTTCTAGGGAGATTAAGTGGAGTATAGTCATGGAATCATTTGATGGGTGACCAACGTCGCTCTTTAACCTGGTGGTCATATTTCTCCTTGCTCTTCTTCTTCTCGACCTCGAGGTTATCATATTTAAGTTATTCATCTCCTCTTAGATCAAGTATCTCTCCGTGAGGTCGAGGAGCTCCTCCATCGAACGTGGTTGCTTGCGCACAAGAGCATTGGCACATTCTTTGTGCCTGAGGCCCAAGAACAACACATCGATCAGGAACTCAATCCTTGGGCTATCGATCTTCAACACCTCTATGTTGAATCTAGTGAAAAAGTCTCGAAGGGACTCCCTTTCATTTTGCTTCACCGTATGCAGGTGGGTGTGCGGGAGCTTCGCCTTCCTCCTACTCGCAAACTGGTGCAAAAACTTGTCACATAACTGATCATACAAATGTATCAACACCGGTTCCAACTTAACAAACCAATCCAGAGCTATCCCCTAGAAGGTGGTTACCAACATTCTGGCGTGAATGTACTCATTATGCCCGTGTAGCTGCATCATATGCTTGAACTGCAGCAAATGCTCATTCGAATCCGACGAGCCATCATATCGGGGCAAGCTAGTCGGAATCTTAGCGTCGACAACGATGCACTCATCGATAATATCTTGGATAAAGGGTGAATCTCTTTCTCTTCGAAACCTCTGCAGCCCCTCCAAATAGCAATTTCTTTCTATATTTCTCCTCGAGATCTCCTCCAATCGCTGGTTCAACTGTTGGACTTAGTGGGATACCTCCTCCTACTCCTCTCTGTCGGCCTGAGATGCATTCCTGTTCTGATGGGGTCTCAAGCGCTCGACCCTATAGCACTGTGGGGCTCGAATGAGTCGAACGCCGTGGTCGATGGAGTACGCCACTTCTTCACAGGGCACGGGTCGGGTCGTTTCCCTCGAAAAATGGCCTGGGCTGACTTCGTACCTCGAGGGGGGCCTCTTGGACTCTAGTCGATCTAGGTTTTCCCTCGATGGTCTTTCCTCTGGTGCCATAGGCTGGGGTGTCGCACTGGCAGCTAGTTCTGGAGGCACGGTATGTCTATTCAAAGCTGCTGAAAGTTGAGCTAAAATCTGGGCTGATATCTGCTCGCTAATGAGTTGCATCAGCTGGGGCATAGTCAAGGTGACTACTTACTCTACTGAAGCACTCGATCCCAGAGCGCTAGTTTTTTGCGAGGGGAGAGCTAGACCTCTCATTTACTTCTCTTCCTGAGAAGGCTCGCTTGGTGCTCACCATTTTCGATAGCTGACTCAAGTTTTCCACGGACGGCACCAAATGATGAGGGTGAAATCAGCTGGTATTTGGATCAGGTAATATTTTTAGATTAGATCGACCTCTCTGTTCAATACATGGATATAACTGGGTTGAGTCCTACAATCATGAGCAAACATCAGGCTAGCCGAAGAGCCCTCGGCTTAGGCACTTCGACGCTCAAGTCAGTAGAGAGTCGACCAGGTATAACGAGCAGAGCGAAGGCTTTGTGTGTGTAGAATGGCATACCTTTAAGGGGCTGGAGTGAGGGTATTTATAGTCTTCTCTTAGCGAGGATTTATCTTAGATGTCCTTGACATGTTGTAATGGTTATTATCCTTACATGGGGGTCATTGAGTCATCTCCCACCCTTATACTATTCCTGGTGGCTGCTTCCCTAAGTTTTGGGGACAAAATAGGACATTGTACAAGCGTCTCCTCTCTAGTGTCGCAGCATGGGGTGGTACTGGGCTGGCATGCACCATTTATGTGGAGACATACTGCCTATCAGGGCATTTAATGTGGCAGAGATGGTTACCCTTCGGATCGACCTCCCTGGTCAATCTAACAATGGATTGGCGCACAACATATGAGGCGGGCGAGCGATACAATCAAAGTATCGATCAGCGGCCAAGGACGTGTTGATACCTGATGTCGGTGGCATAGTTGGGCCCAATGTATGAGGTGGGCCTGCCGCTACGCCCTTGGGCCTGTAGTCTTTGGGCCGAGCATATTGGACTGTCCCATATCATGAGTTCCCCCCACTTCTGAATGTTGAATGAGAGAATCGACAAGAAGGATTGGGGAGTCGTCAGTTGAACGATTATGTGGGCTCATCGATAAGGGTTTTGAAAGTCGACCTGGGTTTCGCGCATGTAATGAGTGGTTACATTGTGTCACGCGTGCCGCGGGACGGCGGTTACAGCATTATTACAACCGCTTGAATTCCCACGCTCGCACCCTTATAAATAAGTGCTGTTAAAACAACCATTTTTTACTTTTATTGCCTTTACGTCTGGTCGAGCGTCTAGCCAACTGCCTTTGCTGCTAATATCTTCTACTTTTAGTTCATCAACACAGTAAGTTCTTTCTTTCCTTCTACTTAGCGTTCTTGGATTTATTGTCGTAATGTTGCGTTTATCTGATTCTGAGGGTAGCCACAGTGCGGATAGCGAGGCTACTTACTTTGATAGGCCTGGGGGTTTATCAGAGGAGTAGAGTAGCTCATTGAGTGATAGCTCGAGCTCCAGTAGCTTAAGCAGTGATCGCGGGGATAATAGAGTTGGACCAAGTTAGGTTCCTCCATCACGGGGTCGATTATTCATCCCTGACCACTACAGCGAGATAGTATCCACAATCACTCTCGTTGACTTAAGGCGTATTAGGCAGTTGTATCACATTCCTCCTGAGTATAAGTTATTAATGCCTGGGGCTTCTGGTCGAATGCATCGACCTCCGGCTAGTTGCATCACCATGTTTGAGGACGCCTTTAGGTGTAGTCTTAGGTTTCCTTTAGGTGGTCAGATAGTCAACCTGCTTAGAGGCCTACAAGTGTATATAAGCTAGCTGCTATCGAACTGCTTTTCAACCATTTATAGCTTTGTTGTTCTGATGCACCTTTTCAATCAACCTGCCAATTTTGATAACTTCTCCAATCTTTTCCACCTCCCGATGTCCCGCAAGTCGGATAACACCGACAAGTTGGGTTTCTATTACCTCGCTGCTTGACCCCATCGCAAATTCCTTGTAACCCTTACCTATTCTTATGGACAAGAATGTAAAAAGCGTTATCTATTTGTTCGAGTTGCTGGGGGATTCAATATTCCGAGGTGCTGGTAAATGGAGCATATCGAGATACCAGGTAACCTAACTCCGACTTGGCCTAATACTTTTATTTTGGATATGGTCGAGTTTACCCAAATGGAGGCCTCAGTGTTTATTGAGGAAAGGAGTTTGGTGTTGGCTGGGTTGTCGCGAGCATACTTAAATTTGCCGGCAGACAATCGACTAAGTAGATTGTGCTGTCTATAGTTCATTATTTTTCTATTTTTCTACTCGATTTTAACTTTTGCTATTATGTTGCTTGGCAGATCACGATGAGATCATGAACCATTTGAGAGCTGAAGCTTTGGTTAGGGCCGAGATGAACCAGCAATGCCGCTTGGCGACCACGGCTCGTCGAGGTATTGCAGTGGTCGAGGCACCTCAACCAGAGGCCATAACACCTTCGCCGTCAGTGACCCCCTCACCTGCTCAACCAATAGTAATTGCAGGCAGTAGCCTAGCAGGTCGAGGTAAAAGACCTATGGTGGAGCAGGCAGGACCTACCCCGAAGAAGACCGCTATCAAGAAGGGAAAGGGTAGTGCCACGAGGTCGGGCCAACCCTCGGGCTATGATCTGTTCGGGCAGCGTAGGGTTGACGTGCTGTTCCATCTGTTGAAATTATCCTCGTTGAGGTTTGATACAGAGTCGAGCCTGGCCGTGCACAACTCTCTGTTGATGAAGACGGTGGGGTCGACCAAAGCCGCTCCTCTAAAGGTGCTAATGGCTGGGTTGTTCACGTCCGACCAGAAAAAAAATGATGGGGCTAAGCCAGGATGCTGCTCTTAGGGCTCTAGCTTATCACTCCAATATGGTAAGGCTTAGGTTGAGTGTGTCATATTGGTGAGCTTTGCTTTCTGGTCGAATATTGTGATCTTATTCTGATTAATAATGCTGTCTTTCAGGTCGAGCAGCTGGGATATCACTTCTACAGGAGGTCAGAGCTGGCCTTAGCCCACCGCGAGTACATGTAGGTGGGCGAAGACGTGGAGACTTTGAAGGCCCACCTCGAGTCTTCGCAGACACGAGTCGAAGAGCTGGCCAAGCAAATCAAGGAGCTAAACGGCCAGCTCCAAGTGAAGGATAGCCAACTGGTTACCTCTGTCGAGGAGAGGACTAGAATGAACGAGTTGCTAAAGCAGGCTAGGTTGGATGGGCAACTCATCTATAACTCTGGTCTATCCGCTGGTCGGAGGGTTGCGCTCGATGAGGCCCGAGCTGAATTTTACCAAAAGCTACTGCTAATGCGGCGAGATGCGGTTCAGTAGTTCATGCTCAGCTCGGAGTTTCAGGACGTGAGCATTATGTTTTCGCTAGACGATGCTCGAAACTCATTCGAGAAGGCTTTTAAGCAATTGCAGTTTCTGGGCTATTTATTCCAACCTAAAGATAAGGAATACCTCAGTCATCTTCCCAACGAGTAGCTGTAGCCCTACCCAGAAGATAAGGAGGGTGTTGAGCGGAGAGGTACTGGCTCATTTTGGTTTCCTTGGCTTCAAAATTTTCTTCCACTTGCTCCGCCACCAATTGGGAATCGGTGATCGCTACTAGTTGTTCCATAACCCAAGCTGCTGCCATGTTCATCCCAGCTATGAAAGCTTTATATTTTACCTCATTATTGGTAACTGGGAGGTTGAGCTTTATGGAAAAATCATACTCTTCAGCAAATGGGGAACGGAGAGAAATACCAATTCCGCCTCTTGATACGGTTGCCACCTGTCGATGTGCAATGCCCACATAGAAAGGCTTTGGTTGGGGTGGTCTGGAGGTCAAGTCTCTCGACAACAAAATCAGCTAGTACTTGCGCTTTTATGGTTGTTCGCGGCTAGAACATGATGTCGAATTCCCCGAGCTCGATTGCCCACTTTGTAAGTCGTCTTGATGTGTTTGGTTTCGACAATACTTATTTTAATGGCTGATTGGTCAGGATGACGATCGCATGAGACTAGAAGTAAGATCGCAACTTCCATGCGCTGTAACTAGGGCGAGAGCAAACTTCTCGATCTCCAGATAATTATGTTTGGGCCTGTGCAAAGCTTTACTACAGTAATACACAGAACGGTGAGTTTCGCCTCTCGTCGATGCCAATACTGAACTGATCAAAGCAGTGGATACAGCCAGATAAAGTTGTAACACTTCTCCCAGCTCGAGCTTGGCGAGCATAGGCAGCGAAGATAAGTATTGCTTGAGCTCTACCAAAGCCTGGTCGCACTGCTGAGTCCATTGAAACCCTAATTTCTTCGTATTTCTTCGTATTTTAAAGAAAAGGAGGCTCTTGTCAGCCAGCCGTGCGATGAACCTATCGACGGCTATGATCCTGCCGACCAGGCATTTACATCTCGAACAGTACGAGGTAGGCAACATCCAAAATTGCCTGGATCTTATGCGGGTTTGCCTCGATCCCTCTTTTGCTAACCATATACCCGAGGAACTCACCATCACAAACTCCAAATGTGCATTTATTGGGATACCACCTCCTACTCCTCTCTGTTGACCTGGGACGCATTCCTATTCGAATGGGGTCTTGAGCACTCGACCCTATCACGCTACGGAGCTCTAATGGGTCGAACGCCGTGGTCGATGGAATACACCACTTCTTCGCGGGGCACGAGTCGGGCCGTTTCCTTCAAAAAATGGTCTGGGCTGACTTTGTACCTCGAGGGGGGGCTCCTAAACTCTAGTCAATATGGGTTTTCCCTCGGCGGTCTTTCCTCTGGTGCCGTAGGCTGGGGTGTCGCACTGGTAGCAGGTGCTAGAGGCATGGTATGTCTTTTCAAAGCTATTGAAAGTTGAGCCAAAATCTGAGCAGATATGTGCTCGCTAATGAGTTACATCAGTTGGGGCATGGTCAAGGTGACCACTTGTTCTGCCGAGACGCTCGATCCTGGAGTGTCAATTTCTTGCGGAGGGAGAGCTAGACCTCCTATTTCCTTCTTTTCCTGAGGGTGCTCGCCTGGTGTTCACCATTTTCGATAGTATACTTAACTTTTCCACAAACGGCACCAAATGATGAGAGTGAAATCAGCTGGTATTTGGATCAGGTAATATTTTTAGATTAGACCGACTTCTCTGGTCGATACATGGATATAACTGAGCTGAGTCCTGTATTCACAAGCAAACGTCAGGCTAGCCAAAGAGCCCTCGGCTTGGGCACTCCGACGCTCAAGTCAGTAGAGAGTCAACCAAGTATAACAAGCAGAGCGAGGGCTTTATGTGTGTAGAATGGCATACCTTTGAGGGGCTAGAGTTAAGGTATTTATAGCCTTCTCTCAGCAAGGATTTGTCTGAGATGCTCTTGACATGTTGTAATGGTTCTTGTCCTTGCATGGAGGTCATTAGGTCATCTCCCACCCTTATACTATTCTAGGTGGCTGCCTCTTTAGGTTTTGGGGACAAAATAGGACACTATACATGCGTCTCTTCTCTAGTGTGGCAGCATAGGGTGGTACTGGGGTGGCATGCACCATTAATGCGGAGGCATGCTGCCTATCAGGGCATTTAATACAGTAGAGATGGTTACACATTGGATCGACCTCCCTGGTCGACTTAACAAAGGATTAGCGGGCGACTTACGGGACGGGCGAGCTATGCGATTGAAGTATCGATCAGCAGCCAAGGGCGATGTCGATACCTGACTTTGGTGATATAATTGGGCCCAGTGTATGAGGTGGGCCTGTCGCTATGCCGTTGGGCCTATGGTCTTTGGGCCAAGCATATTGGGTTGTCCTATATCACCCTTCGAGTTGGATTTGTGACCTCAAATCCCGACAATAGCCTCATCACAAAGACCCTTCAGAAGGGAGACGTGTTTGTTTTCCCAGTGGGACTCGTTCACTTCCAGCGCAATGTGGGAACTGGAAATGCTGTTGCTATTGCTGCTCTGAGCAGCTAAAATTCGGGAGTGATCACCATTGCAAATGCAGTTTTCGGGTCGAAACCTGATGTCAGTGGCAACATTCTTGCCAGGGCATTCCAAATGGATAAGAGCATCGTGGATCAACCCCAAGCCAAATTCTAGCAATGCATAAGCAAAAGTCAGTGATATCTGTTTTAGACAAATTCTGGGCTTTGTGATCTGGATAATGTGTTTGGTTGCTCTTCTTCTATTTTTCGTATGTTCTTAATTTGTTTGCTTCTTAAAATGCCAAAGTTTCTTGGTTGATGTAACAACAATTCTTCAAGTAGTTTACTTTGGTTTTTTCAATTCAAAGTTCAATAAAATTCTATTCATTCATCTGTCAGGCCTTGACTCCATTCCTATGATATTATGTGCATGCATGTACCATAATCATAAAGATAGACTATCAACGCTAACGTGTTTGGTTGCTCTTCTTCTATTTTTCGTATGTTCTTAATTTGTTTGCTTCTTAAAATGCCAAAGTTTCTTGGTTGATGTAACAACAATTCTTCAAGTAGTTTACTTTGGTTTTTTCAATTCAAAGTTCAATAAAATTCTATTCATTCATCTATCAGGCCTTGACTCCATTCCTATGATATTATGTGCATGCATGTACCATAATCATAAAGATAGACTATCAACGCTAACGCGAAGGATATACAAATAATTTGAGATTGACTTGATCAAGTAATCATCAAGCTCAAGTCAATATAACTCAAGTTTCAACTTGTGGGCTGACTCAAGTACCCCTAACTAAAAGGTTACTTATTTATTTTTTTATTTCTTTTGTGGGTTGATTTTATAAAGAAATTAAAAAAAAACTATAAAAATAGGGACTACCTATTTGTGGGAATTCACTGATAAGTGGAGTGGTTGATATCATATATGTTACCCCATAATAATCACAAGAAAATATAAGTTGTTTTATAAAATATTAATTAATGTATAGTCATTAAATTTGTATTGAGATTTCTGGAAATTCAGTTGCCATGTAATAGTGGTGCTCTTCTTTGTTATCGTTGACAAGCAGCTTATGGCAATTGAATGAAGAGGATTGAAGGCAAAAAAAGATGTTGAAAACAGCATAAAAAATACCCTTGCTTTGCCTAGAAATCGAATAGAGAATACATATGTTAGATTTTAAAAAAAAATTGAATATATATCAATTATTATTTTTAAGTTTTATATTCTTTAGATATAAATAAATAAGTCACTTACAATGTTTAAAAATAAATATTATTATACAGAACTATTATAGGTAGATTAATATCCACACTAATTAATTGAACTTTAACCAAATATCTGAATAATATATTGATTGCCCTACGAATATTTTCATTTAGTTATATTTTAATTCCAACTTCTGGACGAATATAATCCCTGTTTCTTTTTTTATACATGAGAAAAACTTTATCGAAAAAATGAAAAGATTACTGTTTTCATGAATGGAGTTAAAAAAAAGCAATTAAATCAAGTACACTTGGCTTTTAAAAATAAGGAACTAAATTGCAATTGTTAAAAAATCACGTGTAGACATGTAAAATAGGCGTGAAAATAGGTTATATTAGATTAGACTTTAACTTATATAGCCCAGGCCGCTAAGCAAATAAAAAACCTGAGAGCCTTAGCTTGGCCTGAAAATCTACTTAAAAACTTATTTTCTACTAAGGCTTCAATTAAATTTAACCATACATAAATCTAAATTTTTAATATGCTCAAACTTGTAATAAAACTTGATAAGCAATAATCAAAATGATAAATAACAAATACATAATTATAAAAGACTAATTAAAGAAATCAAATACAATTAGCTATTTAATATTATATCATTACTATAGTAGTTTTTATGTGAAGAAGGATAAACGAACCAACTTCTTAGGCTTTGCAAGCTTTTAAAGAGCCTAAGTCTAGCATATTTAATTTTAAAAAAGTTATTTTAAATCTTGACTTGGCTTTTACATTAAATAACAAGTCCAAGTGAGGCCATAAGTAGGCTACACTGTAAGCCTCTGACAAGTAGTCTGGTCAATTCCCATCCATAATGTAAAAGTAATTAGTCAAAAAATATTTTGATCAAATTATGTTTGTTTGGCCAAAAATTACATAGAAAAAAATTAATTGAGAGATAAAATAAAAAAAATTAAAAAATACATGAACTATATATCACTAATTAAATATACGTTTTATCTAATAATTTTATCTCTAAAAAAAAAAAAAAAAGAACTCTTTCAGAAATTACGGCGGCAAGCCACAGAGCTCCAATTCAAAAGTTTTCCCGCGGACCCCCGTGCTCTATATATATCTCTCTTGCGCAACAGATATTATAACTCATACCTTCATAATTAATATATCTCCAATACAGAATACTCCTCCATCCATAATCATGCACAGAACAATGGAAAATGATAGTCTCTGCATGCAAACCGATTACAATACAAACCCTTTTCCCATTGATCAATTACCCACAAATCAGCCCCCTTTTGATGATACTCTCTTTATTTCAGATTTTACATCCGAAATTGATTTTGATTTTGACATTGAGAAATACATGCAAGTTGATTCCCTTACAAACCCTTCCGCCATCGGCCAAATCTCCGCAGACCAGCCGCGGTTTGATTCCGCATCTATTCCCAATATTGTTTTCAATGATGTCGTCGGTGCGATCAATCAGCCAACAACTATGAGTAGCGGCGAAGAATACTTGCAAAACTTGCCGGTGGGTTATCGTTTTCTTCCGACTGATAAAGAGCTTGTTCTGTGTTACTTGAAGAGGAAGGTCAACGGTGAACCTTTGCCCCCCAACAAGATTCAAACGATTGATTTGTATGAATTTAGTCCATCGTATCTTGCAGGTAAGTTCATATACATAGTTTTTATTGTTTTAAGCAGCATGATCAGTTTATGTGGATTTATTTTCTTTTACTTTTATGTACTTCTACATTTTTTTTATTCATTCTTGTTAATTAGTTGACATTGAAATGTAATTAGTTGATATCCAAATGTTGTTTTTGATCTATTTGTGGTATATTATTGTCAAAACCATGGTCACACGACATTTGATGATATATCATGACAAAAGGCTGAAAAATTCATTCATTATTATTATTATATTGTTGTATATTAATATTACAATCAAATATGAATATATAATGCATGATGAGATGTGTATAATATTGTTATACACACACACACACACACTAAGTTGTAAAGAATAATATGTAATTTTTTCTGTTGAGTCTTGCCTTATAGAATCATTGAAATACTCAAGAAAAATAATTAATTTAATTTGTTATTCTACCTTGCAGATATGTTTGGTGGGAATGAAAAGGATTTGTACTTCTTTAGTCCATTGAAAAAAATAAGTAGAGGAGGGACGAGGATAAAGAGAACTACCCCGGATGGATATTGGAAAGACACTTCTGGGGATAAGGACATCACACACAATGGTGAAGTAATTGCATATAAGAAGATGCTGGTATATTATGAAGGCATATCTCGCAAGGCCAAGAAAACTCAATGGATTATGTATGAGTATAGACTAAAAGATCTCCCAACTCCTGTTGCTGCAGCAGAAAACAAGAATATGGATATGGTGCGTGTATATTAGTCCCATATATTTAGTTTTTTGTTTGTATATACGTTTTAATTGCTCTTGATAACATGTGATTGTAAGATTCGAACTGCAATTCATATTGTTGTTTTATTTTCTTGCAGCCGATGGATGTTTCTGTCCTGTGTAAAATCCATGAAAACAACAGAGCCTACAGATTGGACGAAAATGCAACAAGAAATGGTGAGGTTGCTAATCTTTGGTGTTAAATATTGATAGAAATCTACTTAGTTGAGTTGAGTTTAGTTTTTTGTTTTTACTATTTCCTTAGATTCAAGAATTTATGCTGAATGATGTTACATATGTTTTTGATTGCAGATGTTGATAGCTAGGGGAGAGTACGATGAGGCTGGGCTAGCTCTGCAGATGTTTTTTCCATTGTTTGGTTCTCAAAATGTCAATAGTTGCTTGATTGATGCAACAACAATGATCTTCAAGTATATAGTTCTTGTTGTTTCTTTTCATTTATGCTGTAATGAAATTCTATTTTGGTGTCTGCACATTGAAAACTTTTGTTCGTAAGTAAAGAATGTTGATGATGGATGAGCTCATATATTTTACTTAAGCTAGTGGTATCTAAGCACAGAGATCTTGCAATTTCAGCTGAAAATCCGAAGAACATTAGATACTTTACGAGGCATTCTACAATAGTGTCTTAAAACTGTCATCTTCTTTAATCGCATCTGAAAATACTTGGAGACTGGTTGCTAGGAATCCACTAGGATTCTTTATCATCTTTCTAAATGATGTAAGAACAAAGTTTTGCGTAAACTATGTAGAATAGTGCTATCAAGAACTGGTCATATACCATAACATGAACCATACTTGCTATTAAGCCTCCCTTTTTGTTCTTATTGTGTTTGGACTAATCACTATGTCCTGCTCCTATTTGTCACAGGGAAAAAAGAAAGTCTATAAAGAAATGTCTTGATTTATTGCTAAAAGACATAGTGCTGAAAGAGATGGTTGCTGACACTACTAAAAAAATGGTGTTTTGCGACCGATTTTGTGATAGAAAAACTCCGTCGCAAAATCTTTGGTCGCAAAAATTTGGGACGGCAATTTTTGTCTCAAATTTGGAGTTTTGCGACGGATTTTTCCGTCTCAAATAGTAATTATAATTAAAATAAATAAATTTTGCGATGGAAATTTTTTTAAAAAAGTGTTTTTCAAAACAATATGCACATCCTATCAAATTAAAACCTATAATTACCTAATATCAATAATTCTTTGCATTACATACTAATCATCCATTGCAACAATATTTAAATATTATTTTACATAAAATCACAATAAAAATCAAGCCCAATAATATAAAATTGTTCAATATATAAATCAAGCCCTAACTAAAATATAAAATTTACAAAATAATGCCAAAAAAATTATCTTACAAGACTTATACTAAATTCAATGGCTTGAAATATCCAAGCCTGCAATATTAAAACAAAAACAAAATTACAATAATGAAAAATAGAAACATAAACTAAACTAATAGACAATTCAACATAATAAACCAATATATAAATTCAACACATAACTAAATCATAATCGAGCACATAATTTATAAAATATAAATTCAAATCCTAATCAAACATACAATTCACAAAATATAAATCTAACAAAATCTAACAAATAAGTCAATGAAAATGCATAATCTAACACATGTAAATCTAACACATTATTCAATATAACCAAACATACATTTCATTATAAACCAACATATAATTTAATATAAGTTCAACATATAACTCAAATCCTAATCAAACATATAATTCACAAAACTAACAAAATCTAACACATAATTCAATGTAAATGCATAATCTAAACACATATAAATTTAATACATAATTCAATATAATCAAACACGCATCCAACATAAACCAACATATAATTTAATATAAGTCCAACATATAACTCAAATCCTAATCAAACATATAATTCACAAATATAAATCTAACAAAATCTAACACATAATTCAATGTAAATGCATAATCTTAACACTTATAGATTTAATACATAATTCAATAGAATCAAACATACATCTCATCATAAACCAACATATAATTTAATATAAGTTCAACATATAATTTAAATCCTAACAAAACATATAATTCACAAAATATAAATCTAACAAAATCTAACACATAGTTCAATGTAAATGTATAATCTAACACATTATTCAATATTACCAAACATACATCTCATTATAAATAAAAAATATAACTCAAATCTTAATCGTACATATAACTCAAAAAATATAAATCTAACAACATCTAACATATTATTCAACATAAATGCATAATATATCTTAACACATATTAATCTAACACATAATTCAATATAATCAAATATATATCTCATCATAAACCAACATATAATTTAAAATAAGTCCAACATATAACTCAAATCCTAATCGAACATATAATTCACAAAGTGTAAATCTAACACATAATTCAATATAAATGCATAATCTAACACATAAATCTAGAAATAATCATAAATGTATAAACATATATTTACCTTCCATAAAATCCAAATTGCCGAAAAAAAGAAAACTTAACATCATGAGTAGCATCATTTCAATTGAAAACAATTAATAATATTTGTAAACACAAAATGACATATAAACACTCCCCCTTATGCCCATCATTATCATGTAAGCAATTAAAAATCAATAAACAACAAATGACAAGGCTCCACCCCGGCTCCCAACATCCCATCCTCCTTCCTAATTTCACAAATTCTAAACATTTCTAATGTATTGTACTAAAAAATATATATATAAAATCAAAATAAGGTATGCAAATTTACCCCTAAATGCTCCACACAACTCGACACTCATAGAAGGTATCCACCACAATCAGGATAGCCTACATCATTAGGCACATGTTACAAGTGCACATATTTAATCATAATTCCATAAACTAAATTAAAATTTTGAAAATATAATATAATTCAATATAAAGTACCATAAAATTTAACTCAATCCAAAATTCTAATAAAATTTTTAATTCAAATAAAAACATAACTCTAACAAATATAACACATTTAATACAAATATAAAATTTACCTCAAATTTTAATTAATATATAAATCATTATTTATGTTAAATCAAATTATATTACTAATAAATAAATTATTTTGAGTTTAACTAACACATAAATCAAATTTTAACTAACTTGGATAATTAACTAAAACAAAATGGAGATAACTAAAATATTATCAAATATTTTAACTAAAACTTATTCAAACATAATCAAATTTTAACTAAAATATAATCAAACATAATAATAGTTGTGAGAATTACCTTAATTAATGGAGATAGAGCAAAATTTAAATTCTCTAAACCTAAAATATTAAACAAACAACAACATTAGCATTTTTAAAAATTAAAACTAATTTAAAAAAAAAAAAGAAAATATTCCGGACCTGGCCGGTTGCCAGAAGTTGGTGTGCCGCACCAATTTGCACTAGTAGCATTAATAGTATGTGCGCACCAGCAGCCAGCTAGTGTGCACCAGCTGACCGGCCAGCCATTTTAATATTTAAGAAAAAAAAAAAAAAAAGAAGAAGAAGAAGAAGCGGAAGGAGGGCAAGAAGAAGATTTTAATTTTCAAAAATTTGTCTAGGTGGGAAACATGGAAGGAGGGTTTTAATTCCCCCCATTCGATAATTTGCAATGGATTTAAATCCATCACAAATTATTTTTTATATTTCTTTTCATTTTTTCCACTTTTGTGACGGATTCAAATTCTTGAAAAAATTTAGAAATTTTGCAACGAATTCAAATCCATCGCAAAAATTGACATTTGCGATGGATTTTTCCGTTGTAAATATTTTTTTTCCTTTTTTTAATTTTTTTTACACATTTTGTGATGGATTTTGCGACGAAAATTTTTGTGATGGATTTTCCATCGCAAAACGGTGTTTTTTTAGTAGTGTGACTGGGTTTAAAGTTATATATTAGAATGGTACCATGATATGACCTTTCAGGGACATAAATAATCTGGAATTTGAAAAAGATCAAAGCCCTTACATTTATTGATTGAGTTGACAAATATGTTTGGGTCAATAGTACATATGGCCACTGGAGATATTTTATCTAGCTACAAGAATCATAATAAGGGCCCAAATGGCTTCTTAAAAGTGAGTGATAATATTAACCATGCATATAACTCATGAAAAATAATATGAAATGAATATTATTCGTCAGAAAAGACATCTGTAAAATACTAATCTCTGAAGAGCCTCTATAAACATGAAGTTGCTCTACAGAAATGCAAATCACTCAACTCAGAACAAAAAATTAATCCCCATTTTATTTCAAAGTAACTGCCATATTCTTTTGTGCTAGATCATGAAAAAGCAAGTAATAATATTGAGCCTAATAGCCCTCTCTTTTGCCTGCCTTGCATTTGCCTTTGAGCCGAGCGCATTGTAAGATTTCTGCTTGGAAAATCCTACAACCTCGGGTACTTAGTTATATTCATGCATATTCATCATTATTTTCAATTGAAAAAGACTATTATTTAAGCTAGTTTTGCCAATTGCATTTCCAATACGTTTTTGATTTATGTATTTTCAACAAGAATAAACGGCGCAGCCTGCAAGAACCCTACTTCAGTTGGAGCAAATGATTTCTTCTTTAGTGGCTTGCACTTGCCTGGAAACACATCAAATCCTAATGGCTCAAAGGCCACCACAGTCACAGTAACACAATTACCAGGGCTCAACAGTTTCAGTATCTCTAGGGTTCGTATCGACTATGCACCATGGGGAATCAACCATCCACACCCACACCCCAGAGCCATTGAAATCTTGACAATCATTAAGGGTTCCCTTTGATGAGGATGAAATTAGTTAATATTTGGATTAGATAGTATTTTTAGATTAGACCGACCTCTCTGGTCGATATATGGATATAACTGGGCTGAGTCCTGCAATCACGAGCAAACATCAGGCTAGCCGAGGATCCCTTGGCTTAGGCACTCCGACGCTCAAGTCAATAGAGAGTCAACCAGGGATAATGAGCAGAGCGGGGGCTTTATGTGTGTAGAATGGCATACCTTTGAGGGGCTGGAGTGAGGGTATTTATAGTCTTCTCTTAACGGGGTGTTTGAGATGTCCTTGACATGTTGTAATGGTTCTTGTCCTTGCATGGGGGTCATTAGGTTATCTCCCACCCTTGTACTATTTCAGGTGGCTACCTCCCTAGGTTTTAGGGATAAAATAAGACATTGTTCAAGCGTCTCATCTTTAGTGTGGCAGTATGGGGTGGTATTGGGGCGGCATGCACCATTATTGCGGAGGCATGCTGCCTGTCAAGGCAATTAATGCGACAGAGATGGTTACATGTCGGATCGACCTCTCTGGTCGATCGAACAACGGATTGGCACATGGCTTATGGGGCGGGCGAGGGATGCGGTTAAAGTACCGATCAACAGCTAAGGGCAATGTTGATACCTGACGTTGGCAGCATAATTGGGCCCAATGTATGAGGTAGGCCTACCGCTACGCCCTTAGGCCTGTGGTCTTTAGGCTGAGCATGTTGTCCTATATCATGAGTCCCCCCACTTCCAAATGCTGAATGAGGGAATCGACGAGAAGGATTGGGGAGTAGTCAGTTGAACGATTACGCGAGCTTATTGACGATGGTTTTTGAAAGTCGACCTAAGTTTCGCGCATTTAATAAGTAGTTAAATGCTGTCGCTCATGCCACGGGATGGCGGTTACAGCATTATTACAACCGCTTGAATTCCCCGCTTGTATGCCTATAAATAGGTGATGTTAAAACAACTATTTTTTACTTTACTGCCTTTGCGTCTGGTCGAGCGTCTAGCCAACTGCCTTTGCTGCTAATATCTTCTGCTTTTAGTTCATCAACATAATAAGTTATTTCTTTCCTTCTCCTTGGTGTTCTTGGATTTATTGTCTTAATATTGCGTTTTTCTAATTCTGATGGTAGCCACGGTAGGGAGAGCGAGGCTACTTACTCTGATGGGCCTGGGGGTTTATCAAATGAGTTGAGTAGCTCGTCGAGCAATAGCTCAAGCTCCAGTAGCTCAAGCAGTGATCGCGGGGATGATGGAGTTGGACCAAGTCAGGTTCCTCCATCACGGGGTCGATTATTCACCCCTGACCACTACAGCGAAATAGTATCCACAATCACTCCCATTTACTTAAGGCGTATTAGGCAATTATATCACATTCCTCCTGAATATGAGTTATTAATGCCTAGGGCTTCTGGTCGAATGCATTGACCTCTGGCTGGTTACATCACCGTGTTTGAGGACGTCTTTAGGTGTGGTCTTAGGTTTCCTTTAGGTGGTCAGATAGTCGACCTGCTTAGAGGCCTACGAGTGTGTATAAGCCAGCTGCTATCGAATTGCTTTTCAACCATTTATAGCTTTGTTGTTCTGATGCACCTTTTCGATTAGCCAGCCAATTTTGATAATTTCTCCAATCTTTTCCACCTCCTAATGTCCTGCAAGTCGAGTAGCACCAACGAGTTGGGTTTCTAGTACCTCACTGCTCGACCCCATCGCAAATTCCTAGTAACCCCAACCTTTTCTTATGGACAAGAATAGAAAAAACATTATCTACTTGTTTGAATTGCTGGGGTGTTCAATATTCCAAAGGGTTGGTGGATGGGGCATGTCGAGATGCAGGGTAACCTGACTTCGACTTGGCCCAATACTTTTGTTTAGAATCTGGTCAAGTTTGGCCAAATGAAGGCCTCAGTGTTTATCGAGGAGAGGAGTTTGGTGTTGGCTGGGTTATCGCCAACAAACTTAAATTTGCCGGCAGACGATCGACTAGGTAGATTGTGCTGTCTATAGTTCATTATTTTTCTATTTTTCTGCTCGATTTTAACTTTTGTTATTATGTTGCTTGGCAGATCATTATGAGATCATGAACCGTTCAAGAGCTGAAGCTTTGTTTAGGTTCGAGAGGAACCAGCAATGCTGCCTGGTGACCATGGCTCGTCGAGGCACTGCAGTGGTTGAGGCACCTTAGCCAGAGGCCATGACACCTTCACTGTCAGCAACCCCCTCACCTACTCTACTAATAGCAACTACAGGCAGTGGCCCAGCGGGTCGAGGTAAATGACCTATGGTGGAACAGGCAGGACCTACCTCGAAGAGACTGCTGCCGAGAAGGAAAAGGGTAGGGCCACGAGGTCAGGCCAACCTTCGGGCTATGATCTGTTTGGGCAACATGGGGATGACGTGTTGTTTCATCTATTGAAATTGTCCTCGTCAAGGTTCGGTACAGAGCCGAGCTTGGCCGTGCATAACTCGTTGTCGATGGAAATGGTGGGGTCAACAAAGCCACTTCTCTGAAGGTGCTAATGGCCGAGCTGTTCACATCCGACCAGAATAAGATGATGGGGCTAAGCCAGGATGCTACTCTTAGGGATCTGGCTTATCACTCCAATATGGTAAGATTTGGGTCCAGTATGTCATATTGGCGAGCATTACTTTCTGGTCGAATATTGTGTTCTTATTCTAATTAATAGTGTTGTCTTTCAGGTCGGGCAGCTGGGATATCACTTCTACGGGAGGTCAGAGCTGGTCTTAGCCGACCGCGAGTACCTACAGACAAGCGAGGATATGGAGACTCTGATGGCCCAACTCGAGTCTTCACAGACATAAGTCTAAGAGCTGGCCAAGCAAATCGATGAGCTAAACGGTCAGCTCCAAGTGAAGGATAGCCAACTGGGTACCTTTGTCGAGGAGAGGACCAGAATGAACGATTTGCTGAAGTAGGCTAGGTTGGATGGGCAATTCACCTATAACTCTGGTCTATCCGCTGGTCAGAGGGCTGCGCTCAATGAGGCCCGAGCTGAATTTTATCAAAAGCTACCACTGATGCGGCGAGAGGCAGTTCAGCAGTTCATGCTCAGCTTGGTGTTTCAGGACGACACTCGAAACTCGTTCGAGAAGGCTTTTAAGCAATTGCAGTTTCTGGGCTATTCATTCCGACCCGAAGATAGGGAACGCCTCAGTCATCTTCTTGATAAGCAGCTACAGCCCTACCCAGAAGACGATGAGGGTGCTGAGGGGAGACGCACATAGGCCCTGTAGCTGAGGGAGCTGCGGAGGCTCCACCGGTTGCGCCCCTAATAGACGCACAGAAGAGGTAGGTCGAGATGGCAAAGAGGCTAGACGTGATTGCTAAGGAGTTTAACTTCGCCAATGAGCTTGCGTTGGAGGTTCGGGAAAGCGTGGTCGATGTGCCCGATCATCTTCCTCCCATGGACGGGGGTTTTTTGATCGATGAGGCTGGACCTTCTCAATCGATGACTGCCGCTGTTTCCGTTGCTATCGCCATGCCCGAGCTAATTCTCATTCCAATCCCTTCGAGTGATGAGCTCGAACAGGCAATCGATGAGGGCACTCGAGGTGCGGGCGATGAGGGCGTTCGGTCAAGCTAATGATGCTTGAATGATGTATTTTATTTTTATTTTGATTGATGTACGCAGTTTGGTATATGTAATGAATGTTTTATGGATTTGAACGAGGTGTTCTTTTAAAGCTTCCGACTTTGAACGTCTTTATTCAATTGCATGAATGAATTTATAGTTGAATGTTCATAGCGTTAAATTTTTGTGAGATTAGTTCAAGATCCACGTCGAGCGAGTTGTGACTACTATGCAATTTAGTGAATTAGAGATTTGTTCATTCTAGCGACTGCGTCGTCGACAGCAATATATTGCGTTGATTGCTTAGTTAAACGAAATAATTAACAACAAACTTCAAATAATTTAGCAACTGTGGGTCGACTGCAAACCATCGCATCGATTGCTTGGTTAAACAAAATAGCTAACGATAAACTTCAACTTCAAATAATTTAGCGACTGTGGGGTCGACTGAGTGGTCTCGGCTGCAAAACCTTGACCTAGCGGCTTGAAGCCTGTTTAGTCGACTACGGGGTCGACAAGTTGGTCTCGGCTGCGAAGCTTTAACTTGGCAGCTTGCAGCCTACTTGGTCGACTACTGGGTCGACAAGTTGGTCTCGGCTGCGAAGCCTTGACTTGGCAGCTTGAAGCCTGCTTGGTCGATTACGGGGTCGACAATGAATAGTCAACTTATGTCAATAGGTATTCGCAATCAACTTATGTCAAATTTTTTTTTTTTACTTTTCATTTCTGCGACGGGATACGCTGGCGGCTCGCAGCCTTTTTATACATAGAATTTCTTTAGATTTATGGCATTCCAAGGTCGTGGTAGTTCGTTGCCTTGCATGTCTACTAGCCAGTATGCATTGTGCTTGACACTTTGACCACAGAGTAAGGCCCTTCCCATTTTGGGTCTAGTTTTCCTATATTTCTCGACACTTTGACCTTCTTGAGGGCCAGGTCGCCGACTTTGAAACTACGAGGTCGAATGCTTTGTTGTAACGTTCCGCCATTTTCAACCGATATTGTTACATCATGTTGTAGGCTGTGTGGCGCAGCTCATCGATGGTAATTAGATCCAGGGTCCTTACTGTTGCATTTCTGATCGGATTATAGTGAATCACTCGGGTTGTGTGCTGGACCAGCTGGGATGGAATTACTGCTTCGGAGCTATAAACTAGGCTGTAAGGGCTGCGGCCTGTGGCTGTTCACGGAATGGTCTTATATGCCCATAGCACCCCTAGGAGGTCGTCTGCCCAACTTGCCCCTATGCTTGCTATTCAAGCTTCGAGGTGGTCGAGAACTATCCTGTTCGTGACCTCCGTCTGACCATTAGTCTGGGGGTTCCCTACCGACATAAAGTGCTGGCTGATTCCCAAGGTCTCACACCATTTTCTCGTGCTCTTACTCTGGAACTGGGTCCCATTATCAGAAATAAGGACTTTGGGCAATCCGAACCGACAAATTATGTTCTTCCAAATGAAACTCTTGATGGCCGTGTTGGTGATTTTTGGAACTGCTTCAGCTTTGACCTATTTAGTGAAGTACTCGACCGCCACAATGATGAATTTTTGCAGACCCAAAGTTTTTGGGAGAGACCCAACTATATTGATCTCCTACTGGTCGAAAGGCCATGTGATCTGGACATTCACCATCGACATGGCTAGTTGGTGCAGTATGTTCGAGTGGATCTGGCATGATGGACATTTTCTAGAGAAGTCGACCGAGTCCTGCAGTAAGGTGGGCCAAAAGTAACCGTAACGAACAACTTTGTGGGTCAAGGACCAACCTTCGGAATGGTTGCCGCAGATGCTGGCATGAATCTCGAGCAGCACTTCGCTTGGCTCTTCAGGAGTTAGGCATTTAAGTGGTAGTCCTGATATCGACCTTCTGTAGAGCTATCCGTGTTCGTCGAGCGCGAACTTGGCTACCAGTCCTCTGAGCCTGCAAGCCTCTTTCTCGTCGTTGGGGACCGTTCCCTGACTCATGTAAAGCTTGATTGGGTCTTTCTAGGAGGATGTCTCTTCGACCCATCTGATAAGGTTATAATCGACGACTTGAATACATAGTTTTCTGGCCACTAAGAACGTTATAGTTCTTTCCCTGGTTCCTTTCGTCGAGTTGGCTAACTTTGAAAATGCGTCTGGTTGTTCATTTTTTGCTCGGGGTATTTGGCTCAGAGTGAAGCTCTTGAATGCTTGTTGCAATTATTTTACTTCAACCAGGTACTGGCTCATTTTGGTTTCCTTGGCTTCGAAATTTTCTTCCACTTGCTCCGCCACCATTCGGGAATCGGTGATCGCTACTAGTTTTTCCATGCCCCGAGAAGCTGCCATGTTCATCCCAGCTATGAGAGCTTCATATTCTGCCTCATTATTGGTAACTGAGAGGTCGAGCTTTATGGAAAAATCATACTCTTCGCGAATCGGGAACGGAGAGAAATACCAATTTCACCTCCTGATATGATTGTCGACCCGTCGACGTGCAATGTCCACACAGAAGGGCTTTGGTTGGGATGGTCTGGGAGGTCGAGTCTCTCAGCAACAAAATTAGCTAGTACTTGCGCTTTTATGGTTGTGCGCGACTGGAACGTGATGTCGAATTCCCCGAGCTCAATTGGCCACTCTGTAAGTTGTCTTGATGTGTTTAGTTTCAACAATACTTATTTAAATGGCTGATTGGTCAAGACGATGATTACATGAGACTGGAAGTAAGATTACAACTTCCATGCAGTCGTGATTAGGGCGAGAGCGAACTTCTCGATCTCCAGATAATTATGTTCGGGCCCGTGCAAAGCCTTACTGTAGTAATACACAGAACGATAAGTCTCGCCTCTCGTCGATGCCAATACTGAACTAATCGAAGCAGTGGATACAGCCAGATAAAGTTGTAACACTTCGCCAAGCTCGGGCTTGGCAAACATAGGCGACAAAGATAAGTATTGCTTGAGCTCTACCAGAGCCTGATCGCACTGCTGAGTCTACTGAAACCCTGATTTCTTCGCATTTCTGAGTATTTGAAGAAAGGGAGGCTCTTATCAACTAGCTGTGCGATGAACCTGCTGAGGGCTATGATCCAGCTGACTAGGCATTGTACATCTCGAACATTGCGAGGTGGGGCAACATCCAGAATTGCCTGGATCTTATGCGGGTTTGCCTCGATCTCTCTTTAGCTGACCATATACCCAAGGAACTTACCCCCACGAACTCCAAATGTGCATCTATCGGGGTTGAGCTTTATGCCGAAGGCCTTTAGTATAGAAAATGTGTGGTCAAGGTTGACGAGGTGGTCCTTGACTTTCTCGATTTTGACAATCATGTCATCAATGTAGACCTCCATCGATCTTCCTATCTCATCCTTGAACATAAAGTTGACCAATCTTTGGTACGTTGCTCCCGTATTTTTAAGCCTGAAGGGCATGACTAAAAAATAATACACTCCATTGGGGACAACGAACGAGGTCTTGTCCCTATCCTCGGGTGCCATGAATATTTGATAATAACCTTGGAAGGCATCCATCATGCTCAACAGCTCACAACCAGCAGTAGAATCTATTAATAAATCTATACGAGGCAGGGGGTAAGGATCCTTAAGGCAAATTTTATTCAAATCAGTGAAATCATTACACATGCACCATTTTTCCTCATTCTTAGGGACAGGTACAACATTACAAAGCCAAGAGGGGTACTAAATTTCTACAATATATCCTACCTCTAGTAGCTTCTTGACCTCCTCTTCTATGATATAGGACTTCTCTGCATTGAAAGTTCTTATCTTTTGCCTCACTAGCTTGTGGGCAGAGTCCACATTGAGTCGATGGATGATAATATTTAGGTCGATTTCTTGGAAATTAGCAGCTTTCCAAGCGAACACATCAATATTTCGTCAAAGAACATTGACCATGAGGCATTCCAAGCGGTCGCCCACGTCGCATCCGACCCTAGTGATTTTGTCAGGGTTTCCAGGTTCCGACTCTATTATTTTGAACTCCCCAACGAGCTCAACCCAGGTGTTCTCCAACTTCCTTTTCTTAGATACAGGTCCCTCCTTGGGTTTTGCTATAGAGGCGTCCCCTGAGGGCTTCAATTGAGGTCGCTTCTTCTACTCGTTGGCCTTGACGAAAATAGTATAACAGCACCATGCGTCCTTGAGATTGCATAAAATTTCTCCTACTCTTGCTAAGGTCGGGAACTTGATTTTCTTGTGGTACGTGGAGACAATTGCTCTGAAGTCATTCAGGGCTGGTTGACCAATAATGACATTGTAGGCGAATGCGCATCGACTACCAGGTAGTTAATCATCAAGGTTCTGCTTCGGGGACCCTGTCTAAATGTTGTGGATAGGTTAGTGGATCCCTCCGAAATGATCTCGAACCCCCTAAATTCGACCAGTGGCGTTTGAACTGGGTCAAACTTTAGTTTCCCCAACTTCATCCTATTCAAGGTGGACAAAAATATGATGTTCGCAGAACTGCCATTGTCGACCAAAACCTTTCTCACCTCAAAATTGGCAATTTGAAGTGTTACCACCATGGGGCAATCCATCTTTCTATCAACTCCTCTGTTCTCCAGATGGTCTAGATCAGAGTGGGTGAAGGAGATTGGTTTTGTGCTGGTAGAGAGCTGGAAAATAGTTTCGACTTTAGATGATTTGGTCAACTCCAGTTGCCTCTGGGTTTGCTTTCTGGCAGACCTTGAATCCCCCCCCAGCTGGTCCTCCTACAATCATGTCGATTACTCCCCAAATGGATGAGTGGGGCTCTTGGGCTGGTCTTTTTCCCTTATCATCTCTCCTTGGGCTAGCCGACCTTTCTCCATGGGGAGTCCAATCAGTTTTGCCCCCTTCGCCCTTGGCACGCTTGTCGATAAATTTTTTCAGATGGCTCTGCCTGATCAGTCTTTCTATCTCATCGTGCAAGTTGAAGCAATCCTTTGTGTCATGCACTTTCTATTTATGAAAATGATAGTATTTCTTTGATTTTTTCATAGCTTCCGTCTCGATCAACTTCTTGGGCCTTTTAAAGAGATTGTCATGCTGAATAGTGAACAGCACCTCTTTTCTAGGGAGATTAAGTAAAGTATAGTCATGGAATCATTTGATGGGTGACCAACGTCGCTCTTTAACCTGGTGGTCATATTTCTCCTCGCTCTTCATCTTCTCGACCTCGAGGTTATCATATTTAAGTTATTCATCTCCTCTTAGATCAAGTATCTCTCCGTGAGGTTGAGGAGCTCCTCCATCGAACGTGGTTGCTTGCGCACAAGAGCATTGGCACATTCTTTGTGCCTGAGGCCCAAGAACAACACATCGATCAGGAACTCAATCCTTGGGCTATCGATCTTCAACACCTCCATGTTTGAGGACGCCTTTAGGTGTAGTCTTAGGTTTCCTTTAGGTGGTCAGATAGTCAACCTGCTTAGAGGCCTACAAGTGTATACAAGCTAGCTGCTATCGAACTGCTTTTCAACCATTTATAGCTTTGTTGTTCTGATGCACCTTTTCAATCAACCTGCCAATTTTGATAACTTCTCCAATCTTTTTCACCTCCCGATGTCCCACAAGTCGGATAACACCGACAAGTTGGGTTTCTATTACCTCGCTGCTTGACCCCATCGCAAATTCCTTGTAACCTTTACCTATTCTTATGGACAAGAATGTAAAAAGCGTTATCTATTTGTTCGAGTTGCTGGGGGATTCAATATTCCGAGGGGCTGGTAAATGGAGCATATCGAGATACCAGGTAACCTAACTCCGACTTGGCCTAATACTTTTATTTTGGATATGGTCGAGTTTACCCAAATGGAGGCCTCAGTGTTTATTGAGGAAAGGAGTTTGGTGTTGGCTGGGTTGTCGCGAGCATACTTAAATTTGCCGGCGGACAATCGACTAGGTAGATTGTGCTGTCTATAGTTCATTATTTTTCTATTTTTCTACTCGATTTTAACTTTTGCTATTATGTTGCTTGGCAGATCACGATGAGATCATGAACCATTTGAGAGCTGAAGCTTTGGTTAGGGCCGAGATAAACCAGCAATGCCGCCTGGCGACCACGGCTCGTCGAGGTATTGCAGTGGTCGAGGCACCTCAACCAGAGGCCATAACACCTTCGCCGTCAGTGACCCCCTCACCTGCTCAACCAATAGTAATTGCAGGCAGTAGCCTAGCGGGTCGAGGTAAAAGACCTATGGTGGAGCAGGCAGGACCTACCCCGAAGAAGACCGCTATCAAGAAGGGAAAGGGTAGTGCCACGAGGTCGGGCCAACCCTCGGGCTATGATCTGTTCGGGCAGCGTAGGGTCGACGTGCTGTTCCATCTGTTGAAATTATCCTCGTTGAGGTTTGATACAGAGCCGAGCCTGGCCGTGCACAACTCTCTGTTGATGAAGACGGTGGGGTCGACCAAAGTCGCTCCTCTAAAGATGCTAATGGCTGGGTTGTTCACGTCCGACCAGAAAAAAATGATGGGGCTAAGCCAGGATGCTGCTCTTAGGGCTCTAGCTTATCACTCCAATATGGTAAGGCTTAGGTTGAGTGTGTCATATTGGTGAGCTTTGCTTTCTGGTTGAATATTGTGATCTTATTCTGATTAATAATGCTGTCTTTCAGGTCGGGCAGCTGGGATATCACTTCTACAGGAGGTCAGAGCTGGCCTTAGCCCACCGCGAGTACATGTAGGTGGGCGAAGACGTGGAGACTTTGAAGGCCCACCTCGAGTCTTCGCAGACACGAGTCGAAGAGCTGGCCAAGCAAATCAAGGAGCTAAACGGCCAGCTCCAAGTGAAGGATAGCCAACTGGTTACCTCTGTCAAGGAGAGGACTAGAATGAACGAGTTGCTAAAGCAGGCTAGGTTGGATGGGCAACTCATCTATAACTCTGGTCTATCCGCTGGTCGGAGGGTTGCGCTCGATGAGGCCCGAGCTGAATTTTACCAAAAGCTACTGCTAATGCGGCGAGATGCGGTTCAGTAGTTCATGCTCAGCTCGGAGTTTCAGGACGTGAGCATTATGTTTTCGCTGGACGATGCTCGAAACTCATTCGAGAAGGCTTTTAAGCAATTGCAGTTTCTGGGCTATTTATTCCAACCTAAAGATAAGGAATACCTCAGTCATCTTCCCTACGAGTAGCTGTAGCCCTACCCAGAAGATGAGGAGGGTGTTGAGCGGAGAGGTACTGGCTCATTTTGGTTTCCTTGGCTTCAAAATTTTCTTCCACTTGCTCCGCCACCAATTGGGAATCGGTGATCGCTACTAGTTGTTCCATAACCCAAGCTGCTGCCATGTTCATCCCAGCTATGAGAGCTTTATATTTTACCTCATTATTGGTAACTGGGAGGTTGAGCTTTATGGCAAAATCATACTCTTCAGCAAATGGGGAACGGAGAGAAATACCAATTCCGCCTCTTGATACGGTTGCCGACCTGTCGATGTGCAATGCCCACATAGAAAGGCTTTGGTTGGGGTGGTCTGGAGGTCAAGTCTCTCGACAACAAAATCAGCTAGTACTTGCGCTTTTATGGTTGTTCGCGGCTAGAACATGATGTCGAATTCCCCGAGCTCGATTGCCCACTTTGTAAGTCGTCTTGATGTGTTTGGTTTCGACAATACTTATTTTAATGGCTGATTGGTCAGGATGACGATCGCATGAGACTAGAAGTAAGATCGCAACTTCCATGCGCTGTAACTAGAGCGAGAGCAAACTTCTCGATCTCCAGATAATTATGTTTGGGCCTGTGCAAAGCTTTACTACAGTAATACACAGAACGGTGAGTTTCGCCTCTCGTCGATGCCAATACTGAACTGATCAAAGCAGTGGATACAGCCAGATAAAGTTGTAACACTTCTCCCAGCTCAAGCTTGGCGAGCATAGGCAGCGAAGATAAGTATTGCTTGAGCTCTACCAAAGCCTGGTCGCACTGCTGAGTCCATTGAAACCCTAATTTCTTCGTATTTCTTCGTATTTTAAAGAAAATGAGGCTCTTGTCAGCCAGCCGTGCGATGAACCTATCGACGGCTATGATCCTGCCGACCAAGCATTTACATCTCGAACAGTACGAGGTAGGCAACATCCAGAATTGCCTGGATCTTATGCGGGTTTGCCTCGATCCCTCTTTGGCTAACCATATACTCGAGGAACTCACCCTCACAAACTCCAAATGTGCATTTATTGGGATACCACCTCCTACTCCTCTCTGTTGACCTGGGACGCATTCCTATTCGAATGGGGTCTTGAGCACTCGACCCTATCACGCTGCGGAGCTCTAATGGGTCGAACGCCGTGGTCGATGGAATACACCACTTCTTCGCGGGGCACGAGTCGGGCCGTTTCCTTCAAAAAATGGTCTGGGCTGACTTTATACCTCGAGGGGGGGCTCCTAAACTCTAGTCAATATGGGTTTTCCCTCGGCGGTCTTTCCTCTGGTGCCGTAGGCTGGGGTGTCGCACTGGTAGCAGGTGCTAGAGGCATGGTATGTCTTTTCAAAGCTATTGAAAGTTGAGCCAAAATCTGAGCAGATATGTGCTCGCTAATGAGTTACATCAGTTGGGGCATGGTCAAGGTGACCACTTGTTCTGCCGAGACGCTCGATCCTTAAGTGTCAATTTCTTGCGGAGGGAGAGCTAGACCTCCTATTTCCTTCTTTTCCTGAGGGTGCTCGCCTGGTGTTCACCATTTTCGATAGTATACTTAACTTTTCCACAAACGGCACCAAATGATGAGAGTGAAATCAGCTGGTATTTGGATCAGGTAATATTTTTAGATTAGACCGACTTCTCTGGTCGATACATGGATATAACTGAGCTGAGTCCTGTATTCACAAGCAAACGTCAGGCTAGCCAAAGAGCCCTCGGCTTGGGCACTCCGACGCTCAAGTCAGTAGAGAGTCAACCAAGTATAACAAGCAGAGCGAGGGCTTTATGTGTGTAGAATGGCATACCTTTGAGGGGCTAGAGTTAAGGTATTTATAGCCTTCTCTCAGCAGGGATTTGTCTGAGATGCTCTTGACATGTTGTAATGGTTCTTGTCCTTGCATTGAGGTCATTAGGTCATCTCCTACTCTTGTACTATTCCAGGTGGCTGCCTCTAGGTTTTAGGAACAAAATAAGACATCGTACACGCACCTCTTCTCTAGTGTGGCAGCATGGGGTGGTACTGGGGTGGCATGCACCATTAATGGGGAGGCATGCTGCCTGTCAGGGCATTTAATGCGGTAAAGATGGTTACACGTCGAATCGACCTCCCTGGTCGACTTAACAACAGATTGGCGTGCGGCTTATGGGGCGGGTGAGCTATGTGGTCGAAGTATCGATCTGCAGGATACTTGACTTCGGAGGTCGACTTAACAACGGATTGGCGTGCGGCTTATGGGGTGGGTGAGCTATGCGGTCGAAGTATCGATATGCGGGATACCTAACTTCGGAGATATAATTGGGTCCAGTGTATGAGGTGGGCCTGCCGCTATGCCCTTAGGCCTATGGTCTTTGGACCGAGCATATTGGGTTGTCCCATATCACCCTTCAAGTTGGATTTGTGACCTCAAATCCCAACAATAGCCTCATCACAAAGACCCTTCAGAAGGGAGACGTGTTTGTTTTCCCAATGGGACTCGTTCACTTCCAGCGCAATGTGGGAACTGGAAATGCTATTGCTATTGCTGCTCTGAGCAGCCAAAATTCGGGAGTGATCACCATTGCAAATGCAGTTTTCAGGTCGAAACCTGATGTCAGTGGCTACATTCTTGCCAGGGCATTCCAAGTGGATAAGAGCATTGTGGATCAACCCCAAGCCAAATTCTAGGAATGCAGCAGCAAAAGTCAGTGATATGTGTTTGAGACAAATTCTTGGCTTTGTGATCTTGATAATGTGTTTGGTTCCTCTTTTTCTGTTTTTTGTATGATCTTAATTTGTTTGCTTCTTAAAATGCCAAAGTTTCTTGGTTGATGTAACAGCAATTCTTCAAGTAGTTTACTTGGGTTTTTTCAATTCAAAGTTCACTAAAATTCTATTCATTCATCCATCAGGCCTTGACTCCATTCCTGTGATATTATGTGCATGCATGTACCATGATCATAGGGATAGACTATCAACGTTAACGATATACAAATCATAAGCTTGCAGGCTGAATCAAGTCATTTGTACCTCTTACTAAAAGTTGATTCATTTATTTATTTTATTTCTTTTGTGGGTTGATATGAAAAAAAAAAATAGGGACTGCCTATTTATGGGTATTCACTGATAAGTGGAGTGGTTGATATCATATATATTACCAATAATAATCACAAGACAATGTAAGTTGTTTTATAAAATATTAATGTATAGACATTAAATTTGTATTAGGATTTCTGGAAATATTACTCGACTATATATTCAGTTGCTAATATTACTCGACTATATATTCAGTTGCTATGTAATAGTAGTGCTCCTTTTTGTTATTGTTGGCAAGCAGCTTATGACAATTGGATGGAGAGGATTGAAGGCCAAAAAGATGTTGAAAATAGCACAAAAAAAAATACCCTTGCTTTGCCTAGAAACCGAATAAAGAATACATATTCTAGATTTTTAAAAAAAAATGAATATATATCAATATTATTTTTAAGTTTTATATTCTTTAGATATAAATAAATAAGTCACTTACAATGTTTTAAAATAAATATTATTATACAGAACTATTATAGGTAGATTAATATCCACACTAATTAATTGAACTTTAACCAAATATCTGAATAATATATTGATTGCCCTACGAATATTTTCATTTAGTTATATTTTAATTCCAACTTCTGGACGAATATAATCCCGTTTCTTTTTTTATACATGAGAAAAACTTTATCGAAAAAATGAAAAGATTACTGTTTTCATGAATGGAGTTAAAAAAAAGCAATTAAATCAAGTACACTTGGCTTTTAAAAATAAGGAACTAAATTGCAATTGTTAAAAAATCACGTGTAGACACGTAAATTAGGCGTGAAAATAGGTTATATTAGATTAGACTTTAACTTATATAGCCCAGGCCTGCTAAGCAAATAAAAAACCTGAGAGCCTTAGCTTGGCCTGAAAATCTACTTAAAAACCTATTTTCTACTAAGGTTTCAATTAAATTTAACCATACATAAATCTAAATTTTTAATATGCTCAAACTTGTAATAAAACTTGATAAGCAATAATCAAAATGATAAATAACAAATACATAATTATAAAAGACTAATTAAAGAAATCAAATACAATTAGCTATTTAATATTATATCATTACTATAGTAGTTTTTATGTGAAGAAGGATAAACGAACCAACTTCTTAGGCTTTGCAAGCTTTTAAAGAGCCTAAGTCTAGCATATTTAATTTTAAAAAAGTTATTTTAAATCTTGACTTGGCTTTTACATTAAATAACAAGTCCAAGTGAGGCCATAAGTAGGCTACACTGTAAGCCTCTGACAAGTAGTCTGGTCAATTCCCATCCATAATGTAAAAGTAATTAGTCAAAAAATATTTTGATCAAATTACATTTGTTTGGCCAAAAATTACATAGAAAAAAATTAATTGAGAGATAAAATAAAAAAAATTAAAAAATACATGAACTATATATCACTAATTAAATATACGTTTTATCTAATAATTTTATCTCTAAAAAAAAAAAAAAAGAACTCTTTCAGAAATTACGGCGGCAAGCCACAGAGCTCCAATTCAAAAGTTTTCCCGCGGACCCCCGTGCTCTATATATATCTCTCTTGCGCAACAGATATTATAACTCATACCTTCATAATTAATATATCTCCAATACAGAATACTCCTCCATCCATAATCATGCACAGAACAATGGAAAATGATAGTCTCTGCATGCAAACCGATTACAATACAAACCCTTTTCCCATTGATCAATTACCCACAAATCAGCCCCCTTTTGATGATACTCTCTTTATTTCAGATTTTACATCCGAAATTGATTTTGATTTTGACATTGAGAAATACATGCAAGTTGATTCCCTTACAAACCCTTCCGCCATCGGCCAAATCTCCGCAGACCAGCCGCGGTTTGATTCCGCATCTATTCCCAATATTGTTTTCAATGATGTCGTCGGTGCGATCAATCAGCCAACAACTATGAGTAGCGGCGAAGAATACTTGCAAAACTTGCCGGTGGGTTATCGTTTTCTTCCGACTGATAAAGAGCTTGTTCTGTGTTACTTGAAGAGGAAGGTCAACGGTGAACCTTTGCCCCCCAACAAGATTCAAACGATTGATTTGTATGAATTTAGTCCATCGTATCTTGCAGGTAAGTTCATATACATAGTTTTTATTGTTTTAAGCAGCATGATCAGTTTATGTGGATTTATTTTCTTTTACTTTTATGTACTTCTACATTTTTTTTATTCATTCTTGTTAATTAGTTGACATTGAAATGTAATTAGTTGATATCCAAATGTTGTTTTTGATCTATTTGTGGTATATTATTGTCAAAACCATGGTCACACGACATTTGATGATATATCATGACAAAAGGCTGAAAAATTCATTCATTATTATTATTATATTGTTGTATATTAATATTACAATCAAATATGAATATATAATGCATGATGAGATGTGTATAATATTGTTATACACACACACACACACACACTAAGTTGTAAAGAATAATATGTAATTTTTTCTGTTGAGTCTTGCCTTATAGAATCATTGAAATACTCAAGAAAAATAATTAATTTAATTTGTTATTCTACCTTGCAGATATGTTTGGTGGGAATGAAAAGGATTTGTACTTCTTTAGTCCATTGAAAAAAATAAGTAGAGGAGGGACGAGGATAAAGAGAACTACCCCGGATGGATATTGGAAAGACACTTCTGGGGATAAGGACATCACACACAATGGTGAAGTAATTGCATATAAGAAGATGCTGGTATATTATGAATTCATATCTCGCAAGGCCAAGAAAACTCGATGGATTATGTATGAGTATAGACTAAAAGATCTCCCAACTCCTGTTGCTGCAGCAGAAAACAAGAATATGGATATGGTGCGTGTATATAAGTCCCATATATTTAGTTTTTTGTTTGTATATATGTTTTAATTTCTCTTGATAACATGTGATTGTAAGATTCGAACTGCAATTCATATTTTTGTTTCATTTTCTTGCAGCCGATGGATGTTTCTGTCCTGTGTAAAATCCATGAAAACAACAGAGCCTACAGATTGGACGAAAATGCAACAAGAAATGGTGGGGTTGCTAATCTTTGATGTTAAATATTGATAGAAATCTGCTTAGTTGAGTTGAGTTTAGTTTTTTGTTTTTCCTATTTTCTTAGATTCAGGAATTTATGCTGAACGATGTTACATATGTTTTTTGATTGCAGATGCTGATAGTTAGGGGAGAGTACGATGGGGCTGGGCTAGATCTGCAGATGTTTTTTCAATTGGTTGGTTCTCAAAATGTCAATAGTTGTTTGATTGATGCAACAACAATGATCTTCAAGTATATAGTTCTTGTTGTTTCTTTTCATTTATGCTGTAATGAAATTCTATTTTGGTGTCTGCACATTGAAAACTTTTGTTCGTAAGTAAAGAATGTTGATGATGGATGAGCTCATATATTTTACTTAAGCTAGTGGTATCTAAGCACAGAGATCTTGCAATTTCAGCTGAAAATCCGAAGAACATTAGATACTTTACGAGGCATTCTACAATAGTGTCTTAAAACTGTCATCTTCTTTAATCGCATCTGAAAATACTTGGAGACTGGTTGCTAGGAATCCACTAGGATTCTTTATCATCTTTCTAAATGATGTAAGAACAAAGTTTTGCGTAAACTATGTAGAATAGTGCTATCAAGAACTGGTCATATACCATAACATGAACCATACTTGCTATTAAGCCTCCCTTTTTGTTCTTATTGTGTTTGGACTGATCACTATGTCCTGCTCCTATTTGTCACAGGGAAAAAAGAAAGTCTATAAAGAAATGTCTTGATTTATTGCTAAAAGACATAGTGCTGAAAGAGATGGTTGCTGACACTACTAAAAAAATGGTGTTTTGCGACCGATTTTGTGATAGAAAAACTCCGTCGCAAAATCTTTGGTCGCAAAAATTTGGGACGGCAATTTTTGTCTCAAATTTGGAGTTTTGCGACGGATTTTTCCGTCTCAAATAGTAATTATAATTAAAATAAATAAATTTTGCGATGGAAATTTTTTTAAAAAAGTGTTTTTCAAAACAATATGCACATCCTATCAAATTAAAACCTATAATTACCTAATATCAATAATTCTTTGCATTACATACTAATCATCCATTGCAACAATATTTAAATATTATTTTACATAAAATCACAATAAAAATCAAGCCCAATAATATAAAATTGTTCAATATATAAATCAAGCCCTAACTAAAATATAAAATTTACAAAATAATGCCAAAAAAATTATCTTACAAGACTTATACTAAATTCAATGGCTTGAAATATCCAAGCCTGCAATATTAAAACAAAAACAAAATTACAATAATGAAAAATAGAAACATAAACTAAACTAATAGACAATTCAACATAATAATCCAATATATAAATTCAATACATAACCAAATCATAATCGAGCACATAATTTATAAATTATAAATTCAAATCTTAATCAAACATACAATTCACAAAATATAAATCTAACAAAATCTAACAAATAAGTCAATGAAAATGCATAATCTAACACATGTAAATCTAACACATTATTCAATATAACCAAACATACATTTCATTATAAACCAACATATAATTTAATATAAGTTCAACATATAACTCAAATCCTAATCAAACATATAATTCACAAAACTAACAAAATCTAACACATAATTCAATGTAAATGCATAATCTAAACACATATAAATTTAATACATAATTCAATATAATCAAACACGCATCCAACATAAACCAACATATAATTTAATATAAGTCCAACATATAACTCAAATCCTAATCAAACATATAATTCACAAATATAAATCTAACAAAATCTAACACATAATTCAATGTAAATGCATAATCTTAACACTTATAGATTTAATACATAATTCAATAGAATCAAACATACATCTCATCATAAACCAACATATAATTTAATATAAGTTCAACATATAATTTAAATCCTAACAAAACATATAATTCACAAAATATAAATCTAACAAAATCTAACACATAGTTCAATGTAAATGTATAATCTAACACATTATTCAATATTACCAAACATACATCTCATTATAAATAAAAAATATAACTCAAATCTTAATCGTACATATAACTCAAAAAATATAAATCTAACAACATCTAACATATTATTCAACATAAATGCATAATATATCTTAACACATATTAATCTAACACATAATTCAATATAATCAAATATATATCTCATCATAAACCAACATATAATTTAAAATAAGTCCAACATATAACTCAAATCCTAATCGAACATATAATTCACAAAGTGTAAATCTAACACATAATTCAATATAAATGCATAATCTAACACATAAATCTAGAAATAATCATAAATGTATAAACATCTATTTACCTTCCATAAAATCCAAATTGCCGAAAAAAAGAAAACTTAACATCATGAGTAGCATCATTTCAATTGAAAACAATTAATAATATTTGTAAACACAAAATGACATATAAACACTCCCCCGTATGCCCATCATTATCATGTAAGCAATTAAAAATCAATAAACAACAAATGACAAGGCTCCACCCCGGCTCCCAACATCCCATCCTCCTTCCTAATTTCACAAATTCTAAACATTTCTAATGTATTGTACTAAAAAATATATATATAAAATCAAAATAAGGTATGCAAATTTACCCCTAAATGCTCCACACAACTCGACACTCACAGAAGGTATCCACCACAATCAGGATAGCCTACATCATTAGGCACATGTTACAAGTGCACATATTTAATCATAATTCCATAAACTAAATTAAAATTTTGAAAATATAATATAATTCAATATAAAGTACCATAAAATTTAACTCAATCCAAAATTCTAATAAAATTTTTAATTCAAATAAAAACATAACTCTAACAAATATAACACATTTAATACAAATATAAAATTTACCTCAAATTTTAATTAATATATAAATCATTATTTATGTTAAATCAAATTATATTACTAATAAATAAATTATTTTGAGTTTAACTAACACATAAATCAAATTTTAACTAACTTGGATAATTAACTAAAACAAAATGGAGATAACTAAAATATTATCAAATATTTTAACTAAAACATATTCAAACATAATCAAATTTTAACTAAAATATAATCAAACATAATAATATTTTAACATAGTTGTGAGAATTACCTTAATTAATGGAGATAGAGCAAAATTTAAATTCTCTAAACCTAAAATATTAAACAAACAACAACATTAGCATTTTTAAAAATTAAAACTAATTTAAAAAAAAAAAAAAAATATTCCAGACCTGGCCGGTTGCCAGAAGTTGGTGTGCCGCACCAATTTGCACTAGTAGCATTAATAGTATGTGCGCACCAGCAGCCAGCTAGTGTGCACCAGCTGACCGGCCAGCCATTTTAATATTTAAGAAAAAAAAAAAAAAAGAAGAAGAAGAAGAAGAAGAAGCGGAAGGAGGGCAAGAAGAAGATTTTAATTTTCAAAAATTTGTCTAGGTGGGAAACATGGAAGGAGGGTTTTAATTCCCCCCATTCGATAATTTGCAATGGATTTAAATCCGTCACAAATTATTTTTTATATTTTTTTTCATTTTTTCCACTTTTGTGACGGATTCAAATTCTTGAAAAAATTTAGAAATTTTGCAACGAATTCAAATCCATCGCAAAAATTGACATTTGCGATGGATTTTTCCGTTGTAAATATTTTTTTTCCTTTTTTTAATTTTTTTTACACATTTTGTGATGGATTTTGCGACGAAAATTTTTGTGATGGATTTTCCATCGCAAAACGGTGTTTTTTTAGTAGTGTGACTGGGTTTAAAGTTATATATTAGAATGGTACCATGATATGACCTTTCAGGGACATGAATAATCTGGAATTTGAAAAAGATCAAAGCCCTTACATTTATTGATTGAGTTGACAAATATGTTTGGGTCAATAGTACATATGGCCACTGGAGATATTTTATCTAGCTACAAGAATCATAATAAGGGCCCAAATGGCTTCTTAAAAGTGAGTGAAAAAATAGCTAATCTTTGATGTTAAATATTGATAGAAATCTACTTAGTTGAGTTGAGTTTAGTTTTTTGTTTTTACTATTTCCTTAGATTCAAGAATTTATGCTGAATGATGTTACATATGTTTTTGATTGCAGATGTTGATAGCTAGGGGAGAGTACGATGAGGCTGGGCTAGCTCTGCAGATGTTTTTTCCATTGTTTGGTTCTCAAAATGTCAATAGTTGCTTGATTGATGCAACAACAATGATCTTCAAGTATATAGTTCTTGTTGTTTCTTTTCATTTATGCTGTAATGAAATTCTATTTTGGTGTCTGCACATTGAAAACTTTTGTTCGTAAGTAAAGAATGTTGATGATGGACGAGTGCATATTTTTTCACTTAAGCTAGTGGTATCTAAGCACAGAGATCTTACATAAACTATGTAAAATAGTGCTATCAAGAACTGGTTATATATCATAACAATACATCAAACGCGTTGCATTAACATGAACTATACTTGCCCTTAAGCCACTCTTTTGGTTCTTATTGTGTTTGGACCAATCACTATGTCCAGTCTGCTCCAATTTATCACAGGGAAAAAAGAATGTCTGCAAAGAAATTTCTTGACTTATGCTACTGAAGGAGATGGTAGCTAACTGGGGCTAAAGTCATATATCAGAATGCTACCATGATATGACCTTTCAGGAACATGACTAATCTGGAATTTGAAAAAGATCACAAGTCCTTACATTTACCGACTGAGTTGAAGAATAAGTTTGGTTCAGAAGCACATATGGCGGGTGAAGATATTCCATCCAGCTGCAAGAATCATAATGAGAGCCCAAATGGTTTCTTAAAAGTGAGTGATACTTTTAACCATGCATATAACTCATGAAAAATAGTGTTTGGTACGTTAATCAGACTGTGCGAGCTATCAACATCAATCTGATAGAGAATATCATAGACGACTCAAGATTAAATCGAAATAAAAATTGAGCTCAAAATGTGTCGAGCTAACTTGAGTCAGATCGCATGCATTCAACTTTTTTGCACCCCCAAATTGGTTTTTCAAGAAAGCAAAGATGAAAGTGAACAAAAGAATATTTGTACTAATTTTCATGTTAATCAGTCTCTTTGGTTGAGCTTTCACAGCTAGCCACTACAACCGCGAAGTATTGTTGCTGTGGTGTGTTATCAACCCCAAAACTCAGCCAGAAGTATGCGTATTACATCACTTATTTATAAGACATTTACAAGAGAAAACTGGTGTCATCTCCACTAAATTTTGTTACAGCACCACCAAACCTATGAACAAGGCTAATAGCATGGGGCCTCAATCTGTGTCACTTTTTCGCAAGTTGATTGTTGAGGAACTCGAGTATGGAAAGACGCTGCAAGAAATTGGGATCCTTATCAAACTCAAGAGAAAAATTCCCATGTTGTAAGAAGTAAATCAAGTTGAAACAAATAAGTCGCACCCGTTGTTCAAGGCCAGCTTCTTCTGCACTTATCGTTAAGGATTCCAAGAATTTAATGGCCTCTTGAAAACCAGCAACTGCTGCATCCTCATCCCCAAGATTTCTATCCACATCAGCAACTTTTGCCAGGGATGTAGCTGCGTCTATAATCTGGATTTGTTACAAATATTGGAAGAGAATTAGATGGGCAATAACCTTACTAGGAACAAATTCGTATGATCAATTTTTATCATTGAACTATAGGAGCTTTCTGTATGACTGTATCCAAGAAACTTATTGCATTTGTAACTATTGCTAAACTCTTAGTTATATGATGCTGCATCCTCAAACCAACCGTAGATCCAGGAAGAAAAGTTATAACCACATCAAACAGCATTTCTAGTTTTTTAAGTTTGCCTCACCTGAGAGGGAAGGGCTGAATTGTGGTTGATTGCATTGCGGCGAACATCTAGAGCCTGAAAATAATAGGATCTAGCAGCTTGTAGATCCCCCTCATAGTATTTTAGATCTCCAATTTTATTCAGTGAAACAGAAAGGGTATGTCTTATCTGCACATGTCCAAAACAAAGAAACTCACTAAGCCAGATTCATATAAAGTATTGTTCAGTATCGTCAGGATAGCAGTTTCCAAGCTAAATTATATAAACAGACACCTCGAAATCATCCTTTGGCACTTTTACAAGGAAACTGACGCTCTCCTCAAAGTAGGAAATTGCAGCACTAGCATCTCCAGTAGCTCGACTGAAATAAGCATATTGTTATTTTTCTTTCCAAAGCAGTCACCTTGTAGAATGCAATGATCTCAGATAAAGAAAGTAAATTAAGGCTTAAAACACGGTAAGTATTAAAAAGTTGCTTGTTGTCCAATAAAAAGATAAAGATGAAGGACATACCAGCAATCGCCGAGCATACCTAAAACAGCACCTAGCTGAGAGCATAACTCAGGTGTATTTCCCATCTTTTCAAGCTGTTCTTTAACATCTTCAGCACATATACTAAGCCTTGATTTTGCACTTTCTATGTTATTGCCACGAAGTGCCTGTACGTGGAACAGATGAGAAAGAAACTGATAGCAAAGGAATCAATAATTGAGCAATTCACACGCGAAGGGTGAGGAATATAACATTTAAGCCTAGTTGGTATGCGACCATTCTTGACTTGAGTGAGAATCAAATCATTGGAACTTAAAAAACTTACCCTCATGGCCTGCTGCACCAAGAAGGCACCTCGCTCAAGTGACACATCCTCATATATCACTTTTTTGTCCTTACCTTCTTTTTCCTCTTTGTCAGTATCAACTTGAGACCTCTTGATCCTCGCATGACCTTCTATGAAGCGATCAACAATACTCTGAAGATTTGGATCATCTTCAATCTTCTCAATATCAGCACCACATAGAGGACAATCCTTAAACCGCGATATGCATACTCTGGTTTTTGGTGAAAGAACCCATCAGGAACATTCATAAAGCATCATTAGCATTTTGTGATACAGAATGCTGAAATAGAAAAGTCAATCACTTCATCTTACTTGCAGTATACATGGGAACAAGGGACACATTTGCTACATTCAAAAAGAAGTGCTTGGCATATTATGCAGCTCAGGGGACCTATCTTAAACGTCTGAGAGTCATATCCAAAGGGGCACTTAGGGGAAATCACCCCATCTTGCTGAGGCTTGCTATCACTCACCACCTGCTGTTTATTTTGGTTTTCACTAGGTTTCTTCGAAGCAGCATCATCAGGACGAGAAGCCTTGGCAAAAGGACAAACAGATGTCATCTTGGTTTACACCTGCAACAGGAAAACAACATATATTTTAGAAATTCATGCTGAACTTCCATCATGAAAAGTCAAGATGTAAGGTCTATGCTTTTGCATAGAAAATAAATTTGATCAAGGGCAATTCGCTGGTATTAAGGAGTACATTCAACCAAAATCACTGAAGTCGAAGGAAATTCTTTCGAGTAGGTTCATTTAAAAAAGAGAAACATAATGCAGTAATTAAGCTTATACAATTCCCATGAAAAGAAACTTATCTACTCTAGTATTAGTTACAAATTACTCACGATCACAACGTCTAAACATATGGATTAATTATTACTTTTACAATAAACCACTATAGACTAAAACCAAAGCAGCAATGACCCAAATATACAGTAGGTGAAAAGCAAAAAGCAAGCTACTATAGTTACACATCAGGAACTAGCATCTTAATTCCTGGCTATATTTCTTTTAGATAAGTTAACTTGATGATCATTTTAAAACTGCTGAAAGCTAATAGATATTGTTAAACATTGTACCTCAGTTCATTCTACAACTTTCAAATCAAAATTTCAACTTGAATCAGCCAGGAAATACTCCAAAATTAGAAAAAAGCCTACCTTTCACAAATTTACCAATATAATAGCAATTACTTCTGAATGGAGGATAAAAGCAGATTCCAAAAAATTAATCAAAAAATTATTAGCATAATCATTCTCAAAGAACCCAATCCCACACCACACCAGTATAAAGAATGTCATAAATTTATGATTTTGAGCTCAGAAATAGCTTTCTTAACTGTAAACTATTGAAAATGACAAAAAGGGAATGCAAACTAAGAAGCATCATAAATACTCAAATCAAGAAACTCAGGAATCTTGATCTATGGCCATAAACTGAGATGAACTTCAATAAAACAAGAAACTCGTTTTCCTAATTCAATTAATAAAGGGCACCAAAAGGGATTGCTACAAACCTGAATTCTTCACCGTATCTAGCCTTTTGTTTACCGCTTACTTACTGGGATTTTTTACACTTTTTTTACCTGACCAAATTGGGAAGAGGGGATAGAAATGGAGCTTCGGAGGATATTTCCCAACCCTTTTTTATCTTTTACATCCCTTTTTTGGGTTCCGTTTTTGCTCCAGTAATTATTTTATTTTTTTACTTTTCTTGGAATAAGAAACCACGGAAGTTATCCACCTCAAATGGGTATTGTTCGGCTTAAAGTTGATAGGTCCTAATACAGTTTTCAAAAAATCCAACGATTCATTAAAATCGAAAAATTTATCTATTTACAATTCACTTATTCAATAGTTTGTCGGTAATAATTGATTAGTAATTGAATCGTAACGTCATAATTACGTAATATATATTTTATATTATATATTATTTAAAAATTAATAAAATATCAAAATATAAAATATAAAAAACTTACATGATATTGTCTAACTTCACAATCCAAATTTCACAATTCATATTATAATTAATCACTACAATTTAAATATCTCAAGTCTTAAAATCTAAAGTAGGGCTTTTTTTCTTTCATACAATTTTTTTTTTTTAATTTTTAGATGACTTATGAAGGTGTACCTCAACATTAAAACTTTTTATTTAGATAAAAAAAATTAAAAAAATATATTAATTTCGTTAAAAATTAAATAAAAAAAATTGGTCCAATTCAATTGAACCGTAAGCGGTTCACAAGTTTGAACAGTTCAACCGCTGGTTTAATGATTTTAATAAAATAAGGTTTTTTTTATTTTTTAATTTTATAAGAAGATCGAACCAATTCGTTAGTCGATTGATGGTTCGATCGATCGTTTAGATCCAATTTTTTAAACCATATCTCAAGATTTAGACACTTTGATAAAATTGTGCTTCACTATCTCGGACCAACTTTCTCACACGTGCCCCACCAGCCTCCCGCGTGTCAGCCCAAGGAACTTCTACAGTTCTACTCCCCACCCTCATTCGGTCCAGCTGATTTAGTCCACAAATAATATTGGTTGCAATATAATTGCATTTCAAATATTTACCAATGCTTATTTCAAGAAAATTTTAGACAATGTTTGGTTATATTTTTTTTGTGATTTTAATTTGTATTTTGGGAAAATAAATATTGAAAGTAAAATTGGAGAAAATGAAAATTGTTTTGGGAAATGTAATAAATTTTTTGTTATATTTTGGAGAATAGTTAAAAATTTATTTTGAAAATTTTTGATATATTTTTAAGGGGAGATATTTTTTTACTATAACAGATAATATTGAATTTTTCATCTCTTTAAATTATACCAGATTTGCATTATTCGATTCAAATTGCGCACCCATATGTCCTTACCATATATAAAATGTAATAAAATAATGTAAGCGGACACCATGCATATGTATTGTCGAATTATTTATTTCATTAATAAGTACCTACCATAAATACACAATGTGCACCATATATATGTATGATATGTTAGAAAAATTCTTCTTCTATTGGCTTATGTTGTATATTTATCCTATTTTACCACGTTATCAAGATGGTTGATTTTAATCTTACATAATTCAATTTTCACTAGGCGATCCCAATAACTCTAATTAATATTTTGATATGGCTTCAAATGTTAAAGAATATCCCTTGTCCACGATCAGACCAATCAATCTAGTCTTGGATCGTTAGGGATGATTAATCAGAAAACACACACACACACACACATATATCAATATTTGAAATAATAAAAAAAAGGGGGGGGCGGCGGGGGGGGGGGGGGGGGGGGGGGGGGAAGATTTCCGCATCTGAAACCCATCATTTAGTTATGTACTATTTTTCTTCATTAAAAAGGGTGTGTAAGCAAAAAAAATTTGGCTTCCATAAACAAAATTACAAGGCAAGAAAAATCATATAAATAAAATAAAATTAAAATTTATCAAATGTGAATTCAATCTCTAATCTAATCTTCTAATTTTTCCTTTCCAAATATGATCTTGAATCTAATGAGCTCCGCAAAAAACACCCTATACGCCATGGATCTCCTTAAATTTGATTTGAATAAATAACGCCAATTCGAAGGCTTTGCAATCAAACGCCAGATTATGATGAGCTCCGTAAAGAACACCTTGAACATCGTGGATCTTCTTAAATTTGATTGAGAGAATTGCTAGACTCCTTCAGAGTTTCTCTCACTTGCTAAAATGTGTGTTGTGTGTCGAATGAACTTTGGTCACCCCCTTTATATAGATTTTTGATAGGAGACTTCCAGATTGACTTGAACTTCTTTGGTAGTTAGCTCTTTGATAAGATAATATCAAATATCAAGAGATAATATTAGATATCTTCGATTTGATTGGTCTATAGAAGTAGACATTTCATCTTTGACACTTGTTAATATTTGATTTGAGCATAAAATAAATAGTAGAGTATTAATTAAAATTAACTATTTATCTTTTGGAATTTAATTTAGTAGATTCCAAAATATAAATAGAAAATTTTAAATCAATAACTAGCATATTATTTTATACGTACCACATCTCAATTGGTCAAAAACTGATATGTCTACAAATACCCACACTTCAAGACTTGGTGAAAGATGTGTCCATCATCCACGAAAGAGGCAAGGATTGAAGTATTTGAGAAATTTTCCTTTTCTCTCAATTTTTTCACATATGTTTGCGACAAGGACATCCTCCAAACATTCCTCAAGCTATGGTGCCCAATCAAAGGGTCAAATCATAATATAATTCAGAGTAAATATCATTTTGATGGGTGTGCCATACACAGTCTATACTCATGCGAGCTAGCAATAACATGCAATTTAAGCTCGTGCATCAAGGAGCATATTTAACTTGAATAGACATTTTATACTCGTGTCAAGGAGTCCACTTGAATTTAGTTGACAATTTATACTCATGTCAAGAAATTTACTTGAGTTTGATTTAATAGACAGTTTACACTCTTATTAAAGAATACATTGAGAGAATTTGAATATTTAGATAGTTTATACTCGTACCTAGGAGCTTTATTAAAAGTTTAAGTTGATATCAAGGAGCACATGGGAAGACTTTGAATATTTAGATAGTTTATGCTTGTATTTATGAGCCTTATTGACATTTAAACTCTTATCAATGAGCATATGGGAAAACTTTAATAAAATTTTAGATAGTTTATGCTCGTATCTAGGAGCAATTGGAATTTGAAGACTTGAGCTTTGGACTTGAAAATTTGAGTCCTTGATTTGGAAACTTGAAGACTTGATTCTTGAATTTGGACATATGAAGACTTGAGTCATTGATTTAGAGGCATGGAGACTTGAGTTTGAATTTGAAAACTTGAGTTTGAATTTGGAGACTTGAAGATTTGACTATTTGATTTGGAAACTTGAAGACTTGAGTCTTGAATTTGGACATCTGGAGACTTGAGTCGTGGATTTAGAGATTTGCAGACTTGAGTTTTGAATTTGAAAACTTTAAAACTTGAGCCTTGACTTTAATACATGGGACTTGTATTTGAAAACTTGAGTTTGAATTTGGAGACTTGAAAACTTTATTATTGAATTTGAAGATTTGGAGACTTGAGTCATGGATTTGGAGACATGAAACTTAAGAATTTTAGATAGTTTATGCTCTTATATGTGGGAGCATTACTGATAGTTTAGGCTCATATCGAAGAGCATTTGGAAATTGAAAAATTAGTTGCCCCCAACATTTTCATCATCATCGACATCACTTGAGTTTTCTTGTTCATCAAAATTCATGCTCATTTCAATATTATGTGCACGAGTTGTCAAATCTTCAAAAGCTTTTGGTTTAATTCCTTGAAATATATAGCAAAGACTCTAATGTATTCCTTGGATACACATCTCAATTGCTAAAGCCTCCGATAATTGATCTTTGCAGTTAAGACTTAAATTTCTCCAACGATTAATATAGTTAATGATAGGTTCTTCTTTCCACCAGCGAGAGACGATAGTTGGTGAGTTCAATCATGTTAACTGCCCTTCGAGTGTTGTAGAAACAATCAAGGAATTCTTGTTCCAATTGCCCCCAACTATCACTGGTGCTTGTCTCTAAGTCAATTTACCAATCAAAAGATCATCCTTTAATGATCAAACAAGTTGTTTGACTAGATGATCTCCATACTTCCCAGCATTATTACAAGTCTCAATGAAATAAGTCACGTGCTGCTTTAGGTTGCCATTGACATCGAATTGTTGAAACTTTGGGGGTTGGTAACCAATTGGCATATTCAAGTTGTCAATCCTTTAAATATATGGCTTGGAGTAAGTCATAGACGACTTAGAACTTCCATCAAACTTGTCTTTGATAGTCTCCATGATAAACTCCTTTAATGGGTCGATGGGAATTAGTCCAGTGGAAACTTATAGTTCTTTTGTTGCAATCCCTTCATTTTTGGTTGATTGTCTCTTTGTGAATGTTTCGCCTTCGTCCTGAACCTCAATTTGTTTCTCCATCATGTAGCTAGCATCAATTTAGAGATTTGAAAGTCTCACTCCTGAACGTGCTTCGTGAGTCCTTCAATAGCCCTCGTCAAATTTGCAATTTGTTCCTCCAAGGTTGTAGCACTTGTCGCCATTACCATCGCCGTGTTTGAGGAATTTGATGTTGAGTGGGGAATGGATGATGCAGATTCTTCATTTGAGTCTTCACCATCTTCATTCATATCAATAAAATGCAGTAACACCTTTTCCACAACAAGCAAAGGAGCCACCTCCAAATATGATTGCAACTTTTTGGACATACTTCTTGTGATGAAGCCAACATTTTTTGCTCCAATACTTGAGGAATTTGAGGTAGTAATTTTCAATGTTGCAGTCTTCTTTGTGGTCATGATACTTCAATCTTGATGAGGAAAGAGATAAGAGGTAGAGATTGTCCCACTGGCTTTGTAAGCACAAAGTTCTTTGTTTGCCATAAACAAAATTACAAGACAAGAAAAATCATACAAATAAAATAAAATTTAAATTTATCAAATATGGATTCAATCTCTAATCTAATCCTCTAATTCTTCTTTTTCAAATATGATCTTGAATTTAGTGAGCTCTGCAAAGAACACCCTAAACGCCATGGATCTCTTTAAATTGATTTGAAGAAATAACGTCAATTCAAAGGCTTCGCACCTTAATCTCGAATCAAACACCAAAATATATGAGCTTTGAGGAGAACACCTTGAATGTCGTGAATCTCCTTGAATTTAATTTGAATAAAATAACGCCAATTCGAGGGTTCCGCACCTTAATCCCGAATCAAACGCCAGAATATGATGAGCTCCGCAAAGAACGTCGTGGATCTCCTTAAATTTGATTAAGAGAATTGCTAGACTCTTTCAAAGTTCCTCTCAGTTACTGGAATTTGTGTTGTGCGTTGAATGAGCTTTGGTCACCTCCTTTATATAGATATTTGATGGGAGACTTCTAGATTGACTTGAACTTCTTTGGTGGTTATCTCTTTGATAAGATAATATTAAATTTCAAGAGATAAGATCAAATATCTTTGATTTGATTGGTCCATAGAAGTAGTCATTTCATCTTTGACACATGTCAATATTTGATTTGAGCATAAAATAAATATTAGAGTATTAATTAAAATTAACTATTTATCTTTTGAAATTAAATTTAGTAAATTCCAAAATATAAATAGAAAATTTTCAATCAATAACTAGCGTATTATTTTACACGTGTCACATTTCAATTGGCCAAAAATTGATATGTCTACAAGGTGATTGTAAATTTCAGAATTTAGGTTTCTGCTAGAAATTTAAATTATTATTATTGCTTATTTATACATATTGAATGTATAAAATATTTATTATGACAATATTATTATTTTTATTTAAAATATGTATGTAATATGCATATTATATGTTTATATACAAAAATAAATAATGTAAACACATCCATCATAAATAAAATTAATATATGTGACATTCTAATAGGATAGGTTCGAATTCAAAAATTAAAACTCAAGCTGTCCCCCAAAATTTTTTTTACTTTTTAAATGCTTCCCAAGTATGAAAATAACATAAGTGCGAGTAGAATTCGAATTCATATATTGTCATCCCAACTTCTGCGACTGAAAAGCTCTATTCGTCGGAGATGAATGAGATTAAAGTCAAGTCAGCTTCATTGATTAACCTTAATGACTATTAATCATGGAATGGCTATTTATGATAATTAATAATGCCATTAATTTATTAAATATAAATTATTTTTTCTACACTAATCTAAGTGTAAAATCCAATTACATCAATCTATAAGTTTGGTTAATTTAAATTAATAATCACTTGATATTATTAAGTTGGCATGCATGATAACCCTTAAAAAAAGTTCAAACAATAACTTGAAAGTCAAATTAATTATGTTTCTTAATTATTAGGGGTAAAGTCTATATCTTCATAATTGTGGGACCAAAATGATACCAAAGACTTTAAATAATTTGTAATTTTGTACTAAATCAAAATTTTATCTTATCCTAAATCCAAGTTTTGAAGCATGCTCATTCTTAATTTCCTCGTGCAATTTCTTGGAAAAATTGGCTTGGCCACTCCTTGAAGCATTCATATATAGCTTCAAAACATGTCTTTAATTTCTATGAAAAGACTTTTCTTTTTGAAAAACAATAGTTGTAAGGTACCAAGTTTGCTTAACTTAGTAATTGTTCAACAATAGCTACCTTTTGTGCTTTTGAAGAAGTCATAGGAAGAACATTTTTCCTATAAGTGCTTCTTAACTAATATTTCATTTTATTTTGAAATTTCAAAGTAAAGAAAGAAAAATGTCAATATAAGATCATTTTGTATCGATTTTATGAAGAAAAAAAAAATTATATGCACTGATTGTGGATTTACGTAACAATATATATGATATAAGTTTTATAAGTAATATATATTGTTCAATTTTTTTCCCCAGTCGATGTGCGTATAAGAACTTCTCGAATTTGTATTATTATTTTGTCTAAGATATGTCGACCATAAGTTACACAGGCTTATAATATTAAGAAAAAAATATTTAATTAAAATAATTATTAGGTCAAATAATTAATTAAAGCCTTGATCTTGAAGATTTGTCTTTGACTCTCAACCACTCTTACCAACCCATGCATTTCATTTTCTAAGAGGTAACCACTCTATTTTTTATTCATTTTCTTTTAACAAGAAATCCACAAAATTTACTAATTTGATTCTGTCCAAACGCGTTTTTAAGCCGTGTTTTTAGATTATTAAATACCGCCTTAAAAGTTAAGGTTTTAAATTGAAATTTCTCTTCTTCTCAAATCATTAATTGATTAAAAGACATTGTCCTCATATTTATGTATACCAAATTGAATAATTCAAATTCTTAAAAACCCTTAATAATCATATACGTCTCGAAATAAATAAAAAAAAAATTCTCTTCTCGACTTTCTGGGCAATAATTATCTAGGGAGTGTTTGGTTATATTTTTCCAAAATAATTTTATTTTAGGAAAACACAACCAAACATACACTCATTTTTCCTCCAAAATACTAAAATAGGTTTTTCCAAAATACCTTCTCATATCCTTCATTATCTCCAAAACTTCTCCATTTTTCACATATATTTTAGTATTATTCTTACAATAAAAAAATTATTTAATTCCATTTTAATTTCTCCCCAAATATCCAGCAAAAAAATTTGATTTGTTGGTTTCTACAGTAAAAAAATCTTCTCCAAAACATAAACAAATATACAAAAACTCTCCAAAATAAATTTTTAATTATTTCCTAAAATATAACCAAAAATCTATTATATTTCTCAGCACAACTTTCACATTCTCTAATCTCACTTTCAACATTCATTCTCTCAAAACACATATTAAAACCACACGAAAAACATATACCAAACATTGCCCTAGATTTTATCTTGAGTTAAAAAAATTTGTTACAATTTTTCTTTTTATTATTAATAAGATTCTTGTTAGCTTTCACTTTATAGTTAGGAATTGCTTTGTTTGTACAATTTCTCCAGTTAAAGCGACTAAAGTCAGTCAGGTGACCCACCAAAAAGCAAATTATTCCCTTGATTGCGGATTTATCTGCACAAAATTTCAAAGGGCTTTTAGATAACAAGCACTCAATCCAATAAAAAAAAATAAAAATAGAAGCAGGTTATACAAAACTTCCTAACATATACAAATAAATATATTTAAGTAAATCGATCGAATATATTAATATATCAAATATCAAATAATAAAACAAAATATCAATTGTACTCATTTAACAATTTATATATATATATATCACTATCACTAATTAATATTATGAATTCATACACGAATGATGAAATTTGAATCTAAAATCTCACAGTCCACTGAACTCTAATTTTTACCTTTATATATATATATATATGACAAATATATTACAAAAGTTTTATTCTTTTTTAAACTAATCAAACTATGTTAATTATAATTTACATTATCATATATATTGTGATCTATTTTTTAATTCAATATGGTCTTTTGATGTGATTGATAATAATTTTATGTTTGCTTTGGGACTCCATGCTGTCGGTGCACATCAAATCAGGCACAAATGCTCGTGGATTTGGGTGTTAATTGCAACACACTCTATGAACAAAAATACTACTTGTGACAAGATTTGACTAATATTTATGAAATAATAATAATAATAATAAAAAAAGACCTTTACTACATTAATTGTTATAACCACGATTTTTTCACAAAATTTAATTAAAAGTAAAAAATCTAATTAAAAGTCACTGTCAAAAAAATTAAATATCTATCACACAAAATTTTCTACGTAGTTATTATTACAAATTATAGCTACAAATTCTTGCAGCATATGTAATTTTTTTAAATAACAAAAATTATGAGCCATGTATCATCAATCTGTAGCCTTGTAATTTGTTGGAACATATTAGTTATGCATTCTTCGAAAAAAAATTCACATATATAAAAATAGAAATAATTATCGACTATGAATTAGTTAGAGCCAGAATTAGATATATAATACCCTAATTTTTTTGTAATGAGTGACAAAAGTTATAAATAAATTGTTCCTAGACAGCAAAATTGGTCCTTGGTAACATTTTAACATAATAATATATGTCTCCATCTTTGTATATAGTTACATGCATAATAACTTAGACATATGTATTAATTTTTATATTATTGTTAAACTTAAGATCATATTTGCCTTAATATATTTTGCCTTAATCATAGCACTATCTAATAAAATCATTTTTAAGATTTCCATTCCACCATTGACTTAGGTTGTAAATAATCTATAATCTTGTCTTGACTGGTTATCAAATAATGCCTGCATCCAGCTAGCTCTTGCATATTTTCAAATATGCAAGAAACGCGGGTGGGTGTTGATTATTTTTTTAAATCTATCTATCTATCTATATATATATATATGCAATCTATTCAGGAGTCCCTTATGAGTAACAATTTTTTTGGCAATATTCTTACAACAAAAGCAAAAATGCTTTCTTTTTCTTCATTCTTACCAATTCTGACAGCCATTTTTCTGCTACTAATTTCTTCTCCATCTCAAGCTCAATTAAGTTCAACATTTTACTCCACAACATGTCCAAATGTCTCAAGCATCGTTACTACAGTAATCCAGCAAGCTTTGCAGTCTGATCCCCGGATTGGGGCCAGCCTCATTCGGCTCCATTTCCACGACTGCTTTGTCCAGGTCTCTCCACTTGTCTAATTCCCTGAGAACTAATTCCTCAGTACTACCTAGTTCCTTTTACAGATGACATTTTTTTTATTTTTTATTATATATCATTTTTATTACAGGGATGTGATGGTTCAATTTTATTGGACAACAACAGCAACGGAACCATACAGAGTGAAAAGAACGCGGGTCCAAATACTAATTCCACGCGGGGGTTTGATGTCGTGGACAACATCAAAACTGCTGTGGAGAATTCTTGTCCTGGAGTTGTGTCCTGTGCGGACATATTAGCGCTTGCTGCTGAGTCTGCTGTTTCTTTGGTAAAATTAACCACATTCAATTCTTGAAACTGATTGTTTTATTTTATGTTTCGATCGGTCAAAGGGTTTAATTTGTCTTAAGTTTTGATCAGAAGTAGTCTTGTTGCAAAGGTTTTCTTGATGTTTTTTACGTTTTTCAGGCAGGAGGTCCAACATGGAATGTGTTGCTGGGAAGAAGGGACAGTACGACAGCAAACCAGGCTGGGGCCAATACTTCTATTCCTGCACCATTTGAGAGCTTGAGCAACCTCACTGCCAAATTTTCTGCTGTCGGCTTAAACGTTACAGATCTAGTAGCATTATCAGGTATTTTTTTTTTTCAATCTTTTGCATAATATTTTTAAAGATCCCTGCTTTTTTCTTTCTTGCTCTTTTCTAGAACTTTCACGACATGGGCTGTCGTTAAATTAGATTCACATGTGTCAATTGTTGGATTATTTTTGGTAAAAATAACAAATTAAAGTGTGATTTTAAGATATGATTTTGCCTCTACTCTTGAATAAGTTGACTACAATAATTCAACTCCAGGATATAATAAAATAATCAAAATCTACGATGATAAATTTGCAAAATTTCTTCACAATTTCCTTCTTATTTGTAAAAAGGCGTATTTGATATAGAATTTGGATAATAGTGGATGTTATAATAGTGGATAATTGTACAAGAATAGAATATTTAATATTAATATTCTGTTTGATATGAGATATTGACATAAATTAAGCACCTACCAAGTTTTTCATAATCTAGTACAACTGTTTGATACTGGCTACCAACTTTATTTTCACTAATTTGTCCTTGTTAAAAAAAAATTGCTCCCAATACGCCCAGGGAGGGAGCCAAAAATTTTCATTATGGGGGACAAAATTTTGAATTACCAATATATGATTTTTTTTTTTTTAATTTCATCATATATACTAATCATTCAAAACAATGGATACAAGAAAATAGAAAGACAAAGAAGGATAATGACAATGGATATATTTTCAATAAAAGAAAGGTCAATTTTATAATTTGAAGGATGGCAAAATTATAATATTTTAAAATTTTTAATATAAAAAATTAACTTTTAATATTTTAAGGGAGAGCGACTGCCCCTGTCAGTTTCTTTGGCTCCGTCTATGAATACACCCATCCCTAAAAAATGAGGGCAATTTCGATATTATGAAACAAATGCAGTCAACAATAAGGGGTACAATTAAACAATCGCACCCGAGTGGTCACGACAATAATAACACCTAATTGAGTGTACAGTGCACAAGTTATCTTTTCAACACATAATATTGTATGTTGTCTTTTTCTCCACAGGAGCGCACACATTTGGACGCGCACAATGCAGAGTATTCAGCAACAGGTTGTACAATTTTAGCGGCACCGGCGGCCCTGATCCGACGCTGAACACGACGTACTTAGCCAACCTCCAACAGATTTGCCCACAGAACGGCAGTGGATTTGTGGTGGCAAACTTGGATCCGACGACGCCGGATACATTTGACAGCAATTATTTCTCAAATTTGCAGAACAATCAAGGACTGCTTCAGTCGGATCAAGAATTGTTTTCAACTTCTGGGGCACCAACAATACCCATTGTGAACCAATTCAGCAGCAACCAGAGTGCATTTTTCCAGAGCTTTGTGGTATCAATGATAAAAATGGGAAATATTAGTCCATTAACAGGTTCAAATGGGCAGATCAGATCAAATTGTAGGAGGGTTAATGGAAGCTAAGTGGGGTGGGGGGGTGTGTTTTTGGTGGGGGACATGGTTCTTGTGTTACACTGCAAAAATATATTATATTAATGGCAAAATAATAAGTGACAATAGTTTTTATTTTGTCATTAGTGATATTTTTAAGTAATAATAATTTTTATTTTGTCATAATATGACTTGTTAGTGATAAAAATTAATATTTTAAATTACACAATTAACAATTAGTGACACCTTTATAGTACAACCTAATGACAATAAAAATTGCTACTATAATTTGTAACAAGATTTTTATTGTCATTAATTGTCACAGTAAGGGTGTCATTAATTGTCAATGGTAACAACTTAAACATTATTATTATCACTATTTAATCTGCAAAGATTATTAAGGTGACAAAACAAATTTTTTGCCAAACACACACACACACACAATATATATATATATATATATATAATTAGTGACAATTGAAGAATATGGAAATAAGCAAACATAAATTTTTATATTTCTGAACAGGATTCAATGAAAATTAACAAAGCAACTTAGGATATGAACAAATATGTGGTAAAACTATTAAGTCCAAAATTATCTTTAGATTTTTTGCCAATAATTAAAATATAGAAAACTACCAATTTGTCGTGAATATATCTTTCTTATCATTTTTTGTTTTGGATCACAGTATTGTAACATAGCTATTATTATTATTATTATTATTATTATTATTATTATTATTATTATTATTATTGGCTTGTAGCAAATTAAATAATTATCTTATTTTCAAACTGAATTCTTCTAGAATCAAAAGAAGGAAAGATTCTATATCTTGCCTTGCAGCTGAAGTCTTTTCCTCAAAAAGAAATTGTAGACAAATCAATTTTGCCCAACTGAAGAGTAACACGTATAAAATAATATGCTAGTTATTAATTTAAATTTTTTTATTTATTTTAAAATTTATTAAATTAAATTTTAAAAGATTAATAATTAATATTAATACTTTAGTATTTATTTTATGCTCAAATCAAATATTGACAAGTATCAAAGATAAAGTGTCTACGCCTATGGACCAATTAAATTAAAGATATTTGATATTATTTTTTGATATATGATATTACTAGTATGTATCATGTGCTATGCATGGATGGAATTAATTATTATTGAAAATATAATATATTGGTATTATTTTTATTTTATGTAAAAGTACGTTTAATATGTGATTTTTTTTAAAAAATTTAGATAATAATATCAAAATTAAAGAGTTTTTACCACCAAATCATATGTATTAATACCAAATAAAAGCAAAGAAAACTTAAGCTCGTCACATTATTATCAATTTTAAAAAATACAATGTAAAAATACAAAGACTCGTATTTTTTTTCCATAATCCAAGACAACTTAGTCAATTTAAGAGAAATTGAACAAAATAATAAAAAGTATAATGCCTGCAAAGATATGAAAGAATGATAAACAATATTAATAATATAAAAACTTACTGCACAGTTAAAAAAAAAATCTCAAACAAAAGATGAATACATTTTGGACTATTTTGGGTTTGAACACCAAATCTTATACATATAAATGCAAGGATAATGCTATCTGGCCAAATGATTAGTTGCAAAATTATATACAATTACCTTGAAAGTTTTGATATCATGTTTTAAAAAACTAAGCCAAGTAGAACACTACATTAACAAAAGAAAATGTTCCTCAAAAGTATTAAAACCAAGTTTTGAAATACTAAATCTAGCAAAAATTTAATCACATTTTTTGGAACTACTGATAAAACAAAAGTAACATTATATTAATTTTTTTAAATATTACAAATACTCAATCAATAAAAGCAAAAATCATATTACATAAGTCTATGAGTTTTCTTTTAAAGTAAAAATTAAGATATGATTGATCTCTATCTTGAATTTCTTTGTCACTTGTGATACTCTACATCAGAAATTGATCACCTTTCAATATGCTTTAAGACCTTCTCAACCTGAAATTGCATTATGATAAAATAAAAAAAAGTTCTCTATATTCCAAATAATTATTAAAAGTGAACTAATAATAAATAACAATTGTTTTTTCACATGTTATTTACCTTCATTTTTCAACTTGATTGTATCGTCGTCGTATTAATATAATGATTTCTATCACTGTTCCATAAAAAATCATCCATGCCCAAATCTCTTGATCATTCATATAAAAAAAGTAAAACAAATTAATAATCAATATTTCTCATGATACTTAAAATATTAAGGTTGTAGCAATACTCTGGGGGGGGGGGGGAAGGGGCAAGAAATACATTTGTATGATTCGATATATCTTATACTTGAAATGAACATGAAGAAGATACCAACTGAATCCTTACAAATAAGTCAAAAAAGAATCATTCTTTGATACAAATTTTCTTGCTCACCCATTTCCTGTGCCCAGCTCATTTGCTATATACCATATTAACATAGATAATATCAGGTTTTCACCAATGAAGAAGAGATAATTATGTTTAATTATATATATATAATCAAAAATTCAGTAGATACCAAATTCCAACAAAAAATGAATTTATTGTTGAAAAATTTATTGATTTCTCTTTCTTTCAGATTTGAAAGACCGAGTCAAAGCTTTTTAAAAATTGAATTTCTTCTATTTCTTCTAGTTATGTTTGCATGGAATCACATAGCCTCTTTATATAGGTGTATGAAGTAGAAGAGTCTTAATCTACTGAAACATTTTTGATATTATCTTATCATTTTATATAATATTAAAGGATAATATTAAATCTTTATTTGACAGAGATCTGATGTCGTCTGATGAAATTTGATTTATTGTTATCTTATTAGACTGCATTTTGTTGGTTGAAAAATCTCAATTTTATATTTAGCTATATTAGATTTATTAACCAAATAAATATTTAGAATATTATTTAAATTAATTATTATATTTGAAATTGAATTTGATACTTCAATATAAAAATAAAACCATAAATTGATTATTAGTACTTTATTTTACACATAGCCTCTTGTAATTAGTCGTAAAATTAATCTTCTTTTCAAAAAGATTTCATCATAAACAATTAGCTATAACTGAAATTAGTTATTAAAGTTAAGGGAAAACTTAAAAAAGATCTTTAAAAAAACATAGAAATTAAGAAATTTTTGATATATTCTAAGTGCGAGACGAAACAAATTTTATAGATAATCATTTTTTTTATATTAAAGATTAATTAAAGAATTATTTATTCAACCAAGAAAACAATTTCGAAACTTTAGAAATATTTATATGAAACAGATAAGTGTTCAACTAATATGAATAGAGCAACCAACTACGAATAATTTTTTGATTTAATTAAAAAATTTAAAATTTAAAAATTTTAGTGCGAATTAACTAAAAAAGTAATGACTTTATCTTTGAGACTATTGTTTATTATTTTATTTTTTTTCCAATGAAGATGTAGCGACTTTATCTTAAATTAATTTTATCAATTTTTTATAATCTAGTATTAATATCTAATTTTTAATAAATGAAATAAATTATATTTTTAAATTTGAATTAAGTTCTTACTTAATAGTATATATAGATATATTTTGAATTTCAAATGAAGAAAATTAGAGATAAGATACAATTATATTGGTTAGAAATAATAATTAACAACTAATGAATTTTTTTAATTAAATTAAAATATTCAAAATTCTAAGAATTTGTCATTTGGCCAAAATTGCACAATTAGAATCAAAATTTCATAATTATGGGTCCCACACCGTTGCGCTATATATAATAGTATAGATAGATCTTATCAAAGAGATAACTATCATAGAAGTCCAAGTCAATTTAGAAGTCTTCCATTAATTATCTATATAAAGGGGGTGACCAAAATTCATTCAACACACAATACAAATCCCAGCAAGTGAGAGGAACTTGAAGAAGTCCAGCAACTCTCTTAAGCAAATTTAAGGAGATACACGGCGTTCAAGATGTTTTTCATGGAGCTCAAGAAAATTCACAGTGTTCAAAGCGTTCTTCGCTAAGCTCATATATTTTTAGTCTTTGATTTGAGATTAAAATACGAAGCCCTCAAATTGACGTTAAATCAAATTCAAGGAGATCCACAGTGTTCAAGGCATTCATCGCGAAACTCATCAAATTTCTAGATTATATTTGAGAGTGAAGAATCGGAGGATTAGATTAGAGATTGAATCTACAATTGATAAGTTTGAATTTTATTTTATTTGTATTAATTTTTCGTATTTTATAATTTTATGGGTATTGTTATTTGCACTCCAAAATTTGTTATTCGCACTCCACTCTAAATTTTGTGTTAGGTTATTGACCAAAATATCCACTTACTTTTCAAATCTATTTATATTAATTTGTAAGACAAATATACCCTTTAATATAATAATTATCACTTTTAACTTTGTGATTCATGAATACATTACACCTCAATTTGTCCAACTTAATATGAAATAATATTGATATATATATATATATATATATTAAAATTTTCTCTAATTCTCACAAATAATTTGGAGAATATAACACACTTTTTCTATGATAACAACAATGTTTAAGTGACATTTAAATTTTTAGTTCAAAAAACTTTTAACGTATAATGGGATTTAAAATTAAACTTCAAAATGTAATATAACTTAAGATCGATAGATGTTTAAACATTTAAGTTATACTTTTTAAATTAAAATACTTGACATACTTTAAGTACTTGTTCAATGTAATATTTAAAATTTGCATTATCTTTTATTAGTTTTATTTAAGTAATATTTGATAATATTATGTAAATTAAAAAATACATATTAATTTATCTTCAAGTATAAAATAAATAAATAGCGGTACCTGTAGTTCATCAATCACCCATAGTCATGAGTAATGGGTCCACTATCTTGTATCAAATAAAAAATAAATAATTTTATCCATGATAAATTTACCCAACTCATTATTACCTATTCTTAGGTTACCTATGGATACCCATTTGCCAAATCTAGGTGTGTGAAAATATACTATATTTTAGTGATGTTATCATTTTCCTATTGAAGTTCATAACCATGTTTTCAATGAGATGATTGAATTTAGAAATGGGATAATCTGTTCATTTTTATATGTTTTATAAAATTTAATATGGAATGAATTAAGGCTAAGAATGAATCAAGATTATATTTAATAGAACAAAAATAATACACTAATGGTATAATTGTCCACCAACTTAAATTAAATGATATCTTGAAATAAAGGATATAATAGTCAATTCTTATAGAAAAAAAATCAATTGGAGTGCCAATAACAAATTTTGGAGTGCAAATAACAATACCCTAATTTTATTTATCACAAAAATATATTCAAAAATAATTTCTATTCTCGAGAGAAAGCTGACTTTTCGGCATTGGTCGACGGTCCAATTTGAACCCAAAATCCAACATCGGCCCAATTCATCTGGTCCAAATTGAGTAGGTGGACCCATATCTTACTTGCATGATGACGTGGCGTTGAACGGGTCCCACCAGCACTGGCGTCCAGCTGCACCAGAATTACTACTTGCAGAGAATATTACCCCTCCCCTCTCTCTCTCTCTCTCCAGCTTCGCTCTGAGCTGAACCCAATTCACACAATTATCTCATCCCTCCCAAACCCCCCAAAACTACAAACCCCAGATCCCTATTCTCTCAGGTTTCTCTGAGAAAAGTGGGGAGATAATTAATGGAAAAATCCATTTCAAGAATCTCATAGCTTCACTCCTGTTCATGAGCCTCAATTTCTCTTGTCAACACCTCAGAAAATACAATCTTCTTTGTTCTTCTCTAAGGTCGCGCTCTCTATCTTTATCTATCCTAGCTTGTATTATGTGTTTGCAGCATAAAGTTTGAATCTTTGTGGCTTTTATCTCAGTAGAGATGAAACCCATAACTTATCTGTTACTGTTTGTATGTAGGGAGTGTTGATTGATGCCTCTTTTATGTTCTAATTAGGGAAAGGTTTTTGATTTGGTTATAACCTTAGTGGCCCTCTGTGTTTTCTTAGCTTGTTTTTAGTGGTGAAGTTGGCTTTTGATTTGGTTGACTCACCTGAAAAAGCTAGGGCTTGTTTCCCCCCTCTCATCAGTTGACCAGAAGCAATTTTGGGTTTTGATTTCTTTTGGCAATTGAAGTTGGGTTTCTAATTCGTGTGCCATTAAAGTTTCTCTTGATTTTCATTTTGTTTTAGTTTAATTAACCAGTGAGAAACTGGGGCTTGGATATCTAGGCTCAAGAAATGTGGTTTTTGGTTTAATATAACAGTAGAAATTGTGTTTTGCTGTGGCTGGAATTAGGGTTTAAACCCCTGTAATTTGGTTGAGGTACAGAAAGTTGGTGTCTGAAGATTGGGCTTTGTCTGTAAGGAAAATTTTGGGATTAGTGAATTTTCAATGGCGGAAGAGAACACTAATACAATGAACCTTGATCTCAATTTAGGACCTGTAGATAATTCTAGTGATGATAGGGAGCCTGCATCAGGATCTTATCCTAGAGTTGCTATGAACTTGGAGGATTGGTTAGATGGTCCGGTTCATCCGGCTAGGGAAGCTCTGAGGCACAGAAATCAAAGGTGGCGATCATTGTGGAGGCAACTTCCAATTCCCCCAGAAACACGAAACCTTGCACTTGAATTAATAGGTGGGAATGTGCCACATACTGGTGAAGGTAGTGTTGCATCTGAGGAAAGGCCTATGGAGGTGGCCAAAATTTGTGAGAATGGCAGTGGTTGTGTGGAAGACGAGGCTTTGGGTAAGAAGAAAGATGGTGGGAAAAATAATGGTGATGAAGGGAGTTTCTTTGATTGCAATATATGCTTAGATTTGGCTAAGGATCCGGTTGTTACTTGTTGCGGTCACTTGTTTTGCTGGGCCTGTCTTTACCGGTGGCTAAATCATCATTCAGATGCTAAGGAGTGTCCTGTTTGCAAGGGAGAGGTTATCACAAAAAATGTGACCCCAATTTATGGTCGTGGTAATAGTACACAGGAGCCAGATACGGATTCTAGTCTCAAGATCCCTCCTAGGCCTCAAGCACGACGCATTGAGAGCTGGAGACAAGCTATTCAGAGGACTGCATTGACTATTCCAATGGAGGAAATGATTAGGCACCTTGGGAGCCTTGGGGGTACATTTGATTTGAGCCGGGAGTTGGCCCAAATACAATCAAGAAATTCTGATGGTTCACGCGAATCACCAGAGAGAAGTAACGCATTGCTCAACAGAATTCTGACTTCTAGAGGGATGCGTAGAGAACGTACTTCTGTCTTGCCGGCTGATGATATGATCGACTTGACAGAAAGCAGCCCTCCAAACTATGAAGTGAGGGATAACCGGAGCCGGCTTACATCTCTGTTGCTTCGCAGGTCAAATTCTCATAGAGCTGCTACATTATCTAACCTCACATCTGCAATAAACTCAGCCGAAAGTCTAGCTGCTGAGAGGCTGGTTGAATCCTATTTCCACAGCAATCCTGTAGAAAGAAATCAAGAACTTCCTCCACCTGTTGATGATAGGGATTCTGTGTCCAGCATTGCTGCTGTTATACACTCTGAGAGCCAAACGGTGGATAACGCAGTAGAAATCGATTCCACAGTGTCTCTTTCTACATCGTCTTCCAGAAGAAGAAACGACACATCAAGAATTTCAGATGTCGACAGTGGAGATTCAAGAGCTCCTAGGAGGAGGAGGCTAAACTGACAGAAGACCTTATATGTTGTAAGCATTCAGAATACCACAAGAACCTTAGATGTCTTAGCAGTCAAGCATGTTTTAGGTACCCCCATTACTTCTTTCATCTGGTCCTTGGGCCCAGTAAGCATTAAACTTTTCCTACAGTTAGTAGTATGTAAGAATCTTCCAAGTTTTGTTTTTACTAGGATTGTTAGTTTAAACTATTGTTTTCTCCTTGTAATTGTATGTGGTTCAATCTCATGTGGGATACCAAATTTGTAATGAAACAACCACGGTTGATTTATTAGTTGCACCTGCTTTTCTAGTAACTCTGATGATCCTTCCAGATTTTGTTCATTTTAGACTAGAAATTCTTTGAAAAGAAGACTTCCATATTGCTCATCTTATGTTAAAAGAGACCAATTAGGTTTGATTAGGCTCACAACTGATATAATACAAGTTTTTATCTTTAAGATTTGAAATTTTCATTATATATTTATTCTTGTTAAAACTCAAGCTTCAAGTCAAGTCAAATGCAGATACTATAAAAGTTTCCAACATAAAATTCAAAAAAATTCATTTGTCTTGAAGATAGGACTATTGATAATTTGAGTCCAATTTTTTTTTTTATATGCAATTCAATTGGATTGGATGCACCTTTTTTAAGGCCAAGAATTGTACATTTGCATAGTAAGTGGCCTGAGGAGAACCAAAATGTAGACCAGATTTTTATAATTGTTGCACTGGACCATGCATGGAGGCCCAGCCCCTGGTCCAGGCCCAAGACCAAACCCAACCCAGGTCCAGGCCCAAGCCCCTATTCTATGACAATTGACGTGTACATTTCCCTGGAAAAGAAAAGTTGTTAATGATAAAGGCAGCCAATAGTGGTCTATTGCACTTATTAAATGGTAGATGACTTTGATGAAGCAATTATTGCAATGAAACCAATAATGAAATAGAGGGTCTGGCTATTAGCCTTAAGCTATGAGGATTAACTCTAATCAATCAATTATTATGGATATTTTGATATTAATTATTGTCCTTAGTGGGATTGAAGTTTCATAATCACTAACTAATAGGCTTTTCTATCAAAATTTTCTTTGTTTATAACTTAATATTTCGGCATCCTATAAGTAGAGAAGTCGCATTAATTCATCTTGAGTTTGTTGATTAAATTCTGTTATGGTGACGATACTCTAGGGAAAGTCCTACAAGAAAAAAGGGCATGAGTGATTATCAAACAATAAAAAGTTTTAACACCTCTTATTCTAATTATTTTTAAACTAAGATGTTAGTCTCTTCTAATTTTTTTTTAGAAGACCAATAAGTCGATAAAATAATTAAAATCTCCCAAAAAATGAAAAAGAAAATTCATGAATGTAAAACTTATTTTAAAGATTTTAAAGAACTGCTTTAATAGTTAACCATATGAATTATAAAATTATCATTATTAATATTTTTAAAATTTTAAAATCCTAGTTTATCCAAAGATTTCAATTCAAATATTTTAAGAGCTTGTTTGTAAAATAAATTTAACATATTATAAATTTTAAAACATTTTATAAGATATGATAGTTTATATAATCTTTTGAATAAAGAATTTAGTGCCAAAAAGCATACATAATTCACCAATTTAGATTTGTAAGTAGCTCCCTTATAATGTGGGCTCTAACATGATTATGCATGTTAGAACTTAGGGTTGTTGATCTTCCTTGACAAAGTAGTAATTGTCTTTAGTTTTCTAGCATGTTTCTTACATCCTTTTGCACAATGATCACATTGTAATTAGTTGTTTCCCACAACAACATTATCTATCACATGATAAATCGACATAGTAAATTATGGATAATTATTGAGAATTCTTGTCCAATTATATTTCATATTTGATTGATTTAGACCACATCTATATCATGATGCTCACTCATAGTCATGATTGCAAGTGACATGAGTACAAAAAAATCTCTTTTAATTAGGATTGGGTCATAGGGTGGTTCAAGAATAATGATTCGATCAAGTACTTAAAATTATAAATAAATTAGAATCATTGAAGTTTGTCTCAACAAAAATCTTTCAATACTTAAATTAATTGATAGAATTAAAAAGAGGAAAAAAAAATTCTAATAGATAAATTAAATACTAGTTTAGTAATTGAATGTAGATAGGCAGAGTGTTATATTTATAGCCATGGGTTCCAAGCTCATCCTACCTTTTGTGGGTTCATCTGGACCTTTCATATTTCTTAATCTAATGGATAATCAATAAGTGTCTTAAAAATATTTGCGATCAAAAAATGCAAAGACTTGTATAATGCATTGATATTAATTTTACAAATATACGTTTATACACAACAAAGCTATATAATTATTGGTGAAAAAGATAGAAACTCCTCTATAAATTTCATTCAATTCGTTCACTATGATCATAATATAATATTATTTATACACACGTACGTACATAAGGAGCCCGTTCAAACTTGAACTCTTGACTTTTCATATTATGTGGGAGACTTATACCACTAGGACACGGCCACTCGGTAATTATAATATAACATTAGAGATTAAAACATTGATGTTGCAATTAACAAAGTGGTTCTATCATGATGAAGATTATAAAATGCTTTTCCCTTCAAATTCTTGAGAAGTTGTAAAAGGGGTGCAAACCTATTAGGAAAATTTGTCATGATGGACTACAATATATATATGCGGAAAGGCTTGTGTGCCAAGTGAGATTGGTCAAAGAAAAAAATGTAACTCATCATTGCTAAGAAAAATTCTATCATATATTAAATAACTTTATCATTTTGCCTCTTATATATATGTTTACCCTATATATTCACTTGTACTTTAATATGTTATCAACCTTCCACACCCATTAGGGATTTCATTCATCATTTTCATGTATTCCCCCTCATTGAGCTTCATAAATTGATCCATTTTCAATAATTAATTATTGTCAATAATCATATGTTATAAATAATTTTAATTATACTAAATTTGAAAATAATGTTATCCTGATAAAATAAAAATTATTATCATGCCATACATGTATTCGTCATGATTGTCTTGATATACATATGTATATATATTGCATTTATATTTACAGATGTATTGGTGTAATTATATACAAACGACCAAGATCACAAATTCACAACATAATCCAACATTTCTATCGAGTGGTTTATGACTTAATGGCATAAGTCTCCTACATAATGTGTGGAAGGTCAGGAGTTCAAGCTCGAATGAGCTCTTGATGCGCGTGTGTGTGTATAAATAAATTTAAAAAATAAAAACATAAAAACATAATCCAACATTTCTAGGGGTTTTGTCTGTACCCTAGCCAGCAGCAAACAGCATCCCTGGTTGATTAAGGATGCATAAGATGATGGTCATTATGATTATGATGATAATGATTAGATTATATTATGAATATATAAGAGCAAAAAAAGAAAAAGGGCATGACAAATGCCTAATTATCTTGTCTGATTGGGTGACAGAAGATCCTTCCATTGTGTGATATAGCTGTGATCTTTAATTTATAGCTCTCATTTCGGCCACCATGAAAAATTTATTGATAGAATTAATGTGTCACATTATTATAATATAAAATTCATCATTTTATTTAGTATAATTTTTACTATTTGATGTATATAGATAGCAGCTTCTTTTTTTTTTTCTTTTTGTTTATAGGCATAACTCAGTGTGCTTCTGTTTTTTTCACTTTTATAAATAAAAATACTATATCTCTTATTTTCAAATTTACTATTTCTAGTTTATTTTTAAAAGTGATATTTATTTTATTAGAATATTTCCTTTAGAAGTTTGCTCAATATAAAAAGAAATTAGTATTTATGATTACTCCAAAAGTCTAACCAGAAAATCTTTGGTAAATCCCTAAATAAATACTCTGATTTGATTTTACCCTGCCTTCTTGGTTGGCTGTGAACTTTGAAGAGAGAGGAAATTTTTTAGTCAAATTTAATATATGAAATTAACAGCGATGAAGAGAAGAATATTTCAAGTCCCATCATTAATAATTTTTTATTTTTGGCTGGGCATCAACGAAAATTCAGGCTAATTGTTGAAAACAAAAAAACAAAAAAACAAAAAAAAAAGACCTTTGATATTAAAATTACTATTACAATTATTAACTTCTTACAATCACATTAATTTCTTACAAGAAATAGGAAATAATCATTAATGCAAGAATGGATAATGGAATATAAGAGAAAAAGGACAAGACCATGGGCTAAAAGTCCTTTCAATCACTTGGTAATTATCATTTCACTTGTTTGGTAAAGTGGATTATATCACGACCAACATGAATTCCAAACATGACCGTAATTAATGCATAAATGTTTTCGAAAGCAATACATTAGAAGAAATTTAAATTAAATTATTATTTTCTATTTATTGATATTTTAAAAAAAATTATTTTCTAATCAACAACTAAAATAATACTATTAAAATGACATTAAATATGTAAAAGTATAAAAGATTAAATTTTTTCAATTCTTTATAAAATCAGATGTTTGGTTGATCCTCTTAAACTATATATCAACTTAATTATATTATTAGTAAAAGCAAAACCCAATTTTTAATTGTCGCAAATTAATCACAAACCGTGCATCATATTATATTTTTATTTTATTTTGAATTATCTTGGTTTATTTATTACTTTATTTCTATTTTCTCTTAATTGAAGGTACATAGAGTTAAGACTTGAACAATTGAAATTGGCTAAAATTATATATTAAATAAAATGTCAACTATTTATTTTTACCGGAATATGATTATTCAAAGAAGCGAGTGATAAAGAAGTGATGGATGTCTTGACTAAATCATTTGCACCATTCTTGATACCTTATGATTGTCAAAACGAGACTTTTCCAATTTTTACTTTGTTATATCCCTCTTGCAATCAAGATTCCATACAAAACTCTCATACAAATATTACATTAATTTTCTTTCCTCTCTTATATGATGTTAGAGATGAGGGAGATATTAGCGCAACTTGTAATCTATTCTTCCTCTTTCACTTGTCGAGTCGATTTTGATTATAACAAATTTTTCTACTATGTGTATTTATAATAACAACAAAATTCACAAAGTCGTCACGCGCATTCTTCTTTTTTTTTCTTTTCTTTTTTCTACAACGAATTTGAACATCATCAAATGGCACCATTTATGAATCGATCATGACCGTATGCTTTTTCCCAAACCCTCAGTTAATGGCTTTTGATGATATCAAGTCTTCTCTCATATAGGATGAATAGGAAATTTTGAAATAGGTTATGAAATTAAGATGTTTATTCTCTCTCATATATCAAAATATTTTTTCATAAGAATAAAGTTCCCGTCGGTGCAAAATAAGATCATTCGTTGAGAAATTATACCATTTGTATTATCTAGATCCAATGACAAATTTGATATTATCATATCTTCATATATATGTATGTATTTTCAAAATTCTTATAGAATAAATTGAATACAATACAAACTATTATTGAATTAAAGGGTAAGGGGCAAAAAAATATTGTCATTTAAATTTGATAACCAACAATATTGAGTGTGTCCAGGAGATCTTGCTCCAATAATAAGATCGAGATTTCAAAAATCTACAATTTATAATATATATATATATATATTATCAATCCCATTTATACATGAATATTAATTATTAGACTTCATTGTATAGAACGAAATAATGAATTGTTTTCCAAAATAAATAAATAAATGAGTGCACTCAATCAAGTGTAAAATGGCCCTTATTATTAAAGCCTGCATGAGTTCAATAATTGCAATGATCCCAAAAGCATGACACATCTGACCCAGTCACCTCCTCTACCTCTCAATCCGCCTATTTTCAATTAATTAGGATCTTCTTCATAAAAGCCACCCCCACGCGTGAGGGACCACCCAGAAATTCATTCATTCAATTTTTTTTTTTTAAATTTTTTTTGGGTGGCTCAATACTTTATTCCATTTTTTTCATATATATATATATATGTATAAATATATTTAAAATTTAAATATGCATGAACACGTGTGTGGAAAATTTAAATTTAAATTTAGACATTATATATATAAGTATAAGCATGATATATATATGATTCAATTAATTAATCAGTAATTGTGTACCTTTTTAAAATTTTCTAATATTTTTATATATTTTTCTTATTTTTGTAATAATTTTTAGTTTGCATGTATTTAAAATTTTAGAAATAACTTTTATTAATTCTTTACCTATTTTAGTTTTGTAAAATTTAAAGTAAAATTTTTTGCCCATATTTACAATCAAATAATTTACAATTATGTTCGCTTATGCCCACTAGAATACTTTTATTTTATTTATTTGAGAATATATTTATCAAAAATAAACTTTAGAAATTAGATGAAAGATAATTTTTAACTGATTCTATAGTTACTTATATTGAAAAAAATATTGTTAAATTTTTTGACATTGATTGAATTGTTAATGAATATTATGATATGAAAGAGTGTCGTGCTCAACTTCGATGACGACATATATTTTGAATTCGTAAATTATAAAATTTATATTTAAATTTTTATATTTTTTAATTTTTGCACCCCCAATTTCGATTTTGAATTCGTCCCTGGTGACAGCTATATATATATATATATATATATCCAATTATTAGGACCAATATACGTTACTGTCCTACAGGAAATTAATTAACCACATAATTAATAATTTAGTACTTCATATTATTGTGATCACTCCAATCATCATTGTCCAACTTCATATGTATATTATTGTCAGAAACTTTTTATTGAAATAGTAAAATGTGGTCACTTTGTCTGCTTAAGTAAAACATATGGTTGGGGCTTAGTTACGGTCAAATTTTGGGTAAATCCGACAAAACTATTCATTCTTGCCTAAAGTGCGTGCTTTTGCTTAGACCATTATTCTTTTTATTTATGAAAAATAAAATATAGGCCAATTGTTTGACATTTGGCAAATCTTTAATTACATGTGTGTGTGTGTGTATATATAGATCATAATTAAGTAACTATTAATTCTCCATTATTGAACTTCAATGTGAATACTTAGGTGTAATGAATTTTAATTTGAGTGTATTTGTGAATAAAATTAAAGGAAGGAGAAATTTTTGTGTAAATCATGTTTGCTTGCGTTAAATTAATCATATTGTAATATATTATACTGTGCAGGTTATATAATTGATCATTTTTCTTGAACTGTAAACATTATATTATACGCGTAATTTGCTAATCATACCCTAAAATTAGATAAACAATATAAGCTTTCCCAACGAATCAATTTGTTTATAGGCAACATGTAAGGACTTGAGAAGAAAAGTAAGTTTGAAATGCTGATGTTGTGTTTTAATTAGTTACGTTATAAATTATTATTGAACTTGTTATTTGATTGATCATTCTTTTTAAATTATATATCAATTATTAAATATAATTTACTTTATTTGATTAAACTCAATTCAAAATAATTTTTTTGAAATATTTATAATATATGTAAAATATATATTTAAAAGGAAACATTTTCATTGGATCTATCGCTTCTTGTCCTTCAAATGGTGAAGTGTGTATACACTCCATTTCTTGCAAAGAAATAATTATGTCTCTAATTTAATAATTGATCATTACTAGTATTTTTTACACCATGGTTCATTATGAGTTGGCCCTATATAGCATCTATTATTTGCATTATGGTTTGCAATTATGCAATCAAATCTTATAAAAGATACTTCTTCTCCTCTTGAGCTACTCATTGTTTTGAAGAGATGCTTTGGCATTAATTCATTAATTAAACATGATTTTGACACTTTATGGTCATTAACAATTTATGATAAGAAGGTTAATTTTCATTCCTACAAATAAATTTATCATAATTTTAGTTTCATATATAAGGGATACGTAATTGAAGGATCAGCCATGATCTTCTTAAAAAAATACATGATAAAAAAATTACTCAAAAAATAATTTATGTTCTTTTTTTTTTGTAAGGGTAGGGGGATCGTCCCCAATCTGATTTGAGTATCCCCTACGGCCTCGAACTCACCCCCGATCTAGGGTTAGAATTAGTGCAATCGTAGTTGCCTCGGCCCCGACGTCGCCATCGCTAAGGTCATAGGCTCATGCAACTGGACTCGACGAAAATAATTTATGTTCATTAAGTAAACTCAAGTTAAGTATCAATTGGATTAGCTCTTTAATGTTGGCTACATGCCCTATTTAAATCTATAGTATATATTAAAAAATTAAAGCAAAGTTTAATTATTGATTGATGATTAATTAATCAACAGTTAACTTCGAATTTGAGGTCTATAATTTGTTAGCCATCTTAATTGCCTGCTTAAAGTGTAGATCTGCCAAACCTAGAAAATTATAGAAAGAATAATACCTATAACTTCCTCAATTTTTATTTTTTAAAGTGAAAATTAATTTCAACCTAATTATATCTCTTTCGGTTTGTCAATTATTTATTTATTTTTTCCCTAAACAAATAGTTTAGCAAAATTGTAAGTTTGATCCCACGGAATATGTTGTTTTCACCTTTTGGGCTGGATTTTTTAGGTTTGGTCCTAATTTTTTTAAATTTTGTGGCACATTTGCTCCTCTTTTGCATGGCTATTATGTCTTCTACGGCCACATTTAATAGACTTTTGAGTTTCGCGTGTTCTTCCACCCCACCCCCCCAAAAAAATAATAATGTACTTTGTTAAAAAAATTGATGTATCACAAAATTATGGACTATTTTTGGTTGCAAATTGTCAATTTATTTTTTAACTTTTAAAATATAAATAAATTATACATATTTTTCAACTCCACTCCCAAAACACATCCAAAAATACCCTCTAATTCATTTCCTAATGTCTAGCTCTTTCATTTTTTTTTCACCCCTACCCAATCTGTGTATAACATACATAAATAATTTTAAAATATCAATTTCACCCTACCAACCCAACAAACAATTATTGTTGTGGCATTTTGTATCCTTCTAAAACACAATCAAATAAACAATTTTCTTCCAAAACATTATCCACCTATCACCCAAAATACAAACAAATAACAATGACATTCCCCAACCCCACTTTCCAAAAATTATTTTGCCGAGCTATTTTGACAAAATGCTCCAATTTCCAATCAAACATAGCCATATATAAAGTCAAATTTAAAATTGCTTGAAGCATAGTATCAAAAGTACAAATCCTCATATTTCATGGAGCCAAATATATATGCAATATCACCGATAGACTTTGTCATTTAAAAAAAAAAAAAAGGGATAAAATTAATTGCCATTGTCCTATACCGTTACTTCAAGAAATTTCTATTTACAAAACTAGGGTAAACTAACTTGAAATAAAACTCAATCACAAACCAAATAGGTCAACTTATGCAAAATTGAAAGAATAGATACCTAACTAAGCAAATACACTTGATTTTTAGATACTCCATATGATGACTTTACAACTTGCGGAGTGTTTTGTCTCCGAACCTCATAATACACACTCATACGTATCCAACTCAAAATAAAAATATAGCTAAAGCATGTATCATTAGTTGATATATATATATATATATAAAAGATTAAAATTCGTCCGCAGGTATAAAAGTTTCAATTTTATAAGATATTATTCATTCGAATGCATATAATAAAAGATTTTATTTTTATGAAAAAAATAAGATAGGGAAACACTATAGTTTCAAGTTTTAAATTTAAATGAACCAAAAAAGGGAACAACTATACCTTACATTTTCCCACTTTTTCAATATAAGACGAAATATGATATTATATATAATATGTTCCACTGAAATATGCGCGCATAAGATGTTTTGTCTATATTCATGCCTAAGTAAGTAAAAGAAAAGAATAATTATCTTAAATTTCTCAAATTTTTTAGGTATGAGATAAGATTTTGTATTATATCTATATATACTATTATAAAAAAAAGGGTTGTTTTAATTTGTGTTTAAAGTGGAAGTTATTTATGATTTTTTTACATAATTTACCCTTCAATTATTCCAACAACTAAAATGGATAATGCAATTTGAAGGATAACATGGAGAATTCAGTTAAAAAAAGGTTATTTGGATACTAAATTTATTAATATTTCAAAATTTTCCTTTAAGTTGCCATCTAGAAGTGATGGTTCAATAAGATCACAACTGTACTTTTCACAAAATCAACAAACCCACGAATTCGTATTATCAAAATTTCATCTTCCATTATTTTCTTTATTATATCAAACATCCAACACAATCTTAACTTTACTCATAATTTAAATTATTTTATATACGTATTAATTTTAAATGATTCAAAAAGTAATTTTATATGTGTGAAAATTACATGCAACAATTGCTAGTAAATATAAATATGAACATAATAAAATTGTGCATTGCTTGGACAAAATGAATCCTATGTCCCCAAAAAATCCTTTTCCCTCACACAGAACACGCACCAGCACACAGTGATCATAGAAGTATGAGGTACATATATTTATATGGATTCACGTGCGTCTTGTCAACCCTGGAATTTTCTTTTTTGTTTTCTTTCACAAATCAAGTCATATTAAAAGCCCTTTTAGTCTGGCTGCTTAATTCCTCAGATGCTATAGAATTCAAGATTTTGATCAGTGGGCTGATTCTTCTTTCTCAGTTCCCTTCAATCTCTACCCCTAATTCCATTCAAACTCAATATTTGATTTTTCCCCTCTCTCTTTTCATCTTTTCCTCTCTTCCCATGGAGTTGGCTTTAAGCTTGGGAGATACACCAAAACCCTTTTCATTTCTTGATAAACCACAGAAAATTCTTGGGACAGATTTAGGGTTCTGCATGGCTGATCAAAATAATGGTACAAGTGGTAAAGAAACCGGTTTATCTGAAGATCATCAAAGAACAACTTCTTCATCAGATCCACCGGTTCAGCTCGATCTGCTGCCTTTCTCACCGGTTCACAGAAGTCAGCCTGCATCAAACCAGTTTCCTTTCCCTTGGCTTACTGATAACTGTATGTTCCATTCATCCCTTAAGTAGTTTTACTTATGAATTAATTTTGAGCCGGCCTGAAAGTTTTGGTTTAACTATCATTTGAACAGTGGTTGCTGAACCGGGAAGAGGGTTGGAGGTGAACCGGGGAGTGGAGGAAGGTGAAGAAGGGGCAGCCCTTTCATCTCCAAACAGTACAGTTTCATCATTTAATATGGATTTTTCAATATTTACAAGTGCAAAGGGAAAAAGATCATCAGATTTTGGAGGAACTGTTATAGCAAATACTGAAGGGGAAGCAGATAGAGGGGCTTCTTCAAGAGGAAGTGATGAGGATGAAAACGGCGCCGTAGCAAGAAAAAAACTAAGGCTCAGCAAAGAACAGTCTGCTTTTCTTGAAGAAAGCTTCAAAGAACACCACACCCTCAACCCTGTAAGCCTTGATATGTGTATATATAGATATATATTATTTGATTAAAATCGGAAATACATAGTGAATATTTGGTTATGTTTCCTCAAAACAAAAATATTTTCACCTCAAAAATCTTACAAAAAAGCATTGATTTGACTGCTACATAAAAATGTTTCATCAAAACATAGACAAACATACCAAAATACAACTTTCATATTCTCCAATAATTTATTCTCCCAAAACACATAATAAAATCAAACAAAAAACATAACCAAACATTTCCATAACATATGCAAGCATGAACTTTAGTTATATTTGTTTATTTTGTTGTTGATTCTGCAGAAACAGAAGCTTGCTTTGGCAAAGCAGCTGAATCTTCGGCCACGCCAAGTCGAAGTATGGTTCCAGAACAGAAGAGCCAGGTACATATACTCTATAAATATTTTTGTGGGTCATTTCACGAATAGTACTTCCATGATTTTTCTTTGAAGAAAAATATGAGTTAATTAATTATGACGTAAAAAAGTCGGCTTCCCATTTATATATTCAATTATGGACTGATAAATTATATCACTACAAAAGAAACTATCTATTATGATGCTAATATAACACTTAGATTATGGTACACTATTTAATTGTTTCATTAAAAAATTTGCTTTTCACATTTAAATTTTATGGTTTGTGACAGGACAAAATTGAAGCAGACAGAAGTGGATTGTGAGTATTTAAAGAGGTGCTGTGAGACACTGACAGAAGAGAATCGGAGGCTGCAGAAAGAGCTTCAAGAATTAAGAGCCCTTAAGGCATCTAAACCATTCTATATGCAGCTTCCTGCTACTACACTCACAATGTGTCCATCTTGTGAAAGGGTGGCTACAACCACCACCACTTCCGCCGCTGCCGCCGCCACCACCCCCACGGCTGCCGCTAACAAGCCTACTAAGCTATTTTCACTTTCATCTGCCAATGCTAATCATGCCCAACAGGCTACTTCTTAGTGAAGATAAGAGGCAAATAGAAATTAAAATATTTTTAAAAAAAAAAAAATTATGTATATATACTTCGGATTTTGACCATATATGGTTTTTGATGGCCTGCTGTCCTGATGAATTTTGTGGGCTGAAGTTTGAAGGAGCAGTGATGGTTTGACTGAGAATGTAATAGAGGTTTTGATAATTTAGACCTTAGGTTTTATTCTGTTTTTAGCAGGGATTAATATTAAGCAAGCTTGTCCCATAGCAATGTCTTAGTTTTTTCATACATATAACTTTTCAATAACAAAACACAAATGGTGGATTCATTGCCCGTTTGTTGCTGGAATTTGATTTAGAAGTAGATAAATTCTTACCTTTTTTTTTTTTTTTTTATTTATTAATTTCTATCTATATATACCATATACATCTCTTTCTTTCATAACCTAAACTGTTACATTAATTTAATCAAATTTGATATCTTATTATATTTTAGGAATTTGATTTTTTTATAAATTTTGTTCTCCTTTCCAAACTGATTTTAAAAAATTGAAAAGACGTTTTTGGGTTTTCACGTATAATAAAATAATTTAAGATTTAATTTTTTTTCGAATTCTGTCGGTAACATATCAATGTTCAAAAAATAAAAAGATATATACGAACAAGATTTCTAGCAACAAGAAAACCTTTCTATTCAATTTTGCTCTTGCAAATGTAATTTTACTAATTATTATGTTTTTAAGGAAGAAAATGACGAAGCTCAATGATTAGATAAGATTGATGATTATGTTATTTTCTATAATTAGTCATCATAACCATTAACGTTGTGATGATATAATGACGTGTAAATGTGTAATTATTCATTTCTCTCTTTAAAATTATATATTAATCTTTGGGACTCCACATTAATTCCACACTTGAAATAGACATTATTAATTTGTGATCCAACGGCTGTGAAGAAACATATGTATCTAAAGAACCATTCTCTTCCACAAATTTTTTTCTCATGAATTTGGCTCTTACAATTGATATTGTTAGTTAGAATATTCCACAATTTTCTTCTTCTTCTAGAAGCCACATGTTTCAAGTGGACAGACATGTATATAAGAGTATAAGACCATGAAAATTATACTATGACATTATTGCAACTCACGCATGCTTAAAGCCTTATTCCTGATGTAATCTCCTATGAATTAATTAATTAAAATAGCTCATTCCACATATAATGATGCAGCTTGAGATCCTGAGGTTTAGATCTCGAACTCAATTTTCAAAATGTTCCTACTTATGATTTCAACCTTGAATTGGATTACATTCCGCATAAGCAATTTAGGTCTCTGATTTAACCACAAGAGCAGACATCAGGCTAATTGAGATCATCCTCAGCTAAGGCTCTCCAACACCTAAGTTAGAGAATTGTTGAGATGATCAAATGAGAATTCAAATATAAAGTAAAGAACTCAAGTAAGTTATGGTAAATATGACATGACCTAATATTATGCAATATAATTACCCCATTTTATAGGCATTTGTTGTCATTTTCTGTATGGATTGAGGTGACGAATTGATGTTCATCATATCTGTAATCGATCAACGATTCGTAGACCGGATCACGGCCCAAATCGGTTTGGGTTCTATCGGGTCTTGAACTGACCTAAATAAAAAAGGTGCGGATCTTCATTCTGTTAATATATTTTTGCAAAAACCTAGGGGCAAAATAGTCTTTTTAACTCTCCTCATTAATTATCATCACCATATATAATTATGATTTTGTGACTTGTCTATGAAGAAATTATTGTCCATTTATCGTATTCTATCGAATCGAGTAACATCAACTGATATAATCCATTTGATTAAGCCACCAACCCTACGTCAAACAATTTTTGGGGGAATGTATATATTCCAAATATTTTTCTTATTTCCCATGTATGTTAATTATATGATTATTAATTGGTAGTTAGTTATTAATTATTGATAAACCAGCCTTAAACCATGGCGTGCGTGTAAATCTAGCAAACGGCCCAATATGATAAAATATTCATTGGGCCGAGCAAGGACAAGACGGGCCTGGCCCAATGAACTAGATCATAGCCTAATAAATGTATATTTAAGGCCCAAAAAAGAGCCTAGTCTAATTAATGGTTGCCAGCTCAAGTCAATTGATCAAATTTTAATTCGAATATGATCAGAATTTTAGAATTTTTATTTGATTAAAATATTCGATGAATTAGACCTGATTATAAACATTCGTAATTCAAAATAAGTGGATTGGATACGAAATTAAGCAATTCAATCTGTTAAGGATTTGAATCCGAATTTTAATAATTTGTTATTAAATTAATACTGTTATATATAAGATTAATAAAGATTTTAAAATAGATATATATTATATCGACCTAATATCTATTTTAACATTTATATTATACTATTAATATTGAGTTTTTAACCTAAAAAATAAGAGAAATACTGATAAAATATCAAATATAATAATGTATAATAGTCACTTATGATTAATATAGTATGAAACAGGAGTTTAATATTCAAATATTTAACTATTGAATTAATATATAATAAAAAATTGTTAAAATTTTAAGTATGATGTAAATTTATTTTATAAATATAATATTTTTATACAATCTAACGGAGAAAAAGAAAAAAATATTAAATTAGATTGATTTTTTTATTGAATTTTAAATATCCATTGAATTTAAATATGATATTAATTAACAAAAATTCTATATGATATCAGGTCGAATTTGAATATAAATTTTAATAATCAAATTTAAATTCAAATATAGCTCATTCTGTCCAAATCCAATACGTAAACAACCCTACTTATAAAAATTTGAATTTTAACCCTTCTATGCATGTGTGAAAGCTCAACTTTCAATTCTAAAAGGAAGGACCACCATCACGGGAAAGTTGTACCAACATTAGACTTGTGAATTCCGTTCATTCTACATAATATTTTTTTTTTTCATTTTTCCATTATTCTAATTCTTTTTATACATGTACATATATATATATATATATATATTAATTTATTACTGTGCAGACAATACCCACTAAATCAATCAACTCAACACATCCTCTACATTATTACTTGTAGAATAATTTTTAATGTTTTAATTAAGACTGCAAGAATCTTGTAGCTGTAAGAAAGCCACCTCAAAACTTGTGCCAAACAACAACATAGAACAATGTAACGTGGAGGAAAGTGCCGTAACATACGACAGGACAAGTGTAACTGCTTCAAATTCAAGGGAGCAAAAAGAATAAATTTCACTAAAAAAATTAAGTGTACGACAAGTGTAATTGTCAGCTGATCAGGCTTGAAAGTAGAAACCGACAGTCGGCCAAATAACAATTACTTAATCACAGATCAATGTAAAAAAAATGGTCAAAAGGATCCCATCCCATGTGAAGAGGAGGAAAAGGGGGCTGAAAGTTTCAAACTATGTACTAATCAATTGACAGATGTTGATGCAGACAGACAAACATATAATATAACAGATTTAATATAAAGGAAGAATATTATCATGCATTAATTTAGTATTGAAGAACAAAGAAAATAATTAACAATGTACTTTTCTTAAGAATGTTAGAATAGTCCTTCCTCAGTTTCAACATGAAAACATGTTCCAAGTACAGATCTCTTTCCCCAAATGTACCAAGTTCACTAATCTCTCTGTTGTATCATAATTTATATATACTATTTCTTGGTTCTTCTCCAGGTTGGTTTGTACCTGTCTATATTTTCTGTAAGTATAAGTTAAAAAAATGTATACTGCACCTTTCTTTAAGCTCAGCTAGATGTTCAAAGATCGCTGTTGCCTCGTGTGTAATTTACTCGAGGTCAAGGAACCGTGGACCGGCCGTCCCAGCTGCCGGGTGTCGTCCAATGTTTTTGATTGATCAAGAGTTTAAGATATTTACCTATGTTCTCTTCTGGTTTAGTTTTACCAGAAGTTCTGCATACAGGATTTCGTTCCAGGCATCGGGGACCCCCGGGAGGCACCAATGGCTGCAGTCTTGAAAATGTAAGGGCGATCGCCTCTCTCTGTCGGATAAATGTTGTTTCCGGTATATCGATGGATGGCCGTCCTTGCGATAATCAGTCATTCTTGTGACGTTTAGATAAGTTACGGGTGTTTTCATTCCTCTGAATACTTTTTCCAAAACTGTCATCTTGGGGGGATACTCTGAGAGATAAGTTTCGTTCTTTATTGGCTCCGTTTCATTGTCACACTGCCCGCCAGAGTTCCACTGCCCACCGCTGCAAGCAAAAACAACAAATTGATACGAGGTTGTCTTAAAGTCCCACTCTAACGAGCAAGTGTGTTATCGTTTTCTTGATATTTCAATGGTGAATGATGAAAAGGGATCTACTAGTGAAGTACTACTCAACTCTCAAACCAACAAAGAAGATTATTCGATTTTACGTCTTTTGGTATTGCATTTACCTGAAATGAGATGCTGAGTATCCTCTGAAGAAGACATGCGATTTCATTTTATTGACATTGGCGTCGACCCATCTTCCCCATGCCGTTATGGCTTTCCTAAATGCCTCAAGGACATTCAACTCACTGTACACATGGCTGCCTTCTTGATAATAGTCCTTCCTGAAACATTGCATATAGTAGAAACCCTCAGCAGCAAAATCATCATATTGACAGGTGCATCACACATTCAAAGTCATGAATTTTTACCCTTTGGAAGTCTTCTCATGAGTCCACCAGTGTCCGGTATTGAACACGATGATGTCTGCATCTTTATATTTATCAGCAGATGGGCTGATTAAATCGAGTCGAAGTGTTTCCTTCTTTGCTCCATTTTTGTCCTTGACTTCCCATTCTTGAACCAAGAAAGGAGATACGAAGAACTCAACAGTGCATTTATAGTCCTACAGGACAGCAAAAGGATGAGAAAATAATAAGCAAATTCAATCATGAAGATGAAAAAGAAAGGATTGACTTGATAACTTACTTCAAATACAAATGAATAAGAAGCTTCCGTTCGAAAATGGTGCCTCCCAAATTCTTCATAAACCTTCTTCGGATCTTTCACAGAGTTTCTGAGGATGCAAATAAGAGACTCCCACATATTCCGATTGAGAGAATCACCGACGAAAACTAGTCTTTTTCCTCTCAACAATTCCAACATATGACTTCCATCCAACCTGAATATTCAAGATCAATTCTAATTAATTTGTGCAAGAAATAATGAGCAGCCGAACACGTATATCTCACCATCTTCAACATCAACAAATACTAGCAACCTGATTGCTGAAAAAAGATTGATCTCCTTCCTTGTAACCACAGCAATGTTTAAAATTTACCAAATGAAAATTTGGCCAATCAATCCACTTGTATAAATAAGAGTAAAATAATTCCAAATGAGCATTAAAATAACTTTACACCCAAGAATTGCAACTAATTATCAAACTAATGGATCAGGTAAAGTGTCACTCTCAGTAAATGCATACATATATAGATTCAATGTAGGAGACCCAACTTTTTCAGCTCTATACAAAAAGAAACTCATTAAATACAGAAACCAGAGGACTTTGAATAATGTTAAGAAGGCTGATATTCCACTAAATACCTTGGCAGAGTGCAGCCCCTTGGCTTCCATTTAAGTTTATAGTGGCCATTATCAGGCCTACCATTGAGGAAACAGTTGAATTGCTCATCTATCAGAGAACAAGAACCAGGCTTGTAGAGTGGATAAGAGTCATCTCTCATCCAATTCCCATCAAAAAGATCACAATTCTTCAGGGACTTTATCAGATCATCAATCCCTTGTTTCCCTTTGGCAGTGTATGTCCCATTGCTCTGTTTCTTTATAAGAGAAGAAGTTAAATTCTTAACTCCACCATTCTGTGCAATTCCCTTTTCTTCATTTGCAGTAACATTCTTGGCCTCAGAGGCAGATTTTGGTGATGAATTCACCGTCTTATTTGCAGTCCCTGGAGAGTTTGTGACCTCAATTGTGCTCTGATTTGTCTTCAAGATTTCAACTTTACCCTGAAACTCTTCACTCTGAGTCTGATTGTGCTTCAAGACTTCACCTTTATCATTCAGCTGCTCATGTTGTGTCTGATTATTGACATCCGATGACCCTTTTCTCAACTCAGAAGAGGTTTTCGGTGGGCTGCTATTGTTACTCACAGTTTGATTTACAAAAGGCTTCTGGGGCAAAATTGTGGCATTATTTGGCTTCAAGGCTTCAGCTTTATGAGCTATCTCCTCATTCTTGGTCTGGTTTTCCAGGACAGAGGGCTCTTTATTCAAATTGGGTGGCAAAAAATCATTATTTTGAGATCCAGCACTGTCTGCTGGTGAAGAATTATGGGATTGTGAAGGAGAAGAAGAAGAAGATGATGAATTTGGGAAAAAATAATAGAAAATTGAAGAAAAATGAGATCTATAAGACTCATCTGAGAAAATTGAAGATGAAGTGGGAGAACTTCTGGTGCTACTGCTACTGCTGCTGGTGCCAACATTAAATACATTTGTAAACCACGGAGAAGAAGAGCTTGAAGAGGGGCTAAAGGCAAGAAAAATGGTGAAGACAATAAAAACAAAGACAAATCCATATGCAAGAGTAACAGTTCTTTTAGTTCTGAGGATTGAGAAGTGGGATTTGAAGTCTGAGATCAAAGTCCCACCATTAATGGGTGCATACTTGGTTATATCTGCCATGTAGACAGTGTATTCTTTTGCTCTTTTTGTGTGCAATTCCCAGAAATATATGAGAATTTTCTTGGAGGATGAGAGGGGAATACAATGCTGGGCAGATGGTGAATTCCAGAAAGAAGGAGAGAGGAAAAAAAGATGGTGGGCAGAGAGAGCGCTGTGAGGAGTCTTTTGGGGCAGAGAGAGAGAGAGAGATAAAGCCCTTTAGTGTTGTGTTGTGAGTTGTGACTTGGGAGGACTCTTTTGTTTTTTTAGTGTGTGTGTGTGTGTGTGTGAGAGAGAGAGAGAGAGAGATGGAAAATAGTGTGTGTATTTATTGTGTGTGTATATTGTACAATGGAAACTAGTGTGTGTATTTTGTGAAAAGCAATCCACACATCCGGGCTCATAGTTCAGGCAATGAGGGGGTTGAGCTCAAATTCTTGGTCCATGGAGAATTTACCGAACAATTCATAATCAAAAGTAGCTGCTTCATAGATATTATCGAACAATTTAAACCGCGGCAAAATTATAATTATAATTTTATTATTTAATTTGTATTAATTTTATTCATTACGTATTTTTCTAAAAAGATAAATTGCGTAAAGCAGTCAAAGAAATTACCGTGATATAACCTATTCAAATGCTTCTTTAATGATCTTGTATATCTTTCAAAAATTCATAATTGGACAAACAAGTCAGATAAAATTGACTGGTACTATTAATCAAGCCCAATTTGCACAAAAAAATTCACAATTGAGGATCGTTGTTTAGATACAATAACCCTTTCGGTTGGAATCTTATAATACACACACACACACACACATATATATATATATGCGAGAAAGAAATATTAGTAAGATATGTTGTTTTTCACAGTTCAAAATGAGTGTTTTTACATTCTAATTTGTATTATAGATAAACATTAGATGTACTAATTCTAAAATACACATGTTATCTATTTATAAAATAAAATATATAATAATTTATTATTTGAAACAGAGGAAAAATATGGGTAATGTTTATATATGAATTATGTGTTTTGGGAAAATGAGTTTTGGGAGTGGAGTTGGGGTTGGAGAATGTAAAATTTGTATTGGGAAATGTGATGTATGTTTGTTATATTTTGATAATAGTAAAAAAATTATTTTGAAAAAATTTGGTATGTTTGTTTATATTTTGGGATGAGACAAATTCTAATGTAGCAGTCAAATCAATACTTTTTTGTTTGATTTTTGGGGTGAAAATAGAATTAAGTAATTTTTTTAGTTAGAATAATAATAAAATATGTATTATGTATATATATATATAATATATGTATGTACATATTGAAAAATGGGAAAGTTTTAGAAATAATGAAACATATAAGAGAGTATTTTAGAAATTTTAATTTGACATTTTGAAGAAATTTTTTTTATATATTTGGTTACATTTTGAGAAAATAAAATTATTTCCCCAAAATGTAACCAAACATAGCCATGGTATTTGTAATAAGTACGAGAAATAAAGCACTGTCAAGGGCAAAGCTTAGAAGACAAACCACCGTCCTCCCACCACCCCGTCCGCCTCAATTTGTGTGTGACGCTGGCACTCCTCTTACCATATGACCCCCTTTCTCATTAAATTTCTAAATGGTAGTTAAGAGCAATTAATACAAATAAATAAAAGTATATAGAGCTTGTTTGTTTATGAAATGGAGCATTTTGTCAAAATATTTTGACAAAATAGTTATTGAAAAGTGGGATTAGAGAATGTGATGGTTATTTTTTAGTATTTTGAATGGTAGGTGGAAATGAATTGGGATAAAATTGTTTGTTTGTTTGTGTTTTGGGATGGGATAAGATATGACATCAAAAAAAAATTATTGAATTGGTAGAATAAAATTAATATTTTAAAATTATTTATGTATGTGTATATATAGATTGGGTAGGGGACAAAAAATGAAAAGATTAGATATTAAGGAATGGGAAGAAAATGAGTTGTGAGGGTATTTTGAGTCTTTTTGTGTATATTTTGGTTAGTGAGATTGGAGAATGTGGTGGATTGTTTGTTTGTGTTTTGAAAGTTAAAAAATATTTTGGCAATTTGCAAACAAACAGGCCAGTACCTTTTTTTCTTTATCTTTTTTTAAATATTTTTAGTAAAAACAATTTTGGTTAACTTAATCATCAGCATCATAATTTTTAACACAAAGTCTCAATTACATGATTTTATTTTAAAAGTTATAAGTTAAAAACAATTGATCTACACTTCAATGGTAAAATTATACACTTTTTCGTTTTTTTTTTTTTTTTTACTTTAAACAATTAATTTTATTTTTATATTGGATGCAAAACAAAAACACAAAAATAAAATAAAATAAAATGTCGCCAGCAAATTATTTGCGTGTGGGGTCGTAGCTTCGAAACTCTCATCCGTACGTTTAAACTTGGTTATCTGCATAAGCCGTGGCGACCAGACCAGACACGCTGTCGTTTTGGGTCCTTCACCTAGGCTTGTTCACTAGCATTTTGGCCATTTTCTAAAAAAAAATTTGGAAGAATGAATTTTTAAAAGAAAATTTGAAAAAAATGTCAATTATTTATTTATATTTTGGAAAAATAGAAAAAATAATTGAAAATAAATTGTTTGTTTGTTAATGTTTGGGGGGGGGGGGGTGCAATTTTATTGTAGATATCAAATCAGTTATTTTTTGTTGGGTTTGTAGAAAGAAATTATTTTTTTATGTAATTTGTGTGTATATACATACTATATGTAGGGCTAGGGTAGTGTATAGGGTTTTCTGAGATTGAATTTTGAGGGTTTTTAGATATAATTTTTTTGTATTTTAAAAAAATGATTGGAGAATATATACATTTTTTGGGATTATTTTAGGAGTTGGGAAATTTTTTTCCCAAAATGTTAGTGAACATAGTCTACTCTCTCTCTCTCTCTAATTGTTATTATTTAATTAATTTTAATTAAAGATCTAATTTAATTTGAAATGAAGTTTTATAACAAAATAAAAATATTTTTAATTTTGTTGTACTTTTACTTTATTATTATTTATAAATATAGTAATAATCAGTTAGTAAAATCATTTAATTACTTTATTTGAAATGATACCTTTCTTAGAAAAATATATTTTATTATAAAAACTTATTTTAAAACGTTAGAAAAGAAAACTAGGAGTCGATATTATAGAAGCTAATTCATTTATTATTTAAATGTAATATATATTTAATTGCTTTATTTATACATGCCTATGTGAGTGTTTGTATGTAAAAATGATGATTATCAAATGATTAATTGATCCAACAGTATTACAGTTACACCTATATACGTAGGGTTCAATTTAGAGCCCTATAAATTTTAAGAGTGTGTGCGCACCTATGTAAATAATTAAGAAAAAAATGATACAGTGATTAAAAGGACAAAATTTTGCAGCATTGTATAAGAGGGTGTTTGGGTGAATTTATAAGTTTATCAAAATATTATAAGATGTTTGAGAGCTTATAAAGTGTTAAAGAGTGTTCGGTAAATTTTTTTAAAAAATAGCTTATAAACTCTAAAAATAAGATGTTAGGAGCTTATAAGTTCTTTCTAAAAAAGTAAGGAGTTCCTAACTTATTTTAAAGATCTTAACAAGTTTTCTTGATTTTAATCATATTAATTACAAAATTATTATTACTAACATCTTATAAGCTCAAAGATCTTATTTTATCCAAATACTTTAAAAACTTATTTTAAAAAAAGATGTAACATCTTATAAGTTTCAAAAATATCTTAGAAAATTTAAGAGCTTATAAGACTATAAATAAATTTAACCCAACACCCTCTAAATTTATAATGTTAATTTGTGTAATACCAATCTTGTTAATATGCTTATCGACTAGTTAATGGTCTAATAGCATCGTCTTTATACGTTTACGTGTGGTTTGAAATTAAAAACCCTACAAACTTCTAACATAAGAATGCTTGTGTAAGCTAAAATAATAATAATAATTAAAAAAACTCGCTAATATGCTTTAATTTTGTTACAACGCAAACACGCTTCAGAAAGCCACTTGGATAGAAATTGGTTTGCCGACACAGTTTGCAGAAGAGACCAAAACCAAAATAAATGGTGTCCTTAATGAAAGCCTCCAATAATGAAAACCCACATTTATTGAAGGGTGGGTCCCATTGGAAAAAAAAAGAAAAAAAGAAAAACCAATCCAATTAAGTGCCTGTTTAGTTTTGTTTTCAAAGTTATTTTTCTTTTTCTGAAAATGAAAATAGAAAATTATCAACTCTTTACCTATTTTTATAGATATTTTTATTCTCAACACATTTTTTCAAACATGCTATTACACACTGTCTCTCCATTTTTATACTTTATTTTTTCCTACTCATATTTATATGACTTTTAATACAAAAACATTACAATATCCAAATACAACTTATTTTCAACTCTACATAATCATTTTATTTTAAACAAAAACATCCAAACAACATTTTATTTTCAAAATCACACTTATAACTAACTTTTCACTATTTTTTTTGTCAAAAAATAAAAATGCCTTCAGAAAACAAAATCAAACGACCCCTTCTTGGAGCAGATTTCAAGGTGATGAGGAATTGAAAATTGTTTAATAAGGTGGAAAATTTAGGGAAAGTCCAAATAAGAGAAAATAATTTGGTTATGTGTAGACAAAAGCCAAATACTTGCGGCCATTTCCTCTTGCTACCAACGCCAGGCTGCAAAAGAATGGGCGTGGGCCTATTTTTATTTATTTTTATTTTTAATATGAGAAAGAATATAATAGTGAATGTATCTAATAAAAAACATATTACTTAGAATTGACATTGTAATTATAGAATCTAAAGCCTCAAATTTACCATTTAAATGAAGTTTCATCTATAAATATTGAAAGTATATGTTATAGTATATTAGAATTTAAACACGAATTAAGAATATAAAAGTGAAAATCGACTGTACTAATTCAATCCCGTGTTAAAAAACCCTACTCGATGTTAATGAGTATAATTAAATTGGTCTTAGGAATATTTATTTAGGTGAATTGGATGGCTTCAAATTGGTTCAGGATAGGCATATAATTTAAAAATACAAACCCAAGATCCAACTCGATTCAGTGTTAAATTTAAAAGGCTCAATAATATGATATATGAGAAATTGAATCAAGTTTGGATATACCTGATTAACAATCAGATCATTCAACAACTTGATAATTCGACGAACTTGATGTATATATTTTACTTTTTATATTTACAAATTTTGACAATTCAATTAACTAAAAGTTTAAATTTAATTTTTTTAATTTATATGAAATTAATATTTAAATTCAAATTACCGTCAAACATCATTAATTATTAAATTCCAATAAGTAATCAATTAAGCACTACCAACAGCAAATAGTAAAATATTTAGATACCAATTAACAACTAACACTATCACTACATAAATATTATAGTGTAATAAGCTTAATAACTTTAATAATAATCATCGTGTAGGCCAAAGTTACTCCAAATATGAAAAAGTAATTTTCTATTTTTTAGTCTAGAGTTTCCTAATTATTTTAGGGTGGGGTCAAATTGGATTGGGTTTATTAGATTATTAGGTTACCCATTAGGTTTAGTGGCTTGATCCAAAATGTAAGCCGACCCCCCCCCCCCCCCCCCAACCCTCTTTAAATTTGGATTCGTCCTAATTTAACTCAAGCCCAAATTATTTTTTCCATTGGATCGATGCTCGGATCGATTTTGATTTTGATCCTTCTTACTCCACCTTATTCTAAAAAAAGATTTGATATTTATAATTCTATAACATATCATAACACAACAAATATGCAGATACAAGTAAAACCACAAAAATAAATAAGAAGAAAAACTTTAGAAAATCAATAGCCAAAAAACCATTAAATGAATGTTCATAACAATTTTCAAAATGTGTTTCAACTTTTACTTGTTTTGAAGTGTTTGAAATTAATATTTCTACATTTACTTTTACAAAGTTGAGTTGGTAAAAACAACTTCCACCTAGGAGTGTCAGCGGGGAGGGGAGGGGAGGGGAGGGATGGGGGCGGGGATGCGAGGTGAAAATACCCCCCTCCCGGCCTTTGCCCCCGTGGCGGGTACTCGTCCTCGCTTTTCTGCGGGGAGATGGGCATCCACAGGTACCCACAGGTTTAATTTAAAATTTAATCAAATTCATAGAAAAAACTTTAGAAATAACAATAAAAAAAAAATTAAAATTTTTCAATAATGTAAATTACTTTCAAAGTTAAAAGATTGTCAAACATAAGTACACAGCACATGATATTTAATTATATTTTACAATAAACTATTAAAAGATAAATAATACATAAGCATAAATTTTTAAAAAAGCATAACAATTTCTCCAAAGATGTGGGGGTGCCGGCGTGCCGCGAGCACTGGGAGAACGAAATGCAAAGGATGAAATGAAATAAATAAAAATAAAATTTAACATATATTAAGAAAATAATAATAGTTTAATTATTTAAATGTGTATCTATGGGACCGGAATTGTGATCCCTTCTCCTGCCCCGTTTAGCATTTTAAGGATTAGATTGTCCCCATCACCACGGAGAGAAAATTTTCCTCAAATTTGCCCAGCCGTGGGGAATTCCCAGTGGGGACTGGTAATTTTACACCATCTCTGCTTTCACCTAACTTGTGTATCTTAATTTTTTATACTTTTTAACTACCATTTATAAATATTTATAATTTTTTACTTTTTCAACCGCTTGTGAATAGCTTTGCAGGTAAAATTTGCTGGACTCCATTATGTTGCTGAATCCATAATCTATATGTTCTGTTTGAGCAGCCATCATGTCAAGATTTTATGTACTTGCAGTTTCTACTGTCTTTTCATTCCATTTTGGCCGTTGGTCATTACAATGTGGACCTGAAATGACTGAAATGACCAAATGACCCTCCACCGCCCTGATTTATGATTTCATCCCATCCCAATAAAATACTCAACTAGAGGACCAAAATTTTGGTTTCTTTGCCCAAATTGGAACAGTCTTTATTAGAAATTGACACCACTAAAAAAGGGTCATATTGCATTGATGTCCTCTCCAAACTATTTGCCATTTGCCAATTAATTGTCCTCCACCTACTCAACAGTTTGTTTGTTAGTGTGTGTGTGTCCTCAACAGAAAGGTAATAAATTTGGAATGGAAAGATTGGGGGAAAAAAAAGACTTGAGATCGTAGAAAGGGCAACAAGACAAAATGATTTGAAAATTTGAAGACAATTTTAGAGTTGTCCCGCATTTTTGCAAGAGGTGGGCAAGCCCACCAATGATGTAATTATTATCTTTTAGGCCTCTTCTCATGTGACATACATTTTATAGTCTCTCTCTCTCTCTCTCACACACACACACACGTATTTATTATAAGTTATAATTCTGAATTAAAGTAGCAAAGAAATTATTATTGAAGTAGACACTATCAAAAACTTAAGCATCCACTACGGAAAAAAAATTCATAGCTATGGCTACAAAATATAGCTACGAATTTTCGTAGCAAATATAATTTTTGCTAGTTATAATCAATAATAACTATTTATTATCAATCCGTAATATTGTACTTTCAGAATGCAACAAAGTAGTTATGAATTATTGGTGTGAAAATAATATATATATAAAAGAATAATCATTAGCTACAGATTGATCGTAGCGAGAATTAGCTATAAGAGCATCAGCTACAAACTTAGTAGGATAATTTCATAGTCAAAGCTACAAATTCTTAACATCAGCTAAGAATTAATCGTAATTGATGTTCTAATTTTTTTTAGTGAGACTAATACTAATTTGGAGATCTTAACTTTGATGTTCTATTAGTAGGATAGGCAATAGCTTTTTTCTGGGAATTTGGTTATGGGGTCAATTTCTTATATCCTTTTAGGAAGTGCATGGTGGTGGATAAGCAAATTGTATCATATGGAAATATATGAATATAATTTTAATTGGGAACTTAGGTGTTAAATAAAAGTTTGAGCCTTATAAGCTTTTCCCTCATTACATTTGTAAGATAAGTAGTATTATTAAACTAAACAAAAACAACAAGCAATAAATATTAAAGAAGGATTAAACTCTTAAACTATATGATAAGGACCAACCTCCCAAATCAACTCTTAAACTCTTAGTTAAGATATGTTGTATGTGTTTAAATATCTCTCTATTAGTTATCAGAATGGTAATTACTTTTATGTAATTTGAGAATTGAATCGAGAATCACAACAAACACAGTGGAATCAAAAATTATTTTTGAAAATCATACAATTAAAATATGTTGTGATATTTTATTTTATCTAACAAAAAGCTACATTTCCTTTTTATCTTTTTTGTTTCATCTTACCTTATGATACCCAACGTAAAAAAGGAAAGGCATGTTGTACAGTTAAACAAATAAGAAACTGAATACCAGCTAACAACATCCGTCGCTTTGGCCGAGTGGTTAAGGCGTGTGCCTGCTAAGTACATGGGGTTTCCCCGCGAGAGTTCGAATCTCTCAGGCGACGATTTGTTTTTCATTTTCCTCACCCGCTCTCTCTAGTTTAATTTTATTATTATTATTATTATTATTTTTTTTTTTCTTCTTTACAGAAAATAATCCCCATGCAGTGCTACAACGTGAATGCGTACGTACAAGTATCACTGCCTTATGTACTATCTTCCCCACATTTACCATGTTCAAGAATTAAAGACAGTAAACAATAGTGGATTCATAAATTTAGTAACCTTCCATTTTTATTTGGATTCTCTATTTTTCAAGGACTTGTATGTGTAATTCAAGCTTAATGCATTTACCCGCTCTCTCTAGTTTAATTTTCTTTTTTTTTTTCTTTACAGAAAATAATTGCCATGCAGTGCTACAACGTGAATGTGTACGTACGTACAAGTATCATTGCCTTATGTACTGTCTTCCTCACATTTACCATGTTCAAGAATTAAAGACAATAAACAACACTGGATTCATAAATTTAGTAACCTTCCATATTTATTTGGATTCTCTGCTCTCCAAGGATTTGTGAATATCTACATACAAGTATCCTTGTTGTACGTTACACAATTACCATATTCAAGAATTAGAAACAATAAATAATGGTGGATTCATAAATTTAGTAATCTTCCATTTTATTTGGATTCTCTGTTCTTCAGGGATTCATATGTGTAATTCAAGCTTAATGCATTTAAGACAGTGAGATCGCCGGCATACATTGTATTATTTATAGGAAACAACTAGAGGAAAAAAAATAAATCAAGAGAAGTCGACATGGATGATGAAGTATGGGACGACCTGTGGGCGGCGGTGGATGCAGCCGAGGGTACGGTGGAGCAATCCTCGTTGGGATGGAATTCCCAAGAAACCTTTGCACCTGATGAAGATCTTCGCAACTTTTTGGCGGCCAACCAAAATTGTGTTGATGAAGAAATAAATAAACATGCTGATGAAGGTGTGGTGGTGATACATACCGATCATCATAACCAGAATACGGCAGCACCAGTCCTGCTGCCCTCCCCACCACCACCTCCGAATGATCTGATGGATTCAGAGGAGTATCAGGAGTATCTCAAATGCCGCCTGCAGTTTGAATGCACAGCGGTGGCTTTGTTCCGGGTATTTCTTCAGTTTATAGCATCTCATTGTTTTTCCATACTTGTTCTTTGTAAGGAGATTATAGTAATAGAGTTGCATATGTTATTTGTAGGCAAAAAGGGCAGAGGGTCAGAATTCAGCAGCTGCTAACACACCAGAGCTGGGCTCTCATAACGGTCAGTAATTTTATACAATGTTTGGGTTTTTTTTTTGGGCAGAAGACTTTCATCTGATATAGCTTCAACTTATGATCTTTTCTCGACACACAGTTGCAGGGTCGGATTCACCAAATATACAAGAGGGTGCATCACTTGTTGAACCAAAGGAACCCACTGTAGCAACAGAGAAATCATCAACAACAAGTGGATCAACTAATGGTGGAAACTTGGATGGATCGTATGAAGCCGAAGGCGAAGCTGAAACAACCCAAAATGTGGACCAACGGAATGCAAAACGAATGAAGAGGTACAATTCTTGTCTGAATATTTTGTAAGAATTTTATTCTTTAACTAGAAAGAGAACGGTTACTCAAACCTCGACCTTTCAGAAGGCTTCTCAACAGGGAATCTGCTATGCGCTCAAGAAAAAGAAAGGATGAGCAGAGGGTCTTGTTCGAGACTCGTGTATGTTTTTTGAGCCTCTATTTATCATCTTCTTATAGGATAAGTTTGCCTAACTCAAGACATATTTTTGGTAATGGACTTATCCGCAGGTTGCTCAATTAAGACAGGAGAAATTTAATTTACTGAATCAACTTACTGAGTTTATCCAAAAGGGCAATCAAGAAGCATTTAATAATGGAGTTCTGAAAACTCAAGTAGCGCAGCTAAAATCACAGGCAAGTATATCACCAAGATTTCCCACGTGATGTCTACTCCAGAAAGTTCTATTCATTAACATCTGTAACAGGTTAACATGCTGGAACAAATTGTCAGAAAAGCCACCGAATACTCATCATCTTTTGCTGATGATGTATCGTCAGCTATGCCAACAGGCGGCCGTCACTCCGCCGCCAGGGTGCAAGAAGATGAACTGACTGAGATTCCTTGTCAGCCAGCTTCTGGTGGTAATTAAATGGACATCCCAGAATAGATGTACATAATGTAACAACAAAGTGCAGCAGTACAACGTAGAATAAGCTGTTTCCAGTGTCCACTAGGACATCAATTTATCATATTAATAAACTTCTTCTTTCGTCCATCAGTCCAATCATACTTGCTTTTTTCACTACTTGTTATACAATTTCTGCTTTGACCAAAACTTTGTGGGCTTGGGTTATCAATCAATCAGGCAACAGAAGTTAACTAACAGGATATGGTCTTACCTAAGCTTATCTTCAATTCTAAGTGAAGAACCTTAAAAATGAATAGGTTCAACAACTTGGCGGCACAAATTGGAACTCTACTAACTTGTGCTAAAATGCCATTGTTATACATGACAAAGTCCTTACACTCTTCTAAGAATGGGACTGAAAAAATTCATATTCCGAAACCAAAAACTGCGCGTATCTTGTGGAATATAAGATCTCGCCAACCCCTCTCAGTATTTTCCACCACAGTCGCGTTACCGTATCTGCATTATACATCAGATAACTCAAACAGGTTGTCTAGAACTCAACAAAGGACAAATGGGAGAAGAATCAATAAACAGAAACTAACCTGTCTTCCTCTGGCACATCTGTGTGTGTGAGCTTCACAACTGTGACTCCAGATTCAGGCTCGTCAAAAGTGAGGCGCACCTGCATGATTATCACTACTACTCATCAACAAATTGCTAAAAATGTCTTCTTGCAGATCAAATTTCAAGACATAATAAGAACTCGGACAAGTAGTTGAAAAACCAGACAATGGTCCAACAGCAAGATGAATATTATTCACACTAATAGCAGCAAAAACATTAAAAATAGCAAAATACCAAGACTGAACGAGTACTATACCGTGGACACAATGCCATCAGGCCAGCTCCCAAACCGCCATTTCTGAACAATCAACTTCCCTTCTTGCAGCTCCACATTCTTCCCTGTAACCGACCCATCAAAAATGCTAAACTCCCCTCCCACCTCCTTGTTTATACGTGCATTGCTCTGTGTAAACCCCTTCCACCTATTCTCATCCATTAAAATCTCATACAAATCCTTCGCCCGACAACTGAACTTCTCGCTCATTTTTATCGTCTTAAATCCCTCCTTCCTCTTCTCCCCTGCTGTCTTTCTCTCCGTCCCGCTTGAGCCACTCTTAACTGCAGCACTATTACTTGCAGCGGTAGACCCTGAAGATGGTTTTTTCAGGGCAACTTTCTTAGCATCCAAATCATCCTTAGCAGGCCCACCTTTCGCCATTGCATCCACAAATTCCCTAATTTTCTCAAGCACAAATGGCTTCCCCTTCACAGTAAACGCTTCTTTCAACCTTTTTCCAATCGGCCCATCATCTTTAATACTAATTCTAACTTCGGGATCTTCACTAGCATTCTCATCGGAGATATACGGGATCTCCACAGAACCCTCAGTGCTCAAAATCACCGAACTCCCATCAGAGTCTTTGGCTTCGGCCTCGTAAGAAAGAACCAAATTTAGCTCATACCCAGGTATGATTTTCCCCTTTCGAACATTAACATATGCTTCCCCTTCCAATTTCTCGATTTTCTTAGTTTTGATATAGAAATTTCCCTCCCCTGAGAAGACGGTTTTCTCGCAGAGACGGTCACTGAGGAAATTTCTAGACCAATCAAGGCAATCCGTTTCCGCCCAGTGCCAGTTGTGGACATTGGTTCCGTCCGGACGGTGTTCCACGATCCATCGTTTGTCGCCCTCGCCAATTCTCGCCATTTCTGATGCGGGTTTTCTTTGTTAGGTCGTGTTCTTGTGCCTATGTCTGTGCGGAGGCCGGGGATATATGAGAGTGTAGCTCTTCTGAAAATGGAAGGCTCTAGACTACGGAATTTTCTATTTGTTATAATCATTTCATCGGGAGAGATTCTGGAAGGCTCCAGAAAGCTCTAGCAGGGGAGATGATTATTGTAGAGTGTTCTTTTTCCCACAAACCATGCAAATCAACCAAGAATTGAAACATCTGAATAGTTTAATGATGTTTTTCAATGCATCCATCCAACACAGTAGAAAATTAAAATCTATAGCAAAAGAAATTGTCTTAAATGATCTATGGAGAAGACAGCTCCATAGTCAAAATTCCTTAAAACAAAACTCAGATTTATTATTAATACATCATTGTCTTAGTAGCTCAAGACTTCTTCACAAACAACACCCGGCAAAAACTAGGGTAGTGTTTGGATATGTTTCATGTTTGATTTTATTATGTATTTATTGTGTGTTTTGGGAGAATGAATAATACAAGAATTGTGGGAGAATGTGAAATGAGGGTTGGAAAATGTGATTGATATTTGGTTATGGTTTTGGGAATAGTTAAAAAATTAAGTTTGGGGAGTTTTGATATTGATGCACAAAAATAATATATAAAAGCACCAATCAACAAAAACAAGAAACAATCTCTCTTTTTTCAGTGTCTCAGTGTTAATCTCAATATGTCCTACAACTTTTTACCAAGATCTTTTATGTGACTATACATCCCACACTACTTGGGTCCATAACTGCCTACTAAAACACTCCCTATCTCTTTACAACTGAATCAATAAAATTGAGCCACGTGTAGCCCATGTTCCTCCTTTTTCGGTCGTGCATGGCACTATGGGAACCAAAGCAAATTTGAGTTTAGCTCGGCTCTACCTTTAGCTCCAGTTCAGCTCTATCTTTAGCTTCAGCTCAGTTCTTCCCATAAGTTCAGCTCGGCCTTTCCATTAGTTCAGCTCTTCCCTTGAATTCAGCTCAGCACTTCCCTCGACTTAAGCTTAGCCCTTCCTACGGTTTAGCTCGGCCCTACTCTTGGCCTCAGCTCGGCTATCATTGGCTCCAGCTCGGCCTTTCTTGTGGGTTTAGTAATAGCATGTGGGGTAGTCACCTCAAGTCTGATGTTTGCTTTCGCTCGGACTATTACAAACGTATCATATATGTTTGATTATATTTTATAGGAGACATTTTATACTGATGTTAAATCAAGCCTTTGTGTTGGTATTTGAGGGTGAAATTTGATATTAATGAATTTTTTTAATTGTAAGAATAATAATAAAAAATATTGTGTATATATGTATATATATGTAGTGAATGGATATGATTATGTTGTAAGTTTGTAATGATTGATTAAACAATTAAATGAGTTGTATTATAATATTTTATGAATTTGTTCGTACGTTGATATTTTTTATTTAATAATAATAAATAATAATAATAATATATTATTATTATTATTATTATTATTATTATTATTATGATATCAATTATTATTATTATTATTATGAGAGAAGGGAGAGAGGGGACGAAAGAGCGGCTAGGTTGGGAGGAGAGAGAAGTGGGGGATGGGATGGCTGACAGGGGGATAGAGTCTAGGGGTGTAAATGAGCCGAGCCGAGCCTGCAGGCTCGACTCGTTTACTGATTCATGAGCTCGAGCTCGGCTAGTCAGAATAGGCTTGGGTTCAGGCTCAGGCTCAAGCTCGGCTCGTTAAGGCTCGATTCGTATAAACGTGGATGAGCTCGAGCCCGTTTAGGCTTGAAACAAAATTTATAATAACAAATACCTTATTATTATAAAAAGCTCGTTTAGGCTCGCGAGCCTGTCGAGCCGAATACTATTGAATTTGGCTCGGCTTGCTTGACTAGCGAGTTTTGGCTCGACTCGACTCGGCTCGTTTAAGTTCGAACCGAATTCGAGCTTTCATCGAACCGAGCCCGAACCGTTCACGAATAGTCTCATCTCATTTACACCCCTAATAGAGCCTTGGAGAAAGCAAAATTAAGTGGGTTTTTGGTTAATAAGTGAGAATATGAAGAGTTTTTTGGGCATTTAACTGTAGCAGAAAATGTTAAAAAATGAGTGGTATGTTCGAGAATATTCTCTCAGAACAGGCTTGTTCCGGGAGAACGTTCCCAAATAGAGCCTAGGTTTTTGTCGCCTCATTACAAGTTATATAGGTGGACAATTATAAACGCAAGAACAAATCGAAGCTTTAGATGATCCACGAGAGACACAGGATCCAACTCGATTGTAAGACTTTTTGCATTCTGCTTTGCAATCTGGAAGTCGCCAACCGCCCCCGATATTAATTGTAACTTCGCATATCTTCCCGTAATCCTCGTCAATCGCCATTGCCAATTCCACTGCTCGACAAGCTTCACTTGTTAACAATATATGGCAAGTATTGTAATTTCTTACGTCAATATCTTGAAAAAGATTTATAATTCATTTATCCATTTGTCTAAAAATAATTATTTTGATAAAAATTAAAGATATTGAATACGTGTTATGTTTTATTTTTTATTTTTTATTTTTTTTAATATATGTTAAAAGAAACCCAATTTTAAAAATGATATAATCTGAAATTAATATAAAATTTGGTCTTCGACTAAATTTAAATTTAAGTAGGTCGTGTTTATAATGACATATAAAAATAGATAAATCATAATCAGCGCACGTAAATAAAGTGAGAGTGTTGAAAGAAAAATTATTTATTTATTTATTTATTGTAATTATCCCATTCAGAATTCAAATTAATATAAAATAGAAAGGGTAAAAATTGAAAATACATACTTGAGAGGACAAGGAAAAGAACACCAAAAACTTTAGCCATCTGAAATCTTAATTCAAAAGTTTTTTCTTTTCTTTTTCTTTTTCTGTGTGTTTTTCAAATTGATTAGGTTTATCTATGAGATTTAAGGATAATTACTAAAATTTGTTAACAAAATCTGGGAAACTTAATTACTACTCATATATACTTGACCATTTTACTTCTTTACCAAATTTAATTAGAATAATTTCATATATATATTAGGATGCTGGGATTACATAATTAATGGCTTAAATTTTTTTAATCCTAGACATTATAATGAAGTAAAATTTTGATATTTTTTTGACTAAGATGGTATATTATAATAAATATTCCAAAAAGCATGGACAAAATATTAGGAAAAAAAATTAAGATGAATTTATTATAATTTATGAATGTATAAACTTTTTAATAATAAAAATAATGAGGTAGATTTTGGGCAACAATATTGGCAATAATATGATAAAATTTATCGTACAAGATATTTTCATATATCCAATACGAAAATGACCATACGTCACATAGTATAATACTCTCAGTTATACCATATACGCTTTCAAAATACATTATAAATTAATTATGCTCTACTTTGACATATCTTTAAAAAAATTAATATAATTATTAATATTACGACATAATGTCCCTATGTATCATCTTCGTACCAATATTAAGTAGTTGGCAAACTAAAAAATATTCTAGTTCAACTACATAATTTCGTAAATCATAATTTTCATGGTCCGTAAATCATCAAATTTGTTAGTATTTAATATTTTATTATACAAAAATATTTTTATATTGACACTACATACTTACTAAATATTATTTTATCAAAAAGAAACAGATGTAACTAAATATTCTTCATAGTCATTACGTTGTCTAATAGTAATTTTCCAATATCTAAGTAACAAGATAGTTATTCAACAATAATTATTTACATATTCAAAAAATAAATAATTAAATTAATTAACACCCAAGATGATTTTTTCGACACACCTAATAGTAATTATTCTCATTCACCTCCTAAGAATATTGTAATTACACACACACACACACATATATATATATATATAGACTTAAATATTGTCATCACAAATATTTATTTGGATTTGGGCAAGAACCACATGAATTTTACAATCTCGAAGCCAATATTTATTTTTGTTTAACAACTTACAAAAAATCCAAATTGAATAAGATCTTTGTAGATTATTATGAGATTTTTATCAAAATTTATGATCAATGCATAGAAAAACAGATATTTTGTTGTGTAGTTGTAGTATGAGGATGAAAGCTGAGGTGATTAATAATTTAAAAGATACCAAAATTGTTATACGATTTATTTAAAAAATAATAGAGAACTCATTATTGGATTGATTTGAATGGTATTAGGTCATCAAAGCCACATAGCAAAACATTTCATTTACTTGTATTTAAAGTTTTTATTGGTATTCATATTTCTAAAATGAGTTATAGGTTTTACAACCTCATAATTCAGACTTTGAACTTAGAATTTAAACCATTAGAATACATAATGACATTCATGTAAGCATTTTTTTAGGATTAGTTTTAAGTGTGCATTTCAACACATATGAATTTCAAGATTGAGATGTCATGATTTTCGTGATTTAATGTTATTACATGAGTATATATAAGGATTCTCCTCGAAGTATCCATACTCCTTTTTATAATCACATACATGTCAACATCATGTCAAAATGTGTCCAGTAGCCTGTGGCCCAACAACATAAATCTCCCACATAATATGGGATGTCAGGAATTCGAACCTGAACGAGCTCCTAATGTGCGTGCATGTATATAAATAAAGAAAAAAAAAAAAAACCTCATGTCAAAATGTCTTATAAAAACAAAACTTCAAGCTTTGTTTGGTTTTATTTCCCCGGAACAATATTGTTTTGAGAAAACATAACTAAACATATCTCTATTTTTCCTCAAAAATGCAGATTCTCCAATATATGCATCCATATATAATATATATATATATATATCATATATTTTATTATTATTATTATTATTATTATTATTATTATTATTATTATTATTACATTAAAAAAATCACTCAATTCCATTTTTACACCCAAAACTCAATAAAAATGTATTGATTTGACTGCTACAGTAAAAAAAAAAAAAATTCCCCCAAAACATAAACAAGTATAATAAAAAATAACTTTCACATTCTCCAATAATTCATTCTTTCAAAATACATAATAAAATCAAACAAAAAATATAACCAAATATACTTTATTGTCTTTGTAGCTCATTCAGTTTTTCATACTCGACAAAAATTAGGTATTTGTCGATGCATACATACTATATAGAATCACAATCATAAAAGCAAGAACAAATGTATGTGCCAATTGAACCACCGGAGGTGCAGGAACCAAATCCATTGTAAGATTTAAAGCATTGCTCCCTACAAACCGGAAGTTCACATCCTTTGTCGTTTAATATAACTCTACATCTCTTTTTAGCTTCCACTTCACCAATAGTCATTCCCAACGCAACTGCAAAACATGCTTCAACCGTTAAAATATAATGAAACACTTTGACTATGTTTGGTTACATTTCATGAAAACAACTTTGTTTTTTCCAAACATAACCAAACATACAAAAAAATTCCCTTCAAAATATCAAATTAAATCTTTCAAAACACTATATTCTATCTTTCATTATCCCCAAATTTTTTTCATTTTCTAATATATACATACATATTTTATTATTATTCTAACAATAAAAAAAATAACTCAATTCCATTTTCACCCCAAAAACTCAATAAAAAAATATTGATTTGAATACTACAGTAGAATTTGTATCCTCCCAAAACATAACCAAACATAACCAAAGTTTTTCAAAATAATTTTTTTACTATTCTCAAAATATAAACAAACATATATCACATTTCCCAACCCTACTCCCAAAACACAGTCTTCCAAAACATATAATTCATATCCAAACATTATCTATAATTTTTAAATTTATATTCATGATACTTTGATATAATATGTTGAAACTGAATCTTAGTTCATTTCTCATACTATAAAAGTGATGATCATAGTGAAAATGATAGTTAAACATACATAAGATTGAGACCAACAAACATATACATAAAGACACATAAATTGTGATTGGATGAATGTGCAAGAAAGTGAAAATAAAAAAAAAATAAATTGAGGGTACTGTTGAAAGAAAATTTATTTTATTTTCAAAGTTCAAATTAATTGAACATAGGAAGGATAAAAATTGAAAATAGAAACCTGAGAGAACAAGAAGAAGAACCCAAAAAACCTTAGCCATCTCAAAATTTAATTCAAAGTTTTATCTTTTTCTTGTGTTTCCAGAGATGGTGGAGTTTGTGACTCAAAGAAGTGCATATATAGTGTAGAGGAGAATCTCAAATTGATGAAAATTATCTATGAGAAATCCCATTTTGATTTTATTTTGACTAAAACTTTAATTTTAATTACTAAATTTTGTTGACAAAATCTAGGGAATTTATTATCCATTTATAATTGACCATTTTACTTTATTATCAAATCTGGCTAAAAATTAAATTTTAATCAATTAAAATGCTGAGAATACATAAGTGTTGGCGTAAAACTTTTATTCATGGAAATTAGAATAAAATAAAGGTGTGATATTTTTTTTTAACTATAATACAATATTTTTTATATACATACATGGTAATTTGTATTTTTTTAAAATTTTTTGTAATATTATTGCTAGTAGATGATGATATGGGCTAGACAAATGGGCCATTAGTTAAAGTCCATAATCACTGAAGCCCGTTTTATTTCCTAATCGAGTTAGAAACTTAAATGGATTTAGCCCAATAACTAAAGGAGCTTAAACCTACCCGAGCTCCATGACTCATGGTTACAGATAGCCCTAGTAACAAGGTGTTGGGGTACACAATCTCTATTTTTTGGCGTTCATAATTTTTTCGACATACTATCTTCTTTTTTGAATACTGACTTGAGTATCGGAGGGTTTCCACCGAACAACACATTGATGATCGTAGAATTTGATCAAGAGCGAATATTGAAGGACATTCGAGTCCAGATTAGAAACGAATTTTTTCATATTCACACCAAATGAGTATATTGAAGTTAACTATTTCACAAAATATAAATTAGTCCACAGCTCATAAGTACAATAATTACGTCATTTGTTAGTTAGAAACTAATATAAAAATAAAGTAATAATTACTATAACGACTAAATAATACTCATATTACAAACTCATAATCTTTTCTTTTATATATAGAGCCTCTACTTAGTTCTTGGTCTGTGAAGATGCGTTGTTAGGTGCTCCATTTTCTTTTCCCATTGAGGCGAACCTAAACCTATGCTTGAGAGATAGCTGTCCATACATTGATAAGGGATGTATGGATTCTCGAGAAGAGAGGAGCCGTGGTGGCCCCCCTTGATCGCCAGAATCCCACTAGTGAATCGAAAGTTGGATTTACATTGGATCTCACCCGAATTGCTTCATCTATCCTCCTGATGAGAAGTTTGGTTTCAAACCCCGATTCGAACAGGAGGAATACGTCATACTAATGTGCCTGGTAAGAGTTCCTCAACTTTTTTATATTATTTGTAGGACGGGCAATGTACATGCATCTTTATAAAATCAAATTAATAATCCATGATTTTCTATTAAAAAAAGAAGTCTATTTTTAATATGTGTATGGTAAAATAATTGAAATTATGTGATTAAATTATTAACAAGTCTAAGACACAATGAAAATTAAGTTGACTATGATTTTACTTTTTAGTCCTTGTCTGAATGAATTATATGGACCTCCCATGAGAATCAAAATTGTAAGAATTCGTTTTGAGTTAGTTTCAGCGGTTAATAAGACTTGTATGCATGCGAGTTTCCCGCGACACAAATGAAAAACAGACAAAGCCTTTCTTTTACTTGGCATCAAACAACAAAAGAAAAATAGACAGAAATATCTTCGATCGGCCTCCTCCTCGATCCTCCTCCTCCTCTATTTGCTGCCATTTTTCTGTACTGTCTCCTTACAGGTTCATATTCTGCATTCTGATTTCTTTTCATGATTGATCTTAATTTTGGGTTTAATGTTTGTTTATTTGCCTGTTACTTTATTTTAGTTGGTATATATTTTCTGAATTCTTGTGGGCATTTTGAAATGCCTTTTTCTGGGGCGATCCCATGTTTTGTTACATTAATTTTGGTCAGAAGTCAGATTTTACAAGCTGTTTGTTATTATGGACAATGCCATCAATCATTGCATTGGCCACCCTGTAATTTTCTTACATCCTTTTTCATTGTGGGAATTAGTTAATGTCTGTAAAACAATTGTAAATTGAGAGTGTTGATTGTATGTAATTTTCTGTGCCTTCAGAATTGAAGAATGCTGTGTTGTGGAGGTGCAGAAGAGGAAACAAACGGTGGCCTTCCAGCAAACCAGTACTCCGCCCCGCCTACAGCAGGCAATGCATATTCTGGTGGCCACGCTGGAGGTATATATATATATATATATATATATGTGCTTATTCTTGTTAATTCTATGATGGGAAGATTGTCCATTTGAAAGAATGTAAGAAAATGTAAAGTGTTATAACCAGTATGTTGAGAAGATTGGGATGTGAAGGCAAATATACGAACCTAAAAAGAATGGAGCAAGAACTCGATTTTGGTTGACTCTTATGACATGAATATATATTGGTTTTCTCAAAATTTTAGGTGGTGAAAGAGGAGAGCCGAGGTCTACTGCAAGAAGTGGAGCTCCACAGCAAGTTTTGCCTATTGAGTTACCGGCCTTGTCGTTGGATGAGCTGAATAAATTGACCGATAATTTTGGATCAAAAGCTTTGATTGGAGAGGGCTCTTATGGCCGTGTGTTTTATGCAAAGTTGAGCGATGGCCAGCCAGCAGCAATCAAGAAGCTAGACACCAGTTCGTCAGCAGAACCAGACAATGACTTTGCAGGCCAGGTGAAGTATTTCAACATTCTTACAGGGAGACAAATTTGTTAGGACAAGAATGGTTTTGGCCTAAAATGTTATGATCTATGGCAGTTATCCATGGTTTCAAGGCTTAACAGTGAGCATTTCGTGGGTTTGCTTGGATACTGTTTGGAACAAAACAACCGAATTTTAGCGTACGAGTATGCCACAATGGGTTCTTTGCATGATGTCTTACATGGTACATATGTTAAAGTCAATAGTGTAGAAAAATTCTGGATTTTAGTGAAAGAACAAAAGTAGTTGATGTCCATATTATGTTGCAGGTAGGAAAGGGGTTCAAGGGGCTGAACCTGGTCCAGTTCTAAACTGGAATCAGAGAGTGAAGATTGCTTATGGTGCAGCAAAGGGCCTTGAATATCTGCATGAAAAATGTCAGCCTTCGATTGTCCATCGTGATATCAGATCGAGCAATGTTCTGCTTTTTGACGATTTTGTAGCCAAGATTGCTGATTTCAGTTTGACAAACCAGTCTTCAGACACAGCAGCCCGGCTGCATTCAACTAGAGTCTTGGGAACATTCGGCTACCATGCTCCAGAGTAAGTTAATACTATAATAAGAAATGTAATCAACTATGATGAAAGGCTGGAGTGCAGCAGAGTTGTTTTTACTTGAGACTTATCGATCTGTCTGGGCCGTTTCAGGTATGCCATGACCGGCCAGATAACGCAGAAAAGTGATGTTTATAGCTTTGGAGTTGTTCTTTTAGAACTTCTGACAGGGAGAAAGCCAGTAGACCACACCATGCCCAAAGGGCAACAGAGTTTGGTCACCTGGGTAAGTTATTTCCTCTTTTTCCCTAATAAAATTGTTCTGTTTCTACTTTCTAGTGATGAGTAGCAGTTTATCTGTAATCACATACTACAACTTCAACTTTGTCCAGGCAACTCCAAGATTGAGTGAAGATAAAGTGAAGCAATGTGTGGATACCAAGCTAAATGATGATTATCCCCCAAAGGCCATTGCCAAGGTAAAATATTTTACCCCCTTCAGACAACTTAAAAAGTTTGGTGTAGTCAAGATTTTGGACTTATAATGCACTGGCATTTTAAAAAATTATTCTTGTTGTATCGGATATCATGTCAGATATAACATGTCCCGACACACCACCTGATATGTCCATAAATTAAACAAAAATTAAAATAAATAAAATATGACACTTCCGATGGCGTGTTGGGTACTCAATCAAATTTTTTTAGAAGTTTCGTATCACCGTGTCCATGTGGTACGATCATATCGTCTCTGTGTCCATGCATCATAGTTCTATACTTAGCACAGTGTTGATACCAAATTCTCATTTTCTGCCTTGGCATCTTACTGGTTGCCTAGAGATGGTGTTCATAAATAACTTCCATTTGCTGATGTCTTATTCTTCTGCTGTCTGAACTCTGATATACAGAAAAAGATACATTCTTAGTGTTGCATATTTGATTTTTACATATATATATCCTGCAAGAATTAAGGTTTCTTCTTCTTTTTCTATCCTTTTCTTTTGTTCCTCAGATGGCTGCTGTTGCAGCACTTTGTGTGCAATATGAAGCAGACTTCCGGCCGAACATGACGATTGTCGTCAAGGCTTTGCAGCCACTTCTCAATTCCAAACCAGCCGGCCCTGATTCTAATGCTTGAAGTGTACTGATTATACAATGCAAGCAGTTCCCAGTTGTTTGTAATATTGAGACATAATGTTCCCATGAAATATGGCCATTTTTGCTGCAGTTGTTGTCTCAGCATTAGTATTGTATGGTACCTGAGTCTGCTGGTATGCTTACAGCAACCAAATTTCTTGGAACTTAGAGAATTTTTTCATACATCATAGTGGATTTATTATGTAAACTAGTCCTTTTTTTGAACTTTATCATTGAGTATTCTTTTTGTACACCTAAGTCCTTGAGGAAAAAAAGAAAAAGAAAATGAGGGAGTGAAAATTTGAATATACATTATTTGATTTCTCGTTGACATGAGAGTAAAAATATTATGTGGAATTTTTCTTTTTCTTCATTTGCATTTTCAATAGAATTTAGAACAGATTATCTAACGTGGGACGATATTGAAATTTTAATTTAAAGTCAATATAATAAAAGCAATCAAAGTTGAAGATCATAACAAAATGATAAATTCATAGACTACTCATCTAAGTTATCACATATTTTTGTATTTATCACGTTACATAATCTCAATTTTATACAAATATTAAAATTTCGTTTTTGGAATGTATCTCGAGTTATTGAAATTAGAAAATTCTTGAAAATATTTTGAAAATAAATTCAAAAACTTATAACACTTAAAAATACACACACACACACACACACACACACACACAAAGTTAATGATAAGAGGGGGGGGGGGGGAATTGTTTTGCTTATTTTTAGGGCTATCAATGAATAGAATTTTAATTAGATTTCGATTCAAATTTTAAGATTTTTATCCAATTAAAATATTCGATGGATCAAATTCAATTATAAATATTAGTAATCTGAAATAAGTGGATCGAATATGGAATTAACCAATTCGTTTCGTTAAAGATCCGAATTCGAATTTTAATATTTTTAATTAAATTAATACTCTTACATATAATATTAATAAAGATTTTAAAATAAAATCTATATATTATATCGACCCGATATCTATATCAACATTTATATTATACTTTCATCTATGCATTAATTTAATGTGAAGTAGGGATTTGTATTCAAATATTTAACTTTTGGATTAATATATCCTAAAAATTGTTAAAAATTCAAATATGACATAAATTTATTTTAGAAATATAATATTTTTATAAAATTCAAAAGAAAAAAAATCGAATTGGATATTTTTATCGAATTTCAGATATAAATCGAATTCAGATATAGTACTAACTAACAAAAATCCTATCAGATTTTGGATCGAATTCAAATATGGCTAATCTGACCCTTGACACCCCTTTTTTTTTTTTAAAAAATAAAAATGTTGAGCCATAATTTTGTCAGCTGTAGTCCAATGGTGACAGGTGGTGTAGACTATGAAGTGAAGGTAGTAAAGTAATGAAGTCTAAAAATTAGGTGGCAAAAGTGCAAGCACGACTATAGTTCAGAGTGAAGCGCGTTGTCCCCCTGTTTTCAGTTAAGCTGCAATCTAAGATAATAACAGAGCTGAAAGAGCAGCAACAATGGAGGTGGAGAAAGCGGAAATAATGGAGGTGTGGAATAGAGAGACAGTGCCAAAGGTGATGAAGATTGTGAGCACAAGACTTCCTCAGAGAGACCTAATTTCCCTTTTGCTTGTCAGCCCTTCGATTCATCGGAATCTGATTTCCCACCCTTCACTATGGCTGGTAATACGTGTTTGTGTGTATGAAGACCCTTTTTTTTTTTTTTTTTTTTATCTTAATGTTTTACTAATTAAAAAAGATTGAAAGTTGTGAACTTTGATCCTTTATTTGCTATCTGTGATTGTGGTAAGCAAGTTTTTTCTTTCTTTCTTTCTTTCTTTTTTTTTTTCCCTCAAATTTACGGGCTTCTTTTTTGCGTTTCTTTTTTTGTTTCCAGCTCCTTCCTCCGTCAGGTACTTGTGTAGAGATACACAAATGTAGATATGTAAAGGTCCTTTTTGTCTATGTTTTTCTACCTAAAGTTTGAAAGTTGTGAAATTGATCCTTTATTTGCTATTTGGGATAATGGGCGTGAGTAATTCTTTCCCTGGGCTATTCTTTTTCCTCATTAATTCTTAGTCCTTCATTTTACTATAATTGATTGTTTTTCTGTTGGCCTTAAAAGTATAATCATTTAAAGACCACTTTTTTCCTTGATATTAAGCTTGAAAGTTAACTTTGGGCTTATATTCTAATATATGGGAGAACGGGTTTGACTTTTTTTCTTTATCTGGGCTTTGGCTCAGGTTCTTGATTTTCATGAGATGAATAATGCTGGGGATCGCCTTGTGGCAGCTCTATCACTGGTCAGTATTGTCTTTTATCTTTTCTTTTCTATTTTGATAGCATTTCCTTCTCATATTACAGTACTTGATAATGTGATAACATCAGTATCGAAGGAAGAAAACGATATAATCGGAAACATACACACACTTGTAGTGAGACTTGAATAGAAGACCTCATCATCATAGAGTTGGAGAGCATCAAATTTTACCATTTAAGCTAGGCTTCATTTATAGGACTCAAATTTAAGACCTACATTCTTTTATCCCATATATAATTGAAGCAAGAACCTCACTCATTAGAGTGATGTCTAACAAATCTGCATGTGTAAAATGGTTTTGCAGCCTCGCTATCAGAATGTGAAGCATATAAACCTTGAGTTTGCCCGTGATATTGAAGACAAGCATCTTGAGACTGTTAAAAGCAAGGTGATGTTTATATTGAGTGCTTCTTGTTGACTCTTTAATATTGTGGCTCAGTTGTGTGTGCTGGAAGTATAATTTTATTTTGAAATTGAAGTAAATGAGAATTATGGAATTATAGCTGCGCGGTACCTAAGTTAGTTTATTAAGAGACAGGTACAAGAGACTATGATATAAACTATAAGGTGCTTGCCAAATATGTATAAGTTATGTATATTATCCAAAGTAACGAGGTTCCTATGGTAAAATAGGACAACCTTATCTATACCTGTTTTTTGAAAAGCTTTATTTTTATGATGATTATACTTGTTTCTGCAGTGTGGGCATTCTGTTGAAAATCTAGAGGTTCTTAATTTGAATGGCTGCCAAAAGATATCAGACATGGGAATTGAATTTATAACATGCAATTGCCCAAACTTAAAGGTTTTCTCCATCTACTGGAATGTAAGGTACTTTACAACTTTGCCATGCACTTGATTGCACTGATTCTGTACTTTTACGGAGTGGATTTGAAATAAAAGTCTGAGTCCAAGACTTATGGACGTCAGATACAATTTCCATTTTAGGGTTTCAGATCTTGGCATAAAGAACTTGGTGAAGAACTGCAAATTCCTGATTGACTTGAACCTGAGTGGTTGTAAGGTATAATGAAAGTCCTTGTCTGTCTTATCTGCTATATTCTATCTGTCCATTGGTCAAAATGATTCTTACATAGGGTGGTTTATGCCATGCTACAGAACATCACCGATGAAAGTTTGAAATTGATTGCAGAAAATTATCAAGCGTTGCAGCAGTTGAACCTAACAAGGTATGGAACTTTGTTGTGATCTTATAGGTTTTTATCCCTGAAATTTAAGGAAAGAAATTTTTAAGTGGAATGTGATATGTGTTCAGTCTATGATTCAGTTAGTCCATTGTCCTTTCCCCCATTCTTATTTTGAGAGTTCTTCAATACAACCTCAGAGTTGTTTTTCCTTTCAGACTGTGTTGGGTATGATTGGTGCCACTTGGTACCTTTAATATCACTTCCTAGAATATTGAATTATAAGTCAACTTATCATGTCAAGTAGTTATGTATTTATATCTTTCCTAAAGGATAATGTGATAAAATATCAATGCGAAAACAATTGATTGGACAAAGTGATAGAAAAAATAAGTCAAACATTCTGCATAGTCTCCTGACACTGAACAATTTAATGTATGTATTTAGATGCGTCAAGCTGACGGATAGAGGTTTGCAGATGATATTACTCAAGTGCTCGTCACTTCAGAGCTTGAATCTTTATGCCCTTTCCAGGTAAAGGGACAAATCAAAGCTTTCTCTCTCAAATTTGCAGTGGATTACAGTTAGAAATGGATGATGTTTTCTATACCTTACCTTTTATACAGTTTTACAGATGCAGCTTACAAGAAAATATCACTTTTGACCCATCTTCAATTTTTAGATCTATGTGGGGCTCAGGTATAATTAATATTCACAATTATCCACTCAAATAGTTAAACTTTGTGCCACTAAATTTGCTTTTACTGTAATAAACTGACTCTTGTGTACATGTCAGAATTTGTCTGATGATGGACTTTCTTGTATAGCTAAGTGCAAAAACTTGATTTCTCTGAATTTGACCTGGTATGTAATATATAAGTGGCTGTCATGTTGTCATTTGGTTCAAAAGCCAGTAATCTTCAGAATTTGAAATAGCTTTGTACTTGTGTGCTATCAACAGGTGTGTGCAAATCACTGATCGAGGAGTCATAGCGATTGCGGAAGGCTGCAGATCTCTTGAATTTCTGAGGTAGAGTATTTATATAATGAACTCAGCATTGATTATCACAGCACTTCCATTCGTTCCCAGTTATGAATTGATTGTTCCACTAACAAGACATATTAGATGTTCAAAAGTCTATTAGTGACTTTGCTTTTCACTTATTATTTGACCCTCAAACAATGTTCATGGAAGCTTGTTTAACAACTATCGTTTGTGTGTTTAGACTTCCTTTGTATTGAATTTATCCGGTTAATTACTGGGTACAAAAAATGTATTATGCATGATTGAAGGCAATCGACCTTTGTATGGAACAGTAAAATGAGAGCTTGAGACAAAGCCAGAAATTTTAATTTTTGGGATGAAATTGAATTTTTATAGTATTTGAAGCACAACTTATGGTTTTTGGGAGGGGGCATAAATTTTTTAAATTTTAACAAAAATACATGTAAAATATAACCTTATATAGACTCGGGGTGACTACTGCCCCTACCAGCCCACACCCCCCCCCCCCCCCCACCTCTCTTTCCATCCCTAGCTGTGGTTTCAGACCTTGTGTAGTATATAAGAACAGATTATGCATGGAAAGAAAACCACCGATTAGCACTCTCACACTGTGAAAATGCTTGAAAATTGGGCCAAATTTAACTTTTTTATTTAGCAATGGCTAGAGATTCCGACCAACCTGTTTTGCAGAATATTTCATTCACTTCCAATATTATATTTGCGATTTTTGACACTGCAGTCTGTTTGGAATAGTTGGGGTAACAGACAAGAGCTTGGAGACTCTTTCAAAGTTCTGTTCAAATACAATAACAACTCTGGACGTCAATGGTTGCATCGGCATAAAGGTTCTTGAGCTTTCCTTTGTTGCATAACTGCTGCTTGGCAAAAACTGAAAATACCATTAATCATGTCTTTGCTATCAACACTATTTGGCATTTTGTCTTGTATATGCTGGCAATATTTGTCGGTGTTCATACAATGTCTATACTTGTCCTTGCAGAGACGAAGCCGTGATCAACTGCTTCAGTTGTTCCCAAAACTAAAGTGCTTTAAAGTTCATAGCTAAGTTGTGGTTTGTGGAAGAGAATGATTCCGTTCTTCAAGGTGAGTAAAGCGGACCTGAAACTTCGAGATATTTAAAATAGTATGGTAACATAATATTCAAATTCCCTTGTAACTCTCATCACATTTCAGACAAGCTTTTAGTGTTCGATTAAGTTGAGCTCATTCAATTTGTGATTCAATTTCTGCAGGTAATTTTTTGTCAGATGGGAAGCAACTGGAAGATATAAGTCTGTTGAAGGCGTTTCCTTATACCACATGAACATTTGGATTAATCCTTTCGATAGTAAGTGATCATTCTCCATAGTGTCATTTTTGTATGAGTACGACAGCCAAATTACAGCAAGTCACACAGAAAACCAGCCTGATTTTGTAGGTGTGTGGATAAAAATGATATATTGGGCAGAACTTTTTATTTCTGCAACAGTAATGAGTTACTTGAAGCTTGTGTGTGTTATTTTGATACCATATGAGAGGATTCTTGTTTAGCTTTGATGTTTGTATGTCACAGAAATAATATGGTGCTGCTTGCTCGTTCAATGCCTGGAGAAGGTATCTGGGTTGTCGGGAAAAATGTGGATGTTTTGAGGGAAAATGATGTGCCAATGCCTTAATATGTGTAGATTGTAGTTTTTGGTAGATGTTATAACTCAAAAACTATAAATGTTGACTTGGACCCCCAGAAAAATGTGTAATTATCTTTCTTCACAATATTCTTCTTTCTTTTTTCAAAAACAAAAAACCACCAAACATGCACACTATAAACAACTCACACTACCGTTGACTATAACCCCTAGCCTTCGAACAAACGATATAGGTTCGATGTTAACTACCTGCTTCTTTTCTTTTCTCTAAATATTCTATTAGAATTTTAATAATATACTTTGATTTATGATTACGATTAGTAAATCACTGAATACACAATTCAAACAATTATCTTCAATACATTTTTCTTTTTTTTTTTTTGGGTTTTGTTTTCAATTCAAACAAGAGGTATTGAACTTCAATTTCACATGTATAAATATAAAGATGATGTTACTCTTCGAATTACCATCCGATGGTGTGTGTGTGTGTGTGAAATAATATATATATATATATATATATAAACATAGATAGTTGATACTTTCAAAATCACTATCCACCCGATGGAAAACCTAACCCACCAAAGTTTATTTCCATCTTTATGTTTAGATTAGAAGCCCAAAATAAAGCTTAAAAATACAAATTTTGCACCACGGTCATATCTGGGTGTCATGTAACTTTCGATCTAAAATGTATCAATTGCTAGGAGCAAAGGAAAGAAGAAAAAGGGAAAAATGCTCAGCAATTTCTTTCGAGATCCGCTTCCAAGAAATTAGAAAGAAATAACTGTACCTATATTTCCATTCAAGGAGGGGAAAGAAGGAAATTAAATAAGGCATTATCATAATTTATCTATAGGGCAAACATGGCATTATACAAAGGAGATCATATAAGGATCCCAACCACAAGGGGATATAGACACCTAGAAAACGAACAGGGGAGAATAAATCTACCATTACAATCACTTTTCTTTGTTCTTTAATAGTTCCATCTATTTTCGAAATTCTTCTTTGGACCAGGCCTGCAGGAAGCAAAATAATATATGCATGTTATTTAAATTGGAAACGGAACAGGGGCTTATGACCTCAATATGAAGCAAATTACATACACATATACTTGAACTTGGGAACTAATATGCGTACTCAATTAGAACATAATGTTGTTGAAATTTCATTTGTTTTTAAAATTAAAAATACTTAATTCATTTAAGAATCATGCATGTACTCATTGATGCAAAACAATTCCCGGCAAACTACTAGCACTAGATTAATTTAAGTTGAAATGCGGTATAATTCGTGTTGCTTGAATACACCAATATGCAGCATTTGCATGCAAGAAAGAAATTAATTCTATCAACATGGCACTTGCAGAGGATTAAAGAGAGGATAATGTTATTAATACGCAACATTTGGATGCTCGGGTAAGGAAAATGAAAGCCAAATGGATCATTGTCTCCACATTATTATATATCACATTTCTTATGCAATCCAAGCATGTTAAATTGTATGATTTGTCTGCTTCACTTTTATCTACCTAATTGAGATAAGGTTAGTCTGGTTTCTTATTATTAAAGCGTCTTACATACTAATTCTCTTAATGGATAACAATTGGGTATTGGCTTGCATGCAACTAAGAAATTGATGCAAGTGGGCGGAGTGAGTGAGGAGGAGAAAGGATATGAGTTAAGATGAGGTAGGTGTTTAAGTACAATAGAGAGGGGGATAGAGAAGGTAATCACCGGGGGTTTGGAAATGGGAAGCATATCACTGTTCCAACAGAAACCACCCCCATTAAACCTTTAAACTCAAAGTTCCAGCTGTACAACTTATTATGTGAGAACACGAGTACGTATATAATTCTTGGTCCAGAGATTTATTACATCAGCTCCAGACTGCACACGAAGCAAAACTGCAAGGCCAGAAAGCAGTTTGATCATGAATTACACCACATAGGAATCCCCAGGGTAGCCTATGTCAAGCTCAGTTTGGTTAAACACCAACAATGTTTATTCAAAAAATCATTTAATGCAATAAAAAATTTCCAAGTCACTCATCAGGGACAACCTTGCCAATGATCAATGTTGCTGCACTAACCAAACCTTTCAACCAAAATTTTGAAAGTGACTCAAATTACTTTTGATTCACTTGATTGTGCAAAAATCATGGAACCAATAAAATAGTTCATATATCGAATGCAAGCCAAAAGTTGTCCAGCATATAATCAGCAATTGTTTCTAAGAACCATTAAAAATTGCAATTCACTGGACACTGCCTATCAAACGTTCACACATAACACACTCCAGAACCAGTACATATCTGATAATGAAGCACCAACTTTAGTTGGTTGTGTCAAATCAAACCATGAGGAGGAAATTGAAACAGTTAACAATCCAACAAATATTTCAGGATAGTGTTCAGCAGAAAAAGAAAAGGTAACCCACATACCTCTTATCAGCGTCTAATTCTAGGCTTACAGCGGAATTCAGCTAGCAGTGCTATGTGATCTGAAGACCATTCTGGAGAAGGAAGAGCAGTATCTTTTCGCAAGCTATCCTCATCCAAGAGCTCCAACAGAGACTCCACCATCAAGGTGTCAGCTAGAGAATATCATCAAATCACTATATCAATCACTATCATGCAGTTCTCATAAAGTGAAATCAGGTAAGAACCCAGTTATCAGCAAATAGAGGTTACAAGCTACCAAAAAGTGTTTCAATAATAAGTTATCAACAGTTGATCAACTCTAGTTTACCTGAATAGAATATATAATCATGAGTGCCAATAAAATCTCTGGTGCAATTTGTAAATAAGGGTTCATTTGTAGCAGGATCCATTCTCCTCCTCTGTTCTAGACCGAGTCCGCCCACAACTCTCGCAAAGGATGAGTATGCACTTACCTGGGGAATATAACGCAGCAAAATGATAAAATTAGGCATATGCATAAAAGGACAAGTTCAGCCAACATATGTACAACACTCAAAACATATTAATTAGGTTATACCAATGGCAGCTGATGTGTTAGTTTGGCAACAGGGCGAAGAACTCCAATTGGGTCGAAGGCCAAGTCCGGATGAAGTGGATCAACTTTCCCCATAGCAAGGAGGGCATGAGGAGCACTGCAAGATTGAAACAGTAAGGTAAACAAATAATTGGGCATCTAGTAAGCTAGGGCACTTGAAATGTACAAGAAGTTAAAACTACAAGCATCTCAACAATAACCATATGATAGAAGAGAACAGCCATAGAACCTTCCAGGAACTGAATTGAAATCGCCACACACCAGCATTGGGATGTCTGCACTTGCAGCAATTTTTTCCAGTCCTTTCAATAGTGTGTGGACCTGATATGGATGAATACACAAGAGCAACTTCAATAACCAAACTTTAGAGGACACAGGCATGTTAAGAGAGATTATGGTCTACCTGCCAAAGCTTCACATCTTTCAAATCTTGGTGAATACTTACATGTGTGTTTGCCTGTGTTCAGGGAAAAAAGTAAATGATCATGAGATGCTCCCCTAAGTAGTCAGCCAATTTCATAGGTATAGTGATGAACAAGCAAAACAAGATTTGAATAAGTGTATTATTATTACTCATTTCCAAAGAAAAACAGTAATGGTGATAATACTTGAAGGCAACATCGACACAATGGGCGACGTCAACAGAAAGGCTCACAGCACCAATAAGAAGAGTGACATATAAGTATATATGGATATGTTATCAGAAGTAACTCTATCCACAGGTGTAAAGCTAAATATAATCATTTGCCAGGAAAATATAAAAAAAAAAAATTATGTGGTCGGTGAGTAAAATCTTCTTTAAAAATGACCACAACCCATCATGCATCCACCAGCATTAGCGTGATAATATTGGAAAAAAAAATTAACATGGCCATTTCTTTCTAAAATATTTTTTATTCATTTGATTTGGAAAGATCTAAAGCAGCAATTTTCTTGATAGTCAGCAGAAAGCATGAGCCAGAATTGTACGGAGCAATTTCCCTATCCTCAAGTGCCACATTAGCTAGTCTTTCACGCATAACATCGATATAGTCTAGCCCAACGCAATTATTAGAACCTCTACAAGCATCAACTGTCTCAAAAGGTTCCCGATGTCCACATTGTAAGATTAAAGAGGCAGCTGCACAGCATCTGCTACTGTGAACCTTCAGTATGCCACCTCCATGTTTGCAAGACTTAATATATCCCTTTCTCAACAAATAATGATCAACTATTTAATAATGTGTGGGAATTCAAATTCTTGAACTGCACTAGGCTCAACCAAACTGCCTTCTTAGATTAACTGGCATACCTTTCTTGTTTCTCACGCATGAAAAGACTCATCCAGTACCAGAAAGCCTCAACAGAAAAGTGAGAACTAACAGGCCGTTTGGTTTTATTTCCAAGACCCATTTCCATTTTCAATTATTTCTAAAAGTTGAAAAGGTAGTTATAATTTTGAAATGAAAATGAAAATGTGTTTGGATGAATTATTGGAAAGTAATTATTAGAGTAGGTATAAGGTTGAAAATATAGTTGGTTTATATTTTTTTATGTTTAAAAAAAATATTTTTTAAAAATATATGTATATTTTATTAATTTTAAAATGATAGTAGGTACTTTATGTCAAATCAAATTTAAATTGGATTGATGTGATAAAAGGATGATAGGGTAGGTTTAGAAAGAGTTTGAAAATGAAAATAGGAATACTAAATTTATTTCTTGTGCAACTCAGGGTGAAAGCCATTGAGGTTGAAGGCTACTGCCCCAAATAAATTAAAAAACGATCTGCACAAAAGAACCTAGGTTTTTACACTAGGCTTCTGAACATTAAAAGCATAATGTCGCAGTTGCCTATCTGTGGTGAAACCTTACCACACAAATAAGCTGGCGCTTCCCATAGTTATCAATACCCTGGTTACCAAACTTGGCTTCTAGAACTACAATCAAAGCAACATTATCCTGCATGGAACAAAAGAATATCAAATGATATCTGTATCAGAAGTGTGAAATAAATTGAAAAATATAGTAAGATTCCAGGAAGCAAAATTAAAATTGATAGATACAGTACCCTCACCAACCGATTTAAAGCATTTTTCCTTTGAGCACCAGGAAGCACAGCATCAGATAGAGACTGTGCAGCTTTGTTAAACTCAACCTACAATAGTAGATGCCAATGATTGAAGTGATAACAAAGAAGCCCAGAGATGTTACATGCACTGACGAAAATGTGGTCACCTCATATTTTTTCACATGAGTGAATCTATCACGACGGAAGAAAGTAGCACAACCATCAAGAGTGTTGACATTGCCACTAAAAACCTGTACAACAATGGCATAGTGCATGAATAAAAGCATGATATTCTCATCCAGATTCAAGGGATTTTTTACCGACCTCTGTGGTCTTCCTTTTAAACAGAGCTTGATAGCCATGCTTATCCAGCTCAGGTGCAAAGAATTCCTCAAAATGATCACTTTGAACCTGACAGTAGATTAAACAGAAGAAGAAAAGGTTACTGAAGGTAAAACATTGTTCGGCATGAATAACACATGCACATTTCAAACTGTAATAGCCTTCATTAATTGCAGAATTCCACTTTGACAAGCCTACAGACTTGGTTGAGAAGCCATTTCTGTCTCAGATTGGATAAAGTATGGTTCTCTCAGAAAAGGCTTATCAAAAAGTCTTTATTTGCCCTTGCAGATAAATGGAGTAATTTTATTAGATCTATAAAAGAGACTGATAGATTGGTACCCCCTACACCAGATACTGATGCAACAGTTGAATCTCAATGATTAAAGTAAATCATTGCCAGCAAATAAGGCTGAAGTTATACTCTAATATTCAAGGCTTCTTTCCATGAAAAAATTTAATCCAAACTGGCAAACTCAAACTGAGCCAACAGCTTTTTAACCAAGTCCATTAGTCAATCCACTAAAAAATTTTACACCGACAAATTCCTTAGGTCTAAATCTTTTCTTATGTTCCACAAATTATAATAAAAGATCTTCAATCCAAAGCTAACTTCTGAGGTTTTAGAAAAGCATACACAATTTCCCACATAGTTGTGTACCTCTTGGAGACAAACAACGTCCGCACGGTAGCCAACTATTTCTCGTAATAGGTTTTGCCTGCGATAAGTCCAAGAAAGAGCCCAAGAGGGGCAATAGCTGTATTGTTCACTTGTAGCATATACATCAGACAGAATGTTGTACGAGAGCACAGTAAATGTCCCTGAGGACGAAATGCGACCATCCAAATCTGGATGCCCAGACACATCAACTCCACCCGCAAAAATCAAACGTCGTGGAGTGGGTGATGGGGCTGGAATCACACGAGAAGTTAGTAAGGTATTGGCAGGTCCCACAACTAACTTTGTTTCAGCATCTACCACAACACACTCAAATTTAAGGACATGACCAATGTCATCAGCTGTTGGAGTATATGTCTTATTATATCCCACCTCAAACCATGTTTCACCACCACTCCTCTGAGTCACTGCAGCAGGATACAAAGCAGTGTTGCCATTTGCCAAGCTGGGATTTGATTGAGATGTTGACAAGCCCACATTACTACCAGTACCATTGAAGCGCCCAAAGATTTCTTCCTCCTCGTTTCCATTTTCATTCACAGCACTAGCTGCACGCTCATGAATAACACGATGATGCTGCCAGGCATCGGAAAAACACTTTGGAGAACAATGGTAGCTCTTAGCAAGAGGTAATTTTGCCTTAACACATCCAAGGCACTGTAATGTAGCCTGTTCAGTTGGGTGAATGCTACAAACTGCAACTTTTCTGTCACTTTGTACGCGATACCTGCATGGAAATCAATTGCTGGTGTGTGACAAAACATATTCACAACCACCACATTTTGAGGCATGCAGTTGCAGATTTCTGACTCACTGCTATCTTTGTAAACGCAAACATACCATCCAACAATCACTTAAAAAGTAGGCATATTAAAATAAAAAATGGTAAAAAGTTAAAAATTATAGCTCTTGATCACTAGCAGGTGCCATATACTACCATGAAAAAAAATTAACAAAAAAAATAGAAGTAACTTGAGCAGGAAATTCAAATATGAACTCTACATTACCCTGGAGATCACAAGGTGAGTGAAGCAATCATCTCCTTAAACAAAGTATTTTAAGAAATAAAAGGAATTCTCAATAGCAAAACGATGAGCTTCCTCTTCTTACATGTTCAGGCAGGCGTCTGTGTGCAACACCAAATGTTACCATCAAACCGGGGGATAATCAAGCACCTAGCTAAGAAGAAGTTTGTCTGAAACTGCTGTCACTGGATGGTGTGACACTAAGTTTTGAGATTATAAGTTTTACCACACCAATCAACATTGCTAATTGCAAACTTAACCCACTAATGTTCAAAGACATTTTGCGGCCAACACATTCAAAATCAACGAAACCTCAAAAAACCTCTATTTGAGCCTCAACTTACACCACCTAGCAATTTTCATAGCTACACGTGCATGAACACAATATAAATCATCACCAATAGCAGACCCGGAAAGAAGCCAAAAAGTCACGTGTAAAATTAATGCTCAGAAAAAACCCACCATATATATCTCAAGAAATGTCCGTCAATGGGGTTAAACTCAGTAACATCATCGGTAATAAGAGACGTATCAAGGCGCTTCAAAAGCACATATGGCGTCAATTCGCATCCCACAATAGGTATATCGGACGGCAGGTGCACCCGTAGCACAGTCAGCATTTTCCCCCAAACTCTCTCGAATTCAATGCGTCAATCTCTTCTATCGAGAACCCCAAAACAAAGAAAATCGAATATTCAAACACCAACTCCCGGCGGACTTGTGGCGGATCCGCCATCACCTGTGCACAGCGCCAATCGCCAGCCTTAGCACTCTCAGAACCCTTATAAATAGCAAAAAATAAAGATCAATTCAAACAAGAATTTGATAGGAACGGGGAATTTTGACGATCTTGGGGGAATTGGATTGGAATTGCTGAAAAATTGATAATTTAAAGGGAAATAATAGATTGGGGAGTAAGGATGTGCGTCTGCATGTGAATGTGGGGAAAGAAATAGTTATAGATTTTTAGAGAGAGAAGTAGGTGTCGGGGAATCGATTGATTAAAAGAGTTAGGGTTTTACAGCAAAGAAGAGAGGAAATTAGAGAGAGAGAAAGAAAGGGCCATTCCAACAAAATATTAATAAGAGAATAGAAGTGTTTTGTGAACGAAAAAACCAAAATATCTATCATCACACACACACATTAGATGTATATGTATATTATATGTGTGTGCATATATAGATCATAGATGTATTATGCTATATATATTTCTATATCTTGTTCATGCCAATGAATGGTTTTCTATTAGTTAGATTTTTTTAAGATATGTTTTTCTCGTGGATAAATAACTAAGAAATAAAGAGATAGTTCATAATTATAATTTGTTTGAGAACGTGACTTAAATAATTAATGTGTAGAAAATCAACAATAAACTTATACTATATATATGTATATATATGATATTAAACGAATATTGTAATTAATCGAACTCTAATTTCAAATGTTGAGTTGTTATATGTTTAATTGAAATTTATTGAAAGTTATATTTTATATTTCAAATATGAAAGTAGAATGTTTTCGATAGAAGCTTGAAATCGATTTTAAAATATTAATATGTTTGCAATTATGTAAAATATTTATTTATAACATAGTATGTGTACGTAGTAATTATTCAATTTTTGGGTCTACTGAATAAAAATCTGAATCAGCCATGGTGTTGAGGCAAACAAAAAATTTAGAAAAAATGATATTTTATACATAATCATCTTTTAATTGAATAAACTTGCCTAACCAATATTAATAAACTCACAATATTACCAGAAAGAAAAATCTTGGTTGTGGAGAACAAAGGTTTCTTTAACTCATTTGGTTGAAACTCAATTATGGTACAAGGATGATTGTTATTACAACTTTAGTCTAATGAATATCTATAGCAATGTCACTTTTTTAACCATTCTTATATGAATCACCTCCATTTACATGGAAAAAAGTGATGTGCCAAATTTGTTAATACAAGAAAAATTCACATCACCTATTTAAATGGTATTCAACCAAAGTAAATTTATTTCCCCTAACTTGCATCTGGTTGTCTAGTTGGTAAAGTAATAGTTTAAATGGCTCCACTAAAATTTAGCAACAATTCTACAAGGCAAGCAAGGTATTTTCACCCATGAGTTCAGCCATTGCTTTGTTTTTTTTTTGTTTTTAATTATTTATGCACACGCACATCAAGAATTTGTTATGACTCGAACTCCTGACCTTCCACATTATGTGGGAGATTTATGTCGCTGAACCACAGGCCACTCGGCTCAGCCATTGCTTTGTTGAGTGAAAAGAGATTAAAGCAAAATGTTTCTCCAAGAATCAGATGGTGTACAATTTATAACTGAAATCTGCAAAGCTCATACGACACTCGAATTCAAACATTATGATACTTGAGAACTGACAAATATGTTATAAGGATGAGAAACTCCATCTCTACTTTGAAATAGAAAGTAAACAATTTTACATCTGTCAACAAATTTTCATTGCAACACTCATAAGGATCAACCGTACGAGGATCCTGAATTATGCCAAAAAGAATTTATATTATGAACATTAATGCCAAATCAAGAGCCGGGGATTTATTTGGGAGGTTCATGGCAGAAATATGTGCATAAGCAATAGTTCCCTCTGCAAATTCCCAGCCCTTGTGGCTTTCCAGAGCATTTCTGCATGCATTTGTCTGAGTCACATTTGCCTGAAACAAACTTTACAAGGCACCTATGCTCCGGAATCCACACTGAAACTGCATTATTCAAGCCTGAGGCTGCAGAGGAGAAAGGGCTAATAGTTTTGTTTAGCAAAGAAAGAAAGACCACAATATTGAGCACAATTACATATCAAGATATATGAAAACAAAACTTCATATAATTTGGTGAATATATTGGTAACAATCAACAAAGGAAGAGCAAGGGAGATGATATACATATGTCAGTTAATGCCAAATGACATTAGGCCTATACCTCCTCCATGAGGTTCCACAAGATATGTAAATTCATTAGCATTTCTGACATCCACAAATATGAAATTCACATATTTTCTCAATTGAAAAACATATAAATAACAAAGTTCTAGAATGAGCGCAAACCTGAAGAGAAGGTGAGAATGATGAGGAAAATGATGGCAGCAGACACAATTTTCATTTTGAATTGAACTGGAAGCAGTCCAAAGTCCTGGCTCCAAACCCAAGTAATCTCTTCAAAAGCATTAGCTCAAAGAAGAGCACCACTGTTTGTCCCAAAAAGAAAATGGCCAGGGCCACTTTTTATACAAAAACAAGAAAATTTGTTACTTCACCAGAAAGATATCTGCTAAGGCACAAAACATTTGCATTTACAGTCAACATAAGCATGGGTAAGAAGTGCTTTTTTGACCAAAAGAAAGAATTTTTGCTGCATATTTAACAAGATGCTACCTGGGTTAAATGAAGCTGTGCCATAAGTACCCTGGAGAAGCTCACTTATGAAACACTAAACAAGTTCTTTACTTCAGCACAAGTTCTTTTCTTTGTGCCCACTCTTAATGCCAATCAATGTGGATAAACTTAGGTTGATGCCCTAATCCCTATTTGTTAGAATCCTACATATTTATATGTTTTGAAGCAACATGTTAATACTTGTTTCCTGTTCCCTACTCTCTTACCCATCTATCAGATGCAACATACAGTAAGGTAATGTACCTTAAATAGACCTTGTCTATAAAAAGACAACTAGAAAACATTCTAACAGCAATATTGGCAGCCCACACACTGCAATTTGATTTGGCAATTGGCTGATTACTCATTCAGAAAACAATTACAGCTTCCATTACAATTCATTGTCTGCTGAAAACAAGAAATGCAAATTGATGTATCAGAAGTTGAACATCTCAGATGGTTTGCTTAAAAGAAAAGTACTAATCTTGTTCTGTGGAAATTTAAGCAATCCACTCGCCTCCAAGTACGTCATACAACAAAAGTCACGAACAGATACATGCGATGACTCAAGATCGGAGCTTATCCTTTCATGTTAGTCCCACGTCCCATTCCCCACACATTGTGTAAGAAACTTCAGTCTCAATCTGATTTGATATGTTCCTCATAAAAGATATATAGTAATGATTAAAGGCACACATACAAAGTTCACTGTTAAAACAACCAACTCAGCCAAACGAATAAAAATAATCTACAGCTCATTCAGAAAAGTTTCTAATAACCAATAAAAACGTGAGATGCTAACATTCATCGTCAGATATCATTCTGCCCCGAAATTGGTCTAAATTATCAATTGCCAACTCCATCTCCGTTATATAAGTAAAGAAAGAAAGAGAAAATAAGTTTTGGGGAAACAATTTCCAAAAACAAAGGCCAAAAGGACAAGGAAACCCCAGCCACCAGCCAATCCTTAGTAACCACCCTTCAGATCGTTGACCACATCGTATGGGATCGGAGTGACAGTTTCTAGAGTTGCACCTTCCACCATGAAACCAGGTTTTGGCCCTTTTGGCTGCCTCTTCGTGCTAATAATTTTACCTTGTGCCTTCGCTTCAGCCTTTAACTGATCATTCTTTTTGATCCTCTGCAGGAACTCCTCATGGCAGCGTGATGGCTGAACATGCTCCACGCGGACGTGTATTCTCTTCTTAATGATTCTGTTGCCAACCTGAATTTGTAAACACACAATACCACTCAAGTTTAATGGTCTTTTAAGGTCAAATGAGATGGGATCATACCAGACAAACAATAACCAACATATGAAAAGGGAGAAAAGGCTAACCATGCTACAGCATGGGAAGGTTTGATAAACTCAAAGTCAAATTACTTCAAAGCTCATTCTCCTCTTTATATATAACTAGAAAAGAAGAATAACTAGTCTGAATAAGACAGACACAGGAGCTTGATAAAAGCTCCTTTTGGCAATAGCTGCAAATGCTTTAGATATATATATATATATATGACTCATAATGTCAGCCAATCAATAGGCAACACCATACTCCCTATTCCAATCAGTAGCCATATAATATTTCAGCCAACCCCACCACTATGGAACTTTCAGAAATTGATTGAAAAGTGCTCGAAACAAATGATATCCTATAACAGTAGCTATTCCAAAACCATTGAAACAACCCTTCAAATGTAATGAAATACCAAGTGCCAAAATTCGAATACCAATGGCAGTAAACAACAAAAACTTCCAAAGGTAAAGATCAAAAGGAATAAAAATATTAACAGTAAGAACATGAATCAAAAATCGAGAAGAGGACCCTAGTCTCAGACATCCAAGGAAGGATAAAAGCAGCAGAAGCTCTCAAGCCTGGCGAAGGCGAAAGCTCTCAGGCGGCCACTGCGAATGTTTTGAGAAACAAGCCTTAGAATTTGTCATCATAGACATCCAAATTAATCGAAACAAATCCATCAAAAAATAACCACTTGGAGTTCCAAACAAACTTATAAATTTCCATAAGAACAATACTGTCCCAGTACAGATGATACACTAATTGTTGACATGAACGCAACATTGGAACTCTCCACTTGGATATAGGCACTGCCACCAATTGACGTGACATTTTCCTTCTACACACTAATACTATCAATTCCAATTAAATAATGAAACTGACTATCATGAAAAAAGGAAAAAAAACGAAAAGAAAGTTAAACACATTAAATACGCTCTAAGAGAGATAGATAATATAAGAACATCACGTAAATGAAAAATAAACTGCATATATTAGCACATTAATACAGCGGATTATCATCCAAAGCTAACTCAACTTGCACCAAAACTTCCAATTCTCAACGCAACACACACACAAATAAACCACACCAGAATATACTAGTAAAACCGTAGAGCTACAAACAACTTCGCTCAGACGATAAATACCTGCTTGTTGACTTCAACTCCAATGGCACGCTTGGTGACGTTCCATACCCGACCCGTGCGACCATGGTAAAATTTGTGGGGCATGCCTTTATGGATCGACCCGTTAACTTTGACGTCTACATATTCTCCAATTTTGTAGATCCGAAGGTAGGTCGTGAGATGAGTCGGACCCTTCTTCCTGAACGGCCGCGCAAAGAGATCCCTCGTTCGCGACCTCAAACCGTGCCCCGCCGGCATTTTTCTGGTGCTGTGTGCGTGAAGTGTGAAGAAAAGCTGAAGGTCGACGAGGGAAAATGAAAATATAGGATTTAAAGAATAATATATAGAGAGGAATTAGGGTTTTATGACGGAAATGGGCCGGATGAGGGCTAAATTGGGCTTTTCTTATTAGAAATTGTTATTCTAAATTGGGGCCTGACATATATTTTTTGGTCCTAAGAAATATCTTTTTTGGTCCAATGTTATAGCTCTGGCCCAAGCCCACTATATTTTCTTCGTCAGTCTAAAGCTTACAAAGCTGAAAAGGGTTAGGGCTGTCAACGGGTCGGATTTGGATCAAATCAAAATAATCCGAATGCGAATCCGATAACATGTATATATAACCAAATCCGAATCCGAATCCGAGTCCTATCGGATCTATGCATGCTAATTTCATGTTCAGATCCAATAAAAATTCGAAACCCGATAAAAAAATCCGATCCGATAAGAAAGTAAAAAAAATTTTGCGTTCTTTAAATTTTTATATTATTAGAAAGAACCGTCTTATAAGACATGTTATATGAGATTTCAAGATTACCTTTTAATCCAAATATAATATTTACAAAGTTAAGAGAGCTCAAATTTAGATTTTTTTCATAACTTTTTATTATATCATTGCAAAAGCTAAAGATTTAAGGCATAATCAATGGGGATTGTATCAAATTGATCATTCGGTAATGTATATTTTACAGTGCATAAGCCATTATAAATTGTGTATTTAGGCTATAATATGAAACATACATATATATATAATTACTTTATTAAATTAATTGCTTCAAGGAAATAAAAAAATTAGGGGATTATCAATTATAATATCACATATATTGCATTCCAGTCAAAAGTCTTCATTAATATAATTTATACTATATAATTATCAATTTAATAATATATTTAATAAAATTCGGATTCAGATTTTTATCGGATCGAATTGTATAATTTCATATCCGATCCACTTATTTCGGATTATGGATATTTATAATCAAATCTGATCCATCGGACATTTTAATCGGATAAAAATTCTAAAATTCGGATCAAATTCAGATCGAATTCGGATTAAAATCCAATCCATTGACAACCCTAAAAAGGGTTATTATTCATTTATCATAAATATTTGCTAGTTGTGTGTTTTTTGATTTGAGTGCTGATCAATTTCAGTTTCTATGAACTTCACTCGGCCTTTGATGGTACTACGTTGATGGGATCCGTACTTGCGTGAATTGTTCAGGTCTCTAATATGTTCGTGGCTGAACACGAAAGTCTGAACATAGCATAACTGAAGGAGACAAAGTCGCCACTATTATTTCTTTTCTTTCTATCTATTAAGAGAGAGAGAGAGAGAGAGAGGAAAAAAAAAAAAAAGAAAGGAAAAAGGGTTATTATTCTCTGTTGCTTAACGAAAGCAGGGTTTTGAATAGGGCCGTGGGCCTCAAAATTGAGGTATGCCTTTATTCTCCTAAGATAGTATTTAATTGTTAATTAGCACATTGTTTAATACTTATATATGAAAATATAATGTTTTAAAACTTTTCGAAGAAGTGTATTAGAAAAAAATAGCTAGTGTAAATAAATTAATGAACTTTTTTTTTCTTTTTTTTTTTTTGTATATTTTTACCGTCAAAACAACTTTTTTTTAAAATATATGAAAATTCTAAAGTCTGAATTTTATAATCCCTAAAGTCAAGGTTAAGAGAAAAACCGTTGGAAAAAGTAACGTGGGGTGGAAACAAAATCTAGCCACATCATGCGTTTATCATACGTTTTGCGTAGTTATACTTGGTAGCATAAGCACGAAGGGCCGTCCACCTTAGGCTTGGGGATGGGGTGGGGTGGGGTGGGGTGGGGTGGGGTGGGGCGGGTTTTTGTTAAACCCGAACCCGCCCCGCACTCAAAAAAATATTTTAAAACCCGCCCCACCCCGCCCCGCGGGTTTTAGATCTAAAAATCTCAATCCGTCCTGTATTAAATATATAAAATCCGCACCCCCCCTGCTCCACCCCGTCTCTGCCAAATCTACAATAATTTAATACAATTTCAAACAAAACAATAACTTTGTCTTTATAAATATCATAGCCACAAAAATCAAACACAAATTTTGGTGTCTTTCAATAGTCCATCTAATATGTCAATTCACAACAATCTCAAAAAAGTTAAAATAATTTAACATAACAATATCCAAACACCAACAAAAAACTGAAATATAAATATATAGATTTAAATATAATTAAGTTATAAATACTTGGGGCGGGGTGGGGCGGATTGGTATTGAACTCGAACCCGCCCCGCCCTGTGCGGATCGAATTTTTACCCGCCCCATACGGGGTGGGTCGGAGCGGGTACCCGCGGGGTGGGTTGAAATTGCCACCCCTAGTCCATCTTGAGCTAAACTTTACTATAATTATTTAATTAAATTTATTTAAAATATTTAATTTTTTTATATTTTATAATATATTTTTTAAGTTTATAAAATGTTATATTTTATTTTAAAAATTAATTTTAAAGTATTTGTATGAAACCAAATTTTAAGCTTATAAGATTCATTATTAAGTAGTGGCAATTTTCTAATTAACATAATTAAAATTAAAGAAATTTGTTATAATTTTAGAGTAATAAAGTTAGAAATTCTTTACTTTTTTTGAAAATAAATTGTAAGACTTTAGCATATTGTTCTGAAAGCTTATAGTTTGTATCCAGCTAATTTTTTTCAAATTTAATTAAGTACATAAATATGCTATTCTATTTGAAATGTGATTAATTATATGTGAATGAATGCAATTAAGAAGTTCACAAAATAGGAAGAGATTAACTCTATAAAATCAAACAATGTAAAGTAGTAAAAGAGGAAATGAAATTAATTCGAAATTATACCAACTCCAATTCTTATAAGAGCCGCTTGACTTTTCCTATCAAAATTTTTAGCCACCTCTCTCAAATAAGACAAAATGTATACAGCCAAACAGTCCCTTTTGAGTGTATATATAAGAAGCCCTCATTTTGCTCTTCTCTACCATTCCTCACCGGCTCACTCCGCCATGGCCAATACCCTCCTCAAGCTCACATCCACCATTTTCACCATTCTCATCCTCTCATCAAATTTCATCTCAATAAATTCCCAAGAATTTTCAAGAAAACTTTCCAAAAAAGAAATGGGCCTCAAAAGAGAAAAACTCAGCCACCTCCGCTTCTACTTCCACGACATAGTCAGCGGCCGCAGCCCAACCGCCGTACGCGTCGCAGAAGCCGCCATGACCAACTCCTCAGCCACCGGATTCGGGGCGGTGGTGATGATAGACGACCCATTAACTCTGGCCCCAAATATGAGCTCCAAGATTGTGGGAAGAGCTCAAGGAATCTATGCCTCGGCGGATTTGGCCAACGTCGGACTTTTGATGGTCTTAAATTTCGCATTTACTGAGGGGAAGTTCAACGGCAGCACGCTCAGTATCTTGGGGCGGAACGCGGTGTTTTCCGGCGTGAGGGAGCTACCGATCGTCGGGGGCAGCGGCGTTTTCCGGTTTGCTAATGGGTATGCTGAGGCGAGGACTCATGATTTCGACTTGAAGACTGGGGATGCTGTTGTTGAGTACAATGCTTATGTCTTCCATTATTGAGATGTATGTTGGAATTGTTGTCAATTTTCTAAGTGAATGTCATTTATATTAGTCATGATTGTCTTTGTATGATGGCATCAACCACATGATTTACATAAAATTCTAAATTAAATTTAGATCTAACCAATCTCATAATAAGTATTATTATATTAATCTCGTCGAGTTCAATTGCACGAGTCTGTGACCCTAGCGGAGTGACGTGAGGGCTGAAGTAACCTCGATTACATGAATTATAATCCTAGATCGTGGTGTGTTTGAGACTGTGAGGTATTCAAAATAAATTGGAGACGATCTCCCTTTTCAAATTAGAAAAAAATATATATTATATTATATTAATGATATATATATATATATATTTATTCTATTTAAATATAAATTAATCACATAATAATATAATTTACTGATATTTTATTGCTAAGATGCCCAGCTTGCAACTATCAAGAATGTGCATGTTAATGTATAAATTACGATCATTCTAAACTCGAACTCGTAGCATAATTGATTATCTCATATAATGATTCATGTGCGACAAGAAGAAAAATATAGAGAAAGACATTAAGGGACAATGCTTCGACCATAATTATGCGTTGTTGTTGCTCAACCCGATGTAAATTTATAGGACTAACAATAGTTGAGCAACTCAAATAAATTCTCTGATTGAAAGAAAGACGATATAAAAGCAATATTGTTATCCGTACCTAAGTCAGGTAAATGGAGGGATCAATCGACCTGAGTTTTAAAAGTACTAGCAAATTATTGAGTACTCATCAAGAATTGAAATATCTTGAATTAACTATGTAATTTCTCAAATATTTCAACTTTCAAGTAAAATAAAATAAAGTAGGACGCTAACTCGTAATTGTCTGTGAACTAACTAATTGTGTAGTTAATTAAAATGTTGTGCATGCTACGTATAGTTAATTAAAATGTTTTTTAAAATGTGGTAGGTGATCTAATATGACACTATTGATCTATGATAATAAAATAATGCCTCTTATGTTTTTCTGAATAAATTATTTTTTGGTTCAATTATGAGAGGCTCATTTAATTAGTTATTGGTGTGACAAATTAACTATAGATTATTTGCTAAATTTTCTTCTAACTCAAGTCATCGGAAATTGTTTGCTCTCGCATAGGTAGATTGGTTAGGCGCGTGGTAGGCCGTTGGCCTTTAGATTTCATAAAATTATCATTTAATTATTATATGAGATCTTTAAATTTTCTATTTTATTAGTAAATATTTTTTTGTGTTTAAATCCCAAAACTCACATATAGAAGTGCAAGAGTGATGCCACAAAATCAATTAACTACTACTTATTTGAATTGCTAAAGTTGAAATCATTACTTTTGAAATAACCAAATATATATATATATATATGAAGTGGAAGAATTGATGGCGAAAAAGAGAATTCATTATATTTTTTTCTCTTTATAAATCGTGAATATAACGTCGATCTCCAAATTTTATTGTCTTGCCGTAAGAAAAAGAAAATTTGAAAAAAAAGAAAGATTTTTCTTTATTGAATGCATTCATTCAGTTTGAGTACTTTAGCATATCTTCTCATAGTAATTTCAACTCCACCAAAAACTTCATTCAAATTATTTAGGTCTACTCTTTTTAATTTACTTTTTAATATTCTTTTTCATGGTATGGTTGGAAATCATATAAAGAATATCTCATTGAATAAAAAATTGACTTTATGGGAAATTGGCCTATTTCCTACATGTACCAATTGAAATCTTTTGAAGAAAAAAAAAAATTAGACAGAAGAGTGGATACTTCTCATAGGAACCAAAAAGTGTAAAAATCCTATTTTTTTAATAATATAATTTAACTTGAGTTTCATCATACTAATTGCATAGAATATATATATATATATATATATAGTATTTCTTATGTCTAAATCAAAGGACTAAACATGTGCTATGGGCCAAGAATTTTTCCACAAGAAGACTTGGAACATGACTGCAAGTGACGAGTACTTTTGTCGAGCAAACTAGGGCAGGTCATCGATAGACGAACGTTAACGTGAAATCGGTGGTTGAGCAAGACCATAAACCTACGAAAAAGGTTACAAGTTTCGAATTATATTATCTGGACAAATCGTTTTGCTCCTAATTTATTCTCAGAAGACTAGTCTAAAAGATGGGTAGGCCAAGGACGACTACATATGAAAGCCAATAAAAGTTTCTATGCTTATGAATCAATTTCTAAGTCTTCCCCAACTTGGTCTATGATTGGTACAAAAGAATTAAATGATCCTTCCCATTTTTTGGTTTCCACATTGTGCTTTACGTGTTCTATGAGTTCACGGTACTAATAATTTCCTCAAAATCCTCCCCCCCCCCCCAACCCCCAACCATCAAGAAGTATGTTGCATTTATTGTCCGCATCATTTTTTGACTCGAGAACTAATAGCCCAATTCATGACGCTTACGGGGCACAACCACATCAAGTTGATGTAACCTTATACAGTACTTTGCACTGCCAAATGTATAAGAAAATAAAGTTACGTAAGGGTGTTCGCGGTTCGGTTTGGATCGATTTTGGAACAAAAACTAACCGATCCAAACTATATAATGTATATTTGATTGATTTGGATCGGATACATTTCTATTGTAAATCCGATCCAATCCAATCTAATCCAATTTAAATCGGTTTCGATTGGATCAATTAATTTATTTTTTTAATTGAAATATTTGACACGTTACTATTGATAATTAAACTAATTTAATCAGTTGATTTGTAAATTTTTAACTATCATATCACACTAATCTTGTGGAAGTAAGTTAAATTATGTAAGAACACACAACTATAAAGTTATATGTCCACAATAATTATTCCTATGTATTTGATTTTTGAAAGTAAAAAAAATCGTAGGTTTAGTTTATTTTAATTTATTTGTGTATTTTACAATTAAGATATATATTTTTTATATATTAGTATATAAATTTCGGTGCGGTTTGGATTAATTGGTTTTTGAGATTAAAATCGAAATCCGATCCAATTCGATCAATTCTTAGAAAACAAATCTAATTCAATTCAAAAAAGTTTGATTTTGATCGATTTCGATTTTTTGGATTGATTCATTGATTTTTTTTTGGATTGAATTGGATTTGAACATCCCTAAAGTTTCGCTTGTGCTAACAGTTATAACTTTTAGTCTAGTTATAAGCGCTTGATCCTAACAATGTATGCTTATTCATTTTAGGTAATGGCAATTTTTGTCATAAAATGTCTCAAATGTATTGCTTATAAGTTTTCTTTTTGATGTGTAAAAGAAATGTGGGGAAGTGACGATAGCTGTCACAACATAATAAGGTGTACAATTCAAAATGCCTTCAAAATCAAACTCCCTGTCAGTTTGTGCTGGGAGGACCATATTACAATACAACTAGCCTTTCATCTTTGGCTACAAATATATCATCATCAATGTTGATATTTATGAAAATGATTCTGACATCAAGAAATTGAGCGCGATGTGGCTTCATTATATGATTCTTTCTTTCAACCTCCTTTTAAAGTGACTTTTCAAGACAAAAATGGATCTTTATATTTGGCGAAGAATCTAACCATCATCAGCAATAATGTTGTTAAAATGAAAATATATATATATATATATTTGATGAGGGTGAAATCTGCTGGTCGCTGGATCAAATGATAGATTGGGGAGGTTCGATCTCTCTGGTTAATCTATGAATATAATTGGGTTGAGTCCTGCAATCACGAGCAAACGTCAGGCTAGTCGAGATGCCCTCGGCTAAAGCACTCCGACACTCAAGTTAGTACGGGGTTGACTAGATATAATGAGCAGCAGAGTGAGGACTTTGTGTATATAGAATAACATACCCTCAGTAAGGCTGGAAGGGAGGTATTTATAGCCTTCTCTTGGTGGGGATTTGTCTGAGATGCCATTTGCATGTAAGAAAGATCCTTGTCCTTGCATGAGGGGAATTAGGTCATCTCCCATTCATGTACTATTCCAGGCGGCTGCATCTCCATATTTCATGGACAGAATAGTACACTGCAGCCGTGCCCCCTGCTTAGTGCGGTTGTATGGGTGCTATTAGGGCGGCACGCGCCATTAATGCGAAGGCAGCAAGCCTGTCAAGGCATTTAATGCGGCAGATAGTTGATTCTGCGCCAAGTCGACCTCTCTGGTCGGTAACAGGGTCGATCCTACAATGAGTTGGCGTGCGGAGTAAGAGGTGGCCGAGCGCCATGGTCGAAGAGTCGACCAGACGTCCCAGTTTGCGGCTTGGTCGAATGGCCGGCTCAATGAAGCTAGAGTATAACAGGTCGATCTGCTTGGTCAACCTAAGCCATCTGAAGTTGGTAGCACAATTGGGCCCTAAGGATGAGATGGGCCAGTTGCTACATCTTTAAGTCTGTGGTGTTTGGGCTGAGCCCATTGGGCTATCCCATATCATGAGTCCCCCCACTTTTGAATGCTGAACGAGATGATCGACGAGAAGGATTTGGGAGTAATTCTGTTGTGCAGTTATGCGGGTTCATCGACGAGGGTTTTTGAAAATTGACTTAGGTTTTGCGTATTTAATACAACCGTTATATCGTGCCGGGCATAGCGCTGAACGGCAGTTATACCATTATTGCAACCGCTTGGGTTTCCTACTCTCGGGTGCTTATAAATAGGCATGGTTAAAGTTTCAATTTTTACTTTTACTGCTTTGTGTTTGGTCGAACTCTGAGCCACTAGTTTCCCTGCTATTACTTTGTGCCTTATTTCATCGACAAAGAGTAAGTCTCTTTCTTTGTTTTCCTTGGCGTTCTTCGTTTGCTGTAGAAATGTTGCATTTGTTTGATTTTGAGGGTTGTCATAGGGGGGATAGCGAGGTTACTCATTCTAATAGGCCTGAGGGTTCATAAGAGGAGTTGAGTAGCTCGAACAGTGACAACTCAAGTTTTAGTAGCTCGAGCAGCAACCGTGCTGGTGGAGGGGGTGACGCTGGGCCAAGCCAGGCAGCTGTATCATGTCCCCAAAGAGTATGAACTTTTAACGCCTGGGCCCTCTGGTCGGATGCATCGATCCCCGATTGGGTGTATAACTGTGTTCGAGGATGCCTTTAGATGTGGCCTTAGGTTCCCCTTAGGTGGTCCTGTAGTTGACCTGTTTATGGGTTTAGAAGTGTGCATAACCCAATTGCTGCCAAATTATTTCTATACTATTTACTTTGTCGTTCTAATGCACATATTCGACTAGCCTGCCAACTTTGAAAACTTTTCCAATCTTTTTCACCTTCTGATGTCCCGCAAGTCGGGTAGCACCGACGAGTTGAGTTTTTATTATCTTACTGCCCCAACCCCGCCGTAAATTTTTTGTCACCCAGCCTCTTCCTATAGGCAACAGTGGAAGAAACATTATCTGTATGTTCGAGTCGCTGGGGGTTTCAATATTCCAAAGGGGTGGTGGATGGGGTATGTCGAGATACTGGGTAACCTAACCCCAACCTGGCCCAATACCTTTTTTTGGGACCTAGTCGAGTTTGGTCAGGTGGAGACCTCGATATTTATCGAGGAAAAAAGTTTGGTGTTAGCTGGCTTATCGCTAGCCCAGCTGAACTTGCCAGCGAACGATCGACTAGGTAGATTATGTTGTCGATGATTCATTATTTTATCTATTTTTCTGCTCGATTTTAACCCTTTATTTTTATTTTGCTTGGTAGATGGAGACGAAATCATGAACCAATCACGAGCCGAAGCTTTGGCGAGGGCCGAGATGAATGAGCAACGCCATTTGGCTACAGCAGCTCGTCGAGGGGTTGCTCTGGTCGCGGCATCGCAGCCCGAGACGATGACGCCTTTACCTTTGCCTACTCCGTCGCCTGCTCGGCCAGTGGCGACCTTAGGGAGTAGGATGGACCTGTTCCTAAGAGGACAACGGTCGAGAAGGGCAAGGGGAAAGCCACGGGGTCGAGCCAACCCTCTGGTTATGATATGTTTGGCCAGCGCGGGGATAACGTGTTATTTTAGCTGCCAAAACTGCCATCGCCGAGGTTCGGAACAGAGCTGAGCATGGCTGTTTGCAACTCTTTGTTGATGGAGACTGCGGGGCTAATTGGGGCTGCTTCGCTAAAGGTGATGATGGCCGGATTGTTTGTGCCGACCAGAAGAAATTGATTGGGTTAAGCCAGGATGTTGCGCTCAGGGCTCTAGCCTTCCACTCAAACATGGTAAGGCTCTGGTCGATTAAGTTGTATCGTCGAACTTTATTCTTCGATCGAATATTATTTTCTTATCAGGAATGCTGTTTTTTAGGTGGGCCAGCTGGGCTACCATTTCTATAGGAGGTCAGAGCTAGCCCTTGCTGACCGTGAGCATTTGCAAGAGGGCAGAGACATAGAGACTCTGAAAGCTCAGCTCGAGTCTTCCTAGACCAGGGTCGAGGAGCTGGCCAAGGAGGTCGAGGAGCTCAACACTCAGCTCTAATTGAGAGATAGTCAGCTGGTCGCCTCCGTTGAAGAAAAGACCAGGATGGACTGCTCAAGCAGGCCAAAATAGATACGCAACACGGTTATGAGTCTGGTCGGACGGTCGGTTGGAGGGTGGTGCTCGATGAAGCTCGGGCTGAATTCTTCAGAAAATTATCGCTGATGCGGCGAGAGGCCATGCAGCAGTTTATGCTCTGCTTGGCGTTCCAAGACGCGAGCGTTGTGTTTTCTTTAGACAACGTTAAGAATGCATTTGACAAGGCGTTTAAGCAGTTACAGTTCATGGGCTATTCTTTTCGACCTGAGGATAGGGATCGTATTAGCCCTATTATGGATGAGCAGCTGCAGCCGTACTTGGAGGAATAGGGGGCCAACGTTGGAGAGGGGACTGCGGAGGCTCCTACGGTCGAGGGAGTTGCGGAGGCTCCACCTACCGCGCCCTTGACCGAGACGCAGAGGAAAGCGGCCAAGGTAGCAAAGAAATTAGATGAGGTCGCCAAGGAATTCGCCTTTGCAAGTGAGTTTGCGTTCGAGCTTCGAGACGGCATGGTCGATGTTGCCGCTTACCTACCTCTTGTCGGAGGAAGTTTTCTGGCCGACAAAGCTGGGCCATCTCAATCGACGACTGCCGCTGTTCCTGTTGCTGTTGCGATGCCCAAGCCGAGGGCGAACAGCCCCGCAGTGGTTTCTATTGTAATTCCCTCGAGCGATGAGCTTGATTAGGCAATTGAGCAGGGTGCTCGAGGAGTGCGCGATGAGGGCGCTATGTCGAGCTGATGCTACTCTTCATGATGTATTTATTTATTTTTATTATTTTTTTGTTGTAATTTCAAATGTTGAAATTGGGAATGTTGAATTTGAATAAAGTACTCTTTACTGCTCCTTAAACATACTTGTTTTGTCGAATGACATGTGCTCTTTTATTGCTCTTTGAACATATATGTTTTGTCAAATGATAGTGATTGTAATAAGCCGTTTGGTTTAATGAAGGTTGTCCTTGAGTCTTTGTGTCGTCAAATGAACTACGATGACCTAAATCGACACACATTTTAATTCACATTATGTGTCTTCAATTTATCAGCTTGAGGTCCCTTTGATTGACTTCGGGGTCGATTGCAATCGATCAAGTCGATTGCTTAGCCTTGACTATGAAGCCTGCTAGGTCGACATCGTGCTCAACAATAAACAAGTCTTGGCTGTGAAGCCTTGAATTGGCGGCTAGAAGCCTGGTTGGTCGACTATGGGGTCGACAATAAATGACCAACTCATGCAAGTAGGTATTTGCGAGAAGTGTCATAAATTTTCATTCCTGCGAGGAAATATAATAGAGGCCAGTAGCCTTTTTATAGATAGAATTTCTTTAGATTAACAGCTTTCCAAGGTCGCGGTAGTGCATTGCCTCGCGTATCTGCTAGTCGATATGTATTATGTTTTGACACTTTGACCACGGAGTAAGGTCCCTCCCATTTTGGGTCGAGTTTTCCCATATTTCTCGATACTTCGACTTTCTTGAGGACTAGGTCTCTGACTTTGAAACTACGCGGTCGAACTATTTTATTGTAACGTTCTGTCATTTTCGATCGGTATTGTTGCATTGTGTTGTAGGCTGTGTGTCATATCTCGTTGATGGTGATGAAGTTGAGGGCCCTTTCCATCATGTTTCTGATCGGGTTATAATGGATCACTCGGGCCGTGTGCTGCACCAGCTCAAATGGAATCACTGCTTCGGAGCCATAGACCAAGCTATAAGGGCTATGGCCCATGGCTATTCGAGGTGTGGTTCTATATGCCCACAACACTCCGGGGAGGTTGTCCGCCCAGCTCGCTCTTGTTCCCTCTATTTGAGCTTTGATGTGGTTGAGAACTGTTCTGTTCATGACCTCTATCTGGCCATTAGCATGGGGGTTTCCTACCGAGGTAAAGTGTTGGGAGATTCCCAAGGACTCGCACCATTTTCTCGTGTTCTTGCTTTGAAATTGAGTCCCATTGTCTGAGATCAGGACTTTGGGCAGGCCGAAATTATAGATTATGTTCTTCCAGATGAAGCTCTTGATAGCCGCGTCGATGATCTTTGGAACTGCTTTCGCTTCGACCCATTTAGTGAAGTACTCGATCGCAACGATAATAAATTTTCATTGGTCGGATGTTTTTGGGAGAGATCCAACTATATTGATCCCCCACTAGTCGAATGGCCATGTGATCTGGACGTTCACCATCGATGCTAGGGGCTGGTGCGGCATGTTCAAGTGAAGCTGGCAGGAAGGGCATCTTCTGGCGAAGTCGATCGAATCATTTAATAAAGTAGGCCAGAAATATCCATATCGAATGATTTTGTGGGCCAGGGACCGACCTCCAGAGTGATTACCATAAATGCCAACATGAATCTCGTGCAGGACTTTGTTTGCTTCGTCGGGTGTTAGGCATTTAAAAGGTGGTCCTGATAGAGACCTCCTGTAAAGTTGTCCGTGCTCGTCAAGGGCGAACTTGGATGCTTTCCCTCTGAGTTCACGGGCCTCATTCATGTCTTCGGGGATTGTGCCTTGTCTTAAGTAGAGCTTGATTGGGTCATGCCAGGAAGGAGCTGCCTCCTCTATACTTCTGACGAGAATATGGTCGCTAGTATGGATAGACGGTTTACTGGCCATGAGGAACGTTATGGTCTTTCTTTGGTTCCTCTTGTGGAGCTGGAAAATTTTGAGAGTACGTTTGCTCGCTTATTTTCCGCTAGGGGTACTTGGCTTAGGGTGAAGCTCTTGAACGACCGCTGCAACCGTTTCACCTTGGTTAGGTACCGACTCATCTTGGCCTCTTTGGCTTCGAAATTTCCTTCAACCTGTTCTGCTACCAATTGAGAATCGGTGTTGCGACTAGCTGCTCGACACCCCGAGCTGCTGCCATGTTCATCCCGGCTATGAGAGCTTCATACTCTGCTTCATTATTGGTGACCAGGAAGTCGAGTTTTATTGCAAAATCGTACTCTTTAGCGAGTGGGGAGCGGATTGAAACACCAATTCCACCTCCCGAGGTAGTTGCTGAACCGTCGAGTGTAATGTCCAAACAGAGGAATTCTGGACGAATTGCTTGGGGAGGTCGAGCTTTTTGGCAACAAAATCGACTAAGACTAGTACTTTTATAGCCGTTTGTGGTTGGAATGTGATGTCGAACTCCCCAAGCTCGATGGCCCATTTTGTGAGTCGACTTGACGTATCTGGTTTTGACAATACTTGCTTCAACGACTGATTGGTCAACACTACGATCACATGAGACTATAAGTAAGGTTGTAACTTTCGTGCTGCTGTAACGAGGGTGAGGGAAAACTTCTCGATCTCCAGGTAATTGTGCTCAGGCCCTTGCAAGGCTTTACTGCAGTATACACAGGTCGATCAGTTTCATCTCTCGTTAAGGCCAAAACTAAGCTGATCGAGGCGGTGGACACGGCTAGGTAGAGTTGCAAAACTTCTCCTAGCTCGGGCTTGGTGAGCATGGGTGGTGAGGAGAGGTATTGCTCCAGTTCGATAAGAGCTTGGTCACACTGTTCGGTCCATTGGAACCCCAATTGTTTTGCATTTCTCAAGATTTTGAAGAAAATGAAGACTCTTGTTGGCTAGCCTCACAACGAATCTGCCGAGGGCTATTATCCTGCTAACCAGGCGTTGCATGTCTCGGACTGTTCGTGGCGGGGCGATGTCCATTACGACCTGGATCTTTTGTGGGTTTGCTTCGATCCCCCTTTGACTGACCATGTAACCCAAGAATTTACCTCCTTGAACCCCGAATGTGCACTTGTTGGGGTTGAGTTTCATACCGAACGCCCTTAGTATAGAGAAGGTGTGGTCGAGGTCGATCAGGTGGTCCTCAGCTTTCTTTGTTTTTTATGATCATGTCATCGACGTAGACCTCTATAGATTTTTCGATCTCGCTTTTGAACATGAAGTTGACTAATCTTTGGTATGTTGCCTCAGCATTTTTGAGTCCAAAGGGCATGACTAAGAAACAAATACTCCATTGGGGACAACAAAGGAGGTATTGTCCCTGTCCTCGGGTGCCATGAATATTTGATAGTAGCCTTGAAAGGCATCCATCGTGCTTAGTAATTCACATCCAGCTGTAGAATCTACTAATAAATCTATGCGGAGCAGGGGATAAGGATCCTTAGGGCAAGCTTTATTCAAATTAGTGAAATCAATATACATACGCCATTTTTCCTCATTCTTAGGGACGAGTACAACATTATAAATCCAAGAGGGATATTGAATTTCTACAATGTATCCTGCCTCTAGTAGCTTGTTGACCTCTTCTTCGATGATTTAGGACCTCTCAGCATCGAAGGTTCTTGTCTTCTGCCTCACCGATTTGTAGGAAAAGTCCACGTTGAGACAATAGACGATAACACTCGAGTCGATTCCTTGGAGGTCGGAGGCTTTCCATGTGAACACATCAATGTTTCTAAGGAGAAAATTGACCATGAGGCATTCCAGGTGGTGGCCCATATCATTTCCGATTCGAGTGGTCTTGTCGGGGTTTCCAGGTTCTAGCTCGATCGTTTTAAGTTCCCCAATAGGCTCGACCCAGGTGTCCTCCAGTTTTCTCTTCTTAGATGAATGTCTCTCTTTGGGTTTCGCTACAAGGGTGTCCCCCGAGGGCTTCAGCTGAGGTCGAGTCTTCTGCTCGTTTGACTCGACCGAAATGGTGTAGCAGCGCCAAGCTTCCTTAATTCACAAAAGCTCTCCTACTCCTACTGGGGCTGGGAATTTGATCTTCATATGGTAGGTCGAGACAATGGACCTGAAGTCGTTAAAGCAGGTCGACCAATGATGACGTTGTAGGCGAAGGGAGGGTTGACTACAAGGTAGTTTATCATCAAGGTTCTACTGCGAGGGGCTTGTCCAAACGATGTAGATAGGTTAATGGATTCCTTCGGGATGATCTCGGACCCCCCGGACCCGACCAACGGTGTCCGAACTGGCTTAAAATTTAATTGCCCCAAATTTATTCTTTTCAAAGTGGATAGAAATATGATATTTGTAGAGCTGCCATTGTCAACTAGGATCTTCCTTACTTCAAAATTGGCTATCTCGAGCATTACCACCATAGGGCAGTCTATCTTTTAGTCAACTCCTATGTTCTCTAGATGATCGAGGTCGGACTCAGTAAAGGAAATTGGTTCCCGCTGGTTGAGAGCTGGAAAATCGTCTCAACCTGGGCTGATTTGGTCGATTCTAGTCGCCTTTCGGGTCTGTTTTCTAGCAGACTTTGAGTCCCTCCCAGTGGGACCTCCCGTAATCATGTCGATGACCCCTCTGATGGGTGGGTGGGGATCATGGGCAGGTTTCTTCCCTTTATCTTCTATCCTCAGGCTAGCCGACCTTTCTTTATGGAGAGTCCGATCAATTTTGCCATCTTCGCGTTTGGCATGCTCGTCGACGTATTTTTTCATGTGGCTCTACCTGATCAGTCTTTTGATCTCATCATGCAAATTGAAACAATCTTCTGTGTCATGGCCCTTTTGCTTATGAAAATGATAGTATTTCTTCGACTTTTTCATGGCTTTGATCTCAGTCAGCTTCATGTGTCTCTTAAGGAGGTTGTCATGCTGGATAGCAAACAACACCTCATTCTTCGGGAGGTTAAGCGGGGTGTAATCATGGAAGCATTTGATTGGGGATTGACGACCCTCCCTGTACTGGTGGTCATCTTTCTCCTTACTCTTCTTCTTATCGACCTCGGGATTACCATATTTCAGTCTATTCATCTCCTCTTGGGTCATGTATCTTTTCGCAAGGTCGATGAGCTCCTCCATCGACCTGGGCTATTCGCGCACCAACGCATTGGCACATTCCGTGTGTCTAAGGCCCAAGAACAATATGTCAATCAGGAACTTGATCTGGGGGCTATCAATCTTCAACACTTCCATGTTGAACCTGGTATAAAAGTCTTGAAGGGATTCTCCTTCATTCTATTTCACCGTGTGTAAATGGGTATGTGGGAGCTTTGCCTTCCTCCTGCTCGCAACTGGTGTAGAAACTCATTGCATAACTGGTCATACAAGAATATTGAAGCCGATTCCAGCTTAACGAACCAGTCAAGCACTATCCCCTGAAAGGTTGTTACTAACATCTTAGCGTGGATGTAATCGTTGTGCCCGTGCAGCTGCATCATGTGCTCAAACTGCATCAAGTGCTCGTTTAGGTTCGATAAGCCATCATATCAGGGTAGACCTATTGGGACCTTTACATCGACGGTAATGCGTTCGTCGATAATCTCCTGGATGAATGGTGAGTCCCTCTCTCTTCGAAACCTCGGCGGTCCTTCTTGATAGTAATTTTTCTTTCTTCATCGAGATCTTTTATAATTGTCTGTTCAGTTGTTGGACTTGGTGGGATACTTCTTCCCATTCTTCCATGTCAGCATGGGATACGTTTCTATTCAAGTGAGGTCTCGAGCGCTTGACCTTATCATGCTGTGGGGCTTGGAGGGGTCGAATGCCGTTAATCAATTGAATCTGCAACCTTCTCGCGGGGCATGGGTCGGACCACTTCCCTTGGAAGATGGCTTGGGCTAACCTCACGTCTCGATGGAGGCCTTCTGGACTCTAGTCGGTCTTGATTTTCTTTGGGTGGTCTCTACTCTTGGGGCACGGGCTACGGAGTTGCACTGGCTGCTTGCTCTGGTTGCACGACGTGTCAATTCAAAGCCGTCGAAAGTTGAGCTGAAATCTAGGCTGATATCTACTCGCTGATGAGCTGCATCAATTAGGGCATGGTCAAGATGACCACCTCTTCTGGCTGGGCGCTTGACCATGGTGGGCCAATTTCTTGCTGAGGTCGAGGCGGGGGAGAGCTAGACCTCCTGTTTTCTTCTCTTCCTGAGGGGACTCGCCTGGTGTTAACCATTTTCAATTGTGGACTCAAGTGTTCCTATAGATAGCTCCAAATGATGAGGGTGAAATCCGCTGGTCTCTGGATTAGATGATAGATTGGGGAGGTTTGATCTCTCTAGTCGATCTATGAATATAATTAGGCTGAGTTCTACAATTACAAGCAAACGTCAGGCTAGTCGAGGTGCCTTTGGCTAAGGCATTCCGACGCTCAAGTTAGTATGGGGTTGACTAGATATAATGAGCAGCAGAGTGAGGACTTTGTGTATATAGAATAGCATACCCTCAGTGAGGCTGGAGGTGAGGTATTTATAACCTTTTCCTGGTGGGGATTTGTCTGAGATGCCCTTTGCATGTAAAAAGGATCCTTGTCCTTGTATGAGGGGCATTAGGTCATCTTTCATTCCTGTACTATTCCAGGTGGCTACATCTCTAGATTTCATGGACAAAATAGTATACTGTAGCCGCGCCTCTTGCCTAGTGCGGCTGTATGGGTGGTACTAGGGCGGCACGCGCCATTAATGCGGAGACATGTAGTTTATCAGGGCATTTAATGCAGCAGAGAGTTGATTTTCCGCCAAGTTGACCTCCTGGTCAGTGAAATGGTCGATCCTACAATGAGTTGGTGCGCGGAGTAAGAGGTGGCCGAGCACCATGGTCGAATAGTCGACCAGCGGTCCCAATTTGTGGCCTGGTTGAATGGTCGCCTTAATGAAGCCAGAGTATAACAGGTCATTCTGCTTGGTCGACCTAGGCCATTTGAAGTCGGTAGCACAATTGGGCTTTAAGGATGAGATGGGCCTAATGCTACATCCTTAAGTCTATGGTCTTTGGGTCGAGCCCATTGGGCTATCCCACATCAATATTATTTTGAAGTGATTATCAAATGGGCTAGTAAAATTAGGAGTGTTCACAATTCAGTAAACCAACCGAACCAAACTAAAATCAAAAATTCGATTTGAACCGAATACTGAACAGAAAAATTAAAAAATTCGGTTTAGTATTTGGTTCGATTTCGATTTTTTGTACCGATTTATCGAACCAAATTGAATTACCGATTTTTTTAAATATATATAATTTATCTATACTATATATAAAGAACCAACATCTTAGTAGTATGTTTTTAAATAAATTGACAAAAATATCCAACTTTATAAAATAATGACAACGTAGTTTTTCTGTTCTCCTTTCTCTTTATAACTTTTTTTCCTTTGGGGAGACTATGACCCTGTTTCTGAAGATGTTTTTGTAGCTCCATATATTTTCTTATACTCTTCAAAAGTTTCTTGAAGAGCTTTGTTAACCCGATCACACATGTCCTTTCCCAATTGACCCACATACATTTGAGTAAGAATGAAGAAAACAAATTTCAACTTATGTCGAGGATCAAAAGCCGCAACCACAAACAACAACATGTTCATTTTAGTAGGATCTCCCCAATACTTATCAAACTTTGCTTTCATTTTTTTTGCTACTTCTAACAAATCATAATCATCACCCGACTCCCATTGTTTTATCAAAACATCAATATCACTAATTTCATCCGTAAATACATTGGAAGTCACAAACTTTGAGCCAGAGATTCTTACAGTCATTTCATAAAAATGTTTCAACACTTTCACCACTCTATCAATCACATACCAATCATCATTCGTGGGAAGCCCTACCTTACCATAAGGTCCTTGAGGACCAAAGTCATCAAGAAATTCTTTTTCACATATTTCATATCTATCAAATACACCTTGAAAAAGCAATGCAGTCTCAAGCATAAAGTAAGAAGAATTCCATCTAGTTGGACAATCAAAGCTCAACAATTTCTTACTTTCTACTTTTTCCTCAACAGCATAATCTTTGAACTTTTTCCACCTAGCCGGTGATTGTCTCAAATACCTCACCACAGTGCGAACACGCTCAAGTGACACACCAGCACTCGTCAGTCCATCTTTCACAACAAGATTAATAATATGAGCAATGCACCTCATATGTAAATATTTACCATCACAAATTGACTTCTTCCATGCTAGAAATCTTTTTCTCAAGTATGATACGGCAGTATCATTGGAAGAAGCATTATCAACAGTAACGGTAAATACACTATCAATACCCCAATCAAGCAAGCATTTTTCAATCAACAGGCCAATATCTTCCCCTTTATTACTAGAGCACGGAATAAAATTTAAAATCAACTTATGCAACTTCCAACTTTCATCAATGAAGTGAGCATTCAAGCACAAATAATTGATTTTTTGATTAGAAGTCCAAGTATCTGTTGTGAGAGACACCCTTGCTCTAGATTTTTGGAAGTACTCCTTTAGATCCTTTTTCTCATTATAATACAGTTTCAAGCAATCTCTAGCAACTGTAACTCTAGATGGCACAACAAATTGGGGAGATGAAACAGAAGCATACAATCTAAAGCCTTCACCCTCAACAAACCTAAAAGGCAATTCATCCATAATGATCATTCTAGCAAGAGCCTCCCTAGTTGCTTCTTGGTCAAATTTACAAGGGGCATTAGTGTGAGATGACATATCTTTCAAATCCACACTTTGAGTGAAACTATTGATAGTGTAGTTATCACTCTGTTTATTAGGATTTTTCTTACAAGCTTTTAAATGATTTTTCAATCCAGAAGTACCATTTATCGAAGTATCAGCAGCATAATCTTTTCCACAATAGTTGCATTTACCCCTCCTTTTACCATTCTTATCAAAAAATGAGGTAAAATATTTCCATACCTCATACTTGTTTTTGAATCTCCAGAGGGCTCCTCCATTGTGTTCTTTCTCCTTTTCTTTTTTTGAGAACTAGTAGGAGGATTACCACCTCCAACTCCAACTCCAACTCCAACTCCAACTTCAGATGATGAACCACCACTATTCTCAGGTTGTTCCATGTTGGCATGTGCTAGGAATTCCATCTCCTCATTTTCTAGAATAGTATCCATAGTAGTGATATAATAAATCTGTAACAACAAAAAAGAATCAAATTTAATAGCACATTAATGAAAAAAATAACTAAACTTTTGCACAAAAACATGAATATGTAACAACTAACAACAAAAAAGAATCAAAATTACATAGCACATAAGCACATTAATGAAAAAACAACTAAAATTTTGCACAAAAACACAATACATAATCCATAGTAGTGATATAAATTTAATAGCACAACAAAACATAATCAAATTTAATAGCACATTAATGAAAAAAACAACTAAAATTTTGCACAAAAACATGAATATGTATCAACTAACAACAAAAAAGAATCAAAATTACATAGCACATAAGCACATTAATGAAAAAACAACTAAAATTTTGTATAAAAACACAATACATAATCTATAGTGGTGATATTAATTTAATAGCACAACAAAAAAGAATCAAAATTTAATAGCACATTAATGAAAAAAACAATTAAAATTTTGGACAAAAACATGAATTTGTAACAACTAACAACAAAAAAGAATCAAAATTACATAGCACATTAATGAAAAAAACAACTAAAATTTTGCAGAAAAACACAATAGATAAATATAATAGATCTATTTGGGAATCATTCACATATTAAGATTTGGAATTAAATTATAAAAAATAAAAAAAAGAACAGAGAGGTTGAAATTGTTACTATCCAGAGGGCTGGGGGGTGCTGTGCTGCCGGTCTGGTTCGTCTGGAAGAGGGACAGAGGGGAGAAAGGGGCTGGCTCCTGGCTATCGCCTGTTGCTGTTGTTCATGTTGCCCGTTGCTTGCTGTTGTTGCCTGTTGCTGTTGCTGCTGTTGCCCGCTGGACCGCTGCTGCTGGCTGCTCCGCTGGACGCCTGGACTGCTGCTGGCTGCTCCGCTGGACCGTTGCTGCTGGCTGCTGCTTTCTCCTTTCTCTGTCTGTGCGGCACTGCGGCGGACGGACTGTGGTCTGTGTGTGTGAGTTGTGAGTCTTGTGAGTTGTGAGTGTGACTGTGTGACAGTGTGAGTGAGACTGTGAGAGTGATGAGTGATTTTTACTTTTTAGGAGCTTTACTTTAGACTTTAGAGTCTAGATTTTAGAAATTAAAAATTTAGAATGGTCAAAATTAGTCAAAATTAAAATTCAAAACTTAAATAATGTCATCACTTATTTGAATAGAATATTAACATTTGGAATTATTTATATTATGTCTACACTCTACACATTTAGAATTTAAAAAATAATTTAATAATTCACTAATATAGTTAGAACTTAGAAATTAGGATATAATTTTTATAATTATCAATTATAAATTATAATTCATCTATTATAAAAAATATATATTTAAAATATTATAAATTTAAGAAGATAAATAAATATTTTAATTATTTTTTGTTATAAAAATTTTACTACACACATAACACATTGAATGTACTAAAATTGCTAGTGTATAAGACAATATTGTTTGTTTTCTCATCTCCAATTTTACTTTTTTTTTCTCTCAATTATTTCACCTTATCAAAAATTTCATTTTTATCTATCCCAAAAACTTAAAAGTACATTACCGTTTTGAAAAATTACACCTAAACTAAAAAAAAAAAAAAAAATCGGTTCGGTTTAACTGGAAAAAAGTTCGGTTCGGTTCGGTCGGTTTCGGTTTTTTCTGAACACCCCTAGGAAAAATGGGTGAAGTATTGCTCCTGGAAAGTAATAAAATACCATCAACCACCATCACGTAAGGAGAAAAAGACGGTACGGCCCAAATCAACTCATAATCCTCTTGGCGACTTTGGTGTTCATGGAGAATGGTCCACTCCAAATGAGGCATTGTTTTCAAAACTTGGAATTCCTGGGAACTTGAGAAAAGAAACTTATTTGGCGGCATTTTTGGCTTGTTGGCTTTGCTCGTTTATTCTTCCTACCAATGATGTTATTCAATACGCCCCAGCACTTTCAAGATAGCCTGCATCATGGCCACCAGTAGGAAGGTTAGTCTTGCTATTCCAGTTTTAGCTAGCATCTACAATGATTTAAATAAAATTTTAGGTTCCCCAAGGTCGAGTCGTGTCCATTCTTCTTTTCCCATCCACTTTGTCTATGCTTGGTTGGCGCACTACTTCAAAACACACTATCCAGTTTGACAAGGAATGTGTGGCCCAAAATGACGATTTATTCCGGTGAAGGAGGCACAAAATATTATGATTCAAAGGAGGCTCGCAAGAGAATTCACAAAAGGGAATTTGTTTCTTGGACTTGCACCATGATTACTAAAGATAAAGAACTTTCATATTTTGATGATGGGAAGGCTAAAGAATTAGTTCGGGTAATCGGGTTCAAGGGGGGGAAAAAAAGAAAGAGGAGGAGGAAGAGGAGAAGAAGAAAGCACAAGTTGCAATTTTTTTAGTTCTTTAACTAGGAAATCAAGACAATTAAATTATTTTCAAAATATTCATCAAAATTCAAAAGTACACAACATTGCACCAGATCACCCCAAATCATAATTGTTATAAATTATCTCCTTCTTTACCACATGCCATGATTGATAATATAAAATCCCAAATCCAAATCTTAGTTGAACATTAAATATAAATAAAAATAACAAAAGTTATAATTTTAAGAAAATATAATATTATTTATTTTAATTAAATGGTTGGCTTGGGTCGAGTCGATGAATATGAAATTCGAGAACCAAACCAAATGTAATCGGGTTTGATCGGATTTTACCCGATCAAACCCGATTACCCGATCCAATTAGATTGGTTCGGTTTGGATAGTCGGGTTCATAGGATCGGGTTGATCCAATGAACACCACTAATTTTGATTGATCCTAAAAGTTCAAGTAACTACATTGAATATTTAAAAAATGAATATTTTATTTACTTCACACTATAAAAATATTAGCACACGCATCGATTGTGTCAAGATTACTAATACTTTATTAATTTTATTTACTTAACCAAATATCCAAACGTAATTGCCTACAACACACCTTTTTTTCCAAACTAAACACAACACACGCTTTTTTCAAAATTAAAATTCATCACTCAAGGCCAAGGGCTTCTTCTCGCTAATTTCCGATTTCTCCCAAATCAAGGGCTTCTACTTCTTTTCTCTGTTCTTCAATCTTCACCAATCACCAATTAGAGATTGTATTTTTTTTTTCCGCTTTTGCATTTGAAATGTAAGTATGGATTTGTTATTTTGTTGTGTTATAACTATTAATTAGTAACTTACAAATTTGTTTGTGGTATTAAACTATCTCTTAAGGTCTTTCTTTTTTTTTTTTTTTTTGCTTAAAAGTTAGAAAATTCAATATATCGGTTTTTGACCGAATTGAACTGAAATTTTTTTTTTCAATTTTTACCGAACTGAACCAAATAATTCAGTTCGGTATTCGGTACGCTAATTTTGCGTACCAAATTTTTGGTTCGGTTCGGTTCGATTTGTACCGAAGAACACCCTAAGTAAAATCATCTCAACTATTATTTTATTTATTAATTTTCTTATTCTTTTAAATAATCAAAAAATAATAATCGTAATTAACATCAAGCAACAATTGAGTTAAACTCTTGTGGGCTGAGAAAAAGCCGAAGGGCGAAGTGGAAAGCTCTTCATGGGCTAGTGTTGGGCCCGACCAAAGCTTATGGGCCTCATTCAACCCATATGTAAAGCTATTGCAAATAAAAATATAACGACTCCAAGGCCTAAGCCCATATTCAAGCAACCCAAGAGAAAATCTCATGGAAGGACGTGTCGTAAGCAAATTCAGCTGTTAAAATTTGGAAAAATGGGGACGCAGGAAGTATACAAAGGGAAGCTTTGAAGATGGAATCTCCACGATCATCCCGCCAGCCGACCGAGCCTCAACTCCGCCCGCTGCCCCCGTTGCCTCTCTCGCTTAATCCCCACCAAAGCATGCCTTGCTGTTTGTTTTGAATATATATTTATTTTTGCCCATTAGCTCTCTCTCCGGGTGTGTTTGTGTAAATATGTTTATATTTGTGTGTGTGTGTGTGTGCATTTTTTTCAAACAGAAAAGTTCCGAATGGGAAATCACCCCAGTTATAGACGATGCTACTGCCTTGGTATGTGCATGTGATGTTTAAGATTTGTTTTTTTAAGCTGTATGGGGGCGTTAATTTCTTAAATAGCAGGGAATTTTGGTGTGTTCTTCTGATTCTAGAGATTTTCATAGCAGTTTAATAAGAGGTTTTGTGCTTTCTACGTTCGGGTTTTTAGGCGATCCTTTCTACTATATTGCAACGATCAAAGTTTTCATACTTGTAGTTGATTAATATTTGTGGAGAATGAATATTGGTCAAAGTAACAAATGGAGTGTGATGAAGCTCTTGTCACTCATGAAGTGTGCTCAATTGTCCCTTGCCTCCTTCTTGCATTATATGCCAGTGCAACTAGGGGTGGCAATTTCTGACACGGCACGATAACCCAAAATGAATTCGACTCGACAAAATTAAATTTGGTCGACTCGTTTTGAAATTGAGTTCAATAAGTTCAACACTAATAAAAACCCAATAAAAATGGGTTGGGTTGGGTTGAGTTGAATTCTAGGTTACACGAATAACTCGAATTTTAATTTTGGGTCACACGATAACCCGAACCCACCCAACCCAACCCAACCCAACCCAAAATAATCAAATAAAATTAAAAATATTTTATAAACATTAATATATTATACATTTATTCTTGGAATTTGTAATTTTGTGTAATGTTAAGTGGGCATAAATGTAAAAATGCAAACCTAAAACTCAAAAGTGAAAACCCTACTACCGTCCAAATTAATGAATCTCACACAAATACACAATTCATCCAAACAAACTACTAAACCAGCTAGCGGCGTAGCGTTGCTTTCTTCTCCCATCTCCAATCTCCAAACCATCAAACCAGTGTGTAGCGGCACAACGTGCTTCTTTCTTCTCTTATCTCTAATCTTCAAACCATTATCCTCAATTAAAAGTCAGCAAGAAGCAAGCCCACCCCGTATTTTGTGAAAGGTTTGTTGTCTTAATTTATTTATTTATTTATTTATTTTCTGTTTTCTGCTACCCCAAAGGGCAGTCAAACTTTTACAGGCAATTGATAGAAAACACAAGAAAAACTGAAAATGGGACTCTCTTTCACTCTTTGTTCTTGTTTATGTATATATATCTGTGTGTGTATATATAAGTCAGTATAAAGAGAGAGGGAGAGAAAAGAATGGATGGGTGGTACAGGGCGAGAGGGATAGAGGGAAAACATGGCTTTACATAAAAGGAAAAGAAGGGAAAGGCAGTTGGTTGTTGGGGGGCGGGTATGGTCCAACTTTGTAAGGTTTAAAAGTGCAAATTAGAAGCAATAATGTAAGGCTTGATTGTGAACATAGGTGAGACTTTGTGGTAATTTTGTTTTTCTGTTTCGATGCATTCTTTTGTGATTTAGTTGGACACAAAACTTTCATGCTACTTTATATAATTTGCCTTTGACAATTGTAGCAGTGTATCAAGTACTTGTTGTTTGATTGAACTTCTAATTAATTAACTAGTTGTTTCCCTCTGCCTAATTACTCTGTCTTCTTTTCTTTTCTCTCTCTCTCTCTCTTTTTTTTTTTCTATTTGGAACAATAAAAATACAGGTGTCATGTACATATGTAGATTTATAATAGCTATAGCTTGCGTTATTTCAGTCTTTTCCCTCTGTTTGAATATGTTTTTGACATTTGCAGGTTTATAAAAATAAAATGGAGACTGACGCTTCAACACCCCGCCAGATTGATTAAGAAGATAGTGTAGCGGGTACTGGAACTGGTGAGAATTCAACACCACAAAGTGGAAAACACAAACGCTCACGCGAGAGAAAGCTTAAGTCAAAGTGGTGGCAATACTTTGACATACTTCCTTGCGTAGAAGGAGAGTCCTTAAAGTGTAAGTGCAAAGCTTGTGGGCAAGAATACGGTACAGAAAGTTATATGGGTACAGGTAACTTAAGTCGTCATATCTCTAAATGTCCTAGAATGCACACACAAGATATTGGTCAAGCTTTGTTAGAACAAGGTGAAAAGGGGCTTATAACTAGACTACCTCAATACAATCCAAAAAGATTTAGGGAGCTATTAATTTTAGCACTCATTAGACACGAATTATCGTTCCAATTTGTTGAATATAAAGCCATTAGAGCCATCTTTACCAATCTGTAGCCTCAAGTTCAGTATATTTCTAGGAATACAGCTAAGGCAGATGTTTTTAAAATATATAAAAGGGAACGAAGTAGGCTTTCTCAACAATTGTGTGCTTCTCCTGGGAAAATATCTTTTACATCTGATTTGTGGACTTCTATTGCAACTGATGGATATTTATGTTTGACTGCTCATTACATAAACACTGATTGGTTGTTGCAAAAGAAGATCATAAGTTTCTCTTATATGCCTCATCCACATTCTGGTATAGCTTTATTTGAAAAGATTTATAGCTTGTTGACTGCTTGGGGGATTGAGAAAAAGGTTTTCACAATGATTTTAGATAATGCTGCTGCAAATGATGTTTTTGTTGATTTATTGCGAAGTCAGCTTAATGTTAAGGCTACTTTGGTCAATGAAGGTGAATTTCTACATGTTCGTTGTTGTGCTCATATTTTAAACTTAATAGTACAAGAAGGACTGAAAAATATTGATAGATCTATTGATGCAATTAGGGAATGTGTGAAGTATGTGAAATGGTCTCAAGTAAGAAAACAGAAATTTCTTGAATGTGTGGCACAGACTTCTCTTGAATCTGGGAAAGCTCTAAGACAAGATGTTCCTACTAGATGGAACTCTACCTTTATGATGCTTTCAATGTTCTTTTAGCCATTGCTGTGGTCTTTGATCCAAGGTACAAGTTTCAATTCGTTGAGTTCTGTTACAATAAGTTTTATGGGGTTGGTTGTTGAGTTAGGGAAGGTAAGGACCAAATTATTTTCTATTTTTGATGAATACATGAGGACTTCTACCAAACCATCTCCAAGTGGCACTTCATCAGGATCTTATGGATTTTCAAATGATAATGCTCAAAACACGGACTGTGATGATGTGTTGAAGGTACCATAACATGTTTTAAGATTTTGTCTATCTATTAAAATATTGTTTTGAGTACTTTATCATTGTTTTATTTATTATTAACTTATTTTTTTCATTGGTATAGGAATTTAAATCCTTCCAAAGCACAGAATTTGCAACAAGTGCACAAAAATCTCAATTGAATTTGTATTTGGATGAGGCACTAATAGACATGAGTGTGAAGGTTGATGTGCTTTCGTTTTGGAAAGCTCATCAATACAGATATCCTGAGCTTGCAAAGATGGCTCGGGATATCTTGAGTGTTCCTATATCTACAGTTGCCTCTGAGTCAGCTTTCAGCACGGGTGGTAGAGTATTGGATCAATATCGTAGTGCCTTGAAACCTGATATAGTTGAAGCTCTTATCTGCTGTAGGGATTGGTTGTTTGGACAAAAAGGTAAGAGCTTTAGTTTTTTTATGCCTTTTCATTTTTCATTTATGTGTTCTCATTTTAAATATCAACTTACCGTATCATTTTTTTTTTTGTGCTTTAGAATCTGTTCCGGTGAAGTTAGTTGAGTTAACTGAAAATATTTTGAGTTTGAGCATGAACGTGAATGATGACACATATGGCAATTCAAAACCCACATTACCTACTTCGAACACATCTGGTAATTTAAAACTTTGAATTAGTATATGTAGTGTTTTGCTTTTTTAATTGATTATTGCAAACCAACTTATTAATTATAACTTTTTGTTTAACTTTTTTCTCCCCTTTATTTTAGATCTGGAGTAGTTGACACTGCAAGTAGCATGGAGGAGCTGCAAATGGTGATGGTTGGATATTGTTGCCTTTTAATTTTGTTGTTGTTATGCTATTGATAATGTTATTGCTTTTAGTATTTACTCGTTCCTTTGAAATTGGCTAGGTTTTGGAGGATAATCTGGAATGGGATGACATTATCATGGTCACAAAATGGTGCTTGGATTGCTTGGAGGAAATATCATCTTGCTCGGGCACATTTTCTTTCCTTAAATTAGCTTGTCCTTTCAACTGTTGCTTTTTGATGCCTTCCAATGGGACAAATGGCAGTTTGTTTAATGTTTATGAATAGCTAATGATGCAAACTAGTATGATTATACGAACAAGAGAATGAGACTTGAAATTGAATGGATTTGTTCTGTTTATGTTTGTATGATTCTGTTTGATACCAGCACTTGTGTTTAATTCTGTTTGTGTGCTTTGCATGGAGTGTCTATGCATAGCAGCTTGTTATGAAGGAATTAGCTGCTGAATTGATTAGTTCCTTAAATTTTGTTTAGCTGTTGGTTGGTGCTTGCTGAGTCTCTGAAGGAGTTCTGTTATTTGTTCCGAACAAATTTATTTGCTAACAACTCAGATCAGTTTCTGTTATTAGTTTTGGCAGAATTGTAACTGATTTTGTCCGATTCAATTGCTATGCTTTCTGCAAATTTTAATTTGTTCATCTTTGTCGATGTTTCTATTTTGGAACATGAATCCAAGGTTGTTGTTGGCGCCTCAGTTGTCTGCTAGATTGTAGAATTAGCTGCTAGATTGTTTTATATCAAGACTTCTAATTTGCTCCTAAAATTTTGATTTTTATTTTGTTTGTCTGTTGCATAATTGTAGAATGGACATTTGACCCTAGCTTTTTAGTAGGAGACAAGAAATGATGTGGTCTATGGCAGTTGACAGTATCTCTTTTGAGCAACATATTATCAAAGACTTGGTTCTGTTGCTATTTCTAATGAATTATGCTGCCAATTTCTGTTATGGGCAGGTCCTTGGCCTTGGATTTTTTTGAATATGCAGATTTTCTTGCTGATGGTCATTCTCAATTGAATTGCAATTTGATTTATCCTCTGTTCAGAAATTTGGTTGCTACTTGGTTCAAATTCTGTTGCCGGGGTTTGCTTGCCAATGCATTACAGCTGATGCCTAAGAAGCCTTTTAGAGTCAAGATTTTGCTTGGATCCTTTTTGTGCAATTAGTTATTTAGTTTCTTTGCTTTTGTGGGTGTCTAGATAACTAGATTAACGTTGGAATTTGCTGCAAAGAGGCTTCGAAATTGGGCCACAATTGGAATTGGAATTGAAATTTTTTTGGCAGAAACTGGGATTAGAATTTCTACCTTTTGTTGCTAGGATTCTATCTAAATTTGCTGTAGAAAGGATTCAAACCGTGAACTGGGAGACAACTGCATTCATTTTGTTTGGATTCTGGAACAAGGTTTCAAAACCTGATTGAATATAATTCATTCCGTGGGGAACTTTGCATTTGGTCCCAAAATTGGGCAGCAACATAGCATAAGCTGGTATGGGCAAGTTGTTTCTGTTTTGAAAATTAAGTTTTTGGGCTTTGGTTATTTAAATGGCATCCTGGACTTAATGTCAAGACTAGAATTAATGAAAGGTGCTTCCTTGTTGGCAGACCATGTGTTTGAGCCTTTGACAGTGTGGGCCTCTCCCAATTGGCCAATTTCATGTGTTGTAGAAAATTAGAAATGTTGTTATATTTTACTTCCTTGTAAATTTTAATATATTTTGTATTTGTTTAAATGTGGCAAGGGAACTTACTCAAACTTACAATTTTATCTACTATTTTGGAAATGTTGCAAGGGAAGTAAATACTTCCTTATTTATGATTTTACTCGATACTCTGGACTTGTAATTTCCTATCTTGATTACCTATTCCGAGTAAAAAAAATAAAATGGTTGATTTGTAATGTACTTTCCAAATGTGAACATATCATTATGATCAAGTAATTCTTGGTTCTTGCTTGTATTTAGACTTTTTTTTTTTATGTGCATATAATTTCAGGTCGACTCGAACTTGACCTGATTTTCATTAGGTTAGGTTAGGGTTAAACACTCTCAGGTTGTCATCGGGTTGGGTTGGGTTAAGGTTGAGGAAAATAATGTTATACCCCCATTCCAACCAGACACGAACCCACACGACCCACACGAATTGCCTCCCCTAAGTGCAACCACCTGGTTTTGTTTTGTTTTTGTTTTTTTGTTTTAAATTATTATCAGCAATCACTTATTCGAATTATACTAGCATTTCTAATTCCTTTTTCTTTTTTAGAAAAACAAGAACCAGATGTGCAGTTTATAGTTTCCTGGTTTTGTATTCTGAATTGCATGAGATTTTGCTCAAAACATAGTGCATAGGAAGAACTGCAAGGATTTTATGTAGTTGTGCTGATAATTCGTTTCCATACATGACCTATTGCTTCTGATGGCTACTCCACACATTTTTTGAATGAGAATGGAATGGTTCAATTAGACTTGTAGATACATGAGCTTCATAAATTTGTGTCTCTTCACCATAATGAAAGGATTTCAACATCATTCAACTTGACGTTAGTTAATTTATTGGTCAACAGGTCATTAGATCTACCAATGGACTGGAAAAGGGTCAAATTGATAGTCAACCTATAAAGCTTGGTCAGATGGTACGCAAGGCAAGTAAAGGTCGTTGTAGGTTGAATGGATTTCTGCTTTCAATTGTCCTTTTGTGACTAATGGCATGGGTACTTATAGTTTTATGCTGAGGTGTTCTAGTATTATTTATCTTATGTGGTGGTCTCAAACTTAACCATGTGTCCTCATTCAAAGGTTGAGATTTTGGGCCAAATGAGTTGTTGGGTCGGGTGAAGCCCTAACCCACATAAAAGGACACAGACATAGTAGAGTGTTTGGGGATTTTGGTTATATTTAAGGGTAATTTGATCCTTTTTTTACTTTAACCAGCATCAAATTTCATCCCAAATTTTACTTTCCCTGTGAATGATTCTGGAGCAATGTGTAAAGGACAAAAATTTGCCAAAAGTTTAATTGATATTTTGCAGCCACAGAATGCCAACAACCATTAGAACTTCGACCAAATAGAAGCAACTTCACTCCAAACAACCAAAAGAGTTGCCTAGTCAATCTCCTTCAGCTACAAATCTACAAAAAGCACATTTACAAGATTTTTGTGTATCTGAAAGCTAGCTTGATTCTAAAATGTTGGTGTATGAGCATTTTAATATTAAAATTAATCTATATGTCCTTACATATTACTCCATTGATTATGGGAAAATGGTGACATTATGGTGGAGATTAGTGGAGTAGTGAAGAGTCCTCATTATTTTTTAGTGGTGTAGTGAAGAGTCTCTTCTTTACTCTTCTTCAATTCACATTAGTAGCCACTAACACCATTTTCATGTCTTCCTGATGCCACTAACTCTTCAATTTATTTGCCACCCTCCATACTTCTATATGTAACTTATAATTTAATTATCCACTACTTCTCATTTATATTATGGAGGTCCGTCACACCTATAAATAAGAGCCATTAACAAGAATTTTTACAACTACTATATTGCACACACTAAAAGAGAGTTATACTAGTTAAAGGAAGATGTTTTTGTGGTGGAGCTTTGAACTCAAATGCTTGTCCAGAGTTTTTTGAGTTACACGGCGTTGTCGGGTAGTTGTATCCTGGAGGGGACAAGTCAAAGTATTACTGCTAGATCAGTAACAAATTTCTACCACAATGAGCCTGAATCTCCTTAAAGAGAGCGAGATATCCACGCCTCAACTTGAAGATTGTTCGATATTTTTCAACTGAAATTGTACTTTCACTAACATAAAATCCATGATTTATTTGCAGCAATTAACACATAATGCAGAGAGCGCTCCAATCGTTTCGTTGATTCTTCCCTCTAGAAGTCACATCAAACGCAACTTGATCCTTTTAGTTTCCTTGTTGCCTTTTCTTAACTTTATTCGGCAAATCATGCCTTCTCCTAATGTTTCTGGAGAATATGTAAATTGGAACTAAATATAGGAGATGATTATATTCCTTGTTTTGCAGTCATGAAACAACCTTCGAGGTAAAAAATATATAGTACTATGCTATAGATCCCTATAATATTATTAGACCTTAATTACAGTTGGAGAAGAAGAAATAGTAGGTCCTGATGCCGCTATATGCGTATACACATAACAGTAGATCTTGATGAGTACTGATCACATGTTTTGTAACTTTGTATGTGCGTATGCATAGACATTTTTCCATAAGCAATAATGTATTGAAATTGTAGCTAAGGGAGTACAGATCATGTACAGACCACACCTCCTTTTTATTTTTTAATTTTTTTTAATTTTTAATTTTTTTTAGGTTGGGGGATCGACCCCAGTACCCCTGACGATCTCGGACCCAACCTCAATATAGGGCTAGGATCGGTACAATCAAGGTTGCTTCGGCCCCTACGCTGCTCCCATTAGGGTCATAAGTCCGCGCTACTAGGCTCAGCGAACGTGTACAGACCACACTTGCTCATCTTTGGAATCATGATCTTGCTTTTATTGTACGATTATTTTCGCCATTTTGAATAGGATGGCTTTGGAATTGGTGGTGATGCTTAGTGCAGTTCATGGTTGCAAAGTAGGTATAACAATCTACCCCTTCCCCTTGCTGATCCAAGTGTGTTCCATGGTTCTTGTCTAATCATATTCACCTCTGACAATTTATATATTTGCCGGGATATGTCCAAAAGCATGAGAAGGGGCCAAAGTGGTTTCGTTTTGTTATTGGGGTATGACCATGAGATTGTTGTTTTGTTCTTCAACTGTCTTATCAATCTCATAATGTCTTCTTCCACGCATTTTATACTAGCATGTTTTGGTTGTTTCTCTTCATTTTTCTTAATCTTCTTTCCCTTTTCCATTTGGCAGCTTCCTCCCATGCTGCTGTTTTCAGCGGCTAATGCTGCTTTTGGAGGTAAGGATCATCTGGATTCAGATTATTTGAGCTCCATCTATATGAGAATATGTACACCTTCAAGGTTGTATGAATTTTCAAGCAGTCAAATAGTGTCAGGCTATATCACAAATGCTTAAGATATATTACGTACCGAGCTTTAAAGCAAATTTCGACATATAAGGATACTATGATGAAAGGAGTGAGTGATAACCCGATCACCAGAGCATTTATAAGGAATTTTCAATGTTTGAGAGGAATTGACTTACTGAGATGTAGTGATGTGGATTTGATAGTTCTCATTTTTCTTGTAACGGTGCATGATCTATCTTGGATGCAATAAGCTCTTCTTTTTCTCTTCCCTGAATAACTTATGTGATGAAAGGATTTGCACCGGGCTTGGCATGTATATGTCCTGGGAAATTAAAAAAAGAACTTACTGGAAAATTTTGATTTTATATATTATCTTCTTGTGTGCAAACAATAATAGGGACATCTTGATTGCTTAACACTTTTTCCAATTTAAAATTGCTCAGATGGACATCTGGCGTTCTATTGTTCTTATGATGGCTCGTGCTCATGCCTGCCTTCTGGAATTCCACTAGCTTTTAGTTCTTTTGCTTATTGGCTCGAATCAAGTCAGATATTATACTGTTTTAGTAGAGCAATTTAATCAAATTTTCTTCCAGAATGACTTTGAGCCTTATTCTAACATCTGAGCATTTTCTTTCTTTCTTTCGTTTTTTTTTGGTTGTGGGAGGTTGGGGGGTGAGGTGGGCCGTGGGGGTATAGTTTTCTTTTCTAGAAGCTTTAGCCTTTAGCATCCCTTTTATATCAGGTGATTTAATTAATGACTCCTTAATTTACAGGCCAAGCACTTCCAAGGTTCACTCAACTCACCGTGACATCCTACTACGCTCCGTCAAGTGCATCTCATTATGGCATTTCATTGCTCACTAGACATATTGAAGAGGACCACATCTCTAGAATTCATTACAAGAAGCTTAGATGATAAGTGCCGCCAAAATCATATTTATTCTTACTTCTTTCAGTTTTGTAATTAAATTTGCCTGCAACTGGAAATCACATGTAAATCTAGGAAATGTGTTTTTGCCCCATCTTTTTTCAACCATTTATATGTGCATCCCCTTGAATACTTGACAATTTATTCTACTATTTCGGATGCATATGTTGGAATGCTGTTAAATTATTTGGAAAATTCCCTCATTGATATTTGAAGTTCTTTTAGTCCCAACCTGCTTAAATTTGCTGTCTTTTTTGTGGAATGGATGATGGTAATATGACATATTGGCATATTACTCTTTTCTAAGAGCTAGCATCACACACTATCAACTGGAGAAGTTAAAAGAAATGCCACGGCCACTCCACAGTATCTTTATCTGTTCGGGATTGGTTCTCTTGCTCTCACCTTACACTTATTTACTCTCCCATCCCAACCTGAAGAGATAAGAAGAAGCAGATAAGTAACCCAGCTAAAGGAGAAGGTTTAAATATATGTAACATATAAACTAATAACAAGGAATTTTTTCTAAGAAATGCTCATCAAGTTTTATTTAGTACAGGCTACTTGCATAGATTCCTTTGAGCCAAGTTGCATGACCCTTGCATGTTTGAATCCCTCATGAATGCAATTTTGAATGTGAATTGCATAGATTTGGCGTGTAACTCATACAATTATTTGCTGAAGTTGTGTCCGTTCATGTTTAACTTGAGCTATACTTTCTCAATGTTGGGATCCAATATTAGGAAGCAAAAAATAAAAATAAAATAAAATAAAATATATATACACACACACACACATGTTGATGAATAGTGATTTTAATTAATAGACCTTGCTTTTTTACCTCAGAAAGGAAGCAGTAAAAGCCCATTACTCCTTTTTCACATACATATCCACGGTTCTTGTTTTATTATGTGGACCTTTGAAGTATGCTTAAAATCGGTTGCAGCATTTAGCTGGAGAGACCTATAGATGCACTAAAGTCGGTTATTTACCTTGGGCATTACGCCCAAATGGTTATTTACATAATCTTGCTTTTTCGATAGAGATCTATGGGATGACCATACTACTAATCAATTCTTGTATTATATGTCTTCAACTAATAGTATATAGTATATGAATGAATCATGAATGCATTCCCATTGATCTTGTTTCATATTCGGGAGTCGAGATGTTCGCAGATATAGTTATAAGCCGTTTCTTGTGTTTCACCTTCAATGCGTCTCTATTCAGGACGAGACCCACGCTTACCCATATGGCTTGCTGCGTATGTTAGCCTGGAAACACTGTTCAAACTGTCAACCTCACTTGCAAACTTTATAGGGCTGTGGGCCGATGTTACTTAAATTCCACTGGTCTCTGTTTGAGGCGTTGTGGTCCAAAGTTCCATAATGCATGTACTCTTCATATGTCTTTCTTCTGCTCTTTTATTTGTAAACTTTTCTGTACATGTGTTTCTGTAGGTTTCCTGTGTCCTTACCAGAGTGTATTAATTCGTAGGCCTTCAGACAGTTGGAGTGTGTTACCACTGTGACAGTAATTTGGTAAACCCACTCCTATTTTATTCCTTTTATATATTGTGATTTACTTTCTGGGCTTTTTCTGAGTGGGGGTAAAAGGAAGTTCCATAAATGCACACATGTCAGTTCCTATATTAAATTTTATTACAGTCTTGCTTTTGTTGTTAAATAGGATATCATGAAACCCCTTTTTCTTTATATAGACACAGAAAAGGTCATGATGAGGAAATGTTTAGGATTGGTGCCCAACTCCTTGAAATAAGCATATTTATAGGTTTTGTATTTTTTCAATTTTTAGCTAAACTGAATGCATTTATTTGTATGAAGAATTACAGTTTCTTTTTATTACGCATCTTTCATGTAAGGTGGCCATTATTTCATCCTTAAAATTGCCTATTTGATGCCTCCCACATAGCTTTAAGGTTTCTGATCATATTGGTTTTCAAATGTAAGAGACTCTTTTCCAAGCCAATCCATGCATCACAATTAAATGCGTTTAATGCATGCATGTCTTGGTGCATGCAGGTGTGTGTGGCCCCAAGAGTACGTTTATGAGAGAAAGTCACCATTTTGTTGTTTACTTTGTTTTATCACACAATATGCTCAAAGGACTTGGATTGACATATTAACCTTGCCACAGGTTAAACATGCTTAGAGTCTCATTCAACTACATTTCTATGCATGAGTGTGTCATAATGCATGGACTCTTCAAAAACTATTCATGTCGGACTCATGTCAAATAAAACTGAACTAGACTCGATGTGTCTGTCTTTAATATATGTTCGGTATATCACTTGCTACGTATATAAATTAAATAAAAATAATTAAAAAAATTCTGATCCATACATTAAACTTGTAAGAGGTTGCATATGCTCAGCAAATCTCATCGAACTGCATTTGTGCAGACAGAACTTGGTCCACGAGTGTATGCTATAAAGCTGAAGCATCCTTTGTGCTCTGTGCAAAATTGTTTTTCTTGCACAATGAAATGAAACCATGTTGTTGTTGAAAAGTCCCTGTTGTTCTACCCTTTCTATGGTCTCCAACTATGGAACCATTTAAATTCCCTGGCCCATAAATTACTCTTCATGTATATATAGAGAAACAATTACAATCTTCCTGCTGTACCCTTTTCGATCAAGAGAGACCATTTATTTGGGTATGCAAATATTGAATGCTCTCAAAATTACAACCTTATGACATTGTTGTTGTGCAGGTGAGATATTCAACCATGAAATTTAAGGGCCCCAAGGACTCATTAACAAGAAAGACCAAGGTTCCGGAAGCTAGGGGACTCAAGCCTGCCACCTTTCTTCAATTGAACCTGGACCTCTGGCCACAGGTTCCCACCCCAAATCTTCAACTAGATATGCTTTTCCTCATCTAAAGTTCGATAGCTACAAATCTATGCTAATGACAAAAAAGTCTATGCTCCATGCTCTATGTGTGTTTCCCATTAAAGGTGATGACCCACATGGAGAAAAATAGTGAAGTATGTTCATTGACAATCAGTTAAAATTTACCTGCAACTACCATGAGAGATATCAGTCTCTTGTGTAATTTTTTGCTGTACTTAAAAATGAAAACTGTATGTAACTATTCGCCATCTTTTGGCTTCCCCACACCGAACCAAAAGTTTCATTCTTTTGTCATCCGCCATATGCCCAAAGCCCTATAGACATATGTAGAGGACAAGAGATCTTCATCCCCTTGTGTAGATCAACCCTAGTCTTAAAGGTGTATCATACAAACCCGACGAGGATCTATGTGCACAGTGTCCTCCTAATGAAGTTGAGTCCAAAAGATCGAAATAAGAGGACATATTTGTAGCAATAAAATTAAATCAACAATTGCACTAAGGAATCATTAAATTTACATACTAGTAAGTGTGATGTCTTTTTAATTAAGAAACAGAACTGTTATTCCTCAGTTTGCTTCATATGGATCATGAAATAGCAATAATAGCCTGCCTGAGAGAATGTATAATACTCTATCTTTGTCACTGAAAAGGAATGTTTCCAAGAAAATCAATTAAAGATGTAAATCCAAACTCACATGATCATGCAAGTCATGCTTCGATTCATACCCAAACCGGAATTGAGAACCAGGGCTACTACTGATTGACGATAATGGCTTCAGGTCATCCTTGGAGTTAAACAAGGGAATTTGCTGATGCAGTGGTGAGGGGCGGTCACGAGTATAAACCGACGAACCATGAGCAGCCGGGACTCGCCACAAAGCCAAGGGACTCCCATTGATAGGCTGTGGCTGATGAGCATTATAGGAGCCATGGCCACCATAGAGCCTGCTGTTAGCACTATATGGGCTGCTACTGTTGTTCCATGAATGGTAAGCCATAGGAAGTGTTGAGGCTGTTACTAGGCGACTGTAATTCATTAGGCCATAAACATTTGCATCAGCCAAGCTGCCATGCACCATTGCAGACTGCAGGTGAGTGCGTTTCGCCTGTTGCCTTTCCCTCTTGTGTGCGTTTTGATGGCCCCCAAGTGCTTGAGAAGTAGGGAAGTTTCTGCAACAGTAATGGCATTCGAACTTCCTGCTGCTGATCTCTGTGTTATCGCCACTGTCCTTATTTGCCTCCCCTTCTCGAGCAGTGAAGTCTGAGTTATCATCTGTGGTTGTGTTGTTACCACCAAATTCTTTGCCAAAAAGCCTAATGGCTCCGGCTCCGGCTCCAGTACCCTTTTCTTTGACTATCGGTGGCGCAGGGCGGATAAAGGGCAGCTGAGAGAACGACTCGACATTCATGAAGTCTCGAGTCTCCCTCTCAGTCTTGTCCATGGAAGTAAAATCTAGCTTCCTCCTTTCTTTTTGTTTTGTCTTAAAAAAAGGTTGGGAGAATTAATGGGGAAAAGGAGAACTCTGCAGGAGAAGGAGAGAAAATGTGAAAGAGGAGGAGATTTCTTGTTGAGAGAGGGTGTGGTGGGACCTAAAATGGAGTGGCCAGATATCCATGGTTTAAAATTGGAGCTAAACTCTAAATTCTTTTGATGAATGAGGGCAGATAAGGTCCCCAGTTCTGATGTGTATAGGTGAATATTAAGGATGTTAGGGTACACTTCTTTTCTTCCTTTTTGGCCTATTTTTCTCCACTTTCATAGAGTTGTTGTTTGGTATAATACTTGTCCAGCTATTGGTCTGTGCATGTGAAGGTTGGAAAAGGAGAGAAATGACTGTATGTAATTGCATGTCATTGTCTCATAATAATGATCAGTACTGCCCAATATATGAAAACATGGGCATTGCTCATTTTTCTCAGAATAAAAAGATCTTAGTAGACTAAGTTGGTTATTGAATTCTTAGTCCCTTTTCTTTTCAATTTCATTTTCTGGCATTTTCTTTTTATCTCTTTCTGATACATATCTCAGTCAATCATTTAATAAACAAACGATATGCGAATAAGAGATCACCATATATATATGATGAAGATGTGAGAACAAATGTGGTTTAATGAATTAATCAAATGAGAGAGAGGTGAGAAGGAAGTTGATGGACCATATGTACAAGTACTTGTTGCGAGTTCTTAATAGCTAGATGGCTGTTATGTTGGAGCCATTCTCCAAAGTGGTCCAGAAAATGTTGGCAAGATTACTTGACTGAAAGAGATGTTTAATCATCACTTATCCCTCTTCTCCTCCTCTCATCTATCTCACCAAGTACATCTCTCTCTCTCTCTCTCTCTCTCTCTCTCTCTCTCTCTCTCTCTCTCTCTCTCTCTCACACACACACACAGAGGCACTTGCAGTGTGTGAAGAATATTTCTTTGTAATTTTCCTTTTATTTCTTTCTCCTATGTAGAGTTACATGATTGTTTTCCTTAATTGGTCACCTTAGATCTTGGTACCATGTGGGAGGGTGTCTAAGAAAGAGGAAAATGGACCATGATGCTTTTTTCTGGTATAGATTTACAATTTTGGTAGTGTTGTGGCATTTTATCATTTTTCCATTTAGCTTACATGGGATTTTCCCATGTTGATGTGAATGTCCTCCTTACAGCTTACATGGAATTTTCCTTTCTAAAGCAAGAGTCTGAAAATAAGTAGCTTCTTGTTTGGGGAAAGAATAGTTAGCCCCTTCTAGCAATCAATTATTAGTTGTACTAGCTAGAACACAACAATATGGCTGCAAATATGTGTAAAAGATGTTAGGGCTTCTGCAAGATGACTGTTTAGGTTTGTTATGTTGCACAAGGCAAGTTGTCATGAATCATGACCATGCCACGATGATTGTACTCAACTAGGTAATCAAAAAAATTTAGAGTATTTGGAGATTCAATGAAGTATGTTCGAGTTCAAAAATTAGGATGTTTCAAAAAGTAATTTTTTTATTTAAACAGTAAAAGGATTTAGAGAGCGTTTGGAAGCTCAACTCAACAAGTACGGTTGACTTTGTGCTAATTTGTTAGTTTTAATTTTTTTTTGATAAAAAAATATTGAAATAATATCGGTTCATACATAGAAAAATATGCTCCTATATATTCTTAACATTAATTGAAAACTTATATGGGTGGGAATGATACAAAAGTAAAAAAAATTGTTTAATGATGCAATGATGATAAAACTATTTCATATGTTTGAGACATTAGACAATGTGTGGATCCAAACTATAACATATTATTGTTGTGAGAATCCCTCAACTCTCAAGCTAATTTGTTGCACAACTTCCCGACACAGAATTTATTTCAACAGAGATATATATATTGAGAGGTGAATTACTATTGATCAATAGTGAAAATTGACCAGGAAACCCAAGAAAAGTACTAACCTTATATTCTGTAAATTGAAGTACTATTTACAAATTTAAAACTATACAGCAGTGGAGTTCAGCCACAGATTTATTAAAAAGTTGCTGAATGTCATCTTCATAAGGAACATTTTTGTCAACAGTTACAGGTTTCTAACTTTCACTACTTTCAAGAGCCAACCACTTGTGCAAAAGTTTATGCTTCACTTCTTGTTCATCAACTTCTCTTTTCCTCATCCCCCCCCCCCCCCCCCGGCCCACAGCAAACCAAAAATAAAAAATAAAAATAAATAGAAGAAGAAGAAAGAAAAAAAAGAAAAGGGAATCTTTTTCCTCATTATATATTGAACCAAAATAAGCATTTTTCTTGAGTATTAAGGCCTGGTTTTGTGAGAGATTCTGAGAAAATTTTGAGTTTTTTTGGGTTTAAAGAAGTGAATATATTTTTTTTTATAGTCCCCTCCCTGGAGAGGAGAGTCTGCTAAATTGATGCATGCTTGACCCAGTTTTTGACAATTATTGTCCTTATCCCTGCCTTTGATCACCTGCTGTGCACCTTACATAGTAATAATTCTACCTTTTTTCTTTGCAATTCCAAGACAAGTCACCATCCTCTTTCTTTCCTCTTCATGGGATTTTACAATATATAGTTACTCTTTCTGGTTTTGTGTTAAATGGAAGTACCATCTTTGATGGACAGCACCATTTCACTGAACTGGGGTCCCTCCCCATCTAAACATTTCTTAGAAATCCACATCTCCCATCTCTTACAACAACAACCCTTCATTCATGCAAACCCCTTCTTTGCCACTCACTACAGAGGAGGGGACCAACTTGTATTCACACACACACACACATGATAATAACCAGGTTCGTAATCAAATAATAATTAAGTTCGTAATCAAATACAGAAATCACGCGCATCGAAATATTATTTTGTTAACATGCACTATAAGGGGCTTTATTCTGAAAATACAAAGGAACAAAATCCTATATTCAAGTTTCATAACCTTAGATTTTATGACATGGGATAAGATCATATATCATCAGATGTGTACATGTACTCATACATTCACAAACATGCACATGATAATGTACACATGGGGATTGGTTCAAATTGGAGTGCACCACTTCATTTGCATGTGCCTTCATAAAGTAGAATAGTTATCTTATGCATGTAACCCTTTTAGCATTGGTTGTTTTCCATTAGGGCCAATTGCAAAAATAGGACCGTAAATAAAGTTATTTTGCAAAAGAGGACCAAAATTAAAACAGTGACAAAATCATGACCATAACTATAAAAAAATCAAAGAAAAAAGACAAAACTTGCCGGAGAGCATAGTTAGTACACCAAAAAGTACAATCAACGCTGGAATACGCTGGAATATTCAATAAACATATATTAAGTATTTAATAATATTGTAAATATTGCATATATACTAAATATTCGTTAAATATATTTAATATATTCCTATATTTTCCGTTAAACATTAATTAATAATTTATTAATATATATTAAAAATAAATTCTTTATGTATATCGATTAAATATATATTAAATATTACATATAATGGACAAATTAATTAACTATATTAAATATTAAATATATACTACATATTTGTTAAATATTTATTTTAAAATTGTACTATAATTTATCCGTTAACATGTTGTTATTTATTTATTAATATATATATATGCATATAAAATATATATTCTTTATGCGTATTCATGAAACATATATAAAATATTTAATCATATATTAAATATTAAATGTGTACTATAAATTCCTTAAGTATATTTAAAATACTATTATTTTTTAAATAGTCAAACAATAGTTCTTATTTCTTTATAAAAATGAAATTTAATATATTCGTATTATTATTTATAATATATAATATATAAATGTCAGATATAATTATATAATATAATATAAATTTTATTTAAATAATACAATATAATGTGTAAATATAATTATATAATGTGATAATAATTTTATTTAAATATATTAAAATTTTATGTGTAAATATAATTGTATATTATGAAAACAATTTTGTTTAAATAATAAAACATTATGTGCAAATATAATTATGTATTAGGAAAATAATGTTATGTAAATATTAAAATATAAATGTACTTTTTATGTGTAAATATAATTATATATTATGAAAATAATATTATAAAATATTAAAAATGTGTGAATAATTATATTATCAAAATAATTATATTTAAATATAAAAATATTTCTTGTAACTATAATTATTTATTACAAAAATAATTCTGTTTAAATATTAAATATTATGTATAGATATAATTACATACTATGAAAATACATCAAGATAACTATCTTAAGAAAATAATAATATTTTAATATAAAAATATTATGTGTAATATAACTACATATTATGATATAATTTCATTTAAATGTTAATATATACCTGTAAATAATTATATTATGAAAAAAATTATTTAATATAAAAATATTATGTGTAAATATAATTATATGTTATGAGAGAGTGATTGTTTGTGAGGTAAAAGTGTAATGATTAGAGTTGAAGTGATTGGTGAGAGTAATCGTTTGTAAGAATTTTTTGTGAGGAGGAGGGAAAAATTTTCAAAGAAGAGAGGAAGAATTTTTGAGAGAAATTATGTGAGGTGGAAATTTTTTTTACAAGTAATCACACACTTGAAAGAATTTCTTTGTTTTTGACTGCACAGCCTCAGATTTTCAATTTGTAGTTCAGGTGGATACTATTTAGTTTTTTAGTTAACACCACCCAAGCTAGCAGTTTGACTTTGTTTTGTGAAAAACATATATATATATATATATAAGTATGTATGTATGTATTACTACTGCATGTATCTTTTGGTTTCTCTCCACTTTGTAGACATGAAATTATGTGTGGATTCACAGCCCATCACTTTACCACCACTAGCTCAACTGTCACCATCCTGTAGAAGAACCCTAGTTCTCTCTTAAGCTGTAAAGAAAAGAAAGAGCTTTTTATGTTTGGCATTTTGGATTGATAAACACACACACACACATATTGCATTGTGTTTTGTTTAATTATTTGTTGAAGGAGAGAAAGGTCACAATCTAGTTGTTCCCTCCTCTATGTTTCAACAAGCTAGGGTGGATTGAATGAGACGTTGCCTATGAGAAACTCCTTTCTTGGGACCTCTTCCACCAGCTTCTTCTCACCGGCAGCATCTGTTTCCCATTTCTGGACCACACCAATTTGACATTACAATTACAGGGACCTTTTTATAACCACATAAAAAAGCTTTAACTATATTTCATTAAAATCTTTTAATTATCTACTTAATTATATATATATATATATCATAATGTAATATTAGAGAAACCCTAGATTACTATTGGTGGAAAGCCTCTTTCCTCTAATGTTAACACGCGAAAACACACACATTCATGTGGGTATGTGTGTGTGGTAATAAGAAAGGAGTGACAATTTTGAACCACCCTGCCCTAAATTTGAGTTTGGAAGTTTAATTAGAGAGAGAGAGAGAGAGAGAGAGATTGATTCCCATCCAATTCTAAATATATATTCTCTGACATGCACATTTAATTATATGCAAAAAAATAGGCAAAATTAAGGTTATGAAATTTGGAGTAGATATTTTGATGGAAATAATTAAGAACAAGAAGCAAGAATGTGGATGCAAGAAAAAGGAATTGCAAGTAGTGGAGATGACAAGAAGGGAGCCCACCATGAAATCCCCTCAACTTTGAAAGGATAAATCCAGAATATATACATATGTATATATACAATATTGTCCAAACATATGTCAATAAAGAATATGTGAATCCACTCCAACTGTCCTATATAGCAACAACCCATTGAACTCTCTTTAAAAGCTTGATGGGCAATGATCCATCAGTATTATTGTCTGGAACTGAAATTTTTAGGACCACCTAGGTGTCTTTTCAGATGTTGCATTAACCAGAACCCTTTAATTAACTTTGCAATACCCTCATCAGTCTCTTTCTTGGTACAAAAACTAAATTGACAAATAAATCATCGAAATAAGCAAAGCATGCATTGCATTGTGCTAAGTTTAATGGACAACCAAGATTTTGATATCTCTGCATGATATAGTGATACTACAATCACATTCATATACGGACATATTATATTATTAGCTCAATGAATATTTGGAAAAATTGTCGTTAGATTAAAGAATGAGACAACATCCTAATTTATGAAACCTACAAGTTCATTGAATTTGAGCTAAAATACTGATAAAATATCATTGTCCTCGCATCTTTGAAGGATCTTGATGTTGAATCTTGAATATATCGTCTCTTTTTGTTATGTTTAACAATCTAGGTAATACGTGTGATTGCATTCATTATGCAAATGACAGTGCACTCAATTAATCAAAGATTAATCATCACATGAGTTTTTTGGGGAACTTTAATTTGATTGATTTTATACCACTGTCTCCTACAACAATTGTAAACCAGATTTTTTTTTTGTTTTTGTTTTTGTTTTTTTTTCATATAAACCAGTTTAGAATTACCTACATGAACACACAGCATTAGCTTTTGAATCTATACAGTAGAAACAAATTTAGGTGGTCGCAAGGCAAGAACATTCACATTAATAATGCTCCCCCATTTACTGCATAACTACTAAGAAATGGTCCACATACTTGATTTCAGATGTTGACTCTACATAAACAACCACTTGTAATTTTCTTTTTACCTTATAGTACTTTCTTTTGCCACCTACAGGAATGGCAAGCATATATATATATTTCTCCAAAGTCATAAACATCGCCTATAGTCTGTTCATGCTGGTGGTTAAGTCAAATCAGTTATTATCCACAAAAATACTACGCTCTAAAGGCATAAAATAAATAACCAACGTCACTACAAACTACAAGAAATTCAATTTTGGCTCGTTGTTAACATAAGTGTTGATGATAATCAAATCGATACACCATCGATGTGGAGGTCCAACGGTATCAAAATATTATCTTGCTGGCACGCATGGTGGGGCATTCTGCTTTATGAAGAAAGGTAGCTCGAAGGATAAGAGATGAGGAATAACTTATAAACAATTCAAAATCACTCGATTCCATTGATACAGGTCATAATAAGTGCCATCATAGCCCCCAATCGAAGGGCATTGGAAGAGGCACATGGCCGATGCTTTCCACAAATGATGTCTATGATGATGACCAAATCGATTTGTTTCCAACATGGAGGCTCTATTGTAACAATAATTGTATCAAAGTATTGTTATGCTAGCATGCAATTGGTGGGTGGTTTTGTCCTTTACGAAAAGGCTTCTCAAAGGATGAGAGAGGGAGAATGTTTTATAAACTATTTCAAGTCACTCGACTCCTCCAATATGAGACATAGTAGGGTACCATCATAACCTCCCAATTGAGAGGCTTGGGAAAAAGCATAAGGCCGCCGTTCCTACAAACAATGCCAATAATGATGGACGAATCAATCCATCACTAATATAGAGGCATAGCCACATCAAGGTATTATCCCGCCTGCATGCATCTGGTGGATGATTTTGTCCTTTGGGAACAGGCACATCAAAAGTTGAGAGATGGATAATAGCTCATAAATTATTACAAGTCACTCGACTCCTCTGATGTGGGACGCGATAGGTATCATCATAGGCTCCCAGCCGAAGGACTTGAGAAGAGGAACATGGCTGATCATGCTTCTTACAGATGAAGCCAATGATGATGACAACCAAATCAATCTATCACCCACATGGAGGTCTAATATCACATCAAGGTATTATCTCGCCGACATGCATCTAGAAGGAATTTTTGTCCTTTAGGAAAAGGCGCCTTAAAGGGTGAGAGGGGGAATAACTTATAACTATTCTAAGTCACTCGACTTCTTTATTGTGGGACACAATAAGTATCATCAATGCGATTTATAATGACATTATCAAGTTGAAGATAGTAATTATACTTGTCAAGAAATTATAGTGTGTGTATTAACTTTACAAAACATGCGTCCAAACTTGACTTTTTCAAACTTGATTATATAGAACAAGTTATACAACCAAGTGATCTCAATTCTCTCAACATACTAATACTTCCACTAAGTTTATTAAATATCTACCATCTTTTCCTCCGAGTTATTGCAATCATTTCTGCCCCTTCATTATCAGATGGCAGTGTAAACATGGTGACTTCCCATTTGCAGCATGTTTGCAGATAGCAATTACTAAAGTCATTTTTCTAGAGAGAGAGAGAGAGAGAGAGAGAGAGAGACGTCCAATTCATGCACTAGTGGGCCGTTGGTACTTTACCTATTCATATAAATTATAAACACTACTTTTTTTGGCATTACTTAAAGTGGTCCTCAAACCAAAGTACCCAGAACTGTTGTCCTTCTAGCTTCAAATCCATCTTCTTTTGCTCTTACTTCCTCCACAAAAATATGCCTTCTTAACTTTTTCTTGGCAATCTACATAGGTAGGGACCCCTACTGGCCACTGCATAATTGAAAAGCCAATGCAACCAACCACCTAGAGATGGTGACATATTGCTCTGATTGAAGTTTTAGGAATTATTCTACAATGGATCCACTGTATTACTCTCAATTTATGATGATATAGGTCAAGTAGTTTTCACCCCTTACTTTTAAAATTCAAGGGTCTTAGAATGATTCAAGAGCATCACACTCGATTCATTCCAAAATTTCCTAAAGATTCCAGATCATGTAATGCGACCAAAGTGCCAGAATTATATGCTAGTACTAACTAATTTTGGCAACCTAGGAACATATATATACAAATCATAGTTTTTATCCTATAATAAACACTTTTCCATGTCTGAGGTTCTTCCTTTTTCTATTAACATGCAGGCTTGTCTATTCTACTACAGTTCTTATCCTTAATCACATACAAAAAGGAGTGATTTTGATGTAGATATCTATGTTAGTTGATTATTCCCCTTAGCATTTTATTTTCTTATTGACAACTACCCTAACCCACTTGAGGATAGGTTTGATAAAACCAGTACCAGTAACATTTTCAGGTCTAAAGGCCCAGATATATGTCCCTAGTTCCATAAGCGCCACATTAATTCTCAGAAATGCCTCCTCCCCACCCACCCCCCAACCCCCACTCAATAAAAGAATTAATAACAACAATAATAATTTAGGTAAACAAGAAAAGAAGGGCAAAAGAAAAATCTAGCATGTACAAATTAATTTATCTGCAATATAGAAGAAGCAGTCTAGAAGTTTATCCAAGTGTGTTATACACTCACATTGACAACTTCGTTCGATTATCTTTGCATATGAATAACCATAAATTAAAATTTTATCTTTGTAGTAGTTAAGAACTTAGTTTCAACTCAAAACACGGAAGATCTTCTACATTATTTCTGGCAAATTATTTAAATAACTAATTTAAAATTTAATTATTGAAAGACGTCATGTCCAATACCTTCAGTTTTACCTGTAAACAACGCGGATATTAAAAAAATGGATGACTTGTTTACATTTCTATTCTGTATTTCTAACTTCAAATATTTTCAAAATTGAAAATCAATTTACTTGGTTTTCGTGTGGGAACGAAATATGTATGAATTATTTAGGTGGAAATGCAGACTATATAAATATAAGAATAAGTATATTTATTTATGATTTTATGCCCGAAAAGGCATCTTCTTTTAAAAAATTACATTTTTATGGTTATAGAGATATCTGTAAAGTTCACTACCTACTTCATGTCAAATCCATTAATTTTGTGAATTAAATAAGAGGAAAGGTTATCTGCAAGAAGAGTTCATAAAAAGAAAAAAGAAAAAAAAGTACACAAACAATGAAACAAACAGCGAGTAGAGTATGCCACAGATTTAGGCCGAAAAGGCCCCATATCACGTGTGTTGATACCAAGCCTAACGTGCTCAATGGATTTAGGCCCAAAAGGCCGCAAATCACGTCTATTTAAGGCTGCCAACGGGTCAAATTTGGATCAAATTTATCATATTCGAATTCAATTATCAAAATTCGTATTCGAATTCGACCCGAAATCCTATAGAATATTTGTTAGTCAGTATCATATCTAAATCCGATAGATATCTGAAATCCAATTAAAAAATTCGACACTTTTTTTTTTCTTTTTTCCTTTTGAATTTTATAAAAATATTGTATTTATGAAGTAAATATATGTCATATTTAAATTTTTAATAATTTTTTATTATATATTAGTTCAAAAGTTAAATATTTGATACTAAATTCCTATTTCACATTATATTAATGCATAAATGAACTATTATATGGTATTATCAATATACCTCTTATTTTTTAGGTTAAAAACTCAATATTAACAGTATAATATAGAAATTAATATAGACATTAAGTCAATATAATATATAGATTTTATTTTAAAATCTTTATTAATATTATATATAAGAGCATTAATTTAATAAAAAATATTAAAATTTAAATTTGCATCTTTAACGGATCGAATTGCTTAATACCATACCCGATCCACTTATTTCGAATTACAAATATTTATAATCAAATCTAATCTATCGAATATTTTAATCATATAAAAATTCTAAAATTAGAATCGAATTAAAATTCAATCCATTGACAGCCCTACATCTGTTGATACTTTGTCCCTTTGGACGTAAAAGCCCAATGGCTATTACAACACCTTCCGAATGCTAATTATCAATTTGATTTTCAATTTTCGAGCAAAAGATTCGTGGTTTCTCCACTACTTCCAAATTACTAGCTACATAAATTTGTTCGCTTTCTGGTCAACACAGTAGGGCCCTCACTGTTTCTTTGAGCAGCTTACGCTCTATCGCACCTACCTGCTGTTCAAACTTAAATAATTTCTACAGCTTCTCTGAATCGATACCATAGCCACCAATTTTGAACTCAATGCACGTCTTGCCTTTTGCATTTTCGCTTTCTTGCACTCCAACAACAGTCTGTGCAAGGCTAATAATTTCCTTCTGGAGACAAGGAACTTACCAGAAAAGAGGGAAAGTTTTCAAATTTTCACCGTTCAAATAAACAGGGGAGGATCTAATATTAGAAGGCTGGGAGAGAGACTCAATATTTCCATGAGCAGCAATCTTATACTTTCTGAAATCACCTGATGAAAAGAATAATAGTGTTTGGAAGACCATCAGTCCATCAGTATAAATTGATCGCATTGTACCATTTTTCTGGCTGCAAAACAACTGCTGCTAGAATTTGAGCCGCCTTCATTAACTAGTACTAGAGGTTTCAGCTCTCATGACTCGAATGAAGGTTCAACTCCTGCACCCAATTGGATCTCTAACAAACAGCCTCTTCTCCTAACACAATGAGCTAGTATAGACTATGCTACTTTTGTTTCAATACTTCAGTTCCTTCCAGAAACAAGTTTGGATTGTCATTAATATTAGAGATCTCAGCATTGCTGCTGTCTTGTCTTTTTTATGTTATTTGTTGATGTAATTGCAGAATTGTTGTGATTTTCTTCCATTTCAATTACGGTTGAGAATACAAGCAAAAGAACAAGGGCAAGTGAGCAACAAAGAGGCGGTTGAGGACTAGGCAGGTGAAAGGCCTGGAGATTTGGGATGAATTTTGGTTTCTTCATAGCTAATGAAAGGGCGGTGTACTCCTTGGTCTCTTTCAGTTATGTCAAACTCTTCTCTTGAATGATGGCCAAGTACAGTGATCATGATACAGTCTTGCGGATCTTCAGCCTGATCAGGTTCGTTCCACACCATCTATGTCTTTGCTTGGATCATTAAATAAAAGAGGTAATTTTCTCTTCAGATTATGTGCCTAAAATGCCTAGCCTTGTCAGCTTGGCTTTTGCTTCCTTTATGTTATAGACTAGTTAATCAGAATATAATCAGGATTGGAAGAAAAATGTTCTCCAATAAGCTATAAGGTAAGGAAAGGAAGCTATATATTGCTTTAGAATGTCTAGTTGTCTTTTAATATTTTAGTGAACCAAAAGGCCTATCTTAAACCTTTTCAAGAAAGTTTTAAGCAAGATACCATGCCAGTACCTTCACTAATATACATTGATGAAGAAGTTACAAGATTTGCAGTTTCATAGAAGATGTAGCACTGTAGCAGGAAAAAATAAAAACTGAGCAAAGCTGGACATCAGAATCAGAGTAAGCCTAAACTTCTATAATTTCAACAAGGGACATCAACTGACCAAACCCCGAGCAAATAAAATATCAAAACAATAAAAACAATTAGACAATTAAATTAAGTGGATCAAATTAGAAATCCTGTATTTACATTGCAAAAAATTAGATAGTAGTGTGACCTAGTAATTCATAAACCAATAGTCAGAACATCCAGTGAACAAAATTGCAACTCAAGAATGGACATAAGACAGATCACTTCCACAAGTTCAATAACATGAACTTCATGAATTGACATAGGAGTAACTCCTTAGGGAAATGGTATACATCACCAGCTAACCCTTCACTCATTGTTCATGAGTAGCTTACTAAATCCAACCATGCAATAGCTCTTGATTAAAAATCTCCCCATAATTTGACACAACTCAAAAGATATATAATGGGAAGGACAAATTTATGGAAGACATGGATAAATCTGCATATTGAAATTACTCCATCGATAAAAAAGTACTTTAGCATGAAATCACTCCATGATCTTTTCTTCTTTTTTTATTTTTTTTTCCTTTCAATCCGAAAAGTAAGGATTATGTCGTCTTACTGCGACAATTGGAGATCTATGATGTAGAAGTAAAACTTAATTAAACCAACAAAACCAGGCCAGCACAGTGAATTAAAACTACACTCATGGCTGATGCAAGTTCCCATCATACCAAAACGACCATTATCAATATATATATATATATATATAATTAATAAATTTTTAATGTTTTTAAGCTAAAACTAGTGCATCATCAAGTATATAAACAAAGAAAAAACAAAAACGGATCACTCAATTATTCACACACTTCAAATACTGTTCACCAGGGGAGGAAGCTGCGCTAAACAAATTTCTGAAAGCACAACTACGGCCGAAAACAGTTTTTATTAAAAACTCCACAATTAAAACAGCTTGATATCCATATCGTTCTAGAATTAAGCTTCCTAATGGTCTAATAATAAGCATAAATAATTAGACAAAAAGACATTAAATCAACTCACTCTTCAGCTGGACTTAGGATCAGGCATGGGGAAAAGTCCAGCACCGGCAGCCCCACGCGGTGGAGAAAACCCCAAAAACTTCTGCAAATTAGTCCTGATACTAATCGAACAGAGTAAATACAAAAACGCCATCGAACAATCCGTCATATCGTTCCCCGGCAATCCCCTGTGGCTCATCTTCTGCACCAATCTTATCGGCACAAACGGAATTTTGGCGACTGGCTTGCCTTCAAACAAACTGTTTAACAGTCCGAAAACCATGAACAGAACTAAGGCAACAACGGCGCCCGATTTGAATTTGAACATTGACAAATCACGGCTCGATTCTTTCAAGGAGGTCTCAACGCGGTCGATTTTTTTAGTTTTGGATGACTTTTTGAGGAGGTTTGAGGAAGCGGAGTTTGCGTCAGTTGTTTTCATAGTTTCAAGCTTTTTGGAGGCTTTGTCGATAGTGGATTTGAGAGATTTGTATGAGGAGGTCCGGTAGATGAGTAGCCATGAGATGGCTTCGCAGACGACGGCGGTGCAGATTGATATTCCGACTACAGTGAGGCCGTCGGAGTACTTCGCGCCGGAGAATAGCGTTGACGCCATCGGCAATAAGGGATTCGTGTGCGTTTGAAGTGTATGTGGGATCTGAGAATTTGTTTGGCAGCGGTGTGTTAAGGACTTCTATACCCCCATCCCAATTATTATTGGGAAAAAAAAAAGGCAAAAGAATTTCCTGCACTGTTGCACATGCTCGAGAGATATGCATTTACGCATACGTACATGTGCATCATGTATATACGTATTCTTTAAATAGGATCTTAAAACTATAGCAAAATTAAATATATATATATATGCATAAAAAATATTTTCACAATTTATACTATTAATTTAAATTCAAATTTTATTCAATATTAATATCATTAAGAAAATTTGTAATTAGATTGTGCTTTAGATAAATAGTAAAATATTTTTATAATAATTCAAAAGAAAACACAATAAACAAAAAATTATATTGCAATTTGAGATATATAGAATATTTTAAATGGAATCGAATGAAATTAGTAGAAACAAGTTTTATCCTATGATTTGAAAGAAAGGTTTCTCTTGGGGGGAAAAGGAGTCGGATAATTCTATGTATTGAAATTTATTGCCACATATTAAGGATCATTAGCGATGTGCTGCAAATTCTAATCCACAACTAATCAATATAAAGTGTGGACAGATTAGTCAATGCTTTTTGTTCATCAATCTTCATTCAAGATAAATTGAACAAACTATGGGACGTGAAAATATCCGATCCCATTTCATTTTCGATATGTGAAAATTGTTTTATGCCATATAGATTGAAATCATTGTGAAAAGATAGTCATGAAATAAATTTCTATTCCACATGTCTGAAGACGAGTTGGCGACAACTTTGTCAAAGTTACTAGGACACATTGCATCCAAGCATAATATGTGTGTGTGTAGAGAGAAGCTCAAAAGGGAGTTGAGAGAGCGTTATCTTTAACTTTATTTTAAGAATGGGTTAGACAACCACAAGTACCCTTTGCTATCGTTACAACGGGAATGCATTCACCCTAATAGAAATGAGAGGTTGATCAACATAAACTTGTAGTTAGTCTTCTATGAAGTTACTAGTAAGGTAAAATAGCTTTGTTTGACTCTAGCTAAACAATGGAAAGGGTATTGAAGCAAAAACGACAATTTATCACCATAACATGGTGAGGTATTGATCTGTTGGAGTTTTGAAATTGGTCCACTATTATTCTAATTTAAACAGAGGAACTCTTTCAAGAAAGTTAAGTGTCCTCCCGACCTACTCTAAATTACAATCTATAATGAAAATTATATTTGGTTCAACAAGTCAAGCTCAAAAGTTGTAATCAACAAAGTTGACTATTGGTATGGCAGCGATCAGTACCTCTAAAGTAGAAAAGTAGGGGCATGAGATCTGAAACCAGTGCCCATATGTCAATATACATTATATAAATTTAAATTAGTACATAAAAGATATATAATTTTTAATGTAACATAAGACTCATTTTGAAATTTTTGTCTAAAATTTTAGAACCAGTATTAAATGAATTTCAACTAAATCGAATTTAACTGAAGTAGATTTAGTAGCAGATGCAATCATTCTGCTCATACTCAAAAAACTCAAATAATAATAATAATGTATTTTACCTTACCTTAAATTATCCAAATAATGAGATCTTATAATCAATCTATCCTACACTCTCCTACCTGCCAAGTGGCATGTGACTTAATGGCATAAGTCTTCCACATGATGTGGGAGTTCAGCAATTTCAGTCATAAACAGACTTTTGATATGCATGCGTGCTAGGGGTGGGAATAGGCTAGGCTTTGCTTTAAATAGGCCAGACATGTTGCATAAATTGTAAGCTTAACCCTAGTCTATTATTTGATAGGCTTTTTTTTTTTAAGGCATGGCCTAGCTTAGGCTTTGAAAATTTTTCCAAAGCCTAGGTTTGGCCTAGCCTAGCCTTTGAAATTTTTTCCAAAGCCTAGGCTTGGCCTAGCCTACCAGAAAAGAGAGCGACATAGTGAGAGCTTAGGTGATTATGACATACCTTGCTAAATGATTGCAATAAGGTATTTATAGTCTTTCTTGAGAGGTTAAAATGTATGTGATGCCCTTGCCCATGTAGAGAGAGCCTTTGTTAGGAGTATAAATGAGATGAGATGATTCGCGAATCATTCCCGCTCAGCTCAATGAAAGCTCATATTTAGCTCGATCTTTTCGAGCCAGAGCCGAGCTCAATAAATTTGGCTCAAAAAGCTCGCGAGCCTAAATAAGCTTTTTTATTATATATACACACATATATAATTATAATCTAGGCACATATAATAAATTTTATAAAGATAATGATGATAATAATTCGATTTTTTATTTTTAGGAAAATATATAACAAAATTATTTAAAAAATTTATAATTATTGATTTTATTTTGAGTCTAAATGAACTTGAGTTAGTCCAAACATATACAAGCTCGAGTTTGAACTTATATGATCGAGTTTTTCTGCTTCTCTATGATGACCCATCATCTATTCCAACGAGAAGAGCTTGAGCCGACTAGATTCAGGCTTGGCTTGGCTTGGCTCCTTTACGTTCCTAACCTTTGTCCTTCCTTAAGGACCTTTAGGTCTTCTTCCTTCAGAAGCCTCTCCAGGTGGCACCTCCTCCTTCTTTTCAAGATATGAAGGAGATCTTCGCATTTAATGCGGAGGCAGAGGAGTGGTACAATGGAGGCATGCTTTATAAATGCAGAGGCACGCTGTCTGTTAGCGCATTTAATGCGGCAGAGTGGTGGTTGTGGCACATTCAATACAACTGTGACTGGTGGCGCAGAACTGCTCTATGTTTTTTCGATCAACCTCCCAAGGTTGAGATGTTTTCTTGTTTGCGAGTCACCTAGCCACATTTTGGTCGAGACAATGGAATTCTCTTAGGTCAAAAGGCCTTTCTGGCCGAGGGCTAAATGGTCATTCTTGGGCTGATCAACCACATTTTAGTCGACTAGAAGGATGTTGATAATTGTGCTGGCAAAATGGCCCAATGAGGATTTATGCCTAGTCAATTGTTAGTGGGTTGGGTCTATTGGGCTATCATATATCACATATATACATGTAAGTGTGCACATGGTATTAGATGGATATTAATGAGAGCTAGTTTGCTTACTTTGATATTGAATGATAGATATATAATTCAACTCAATTTTAATATTTGGTTCATTTTTAGAAAGTTTAGATCCTTTATTCCAATATATGTTTTATTTCATATTCCATTGCATGGATGTATGGTGTGTGTAAATATTTTTTTATAAAAATAATTACTTGAGAATCAAATGCACTTAGTATATATACGTCACATTGAAATAGGAGATGAAACACGAAATAGAAGAGATGATCCAAAGTGATTTTTAAAAGTCTTTGATACAGTTAGGGCCCAACATGCATTTAAGGCCAAATTTGGCTTGTATATCAATGCCTTGAGATGTTATATGTTTTTAGACCTAAGCTGGAAATAAATTATAGTTTGTCAAATTGAATAATCATGTCAAGCAAACAATCAAAGTTATATATCAAGTTATTTAAAATATACAAATAAATATCAGATAAAATATACAATAATTTACTATTTATGTTAGTCATATGTGTCATGCTTAATTCAAAAATACCAAACAAATGAGGTCTAATACTGTGTCTGTGTGTGTGTGTGTATGAAAAAAAAAAAAAAAATTAAAAAAAATGGGCATGTATGTAACAGTTTTACCTCCTTGTCAGTTTCCCCCTCGCGCTTGGGCCTACGCCAAACCCCCTTTATATTTTACCTGATTGCCTCTGTCTCTACTCATCAAACCTTTTCTCTCTCTACATAGGTATATATATGTATATACCAACACGCACAGTAACAAATCCCATCAGCGAAAACCCCTTACCCCTATCTACCCCTTCCCCACGCCAACATCCACCCCCCGCCCAACCCAATTCTTCTCTCCAAATTCTTGATATCTTCCAATTAAAATTCATCGTTGGTTCTCAATCTCATTCCGCCCAGTCAATCGAACATATAAATATATGCGTTTTCGGTGTAGATATATAATCTTGGATCATCTTTTTTAATTGATGCAGCGTTTATTTGTTTTTCGATCTATGGATTACGTTAGTTTATGCTTTGTTCTGGGAAATTGAATATTTGACGGGATATATGTGAATCAGACGGCGGTGATTGGAGGGGAGTCGTTTTTTCTTTTCTTTTTTTTTTTTTCGGAGATGAGGATTGGATACAAGAGGAATTGAAATTAGGGAAAAATATGCCTGGGATAGCGCAGAAGATTAATAATAGTAGTGACGATTGTAATGAGACTAATACTAGTTACCAACATCCATTGGTGGGGAATGGAACACTGCGGTATCATTCCTTTAATGGATCGTCGGTTTCTAACAACGGGTTCTGGTCGAAGCACCGGAATGATTTGAGCTACAATCAGCTTCATAAGGTATATATGTTTACTTATATTTTTCAGTTTGATTAGAATTTCTAGTGTAGGACTGGTGTAATAGGTTTTTTGCGGTTTTGTGTTGATTGGATGGTTATAATTCAAATTTGGATCTTGTGGTTTAAATGTGCTGTGGGGTTGGATTCTTAAGATCGTAATGCCACAGGGAATGATTTGATATTGCTGTACGGATCCTTATTGGATAATTTGAAAATTAGAGTTGGGTAGTTTTATGTGTTCTATGTTTAATTTTTACGTAGGAAAGTCAGTTCTTAAAGAAAAGCCAGCTTGTAGACACCGTGTAGACTGAATAGTTGGGCCAGAATTTAGAATTTAATCAAAAATTGAAGTTATTTCTGCATGCATTTTTCTCTAATATTCTACCAGTTTGCTTGATCATTACTTGGTTTCTCAAGCCAATGCTATTTGGATGGCATGAGTCGTGCATAATTTGTGCAAGTATATCCAGGTTTCTTGGTGGTGTACTCAGCATTACTTGGCGTCTCTCATCTTATTCTTATCCCTGACTGAGATGTTTACTGCAGTCTAAATTTTTTTATTGAAATGGCATGATTTTTATTCAGTTTGGTGAACAAGCATGAAACAATGACTTCTTAATGATTGGGTGGTGAGTTTCCTACTATAAAACACTGTCAATTCAAAATATCAATTTGTTTGTGTCAGGCGCGTATCTTTAATGACAAATATGACACTCCAGCCACATGTGCCTGATACCACTTGGTAGGAATCTGACACATCGAATGGTTTGTTGGACACACAATCGAGGGTGTTTCCAATTACACTAGGAAGTTTCCAGTACAACCTTTGATATAAACTTCTTTTTCTTTATGTTGCACCAATAGGACTTTATAAGTTAGTTGTAATTGCAGATAAGTCAACAATTATATAGACAAAATATTTGTATGTTGAACAGTCGTGTCGGAGCTGAATTGTATCCTAAAATTTTTGAGAAGTGCATCATAGTTTCCTGTTGAGTGCACTGTAAATTAAACTGGACTAGCAATGAAAGGTTTTCTTGATTATGTTGTAGTTTTGGTGTGAGCTGACACCCCAAGCTCGACAGAAACTTCTGAGGATCGACAAGCAGACACTCTTTGAGCATGCTCGTAAGAATATGTACTGCTCTAGGTGCAACGGTCTGTTGCTTGAAGGCTTTATGCAGATTGTCATGTATGGAAAGTCTCTACAGCAGGAAGCAGCTGGTGGCCATTACATGAGAGGATCCATGAACAATCAGAATGATGGCGACTTGTGTATGGAAAATGGGTGCCAAGATGATGTTCTAGATCCATCTGTCCATCCTTGGGGTGGATTAACCACAGCCAGGGATGGGACTCTCACGCTTTTGGGCTGTTATCTTTATTCGAAGTCTTTAAAGGGGCTCCAAAATGTAAATCTCATCATGATCCTATTGATTCTATATATTTCTGTTTTCTTCAGGGTGCACCTTGGATTAACTTGCTCTGAGTTGAACTAGGTATTTGACAGTGCACGTGCAAGGGAAAGGGAGCGCAAATTGCTTTATCCTGATGCATGTGGGGGAGGTGGTCGAGGATGGATAAGCCAAGGAATTTCAGGATATAGTAGAGGACTTGGAACAAGAGAGACCTGTGCTCTTCATACTGCCAGATTGTCTGTAGAGACATTGGTGGACTTCTGGTCTGCACTTGGAGAGGAGACTCGACAATCTCTTTTGAGGATGAAAGAAGAGGATTTTATTGAAAGGCTCATGTATAGGTGCCACATCCTGTTTTCCACCTACGGTTTTTGTTTAATTCACTTTCTTGTTGTCTCTCATATAACTAAAAACAGCTTCAAACAAATGTAAAGATGTCGATAGGTGTTTCTTTTGAGAAGTCAGATGTTTTCCTTTCTAAACATGGGGAAGTCTAATGTTTAGTTGCTTGCTTAATCCTAATGGCAGTGCCAGTGGAAATGATCAACTATAGATTTGATTTCTTATGATTCTCTTCTTACAAATATTTTCTGGTGTGCTTTTTTGTCTGTTAGGGAGAACATGAGTGTGGGTTTGGGTGTGGCGAGGTGACATATTTTATGTCTTTGAGAATGCTTTTCACTAATAGTAACACATTCTGGTCTAATGTACAAAGGAGCTTCATCTTTGAGCACACTGTTTTTAGTTTCTTGAATTTTTGTAAGTTGGACTGTCTACTTTGGAACTCCTCCAGTGTAACAGATAATAATAAGAAATTTGTAAACTTTGCAGGTTTGACAGCAAAAGGTTTTGTAGAGATTGCAGAAGAAATGTAACACGAGAGTTTAAGGAGTTGAAGGAACTCAAGCGCATGCGTAGGGAAACTCGCTGCACGAGTTGGTTTTGTGTAGCAGACACAGCCTTCAGATATGAGGTGCATATTTTGGATTATGTTGCAATTCTTTTAGAAATTCAGTTATTGTATCATGAAAACTGCAACGATGATGCATCAAATCAAAGCTGATGTCAGTTCATGTTATGATCCCCCAGTACTGCTAGAATTATGATGCATCTTCTGTCTTCATTATCAGGTTTCTCGTGATACAGTTCAGGCTGATTGGCATCAAACATTTATAGATGCTATTGGAACATATCATCACTTTGAATGGGCTATTGGAACTGGAGAAGGAAAATCTGATATACTGGAATTTGAAAATGTTGGCTTGAGTGGAAAGGTTCAAGCGAATGGTCTAGATCTAAGTGGCCTGAATGCCTGCTATATAACTCTACGGGCTTGGAAAAAGGATGGACGCTGCAATGAGTTGTGTGTGAAAGCTCATGCTTTGCGGGGGCAACAATGCGTTCATTGCAGACTTGTGGTTGGTGATGGATATGTAACAATTATGAGAGGGGAAAGCATCAGAAGGTTCTTTGAACATGCAGAGGAAGCTGAGGAAGAAGAGGTGGTCAATTTTGTGGAGATGAAGAATTCGTTTACTTTTTGTTTTGCACAACTAACCCCTTCCCTGAAGTCCTCTAGTTATTCTCGTGGTATTATGATTTTAATTCCATTGTCATTTTTAGGATGATGACTCCATGGACAAGGATGGAAATGAGTTTGATGATGAATGCTCCCGTCCCCAGAAACATGCGAAGAGTCCAGAACTTGCTCGAGAATTTCTCCTAGATGCAGCAACTGTTATTTTCAAAGAACAGGCATGTCTGTTTTCTCCTTCCTTCCAATTTATGCTTCGAATTTACTGGCTGTAATCCATGTGTGTCTAAATCAAATCCGAAGCAGTTCTTTTTCTTATTTTCTTACATGGAATGTGATTCAATGGCTTCTTGTGTTCATCAAGCATCTTTTCAGAAATTTAAATTATGGCAATAGCTGTTTTGCATTTTTGGGCAATTAATTTGGATATTTTCTATGATGCAATACGCTTATGCGCACAACATCCAAGATGAGACTTTATATTACAAGTTTTTAACAGGTGCATATCTCTTTGGAGTACCCCATAGAAATCCTAACTTAAAAAGTTATAATGCTACAAAATCCCTAGTCCCTACACAGAGGAATCAGTAATACCACATTAGAGATTGCATAAGCAAGCATCGTCAGGCAAATAGCGCAGTTGTCCCATTTTCTGGTGAAGTTTGATTATTGTAGAGCAGGATGCAAATTGCAGGAAGTTTCGTCGTGGACTATATATGCCTATGAGCTTGGTTAATGTTTCATCAATGCTTGGACTCTCAGCAGTTGAAAGTTTTCTAACTAGGAAGGGAATTCCTGCAGGTTGAAAAAGCTTTTAGAGAAGGAACTGCCCGACAAAATGCACACAGCATTTTTGTTTGTCTTGCTCTGAAGTTGCTGGAAGAGCGTGTGCACGTGGCATGCAAAGAAATTATTACTTTGGAAAAGCAGGTGTTTAACTTATGGTATTGTGAATTCTGGTTCAGCTATTTTACTTATAAACTAGGATGAATCTTTGATTTCCACTTCAATTTTGAACCTACAGAGGAAACTTCTTGAGGAAGAAGAAAGGGAAAAACGTGAAGAAGAAGAACGCAAGGAGCGCAGGAGAACAAAAGAAAGGGAAAAAAAGCTGCGCAGAAAGGAAAGATTAAGAGAGAAGGAAAACAAGGAAAAGAAATGTGCTGAATCGAATATAGATCCTGTGGTTCCTGATGTTTCCAAGGATGAGTCGTCACATTGTGTTTATGAGGATGATAATGTTGAGAGAAGCAGAGATTCTGGCAGTGAAACAGTTGAAGCTACTCCAGCCAGTCCATTGTCCTGCAATATTCAAGATGACCAGCTTTTGATGCAATACATTTATCCAAATGAAAATCCATTTGAAGATACTCCTGATCGGGAATTTGGCAGTACCAGAGATTGGAACACCTCTTTCCCATATAATCGCATTAAGTATTCTCGCAGGAAGACAAAGTTTCAGAAAGATGGCCAACAGGATCTGACCTTAAAATGGTTTGACAGGAGAAAAGGTGCAGCATTGTCAGAGAATGAGGATATTGTTAACAAATATGAATCAAAATTTCATGCCGATGGTTTTGAATCTACAAGGAGCATTATTGGCTCTGATAAGCAGTTAAGAACTAATGCCTCAAAGTCTCACATTAGAAATGGTTCCCTAAAGTTGGGTGAAAGACTTAATTGCACCAATAATAGATTAGGTGACAGATATGATTCCCATGCTTGCAGCTGTAACAATCACAATGAGTATGGATCGAGGCCAGAGCCACATATCATGAGAACAGTCAGAGAACCTAAAAATGTGAATAAGGTGGGGTTTCCAGCAGATGCATCAAAACTGTATTACCGTGGAAAGTTCACTCAAGTGGATTGCACTGGGCGACCTAAAAGCAAGATAATTGCTGGCAACCCTCCTAATACAAAAAAAGTTTGGGAACCATTGGATTCACAGAAGAAATATGCTCAAAGTACTGCGGGTTCTGATGTTGTCTTGGGGTTGACACCCAAAGTTGAAACTTCTAGATCTGATCAAGTCCCTGAATCATCTGGTGCTGGTGGTTCTGATGACATGAGAGATATTACAGGTGAAACCAATAATGAGGATATAGATGCGAGGGATTTAAGAAGGTCTAGCGATCAGGATTGCGGAGAGACAGAAAATGGGTGCCATGCGATGGCAAAGTCCCAAAAATGCTCAAAGGAGGCAGTCATGGTGGATGCTGAGTTGTGTTCTATGGCTAGATCTCCACACAGGATAGTAGATTCATCAATTAGCGGCTCTTCCAACTCTGATAACTGCTCCTGCCTTAGTGAGGGTGAGAGCAATACATCCTCCTCAAACCCTCAAAACCTGGAATCAGCATCCACATCTGATGCAGAAGAGTCTAGCCAAAACTCTGAGGCAAGAGAAACTTCACATCTCAATGAGTGTCAGACAGTTGTGGAGGACCAGAGTTCACAAAGAGAGCAAGATACTAAGAGCCAGGGACTTGCCTCTGGAGGAATCAATTCTTTGGGCAGTTTGCCCACAGAAGCAGCTAGATATTGTGAGAGCAGGAGAACAAATGTCAGTATAAGTACTCAGACTCAGACTGCTTTTCCTCAAATGCATAATCAAAGCATAAACTACCCCATCTTTCAGGCTCCCACAATGGGATATTACCATCAGAATCCAGTTTCTTGGCCAGCTGGTCCTACTAATGTATTGATGTCCTTTCCCCACTCCAATCATTATTTATTTGCCAACAGTTTTGGATATGATTTGAATGGTAATGCACGGTTCATGCAGTACAGAGCCTTACAGCATCTGGCTCCCCCATTGCTTAATCCTGCTCATGTGCCTGTGTTCCACCCAGTTGCTCAGAGTAATGGAGTTGGCACAAAGGAGCATGCCAAGGTTGCGAATTTAGGCGTGCTAAAAGAAGTACATAATAGCATGCAGCAAATGGATTCAACTGCACAACATTCTGCAGAAACACCAAAACTTGTGGATGCTGGGCAAAATGGGAAGTCTGAGAAAACAGATAAGGGGAATAACGATTTCTCTCTTTTCCATTTTGGTGGCCCTGTAGCTCTTTCAACAGGATTTAAAGCCGACTCTGTGTCCCCGAAAGAAGGAATGATGGGTAATACTTCTCTGAACTTATCAGATAACAGCCGTGATGGTAATCAATTGTGCAATAAGAAAGATTCCATAGAAGAATACAATTTGTTTGCTGCCAGTAATGGCATAAAGTTTTCTATCTACTGAGTGATAGTTATAGTGAGTGAGTATTTGGGTTTTTATTCCAGATAGAAGCTTTGAGCAGATATAAACCTATTTGTTTTCTTCTGAGTTGTGCACAATAATCCTCCTCTGCAAAGATGTTAGGGTGTTTAAACTTTAATGATCGCTTTACTTTTGATTGTTTCCTATTTGATTTTCCCTTACAGAGAGAGAATCTTGAAATTTTATTTATACTTTAACTGTATGAGTCAAATGTTGACTGTTGTGTTGTTTGCTCTTTTTTGGCATGATATATGTTTGTTTGTATAATGGTTGAAATACTTTGATTATCCTATAACATGTTGATCAATTATATTAGTAGATGCTTGCAACAGTGATAGTTGAACTAATCATATGGCTGCCTTGAAAAACCTGGAGGCTGGAGCTGACATCACAATTGAACGAGTATCTATCTATCTTTACCGGGAATTAAAACCGTACCAGTGGATGAGAGGAATTAAAAAGGCATTTTTCATATACCTCAACTTTACTTTGATAATGAAAGTGGTTTGTTTTTATGTTGGCGATTTTTTATGTGAATTCAACGGATTGTCCTTTTTTCTTATTGTTTTGACAAACCATTTGTGTCTTTATTTTTCTCTAATCATAAAGTCCCCTGATTCCTTTTTTTTCTTTTTTTTTTCACTCCCATTGGAATTTTAAGATCCTGTATCTTTAAATTAATAGAAAAAAGATGGATTTTAGCGTTTGAGGTGACGAAGACCTATGCTACAATTAAGATTTATAATTTTTTGAAAAAATATGAAATTCATGTAATTTATCTATTTAACCAAACTTATGTTTTGCTATTCTACTTCTCTCAATAAATAAATTACTCTTCTACTACTCCTAGGGCTTGTTTGCTTTGAATGATGTGATTAGAAGTGATATATAAGCAAATGATACATTTCAAGCCTATTAGGATAGAATATTTTAATTTTATGTTTGGTTGGTATGATTAATACATAAATAAATTAAAATATAATATATAAATTTACTATTATATCCTGTATACTTTTAAATAAGTTTTTCATAATTTCCTCATTCTTTCCCATTTTTTAGGATCATGGTTTAATTGAAAATAAGACAAAAAATAGACCCTATTAAATCTTTGTAATTCTTATCACACCTAATCAAGCATTCCCCCCCTTGATCCATTTTCCAAAAGCAACAAGAAATAATGTAGGGCCTAGAATTTATCAAGGGCTTTTATCAATTGAAACAAATATTAAAAGAGGCTTGATTAGGTATGTATCACACCCAATCAAGCCAAGCAAACAAGGCCCTAGTAAATAAATATGATATGAACATAGTATTAAATATAAAAGAAACAAAATCAAAGAAGCATAAGCCGCTTAACAACCTCCATTCATGAAAGAAAGAGGAATAGAAAGGATCTGATTTGAGCTACTGAATTCGTCCATTTTCTTACTTTTGATATTACCAAGAGCTCTTCTTCGACTAAGGAGATGGGAGCATCTAATCATTTTCCCAAATTTCAAGCTCTATTTCTTCCCTTTGATGTAATATCTAGTCCGTTTCAAACTTCCCTTGTAGCGAGTTAGAGGCGAGTTGACAAACAAAAGCTTTATTATTATGATTCAGCCTTTCTAGTAGCAATGAAACTCCATGAATGGGTAGAAAAGGTGTTCAAACTAGGTATTCAGAAAACCTTCATCAAGAGCGGAAAATAACTCGACCAACCCTACCCCCTAACCTTCGGAGCGCAAAGTCTTCCTTAAGTGATTTTGGAATGCTGAGGGGGTGTTTGGTTTCATTTCCAAGCCCCCTTTCCATTTTTTTGTGGGAATGAAAATTGAAAACAAACACTTTCTCACAATTTTCAACAGAAAAAGTACATATTTTCTTCCCAAAATCCATTTCTAACCCTACCCTATTATCCTATTACACATCAATCAAATTCAAATTTAATTTGACATAAAGTTACCCACTATCATTTTTAAATTAATAAAATATACATATATTTTAAAAAATAAATCCTTTTAAATATAAAAAATATAAATTAACCTACTCTTCAATCCTACAAACTATTATAATCATTACTTTCCAACATTTCATCCAAATAGATTTTCATTTTCACATCACATCACATAACTAACTTTTCAACTTTTAGAAATGGCTGAAAATGGAAATGACCTTTGGAAATAAAACCAAACGGGCCGTGAGGAAACTGACGTAAGGAACTCCACTCGTTCCACAATTAAAGTTCTAGACCGACTATTGGAGCTTTCTCTGGTGCTAAGGGAATATTTGGGGAAACATAACAAAATATATTCTCATTTTTCCTCTAAAACACACATTTTTCAATATATATATATATACACACACACACACACATATATATATATTATACATATACATTATATATATTTTATTATTATTCTAACATTAAAAAAATCACTCAATTCCATTTTTGATCCCAAAAATCCAACAAAAATGCATTGATTTGACTGCTACAATAAAAAATATCTCCTCCAAAACATAAACAAACATACCAAAAGCCAACTTTCACATTATTCAATAATTCATTCTTCCAAAACACATAATAAAATCACACAAAAAACATAACCAAACGTTCCCTAACTTTTCTTTTTCATTTTATTAACAATTACGTTGATATCTTACTTAACACTTTAAATTCATATTGCATTATATGATATAGTATCTTTTACATAAATTATCTTTATTCTAAAATTGTGAAACTCTTTAAGAATTTTTTTTTTCCTATTCTTTTAATTACCTTTAAACTTTGGACTGCAAAAATATTAATTTTTACATTGTCCGTTTAGGTAGCCATTAAAAAGATTTGAACAACATAAAAAGTATTAATTTTGCTGTAATATGTATAATAATTAACAAGAATAAGAGTTAATTAGAAAAAAATTCCTAAACCTACTTTTATTTTAGTGTTAAATCCCCATTTAAATATTTACGCACTAAACTCCCCACTTTTTCACAAAAGTTAGGAATCACTCCCCATATCTTTTAGAAATACCTGTATACCCTTGCAGCTGGAAAAAACAACAAAAATACCTAGGAAATGCGTTCTCTCTTAAGAAGAACGCTTTCTTTTTTTTATTTTTGCCTGAAATCGACTTCTCTAAGTGCCACAAGAAAAGGGCGCGAAACTGTTCCTCTACCACTGGCGCGAGAAGAAGAAGAAGAATTGAAAAAAAAAAAAAAAAAAAAGCAACAAAATTTCTGCCATTTTTCTGCAACAATGGAAGGAAAAACAACTGCAACAAGAAGCAAAGTACAAAAAGAAGTGATGAAAAGGAACAAAGGTATGTTTTCTGCATTTGAAACTTCAAATATCCGTAATTTTTCAGTGTTACACTCATTTCTTGTCTATTTTCTCATGTTTAGGGTTTTTATTCATTTTTTAGTCGTTAAACACTTGAACACATTTGATATATATATGATTTCTATTGTAAGATGAGAAGTTCTGATTTGTACTTGAAGGTCATGAAAGTTGCACTTCACCTTTTAGGGATTTATACTTCTTTTTAACTAAAGTTATATGGTGAAATTATATTATAAAACTATCTGAATATGGTAGTGTGTTATCTGTAGTACAGAACATCCAAGCATGCAGTACATATTAGCAAAAGTGTAGTATATAATTTGGATAACTGCAATACAATTTAGAAGCAAATGTAGTATAAAACATTCAAACTGGTAGTACACTTTAGGTATAAATGTAGTATATAATCTGTGTAGGCGCAGTACATTTTAGAAGCAAATGCAGTATAAAACATTCAAACTGACAGTACACTTTAGGCATAAATGGAGTATATAATATGTGTTGTTGCAGTACATTTTAGAAACAAATGTATGTAGTATAAAGCATTCAAGCTGGCAGTACACTTTAGGCAAAATGATAGTATATAATCTGTATAGCTGCAGTACATTGTAGGAGCATCTGGAGTACACTTTAAGCAAAAGTGTAGTATAAAATCTCTATTGGTGCAGTACATTTTAGAAGCAAATGTAGTATAAAATATTCAAACTGGCAGTACACTTTAGGCATAAGTGTAGCATATAATCTGTTGCTGCAGTACATTTTAGAAACAAACACATGTAGTATAAAGCATTCAAGCTTGCAGTACACATTAGGCAAAATGTAGTATATAATCTGTATAGCTGCAGTACATTTTAGGCGCATTTGGAGTACACTTTAGGCAAAAATGTAGCATAAAATCTCTGTAGGTGCAGTAAATTTTAGAAACAAATGTAGTATAAAACATTCAAACTGGCAGTACACTTTAGGCATAAGTGTAATATATAATACGTGTTGATGCAGTATATTTTAGAAACAAATATATATAGTATAAAGCACTCAAACTTGCAGTACACATTAGGCAAAAGGTAGTATATAATCTACATAGCTGCAGTACATTTTAGGCGCATTTGGAGTACACTTTAGGCAAAAGTGTAGCATAAAATCTCTGTAGACGCAGTAAATTTTAGAAACAAATGTAGTATAAAACATTCAAACTGGCAGTACACTTTAGGCATAAGTGTAGTATATAATATGTGTTGCTGCAGTACATTTTAGAAACAAATGTATATAGTATAAAGCATTCAAACTTGCAGTACACATTAGGCAAAAGGTAGTATATAATCTGCATAGCTGCCGTACATTTTAGGGCATTTGGAGTACACTTTAGGCAAAAGTGTAGCATAAAATCTCTGTAGGTGCAGTACATTTCAGAAACAAATGTAGTATAAAATATTCAAACTGACAGTACACTTTAGGCATAAGTGTAGTATATAATCTGTGTTGCTGCAATACATTTTAGAAACAAATGTATGTAGTATAAAGCATTGAAGCTTGCAGTATACATTAGGCAAAAGGTAGTATATAATCTGAATAGCTGCAGTACATTTTAGAAGCATCTAGAGTACACTTTACGCAAAAGTGTAGTATAAAATCTCTGTTGGTGCAGTACATTTTAGAAGCAAATGTAGTATAAAATATTCAAACTGGCAGTACACTTTAGGCATAAGTGTAGTATAAAGCATTCAAACTTGCAGTACACATTAGGCAAAATGTAGTATATAATCTGTATAACTGCAGTACATTCTAGAGGCATCTGGAGTACACTTTAGGCAAAAGTGTGGTATAAAATCTCTGTAGGTGTAGTACATTTTAGAAACAAATGTAGTATAAAACATTCAAACTGGCAATACACTTTAGACATAAGTGTAGTATATAATTTGTGTTGCTGCAGTACATATTAGAAGCATCTTAGTACATAAACATTCAAGCCTGCATTATATATTAACTGAAAATGTAGTATATAATCTTTGCATCTGTAGTACATTTTAGAAGCAACTGAAGTATAAAACCTTTAAGCCTGCAGTATACATTAAATGGAACTCTAGTATATAATATGTGTATCTGCATTACATTTTAGAAGCAACTGTAATATAAAAAATTCAAGCCTGAAGTATAGAATAACTGAAAGTGTAGTATATATTATGTGTTTCTAAAGTACATTTTAGAAGCATCTTTAGTACAAAACATTCAAGTTTTTAGTACACTCTATCTAAATGGGTTAGTTTATTATCTGTTTATATACTTTTTTTTTTTCTCATTGCAACAAAGCCAAGACATTGTGAGGTTTGTTTTCGTTGCTCCCCCCAATATTTTCAGAGTAAATTGGAGCTTGTGAAGTCCAAGATGAGGTCCAAACATTTTGATGCATGTAAGAAAACCCCTTTCTATATATACATGGAGTTAAGTTCAAGCTTCATTCGGCTTGAAGCTATACTTAGGAGGTTTGACCCAAAAAACTCTCATTTCATTTTGCGGAAGGGATTGAGGTTTCTTTTTATGCAGCTGAATTTTCAATGGTTTTAGGGTTGCCACATGTAGGGCAATCTGTCGATATAACATTGAAGATGAAGTCTTCAACCTTTGACCCCCTTTTTTCTGGAAAGCTACATAATATAACTAGATCTGAAATAGCAAAAAAACTTGAGGAGTATGTATATAAGGATAGTGTGGAAGACTTGAATAATTTTTGTAGATTGTACATAGTTTTTGTTTTTAATTGTATTCTGTTTCCAACATCTAATTATTAGACTCCATGATTTCTCCTACCATACTTGGACAATTTTTCTAGAGTTGGTCTGTATGCATAGGGCATACCTGCATATAAGTTTTCTTGTCCAAGATATGAAGAACCATTTAGGAGTAGGTGGAGAAAGAAGAAAGAAGTACATTGATGGGTGTACAGTCGGCTTGATGGTAAGTGTTTGCTTCATTTTTCTAATAACATTGATTATATTTATATTCAAGTGAGTATAATTTTTCGATTTATGAATGACAGGCATGGGTTTATGAACGCATCCCGTCACTGGCTTCACCAGTGAGTTTGTTTGAGTTTCCACACTTTTATCGGTGGAAGGATAGCAAACTCCCACAAAATGTGGAGCAAGCAGAGAATAAATCAATAAATTGAAGCAAGTTACAACAGATATGGTAATAATTGTAATAATTCATTATTTATTTTTTGTATAATAATTTAAATTTGATAATTATTTCCATTATAATAGGTTGTATCCCTCAACCCTGCTCTAGAGGAGTTAGAATTGGCAGATTTGATCAAGAAATCAGAGGCTGCCAGTACTGCCATCAGTGAAGTCCATGTCTGTGATCATACAATATATGAAACAATTATTGCAGCGAAAGGTGAAGAAATTAAATCATTGAAAGAAAAAATTGCTTCATTCGAATACATGGCAATGAAGGAGTAGGGTGAGGAGGAGCATCTAACTGAGGAAGAGACTAATGGGGTGGAGCTTGAGCAGGAAGCTGGTGAGAGTATGTGCATGAGGGGGGACTTGATTTGGTACATGATGCACAGAAAGAAGGGGATGATTCTGAAGACATGGTGGATGAAGAAAGTCGAACCAAACAACGTCATGATCCTTTAGATTGCCCTATACCTTTGAAGACAGAACATTATATACCAATCCAAGCGGCTGAGTTCGAGGAATCTGAGATTGAAGTGGCAAATGTTACGTCCTCAATTGTGACAAATGTGCGCAATCGAGAAGATAGGAAGCCAAAAAAGAAATCTCCAGATTTTGTCAGCCCCCCGAGCACCACACCAGCCAAAAGAGCAAGACAAGTGACAAAGACTTATCGTGCTCGTCCTCGTCCTCGTGCACGAAAAAACAAAGAACTAGAAGAGAAGAAGGTGTTGTACACTACTTGATGTTTTATTTTTTTGCTACTTGCATTTCATTTGTAAACTATCTGTTTGTAATAAATGTTATGATATCTTATACTTGATTTATTGATATTTGCACTTAATGGATGATGTCTTATACTTCATGTTGGTGATACTTGCACTTATGTGCTGATCTTTTCTACTTCAATAGTTGACACTTTATACCTAATGTGCTTGAGTTTTGTACACCATATTGGTGATGTCTGTACTTCATGTGCTTATCTTTTCTACTTCAACAGTTAACACTTTATACCTAATATGCTTGAGTTTTGTACTCCATGTTGGTGATATCTGTACTTCATGTGCTTTACACTTTATACCTAATGTGTTTGAGTTTTGTACACCATATTAGTGATATATGTACTTCAAGTGCTGATCTTTTCTACTTCAATAGTTGACACTTTATACCTAATGTGCTTTAGTTTTGTACATCATATTGGTGATGCCTGTACTTCATGTGCTTATCTTTTCTACTTCAACAGTTGACACTTTATACCTATGTGCTTGAGTTTTGTACACCATGTTGGTGATATCTGTACTTCAAGTGCTGATCTTTTCTACTTCAATAGTTGACACTTTATACCTAATGTACTTGAGTTTTGTACACCATGTTGGTGATATCTGTACTTCAAGTGCTTATCTTTTCCACTTCAATAGTTGATTCTTTGTACCTATGTGTTGTGTTTTGCACCCTAGGTGGCAGATGAACCAACCATCCCAAAGACTGAAGTGGCCGATCCCTATAAAGGAAGGACTGATTACAGAGGTCTTGCTCTTATTCTAGTAGAAGAACGAGAAGTCATCGACAACTTTGTCAGAAGAGATAAATTGAGGTAACAAAATTTGCTTATTATTTTTCTGTTGGACAAATTGGTATCTGAACTAACAATTAACAATTGTGTAGGGTGACTGTCTGGGAAGGAGCAAGACAGTTTCTGGATGGAAAAAACTTTTGCGAGCTCTTATATGGAGGAGAACTTACTGGTGACATAGTGGACTGTTACATGTCGATATTATGTAGCCCATCTTTCAGCAAGAAGTGTCACCAAAAGGTGTGGTTTACGTCCTCAATAACGCAGGTATGTGGCAGTTTCCTAATTTAATTTAGTTCACGGTGACAAATGAGTCTAACCATTTGTTTTATACTTCATAAGCTGATATATTAGACCGACTAGAGGAACGCAACATCAAGGATATTACGGATGAAGAATTTGTGGAGTTGAAGATTAAACTTAACACCTTCACCTGTACAGATTTGGAAGAGCTCGTGGTGGATGTTTTAAACGAGTGTTGTTACATAATCCTACCGATTAGCCGACGCCAGCACTGGTTCTTGGTTGTCCTCGAAACCTCAACTCGTTCTTTCTTATACATGAATTCAATAATGGCCGTCAGATACAAACCGATAGCTATTGCCATTATAAGTTTGCTTTCTTTCCCTATGATTTCTTCATAAAGTAGGGAGTCAACAACTGATCAAAATTTTTGTAGGCTTCATTCTATTCTCGGTACATGAAGCTTTCATTGGGGAGTTGTGTGGATGAACAGATAAAGCAATAAAAAAGCAGGTAGCAAGTTGGTACAGTGGATTGTGGTGTCTATGTATGCCTTTGGGTATAATGTTTTGCTAGAGACACCCCCGAGTTCTGGAGGGATGCTAGAACAATTGAAATTGATAAATATCGTGCGAATATGGCATATACAATATTAAGTCATGAAAATGCCAGGATTTGAATCACTTGTATGTAAATACATGTGTAAATTGAAGCATAATTTGTTTATAATATTATTTTGTATGTAAGTGTAATTTTCCATTAATTATTTATAACTTAAATTCAATTGAAACATGGTAGGGAATTTGAATACAATTCAAGGGAAATGAGGTACAAACCCAGAACAAAGAAAGTATAGAATGTGTTTCGCTGAAGAACGCTTAAATTCAATTGAAACAAGGCGGGGATCTTGAGTACAATTAACAGGAAATGAAGTACAAACTCAGAATAAACAGAGTATAAAATGTGCTTCGTTGAAGTACACTTCAATTCAATTGAAACTAGGTGGCAGATTTGAGGGCAATAAGGTACAAACCCGGAACAAAGAAAGTATAAAATGTGTTTCGCTAAAGAACACTTAAATTCAATTGAAACAAGGCGGGGATCTTGAGTACAATTCACAAGAAATGAAGTACAAACTCAGAATAAACAGAGTATAAAATGTGCTTCGTTGAAGTACACTTCAATTCAATTGAAACTGAGCAGCAGATTTGAGTGCATTTTGAGGGCAATGAGGTACAAACCCGGAACAAAGAAAGTATAAAATGTGTTTAGCTTAAGAACACTCAAATTCAATTGAAACAAGGTGGGTATCTTGAGTACAATTCACGGGAAACTACGTACAATTCAGGGGAACTAAGTACAAACTCAGTACAATTCTGGAGATATGAAGTACAAACTCGGAATAAACCAAGTATAAGATTTGTTTTCTTGAAGTACACTTATTGCAATTGAATAATTATTCTCCAATAATTGTAATGATGGGCAAGTACAATAATTTGATATTATCGGATCTGGTGAAGTACGAATTTGTACAGATGATAGGGTGGATATCATCGTCAAATTCTCATTTCTTTACATCTTTGAAAGCATAAGTATTCTTTCATTACTGCGATTGATACCATTCATCCGTTGAACACTAGTGATTAACAACTTAAAAAATTTAATATTATTTTATTCATATGATAAATATTGGACACATACTTCAATAGTTTGGTTATTAATTACCAAGAATTAAAAAGCAAATCTTTGAACAAATTTTAATTCAAAAATATTAGTAAAAATATCAAGATATTAAGTACAAAGTTGCCCAAGTGAGGCGCAAATGTGAAGAAATCATGTACAATTATCCTGGATTGAGGTACAAAAGTTAACTATGTCTCGGACAACATGCAAGAATGCTAATTTCATGCTAAACCACCTGCCTCATTGCCCAAGTGAGGCGCAAATGTGAAGAAATCAAGTACAATTATCTTAGATTGAGGTACAAAAGTTAACTATGTCTCGGACAACATGCAAGAATGCTAATTTCACGCTAAATCACCTGCCTCATTGCCCAAGTGAGGCGCAAATGCAAAGAAATCAAGTACAATTATCCCGGATTGAGGTACAAAAGTTAACTATATCTCGGACAACATGCAAGAATGCTAATTTCACGCTAAATCACATGCCTCATTGCCTAAGTGAGGCGCAAATACGAAGAAATCAAGTACAATTATCCCGTATTGAGGTACAACAATTAACTAGTTTACTGATTCTTTGCAAGTTCGACAATTATGCCATGTTCTACCACACCTTTTACACTTAATTACACGTTTCTCAATCTGTGATGGAATCCTCCGTATCCTTCTACGCCCAGGCTGAGATCGACAATCAGGTGCATGAATGACGTCGTCATCATCTACAGGGAGCATATGCATATCAAACGTAGGAATAGGGTTTATAACTGCTTGGTATGCTTGTTGATACATCTCGACTCGGTAGTATTGATCGGTGAAGTCATACGGTGAAAGTGACTTTGACTCGATACAAGCACAAGCATGTCTGCATGGTATTTTATCAATCTCCCATGCTCTGCATGAACAAACTCTACTATGTCAATCTACAGCATACGATTTATCTTGCTCAATCACCTCAAAGCTCCAACCACTAGACATGACAACTTTTAAGTTACAAGAACGCATATGATTAATTGCCAACTTTTTCTCTTGCTTGGGACATAATTGACCAACCATCTTATGAGATTCTTCTCGTCTATCATGCATCATAACCATTATTTGCATGCATATGTGATCAAACATGGCTGCAACTAGCATAAATCGTGCCGGTTTAACCCAATTATTCCAACTTTCTGCTTGATTATTGTTTATTTCCCCCCATTGATCTCCACTGAATAAGGAATTTGCCCAACATAGTGGGTCAGACTGCATAATAAAGTCTCTGGCAAGTGGTATTGACTCCAAGATGTTGTCTATATATCGGGTATACTCCTGCCTTGTAGGGGCATATGCAACTTTCATAAAAATAGAACACCAATGTTTCTTGTTATGTAGAGGGTACTTCCTTAATACCTGGATTTAAAATAATAGAATAGTAATGCGCTTAATGTTATGAAGTAGAGTTTATTTCACATAATTGTCTCACAAACAAAGATAAAGTACACTTACTTGTTTCTTAAAGTTATCCACTAAGTGTCTCAAGCAATATACATGGTGGTTACCGGGAAATATCATGGGGAGGGCCTTAAGAAGACCTGGATGTCGATTGGAGAATAAAGTAAACCTTGATAAGCCAGGCAGATATTCAGAATTTAAGACACTTCTCAGCTTAAAGCAGAACCACTCCCAATTAATATCATTTTCAGAGTCAACAACTGCATATGCTAACGTGAATAAGTCATCATTAGCATCCTTACTGACAGCGCTGAGTAAGACTCCTTTGTATTTATTTTTAATATGGGTGCCGTCCAAGAATATCAATGGCATGTATCCCCTGAGAAAACCAAGAAGGCAGGAACTGAAACATATAAATAGCGATGAAATTTTTGACTCATTGGGTCAATCTCACAGTCTGCAATACTTCTAGGGTTTGTCCTATTCACAGCATCACAGTACCACCTCAACTTATCATAAGATCCCTTCTCAGCTCCATGGATGTCATGCATAGCTAATTCCTTACCCATCCATGCTTTATGGTACCTAAGTTCCACACCGTATTCTCTGTGAATATCTTTTAGTATGGTAGAGGGCCGATAACATGGCTCTGATCTCAATTTATCCTTCACTACATTAGCAACCCAAGCGAAATCAACTTTAGGATGTCCCCTTGTCCGAAGATTAGCCTCACCACATGTGTGCTCTAGATTGCATTTTCAAATGCCAAATAATTTATCAGCTTCATGCCTTGATGCATAGATTCTCCATTTGCAATTTTCATCACTGCAAACGGCTATGATTTTTTTGCTGTCATTTTTCTTGTATTTAAATGACCGCAAAGTAGACACTGCATAATTCTTAAGCATAATTCTAAACTCCTGAGCATCCTTGAATGTTTGACCCTCTCCGTATATGCAATTCCTCCATGCATCAATTGAGTTGCTGATTAAAGCCAATTCATTGTGCGATGCATTGGTCGAACCAATTTCCTCCTCGACTGCATCCCTTGAGGTTGACAAATGAAGTACAATTTTAGGTAAAATAAAGTACAATATGTAGAATAATTCAGCATTGTGGTATAATTTCAAATAAACGAAGTACAATTTCATAACAATAGAAGTATAAAATGCAAGCAATTGCAGTACAATTTTTTGGATAATTCATTAGTAGATTACTTGAAAATTAAATAAGAGATTCAGAAAATTGAAGTACAAGTTAAAATAAAATGAAGTACAATTTGAGAACACCTGAAGTACCAAACTTTAATTAAAAGAGTACAGATATAGATAAAATGAAGTATAATTTTAAGAAACAGAAGTAAAAGAAGTTAAGTACAATTTCAGAACACCTGAAGTATAGAACTTCATTGAAAAGAATACAGATTTAGGTGAAATTATGTAAAAAGTATAAGTTCAGAAAATTGAAGTACAATTTTAATGATGTGAAGTACAATTTCAGAACACTTGAAGTATAAAACCTTAGCAATTGCAATATAATTTTTGGATTATTCATTAGTAGACGCTTCAAAATTAAATAATAAGTTTAGATAATTGAAGTACAAGTTTAGATATAAGAAGTACAATTTCAGACACTTGAAGTATAGAACTTCAATGAATGGAGTTCAAGTTTAGGTAAAATGATGTATAAAATGAAGTATAATTTAAAGAAATAGAAGTACAATTTTGAACAAACTGAAGTACAATTTGAGAACACCTGAAGTATAGAACTTCATTGAAAAGAATACATATTTAGGTTAAATTATGTAAAAACTGAAGTATAGTTTCAAAAAATCTAAGTACAATTTTATATAAAGTGAAGTACAATTACAGAACAACTGAAGTTTAAAACCTTAGCTATTGCAGTATAATTTTTGGATAATACATTAGTAGACGCTTCAAAATTAAATAATAGGTTCAAATAATTGAGTACAAGTTAAGATAAAGTGAAGTACAATTTCGGACACTTGACGTATAGAACTTCAATGAATGGAGTACAAGTTTAGGTAAAATGAAGTATAATTTAAAGAAATAGAAATATAATTGTAGACACAGTGAAGTACAATTTGAGAACACCTGAAGTATAGAACTTCATTGAAAAGAATACAGATTTAGATTAAATTATGTAAAAACTGAAGTATAATTTCAAAAAATCTAAGTACAATTTTATATAAAGTAAAGTACAATTTCAGAATAACTGAAGTATAAAACCTTAGCTATTGCAGTATAATTTTTAGATAATACATTAGTAGACGCTTCAAAATTAAATAATAGGTTCAGATAATTAAAGTACAAGTTCAGATAAAATGAAGTACAACTTCAGACATTTGAAGTATAGAACTTTAATGAATGGACTACAAGTTTAGGTAAAATGATGTATAAAATGAAGTATAATTTTAAAAAATAGAAGTACAATATTAGACAAAGTGAAATACAATTTTAGAATACCTGAAGTATAGAACTTCAATGAAAAGAATATACAGATTTAGGTGAAATTATGTAAGAACTTAAATATAAGTTCAGAAAATCGAAGTACAATTTTAGATAATGTGAAGTACAATTTCAGAACTCCTAAAGTATAAAACCTTAGCTATTGCAGTATAATTTTTGGATAATCCAATAGTAATCGCTTCTAAATTAAATAATAGATTCAGATAATTGAAGTACAAGTTCAGATAAAATGAAGTACAATTTCGAACATTTGAAGTATAGAACTTCAATGAATGGAGTACATGTTTAGATAAAATGAAGTACAATTCGAGAACACTTGAAGTATAGAACTTCAAAACAAGAGTACAGATTTAAATAAAATAATGTATAAAATGAAGTATAATTTTAAAAAACAGAAGTACAATTTTTGATAAAGTGAAGAACAATTTCTGAACACTTGAAGTATAAAACCTTAGCAATTGCAGTACAAATTGGATAATTTATTAGTAGAAAACATGAAAGTCAAATAATAGATTCAGATAATTAAAGTACAAGTTTAGATAAATTGACGTACAATTTAGGAACACTTGAAGTATAGAACTTCAATGAAAATAATATAGGTTTCTGTAAAATGAAGTACAAAAGAAAATATAATTTCAGAAAATAAATGTACAATTTTAGATAAAGTGAAGTACAATTTCAAACTATTGAAGTATAAAGCCCTAGCAACTGCAGTGTGTTTTGGATAATCGATAAATATAACCCTTAAAGTATAGACCTTCAATAAATAAGTATTGAAGGCTTATTTTATTTTGTAAAATAAAGTATAATCTCAAAAAATTGAAGTACAATTTTGAATAAAAAGAAGTACAGTTTTTGAACACTTCAGGTATAAACCATTAGCAATAGCAGTATAACTTTGGATAATCAATTAGTAGAACACTTTGAAGTATAAAACTTAAAAAATAGAGTACAATTTTAGTAAAATGAAGTACAATTTCAGATAATTGGAGTACAAATTTGTGTAAAATGAAGTACAATTTTCGAACAATTGAGGTATAAAACCCTAGCAACTTCAGTACGGTTTTGGTTAAATGAATAATTTCAGAAAACAGAAAGTATAATTTTGTATAGATTACGTACAATTTGGAAACACTTCAAGTATAAACCTCTGCAAGTTGCAGTACAATTTTAGATAATCCTTTAGTAGAACACTTGAAGTATAAAACTTACATAATAAAGTATAATTTTTGTGAGATGAAGTATAATGTTAACTGCAATGAAGTATAATGTAGAACACTCTAAGTACAGAAAGATTTTCAAATAAACAGAGTGCAATTTCAGAACACTTCAAGCACAAAACTTTACAAACTGCAGTACAATTTAGATTCTATAGAAGTATTACCTTAAAACATCACTGCTTTTCTTTTCTCTGCTGCTTGATTCATCCTTTCGGTTTACCAGGATGTCAACAATGTTCATCTTCAATGTCAAATGCAGTAAGACCATATTCATGACATCATCGTCATTAGTTAAACTCACGTACAATCTTTAATGTGGAGCTATATATTGCAAACTAAAGTGCTCGGCATTGATTTCACTCCATTTTCTTGCGAGATTAATGTACATATCCATTAAAGTCATACTATCCTTAATTAACATTATATGGAGCTGGTCTTTATAGCGGCAACTCCCCAACACTTGATTGAGCAAACTTGCTTCACTATTGGTTGACATTGTTGGAAAAATATAAGAAACTCAGAAGCAATTGAGAAGAAGATGAAACCCGAAAATGATGAAAATAAAAAGAGAAGAAGACAATGCAGCTGTCGGGTTGGTGGTTTTTGGTTCTGACGTTATTCTCATTCACGCCGTGGAGCTTGTTGTGTTTTTTCTGTTCTTTCTGTTTCTGGTAATGAGCGTATGATAGGGTTTACTGTTTGTCTGTCCGGATGAAGAAGAAGTGAGAAAAAATGAATGAAAAATATTATACTTAAGAGCATTTTTGTCAAATCAAGTGAGTAGGGAGTGATCTCAAAAAATTTAACAAAATTAGGGAGTTTTTTCTAACAAAAATCAAATAGAGACTGATTACAAAAGTGAAAAGTGTTTTTGATACTTTTAAATAAGTGTCCCCAAGAATAATTGCACGTATAAAAATCAAGTTGTTATGCGATTTGGAAAATTAGTATATGCGGAAATTTATACACAATTGGGCCTGCAATGAGCCCATGATTGATACGGCGTCGTCTACCGTCTCCACGCCTCTGCAACTGCAAGTTCCCCCGCTCACAGAAAACACGCACGGATGCAGTGATGAACTCGATAACGAAATTGGCGGCTTCATTAGCCAAATTCCCATTGCATAATCTTCACCATTGCCGTACAATAGCTAAAGTCCGCTTAAAATGGGTCAAAAACCGCTCATTAGACCATATAATCGACGTCCAAACTGATATTAAAGCTGCTTGTTTGATAAAAGACGCAATAAGCCGCTCGCCGACAGGTTACTTAACCTCAAAATCACTTGTAGATTCTCAAAAGCTGCTGGGTCTTACTGTCCCAACTCTGCGTTTCATCCGGAGGTACCCCACTCTGTTTGAGGAGTACCCTCATCCAAAGTACCCCTCTTTGGCGTGTTTCAAGTTGACCCAGTTGGGGAATATGATGCAGGAGAAGGAAATGAAAATGTGTGAGGAGTGTGAAGGTGATATTGTGGAGAGGCTTTGCAGGGTTCTCATGATGACGAGGAATAAAATGGTAAAGATTGAATTTCTTGTATTTTGGGGGGTATTTGAAATATTTTATTGTTAAGGTATTGGTTTTTCTTCTTAAAAATTTGAGCTTTTCCGAAAAAAATTCAAATTTTTTTAGTTTTATTTTTGTAAATCTGAGGTAAGAGCTTCCTGTTTTATTCGCGATTTTCGTATATAAATGAGTAAGTGAAAAAGAAGAATTGCTTGCGATGTTAGGATTTAATTGGAGCAGGAGAATTGCAGAAATGAATTCGTGTACAATGTAAACATGGAAATTGTGTGGACAGAGGAAGCATTTTGTTTTTCTAAATGGCTTTACATCCTGATTGTTAACTGCATGTGGAAGCCTGGTTATTCGATTTATAATAAATTGGATGCTCAAAGGTAAGTTAAGATTTGTTTAAGTCCTTTCTGCCAAAAGAGGGTGTTTGCATGTTTAATGTGAGGAAATTGTCCATATGCGAATGCTGGAAGAAACATGTGGATGAAATGCTGTTACTGATTCTTCTCTTTTATTCCTGAACTTTGTATTTTTAAAACCACTTATATTGTTTTCTCAAATTTAATGGTTTAGAAGAAGTAATTGATAAATTGATACCCAATGTTTAGTTGCTTGATTACGTTTGCGGTTGTTTATAATTAACTAGAGATATGAATGTTGTCATAGCAAGTATTTATGGACAATAGGTAATATTTCTCCTTTTGATTCTTTTGTCTGATGGTTCTGGTTTCACCAGACATCTATGCTCAAATTACTGTATATGGGGTGGATTCTTTTTCTTTTCTTTTTTTCTTAATTTGGCTTTGTAATTACTGATGTTTTTATATGTTTACAGCTGCCTTTGCAATCTTTACATCCATTGAAATGGGACTTAGGATTGCCCGATGATTTTGATAGAAACTTAACTAAAAAGTATCCAGATCATTTTCGGGTGGTTAAGGGAACTAATGGATTGAACTGCTTGAAGCTTGTCCAGTGGCACGAAGAATTTTCTGTTTCTATGTTGCAGAAGATGAATGAGAAGAGCATAGGAGGGAGCATCAATGACAACAATGGCATTTCTGGTTATAGGGAATTCAAGAGGGGAAAGGCCGCATTAGAGTTCCCTATGAGTTTCCCAAGGGGTTATGGGGCACAAAAGAAGGTGAAAACATGGATGGATGAGTTTCAAAAGTTGCCTTACATTTCTCCTTATGAGGATTCAAGGGGAATCGATCCGAATAGTGAACTTATGGAGAAAAGGGTTGTCGGAGTGTTGCATGAGTTTTTAGGCTTGACTATTTACAAGAAGACCAAGAGAAATTACTTGAGGAGCTTGAGAGAGGAATTTAATCTTCCACACAAGTTTACTCGAATATTTACAAGATACCCTGGAATATTTTATCTCTCACTGAAATGCAAGACTACAACTGTGGCATTGAGGGAGGGTTATCGTCGTGGACGACTGGTCGATCCACATCCTCTTGCACGCCACAGGGATAAACTTTACTATGTTATGAGAACTGGTTTAATTTATCGAAATAAAGCTGCAGGCATTTTCCCTCATCTTGACAATTTAGTTGATAACGTGGAAGAAAATTCCGGAGAAGAAGAAAGTGATGAAGAAGAAATCGAAGTGGGTTATGAATCCTATGAATCAGGGGCTGAAATTGGTTCTGACGAGGATTAGCTTTGGTTTAGCTGTAGAAGGAATCATGTGTGGAAGTAGTAGAAGAGCTATGAGCTCTGAGGTAAGCAAAATTTAATTGCCTTTTCTATCTCTATTTCTGCCAAGGAATGAGAATTTAGTATTTGATGGTTTTCTGAGCTATGTGAAAGTTAAGCTGCTCTTTTCTCAGCTAATTTACATGAAATTTGTTATGCTGTCTTGGAGATTGTAACCAATTGGCTTGTTAGTCTAGCTCATTTCTTCCTTCTTACACTATATTCATGTAGCATGTGCTGCATAAATTTGCTAGTTAAAACAAAAAGTTCTCGCATTTTCAAGTCTGAATTGGTATGTATATGTATAAGCAGTTATAAGTGAAACTTCTAGACCTCTCAAGTGCATGGTCGTGCTCAAAGCAAGTGCAAGATTTCCCTATGGTATGTAACGTAAACTGGTTGGAATATAAAACTATAACTAGCAAACCTCTGTTTGAGAGGGAATCACCTAAGGCATTGAGCTTTTAGCATATAGCTATTAGCTGGTTCACTAGGTCCCTTGTTGAGTGTCGTAACCAACCGAGTTCATCACATGCCAGTGCTTGATCAACAGAGTTTTGTTTTCTTACCGAAGTATTACTGTAGAGTGATATAATCTTGTTTAAGAATAGATGGAGGGTACTTTGCTCTTTGCATATGTTAAATATATTAACCATTGGTTACTAAATGATCATTTTCTTGTCTTCTAGCTTATTACAACATTCATAGTAAGGAAAGATGGACAGCAGATAGTGTTGTAGAAGAACAAAGAACGCTTGTAAACCTAGAATTTTGCATTCCAAATCAGTTAAGGAACTCACAAAGCTAGTAAATAAGAAAACCAAGAAACGCATGCAATGCAAGAGGATCCTCCTGCAATTAAAACCACGAAATAAGAAACGTAATCATTTAAAGAACTTCAGTCGATTTGTTCTGTTTTTGATTTGAGGATAGAGGAGAACATAATAACTTTACATGCTGGAAATGAATATGGCTATTAAATAAATTTTTACTCAAATCTTAAATTGAGGATCCTTTGTCACACAGGTAATCTCTTGTTGGGATCTACGAGGTTTTCAGCTGTGATGATTTGTATCTGCTTGAATCTCTGAAGGATTGCTATTTTGAACTGCTACTACTGCGCCGCCACTGGGATGCTTTCCTGCCAAAGCTCAAGAAGTTGGCTTTCAAATTGTGCCAGCGACACGGCAACAAAATTCACTTCTCTCTCATGGTATTTGAATGTTATCTACTTTGTAGTAAATTAAGCGCACTTCTGCAGTGCTTCTGCTAGTTGTTCTGCCAAAGTAATTCAAGAGGAGCAACACAGTATTGTAGTAGGTATATTACAGTATGATGGAAATGACGAATTATAGCCCTACGCACTGCTTCCATAGCTCAATATAAAAGACACATGTTCTACAACTTTTAGTGCCATGTCTTCCAAAAGTGTCATTGAGACTGACTATTGAAATGAAAGAATTAGAGGGCAAAGCACAGACCAAACGCAGCAATTGATGGCTGAGAACTAGAACTACCATTGGGTTGGCTAGGCTACTATTGAAATGGAACAGTTTAGCAATAGAGTTCGAGGGCAAAGCAAGGACCTATGCCTATGACTATTGAAATGAAAGAGTTGGAGTACAATGCAAATGTGAGTACCAATTGGTGGTAAAGAACTAGAACTACTATTGGATTGGCCCGAGATATAGAGATCTTGATGCCAATTACATGAAGACATGCATCCCTAGCATTTATTTATTTTGATCTATGTATTGTCATATTAGCCATTTTCCTGGTAAATTTTGAAATTTGCTTTGTCCAGAGTTTGCACTGTTAGATTAGCCATGCACTTGTTCAAAAGAGAGGAGCAATACATCAAACAAAAAAAATTCAGTCAGAAAGTGAAAGCTTCCAAGAAGTGTTGTATACCTATATAATCATTATAAGAGCACCTCAAATTTGGAGGCCATTCCACTCTACATGCAGATTCCACCTCCAGAAAGCAAACTCAGAGCAACAGAAACAGTAGAGGAAACAATATAGTAATAAAAGATTTTCGAAAGGGTATCAAATCAACCCTATGTCAGCAGTCAACAAACTATGTACTCTGCTACCATATGAGATCTCTCCCGTAATCCCCAAGTGGATTACACAAGTTAGTACTTTGGAAGTAACAGGTCAAAAGGATATATCCACCATGGAGAAAAAGCATCATAATCATCAGATTTGGATGAAAAATTTTGTATACTCTTCGGCATGATGACATTAAAGCATATATTGAAACATTAATCCCAGGCGCTGGTCCCCCCAGGACCATATCCTCCACCATAGCCGCCATAACCTCCACTACTTCCACCACCTCCATAATAGTCATTGCCGCCCCCACTTCTACTAAAAGAGGAGTCTCTTCTAAAATCACGACCACCAAAACGTCCACCACCGCGCCTATTTTTGCTTCCATATGATGATCGGCTTGCAAACCGAGTCAGCCAATCAGGTACCTCCTGATTTGCTTCCTTCATCAAGTCTGCAAGTGGCTTTGCCATTGACATGTTATTCTCATTGAAGAATGCCGTAGCCAATCCTGTCTTGCCAGCACGACCTGTACGTCCAATCCGGTGAACGTAATCATCAATGTCATTGGGGAGGTCAAAGTTGACAACATGAGCAACATGTGGAATATCAAGACCGCGGGCTGCCACGTCAGTTGCAACTAATATTGGCGTATTTCCACTCTTGAACGATCTTAATGCTAGCTCTCTTTCCTGCAAACACAAATCAATAAGTATTTTAGAACAAGGTAACCAATGATGAAGAAAACAGCTGAAAATCTATTGATCATCCACCCAACAATATTATGAGAGCAGCATCACAACTCTCTATACTCAATCATGGCAACAGTGCGTAAGAATTTGGTCCATTCACTCATTTCAATAAGTATAATTCCTAATAAATTGGCAATAAAGCTCAAGAAGAAACCAAAAATGGTTCAGATTCTCTGTGGAAATGCTTTTTACCAAGGAGAACTCCTTGCCCATCACCACCACCGCAGCTGGATCCAGAGCATTCCAGTCAAGGAAAAGGCAAAAAACTTCAGATCTGCCGCCCCCTGGCTACCAGCAGGCCCAGATAAGTCTTTTGCAGACATCTAGGACCTGATGAAAATGCATTAACAAACACCCTACACAGGACAAGTAAGAAGTTCTTGTGGGCTTTTGACTGAGAAATAGTGTGGGTAACATAGATTTGGATCAGATGAATGATAAGGGGCAGCAACTACGTAAAGCCCACGTGTAACGATGTCTAAGGCGGTCAGGGGTGAAGCAGCAAGGGTTTATGATGAATTTGGATAATCAAGATGGAGGCCAGAGTTCAGAGCTGGTAGTGAGTTGGAGGTCATTTTTGCCATAGCTCTTTCCATTAAGAAATAAGGGGTTGTTCCCTCGGCTAGAAGGGATTGTACCAAACTGGAGATGATCGTGGATGTTACTGATTTTGCAGTTCAGAATTTCGCATCAGTAGAACTGTTTGGAGGGACACTCGCAGTACACAAGCATGTGAAGGTGCATCCATGGTTGGGTGATGGATCAGCAATAGGAAAGATTGGGATAAGGGTTGGATCTAGGACAGATCCAACAGATTAGATGCAGTGGATTATGGCTTAAGCCAGTAACCAATCCTATGGGGCAGGGCTTGGAAGGGGGAAGTGATTATGTAGGTGGGGTGCTAAAAGTGACTGCTTTGCCTACATGTGGATAGGGAAGCGATGGGTGAATTATCGCTAACGCCTTATTCTCTCCTGTCAACCCTTGGGTGAATTATCGCTAACACCTTATTCTCTCCTGTCAACCCTTGGCGAAAGTCGAAACTAGTCCCAGGCCAGCTTTATATTTGCCCCAACCCATCCAACATACTTACTTATTAAAACATTTCTAAAAAAATTTACAAATAAAACATAATCCACATGCATCATCATATCCAAACATGATTAGTGCTTTAAGCGCATCAAATCCCAAAATCAAATGACAACAAGAAGTATGTAGTAACCCTGAACTTAATGATAAGACTATATTTTGGTATACATAAGTATATATGAGGTGGGTTGATCTAAACCAAATCCTCCTCAAACACACAAACTTTAGAAACAAAAAAACCATTACCCACACCATAAATCATTCATTAACATGAAAGGTAGCTATATATCTACATGCATGAGTGTGATTTAGTCCTAGTTGTGGATGGAATGCAATGGAGCAAGATTTGTCCCCTTTGGCAGTGCTACTTTAACACATGGAGTGGATACTGGGGATGCTCAAAAGTGGGGGTTGGCTTAAATTTCAGCAGCCAAGCAATGAATTGTTAGCAGACCAGCTGGCAGACTGGGGATGCTATAAACAAGAGCCTATGGGGGTACCGACTAACTCTGGCTGGTTTGGCGGGTAATGAGGCACAGCTGTCAGTTGAAGGGAAGCCGGAAGGAGTTTGGTTCGGCTGGTTCTGGAAGAGAAAAAGATGTTTAGGGGTTTGACCAGTGGAATCTACAGCTTAAGCTGCTCCCAGATGTGCAGGCAGCTCGGCTAAGGAATCTGTTGACTCTCATGCATAACCAATTTTCCCCACCAAGTACTTGAATTCAACTACAATGGTGTTGCTAACCTGTTCCAGGGTACATCTAACCAATTCCTATATGCAAATCATTAAAAGCCAGATGATGGATAGACCATACCTACGGCTTTTAGGACTCCATGTGATCATATCATTGAGTACCTTCTCCTCTTACAAAGCATCACATTACTCAAAAATTAAGGTGCAAAAATTGGAACAGCATACTATATGAGAATCAACAAAAGAACTAAGTGGATAGATTGCTGCATTTTATACTGGGTCATATGAATTTCCTAAACGAGAAAAACAAATAATGGTAAATCCACAGTGATCCACTACCATATCTGTAATTCATATTCCCTTGAAATCCCAGTCATTAACAATCTAAAATAAAGTGAAGCAAAGATCAATAAGCCCACTCTTCCTACTGAACATCTGAAGAATATGCCATGAAACATAGTCAGAGAAAGGTGTAAAAGTAATCGGAATTGCATATCTACTTGCCTGTTGTGTTCTATCCCCATGTATAGTAGTAGCAGGAAAACCATTCAGATATAACCAATGTTCCAATGCGTCGGCTCCTTTCTTTGTTTCCACAAATACTAAAGTAAGAGCTTGCTGCACAAATTGCCAGCAATCAGAAATGAAAATGTTCTCAACATAAAGGAGGATCAAATAAAACACAAGAAAGGCAGTTTAGAAGAATGAGAGAGCCAAAATGATAGATATGAAGATCAATCACCATTATTGAAGAGAAATTCAACATCCTAGCAAAAACTAAATGAGCCAACTTATCAGATATGGGAGTGTTATTGATGAGATTAAATGCATGCTCAAAGTATTATCACTAAGCCATAGCCAGTTTTCGGCACCACGTCTTGATCTGACTACTCATTCATATGAATTAAATGATCTATTTTATAGCATGCCTGACATCAACCTTGTCTATAATGAGCAATAGATTTTTAGTTATTTGGCAAGTCTCGTAATGATTTCTAAAATTTCGACGGCAAAAATCTTTCTAAATGTGCGCATGGAAACCTGTAGATGTATATAATAACATACCAAAAAGCTGAATCTAGCCAACCAGACACAACTAAACATTCTTAAGCAATTTGATCATTCATAAACATTCTTATAATCAATTTTAAACAGGGCAAAAATTTAGTCATGATATTGAATTAATAAGACCTAACGATCCGCAAAAAATTAAATTCCATACATTTAGCAGAATATCAAACTACCTTTGCTTGAACTCCATTTGCCCTCTGTGCATGAAGAAGATCCATCAAATGGCTTCTCTTGTCACTCTCGTGAACATATTCAACTCTTTGAACAATTAAGTCTGTACTGGAACCAACCCTTCCAACTGTCAAGAAGATGTAATTTGAAAGAAAATCGGATGCCATTCTCTGCATGCAACACCAGCAGAAAATTTCAGAAGATCACAAGTAGATTATGTATCAATCTTCATGAGAGTATCAGCTTCCCATCCATTCACAATATAAACAACTGTGTAGTAAAACATGCAGCAAATGAGGAATCAACTCATACAAATTCATACGATCATGTTACCCCTCTTTCAAGAATTGGATATCCTCATTAATTTTTTAAGTCCAAGATCAATGTCCACTTTCCTTCCAGAAAAGCTCTTTTTTCCTTTCATTCCGTTCTAAAGTGCACTCATTTTACCAAGTCGAAACTAAAATAAAAGAAATTTGTAGGTTACTTAATGCCAAACATCAAGAATTAGAATTTGAATTGTTACAGGATGAAGGTAACCACTGCCTGAAACAGCCAATAACAAAAAATATATTTGCTAAAATGTGATTTTTTATGACAAGGCACATTTCAAATACATAATATTCCCTAGTTATTTTAAGAAAAATTCAGCGGATGCTGGAGGGGAATCAAGTGAAGATGAGGAAACTAGAAAAGAATATAACAATGACCTGGATCTCTCTGGGAAAGGTGGCACTAAACAGCATTGTCTGTCTTTCACCACGAGGAGGCATATCCATCTGTTCAACTATCTTTCTGATTTGAGGTTCGAAACCCATATCCAGCATTCTATCTGCCTCATCAAGAGCTAAATATCTTATCATTTGTAACGAAACTTTGGCTCTCTCAAGCAAATCAACCAATCTTCCAGGAGTTGCCACCAGAATATCAACTCCCCTCTCTAGTTCACGTAGCTGCATCACAAATTAATGACACTTAGCTACCTATAAGTCGTAACAATTATTACAAAACTTCACAGCTGAGCATGTGACAGGACATCTATCATAAAACTAGGACCATCTTTTTACAAAGTAATACAAAAAGAGCAATTATGATAAACTAAACATTTCATTCAAGAATCTATCAGCAAAAGTGAACCTGAGAATCTGCCATGCGAAGTATAATAGAAAGGTGAAACGACCAACCCTACAATACCAAGGATTCCTACCAAAATTTAAATGACATAAAAACAAAAACTACATCATCTCCCAAGACCTATCAAATTCCAAATAGAGCCATGTTTACATGAATTCTGCAGCTAATATAACAAAATCTATGAGCCAAAAACTTTGAAAATAGCCAAAGCATTTCCCTTTCTACTCAAGCTACCTCCCTTTCATCAGGGCCTATAGCATTAGACTAGGCTTCAAAGTGTGTTACTTTTAGATCAATAGTTAAAGGTAAAAAAGGATGATATAAGTAAGTTAGTTAATAGCATGTCCTCCAGTCTGCTAAAATCAGCAGGAAGTAAACAATTACCAAAACAGGCAAGTTCTGGACAAATTACAAAGCTCTGTGTGTGTGTGAGAGAGAGAAAGAGAGAGAGTCTCTTGGTCTTCATCAATGCTAGGGTGTTCATAGTACATTGTGGCCGGGAGAAATACATAGCGTTTAACCTTTTAACAAACTCAGCTTAAAAATGAGATGGTCTAAAACTGCAAAAGGAGAGGAATGGTGCATGCACGTATCCTTGTGAGGCACAGACAAACCCACACAGCACACCCAAAAAATGAACAGAAACACAGACACAAAAATTCTCATCAGGAAAAACCACAGATACTCATCAGAAATGATACAAATTTTGTTTCACAGAAACAGAATGATCCACATTGACAATAGTAAATTTTGATGTATTTTATTAAAGAACCTCATAAATACTGCTGAGGTCCACCATCTTTATACAGCTAGATACTACCACAGACCTAGCAATTATTAATTGGATTTGGAGACAATTATAATGTCACATATTTCCATTATGACGTACCACTGATAAGCTAAGGGCGTATTAGTAAAAATACAATAAATGCACAACATAATATTAAAATGGATTTTCACGCACATTAGCGTGGCTCCAAAACCCTGGCACTGTAAGCACCGCCATTAATGACAAAAAATGGCATCAAATTGATTTTAGCACTCAGGCAAATTCTCTAAGCAAGTGTGTTCGCTAAGCAGAGACCCAAAACCAACTGATTTCCGAAGAGATCCCCGAAACTAATTCAGATCTATAACTTTTAATTCCACACAAGTGTTCTTTGGAAAGATCCTTGAATCCAAATTATCATATCACATTATAAAGTTTATAAATCATCTGAGCATAATATTCATGTATAATTAAGTGAAAAAGGCTGAATAAATATTATGCAACTCTAATACATAGAAACAAAGGGCAAAAAAACCCATCAAATCTTATTCACTTTAAACTTTAAAAAAATTAGGAAGAAAAGAATTCTTTTCAACCATATATCAAGAGCATAAATTTCGGTAATATGCTCCAAAGCAGAAGCACTGAAAAATTAATGAATAAACCTCAGATTGCATTAAAAAAATCTAATCACATAGATAACAATGCCAAAGTTTCAACAAATTTATAATAATCACATAAGTTCAGTAAACTTTTCAACATATGATATTGATTCTAACAATTGTGAATTGTCAACCCAAGAGGACAAAATAAGCAAACAAAAAAGGCAGAGAAACTTCAGACTGCATGTTGCTTCATATACATACAATCAGTACTGATGAGTGGGTGTGTGCGTGTGTCTGAGAGAGAGAGAGAGAAGGTGCAACAAGTTCTGTGTAAGTGTATTTGGTAAGCAGTTCTACTTACCACATACTATGGCTTCGATTTTTCAATTTTTCAACATAAAAAGATGCATCTATAAATCATGTGTTAACCACAAAATGGACATAACTACAAAAAGAAATAAAACCAATGTAAACCTGCTGGTTAATTGGTGCTCCTCCATAAGCAACAACTACTCTGACACCAGTTTGATAGGAAAACTTCCTCGCTTCCTCGTGTATCTGCAGGTAAAATGCAACATAGCTATCAAAATTTCCTACTAAGAGTAAAAGAAATAAAAAGAAACTTATTTTCAACAAATGACAGCCCACCTGTATCGAGAGTTCTCTTGTCGGTGAAAGAATAAGAGCTAGTGGAAAAACAGTGCGAACTCCACGCGGTCTATGAGGAAAATGGCCCCTCATAATTCCACTAATGATTGGGAAGCAAAAAGCAGCAGTCTTGCCTGACCCAGTCTGAGCACAAGCCATCAAATCTCGTCCTGCTAGCGAAATGGGTATTGCATGTCGCTGAACAGGAGTTGGTTTCACATATTTACACCTGCGAATGTTCAAATTAAGGGCATCCCCTAAATCTATCTCCGCAAATGTATTCACAGGTGGCGGCACATTATCCCCACTTGTGTCCACGGGAATATCCTCATATGCATCAAAGTTAATGCCAGTATTCTCCTGCTCACTAAATGCATGCTCTGCGTCAGCATCCACATCATCATTACCAAAAGGGTTGGTCTCCCGTTCCCTACCACCCCAACCACTTCTGCCACCCCAACCACCACCGCCACGACCACCACCACCACTATATCCCTGACGTCCATAATCAGACCTAGAACCAACCCATCGTGACCCACTAGTGGGTCCGCCGTAACCAGACCTATCATTGCCAGATGGTGGTCCGCTAAGTGATGGAGCAGGTGGCTCTGATGCAGGAGGTCTGTTCCTAAGGTGCGGCGGAACGTAGGCAGGTTTGGTAGGAGCTGATGAACGCTCACTCCCCGCACTAGTCCCAACATTATCAGAAGATCCAGTAGCTGCATTCTCAACAGCATCTGCCCATGAAGTCCTCATTTTCCCAATAAAATTCTTCAAAAATCGTTCTCAGCCTAATACACAAAATCAAATATCCCAAAAATTGTAGATAAATCAGACCACCAACTTTCTGAACCAACAATCCAAAACCCTGCAAAAAGATCAAGGACAAACTTAGATCATGCATCATTACCAACCAAAGACAATCTAACCTATAAAAAGATATCAAAAAAAAAAAAAAAAAAGAAAGTTCCATTCAGTTCTTCACCTAAGAAAAATGGAGAGGGAATAGGAACCAATACAAAAACGCACAAATGCTCAGATAGAACCAAAATATATATATCACACAAAATCTCTCCCTTCCTCTCCGACTCTTTCTCACACGCACACAAACAAGGATATAAATCTCAAACTTCAGCACTCAACAACCTTGATTGCATCTGTACAATGTGCGAGCACATGGACATACAACGTATGCACAAGCACAAAAACACATCCCAGTATAAATGTAGAGAGTGCTGAGAAGAAACCTGAGATGGATGAGCAAAAGTTTGGGGCCTTTGGCGTAACTTTCAGCAGACAGACGGTGACAGAAGAAATTTGAAAACCCTAGCCAGAGAAAAACAGGGGGAGAAAATATAGGAGCCAGCAAGGAACAAAGTCGGACAATGAAGCAAAATAATTTCTTACATAGTTGATATTTTGTGATTTCGTATGTTTACCCGTTTCTTTTACTTTCAACTTTTACTGTTTTACTACAAAAAAAAGTTGTAAACAGTTAAACGTACTTACTTGTGTTTGGTCTCCAAAGCTGGGTCAAAGCGCGTCGCGAATCTTATTAATAATAAAGTGGGTTATTAAATTTGTTTTGGAAATCTATGTTTAACATTTTAAATATATGTTTTATAAATTGCAAAAGTTAAATAAGCCATTCAAATTACATTAGTGATAATTAAAATTTATATTCATAATGATATAGGAAAAAACAATTTTTTTTTATAATAGTATTATCAATTTGAGCTTTTTATACATCAAATATCCTGATGCAGTAGGTTTTATAAGTCGAGGTAGTCAAGTACCGACATAACTTGCATCATGATGGAAGATGGTCTCTCACCAGGGTATTAACATCAATATTATCTACATAGTTATTGAGCTACAACAGTAACCCTTATGATAGATTTCGTGGGGCGCATTTAATTCTATGGATTGTGTAATAGGAGAAATTGAGTGGGTGGATGACACTAAGAGGATGTTTGGATAAGTTTATAAGTCGATGAAAAGTATTTGATAATTTTTTTAAAAAAAGAACTTATAAGATCATAAAATAAGATGTTACGAGCTTATAAGTTATTTTTAAAAAAGTAAGGAGACCCTAACTTATTTTTAAGATCTTAACAAGCTCCTTCATTTTTAATTATTTTAATTACAAAATTATTATTATTAACATCTTATAAAATTTAAGATCTTATTTTATCCAAACAATTTAACAACTTATTTTAAAAACAAGATCTAACATCTTATAAGATATAGGAGCTTATAAAATGTTTTAAATAAGTTTAACCACATACCCTCTAAGTAATGACACTCAAACATTGGCCGTAATTATTCAATCGCGGCCCAAGAGCCGCTACTTGAATAGCCCTCAATCTAGTGAACAATGACGAGTCTTGGATAATCTGTTTGCCGACCCAAAAATTATATTATGCATATCAAACGATTAACTAAATTCAGTTCGACCATGTTGTAGTGGCTAATATATGGAATCAAATACGTGCGTGGTAAATTAGTCTAATCTAATAGTCGAGTTGCCCATTGATCAGGCTAAAGCAAAGCTATCCTTCTCCATGACTTATCCTTGACTTGCCTAAGGATTTGAGTTTCAAAACTACACCGGAGCTGAGTTGGAAGGCAGCTTACGGACTTGAAGAATAATTGCCTCTGTAAAATTAAGATTAAATGCGTAATTGTCAGCCACCAATATGTAAAGTAGGATTCCAGTAAAAGCGTAATGGATAGCTGAGAAAAGAAGTGGCTGACAATTTTAACGTGTGACTCCCTTGAAAATATGAAATATATATCAAGAAGGCAAATTATAAAGGAGGAGGTTGATCTCTCAAAAAGTATTAAAGTTATTCTTTTTTCAGCATATTAAACTTTCGTTTTTATTATTCGTTTGTGCTATGCTATAATTTTATTTTGCATCATATGCTTATTAGTTTTTACCAACAAGAATTATAATATGCATAACGGTGTAAAAAATCTATAGTAAATTATTGATTTAACCTAAAAAAACAACTAAATATCATAAAAACTTAGGATATGTGATTTTTTTTTTTTTTTTTTCTGTGTAGACAAATCTATCATTGGTACCCGTATTATCAAAATCTTTAAATACTCCACTCAAACTTCTTTGCCGTTAGAAAAATAACGATTGTTTGGCTGATATAGCACTAAAATTTTCTTCCCTTTACACAAATGATCATTGAAAAATTTTATATCGAAAATACCATTGTAATTTACTATATAATGCTCAAGTTTCTTACTTCAATTTTATTACTTTCATTTTAGGATTTAAAGTATCATCTAACTCCTATTCCAACAAAAACATTAAATCATTTTTTTTAAGAACGTTAAACAATTCAATTTTAATACAGAATATATGGGACCAACAAAACAGATACTGCTTGTGCGAAAAAAATACATGGGACCATTATACATATTTTTATTTCGTAATTGTTTGTCTAAAATTTTTCAAATCTGCATTCATTTTAGAATATACAAAATGTATAATAATATATAGGCTTTTGTTATATTTCACTTATAATTTATTATTACTTTGTAAAAAGATGCCACGTATCCTATGTTTTTATGCTATTTAATTATTTTCTAATATTAAATCAGTAATTTATTGTATAGTTTTGACACCGTAAACTATTTTAGTAACAGGCAAATGACTTTGAAGGGGTATTCGAAGATTTTTTATAGTACCCAGGGGGGGGGGGGATTTGACACCCTTAAAGAGGGTATTTAAAAGTTTTGAAAGTAAATGGAGATATTTGATATATAATCCATAGTAAAAGCGGGTAAAATAAATTTAACCAAAAAATTATGCAGAGAAAATAACAATTAAAAAATTTATGTATAAATTTAATCACTAAAAGTTACAATCATGTAATAAATGAGAAATTCAATGAATCTCTAAAAAAATATTATATGAATAAATAAGATATAAAAAAATAATATATATTCAATAAATCAAAAGGCAAAACAATAGTATGCATATATTAACAGAAAAGCAACTAAGCAAATAATTAAAATAAGGAGGATGTATTATTGATAAGCTAATATGAAATACTGAATAAATTGAAAACAAAATGATGTAATAATATACTAAGCAAAACTCGATGATAATATTTTTAGACAAAAACAATGTTGTGAGACAATTAACATATATGGAATGGGGACAAATGTATTATAATATGATCCAATTTAATCTTTTTAACTTTAATATATTTTAAATGTATGTGTGGGTAAATAAAAAAATAATAATTATTTAATATTTAATAAAAATATTTAAAATTTTTAAATTTTCTAGTTAAATACAATAGCTAATAATAGGTAAATATTCAGGACGAAAAGTTAGTTATGCATTAATTAAAAACTTATTCACACACGACTCACGACTTAATTAATTACAATTAATGACCATATAGTTAGTAATTAGTCATTTTGAGATTAGATAAATTATATATAAATTTTGAAAAAAAATAGTATTATTTTATTTTATTTTTATATTTTTGTCTTATTTTCTATTTCTTTTATTCTTTATTCAATATGGTCAATATCCGACTGCTTAGTGCTTTCATGCCACTTGCCAGCTACAATGCCAACGAAGCTTCTCCACATAATCCTTTGATTTTTAGCTTCCCCACCTCAAAAATATCACCATTAATTAAAAATTAGCAGAATCAAATTATTTATTTAATTAACAGAATCTAATTATTTTTGTTTTCTCTCTCTTGCTGTGGAGGACGAGGAGCTTGGTCCAAGTCCAACACATAGATTTTCAGCTGTTGACAATTTGTGGCTCTGCAATTTCTTTAGGTATCCTGGTTTCTTCTTCTTTTTCTTCAATACCCCTCTCTTGTTCTAGGAGGGAGGAAGGGAATATATTGAAGAAAAGAAAGAACATAGAGGGAATTTGAAGAAAATAAATGGAAAGCATTACAGGGTGGCAAGTAATTTCTCTATGTGGAATAGCATTGTGGATTGTGGTTTCTTCAATGCTGAACGTGACTCAAAAGCTCAGATCTTTTACACAGCCATGGGTTTCTAGGCGTGTGATATCTGGCACACCCATTATTCTCAAGATCCAGGTTTTTGTTATGTGGGGGCGTGTTTATGTTTAAAGATTGCAACTTTTTGATGTTTTTTTGGTGTGATCTTGAGTGGTTTTCTCTTGGGTTTGCAGAAATACCAGCATAGACATTTGGATGCCCTTTTTTCTGGGTTGTCCTGTGTTGTTTCTGTGCCTTTTTATACTGCCTTTCTCCCCTTGCTTTTCTGGGTATGCTCTCTCACGCTCTTCATATGCACATTTTCTGTCTATGTCTGTTTGTTTCGCATTTCTAATTTGTTAAAGATTTGAGAGAATTTTGGAATTTTGAGTTTGGGGAGGATTTGTATGGCAATTTTTCTTCTCACATACGTTTTTTATTTTGTGTGTTAGACTGGGCATTGCAAATTGGCTAGGCAAATGACTCTCTTGATGGCCTTTTGTGATTATATGGGGAACTGTATAAAGGTATCTTTCTCTACTATCCAACAAATTATGTGTCAGTTTTCTTCAAATATATCCTCTTATGTACTTGTGATCACTAGTTTGTAATCCATTTATAATTGTGGCTCATAGGATGTGGTGTCAGCCCCTAGACCCAGTTCTCCACCTGTTAGGAGAGTGACAGCCACCAAAGATGAGGAAGACAATGCAATGGAATATGGACTACCTTCTTCCCATACTCTTAATACTGTTTGCTTGTCAGGGTACTTGCGTTTTCTTGCATTTTGACACTCAACTTAAGAGATTCATGCTTGAGTATTTGTTTTTATCTGAAAGTTGATTTTGTACATTCTGCTGCTGGCACATTTGCCTCATGCTTGAGCTTTTGAATGCTGTCTAAACTTCTTGAATGTTTATGCAGATACCTGTTACACTACGTTCTGGTCTATACGGAAAGTGATGATGTCTTCATAACAGTGGTGGGATTTACCACGGTTTGTTTGGTTGTTGGTCTCATTGGATTGGGTAAGTTTCAGTTTGCTGCATAAAATTTCTATTGATTTCTTATTCTTTACTTACATTTTCCTTCATTCAAGTTTCCTGTATTTAAATTTGTTATATTGTCAGGAAGGATATACCTTGGAATGCACAGCTTGGTCGATATTATTGGTGGTCTGGTTTTGGGACTAGGGATCCTGGCAATATGGCTCTCCATTTCTGAATTCATAGATAATTTCATAGTTTCAGGTCAAAATGGTATGAATTCTAGCTCATTTCATCATTGCATGCTTGTGCATCAATTGATTTGTTGAATTAACTAGCCAGTTTTTTAATTCCTGACTGAGTTCACGATAACCATGTTGCTGGAACTAGCAAACACTTTGTAGCATGCAGAAGTGAAATATAGGCTATCCATTGATAATTGCTTAATCCATCCACTGATCTGAGCATTGACATGCCAAAGGGTCAGTTCATAGAGAAACTAGCCAAATCATATAGAAAAATGACAGTCATGATTAAACGCCCACTGTAAATTTGCTGCTTGGATGATGCATCTGCACCTAATATGTTTCGCAACTGTTGGTTCAGATCTTTAAACTTTGAGGAGTCTTTTGTCTGCAGTTGTATCATTCTGGGCTGCCCTTAGCTTCTTGTTACTCTTTGCCTACCCAACTCCTGAACTTCCGACACCAAGTTTTGAGTATCACACAGCCTTCAATGGTGTTGCACTGGGAATTGTAAGTGCAGATCTTCCTACTTTCTAATATGAGTACATTGCGAATGCACATTTTCTGCTGTAGAAGTTAACCAGATTTTTTTCAAATTGGCTCTTGTATCATTTGATTTACATTAGCCTGAATATTTTTGTGAATTAGTGTCGTCCCAATTTCATTTCAATGTAAACCACATCACTTTTCACAGTTATGCATATAAACATAAATTTTAAGTGTCATCCAATTAACTTTCGAGGGTGGCACGAAAACTTTCATTTAGACATTCCTGTACTTTTAGTGTCTTTTTGCTTTAGTCCCAAATTATTTCCCCTTTTAAGTTTCATTAATTGGAAATTATATTATTATCCAGGTGATTGGTATCCATCAGACGTTCCATCAGTTTCACCATGAAAATGTTGCACGAGTATTTTCCCCTCAGCTTAAGTTTCCTGCATTTGTGGGTAGATTACTATTGGGAATCCCAACAATCCTTCTTGTTAAGTACTGCAGCAAGGCTCTTGCCAAATGGATTCTTCCCATTCTTGCAAATACTTTGGGAATCCCAGTAAGATCAACAAGCTATGTACCTGCCTTAAACGGCATGCCCACTGATAAGAAGTCAGATGAAATAAAGCAGTCAGGTTATCTCCAGAAATTTTTCTTTTTCTCCAAGCAGACCTCATTTGATGTTGATACTGGCATAAGGCTCCTTCAGTACACTGGTCTTGCTTGGTCTGTTGTTGACCTTGTTCCTTCTTTGTTCTCTCAACTGGGCTTGTGACGCCTGAATTGTGTGGTACAGTAGAAGCACTTCTCTTCTTCTTCTTCGTCTTTCTTTTATTATCTTGTCTTATGGTTTCCCTGGTGGGGTTAGGGGGTGATTAGGCTGTATAATGACCAATTATGTAGGTTGTTAGCATCTTAAGATGCTTATTGTATAGTGACCTATTCAAATTTTTGTGGTATTTATTATCCTCTGTAATGGAAGCTGAATTAATTTTGCTATTCTACAATGTTGATCTTGTAATATTTGGGGATATATGCTACAGTCAAACTTTTTGTGATGAATGGTTGTAATCGACTAGGACTGGGAGTCCATGAACTTAGCTTCTGAGAGTTCCACCTTGTTAGGATAACATCACATCTAGTGGTGAAAATATTTCACCCCTACTGGATTTGATGAACTATTTCAGAAACATTCATATGTTGGGCTTATAACTGGTAACATGTCCAGCTCTTATGGTTGTCAGAATAGCATACATCCTAATTATTCCAATGCTGCATGCAGAACTGGAAAAACTTGAGCATTTGTGACTATGGCTTATCCCAGACGCATATTTTACTGATTTTATTGATCACACATAATCTGGCCAATCATCTTTTTTGCCTCTTCTCACAGGAAAGTACGCGAGTTGGAAAAAAAAGGGCAGAAAGAAACTACTGTCTTTTACAGTTGACAGCAGAAACTAGTAGCAATTCTTTTGTTTAATACATGAGTTGGGAAAAAAGAGCAGAAAGAAACTACTATCTTTTACAGTTGACAGCAGAAACTAGTAGCAATTCTTTTGTTTAACTGAAGTTGCTGCATTAGCTGCTCAGACCTCTTCCCTTCATCACGTGCCTCCTCAATCCTGGAATGTGAACGTTAGTTATATAATCTTCCCAATCTATGCTCTCAACGTCAAATCCAAACTGCTGTCTTTCTTCCTTAGACATACATCCCATCAATCTTTTGGTATTGCTGTTGTCGAACCTGTCATTTTTGTGCCATTACATGTCTTGCAACCATATGAAGCATCAGAAACGATGATAAGGAGAAATTTGATTAATATTGATTTTACCTTCCACCGTAGAAAGTGTAGGATTTGTAGATGCTAGCCAAATATTTTGCTTGTTCCACTGATTTTCTGCAGATAATTTCGAGCTTCTGAGACAACTTTCCATCAAGGTTAGTCAAAGCTCCCTGCCCAGTTCGATTGATGGCATGCCTCCAGAGGTGAGAGGAGAAATCTTCCATGGAGCTGAATAACATCATTTTTGGAACACGGACTGGACTCCCTGTTGAGTCTATGAAGGGCATGGAATTGAAGTGTTCGTTGAGCAATTTGGCCAGGTCCCGGAAAACTAAGGGGTTCACGACAGATGAAGCAACCTGATAGATGTTGTATTCTGGTTTTCCAGATGCCCCGTGCTTTGCCATTGCTGCCAATGTCGCATTGACAACCATGTCAGCTGGAACCTAGAAACAAGGTATTTCTCATTGCTTATTCCTGGCTTTGAAGTCTAGAATACGGACAGATGATAACTTTGACAACTTAAGTAGTGAATGAAGAAAACTTGAGGATAGCTAGCTACTTACTACATCAAGAACTCCGTTGGGGTCGACCAGAAATCCTGTTAGTTGACCTTTTCCATAGTGAAGAATGATTGGATCCATCATCCTGGAAACCACAAATTTTTGTTAGTTAACCTGAAAACTTAACAAACCTGAACCAGATTCTTTTAGTTGACCAAACTATCAGGAAATACCTGTTTCCTTCCATCCATCCAGGGAATGGTTCTTTGTACGTGCTCTCGATGACACTGGGTCTAATTACAACTACTGGTATGTCGCCTCTTAAATTATCTATCATCATTTCTCCCATAGCCTTTGTAAATACATAAGTATCTTGCCAACCAAACTTGTTTGCCCTGAGCAAATCACAGGTTGATTTCATGATAGATTGTGAAGGAAACTAACTTAAAAACTAGATAAAGAATCCAGATATAAGCACACTACCTCTGCATCCCTAATTCTTTCATTTTCTGAAGCACTGAATTATCTTCAAGATCTTTTTTTGATTCCAAAACTATCTTTATTTCATCTTCAACACTCAGTTTGGGAAGCGATACCTGGTGGTTCCCATACAGAAAAATCTCGCCTGCTATACTTTCACCTATGGAGAAAGGCTTCTCCATAATTCTGCCTTGCCTTTGTCCATTCACATAAGCTGATGCAAATATATAGAACAAAAACATCTTCTTGAAGGTCATTAAAAATATCATAAACATGTTAGATCTAATTTGGACTGTCTACAAATCTGATTCTTTGATATGCATGCATACTTGCCTGTTGATACTTGTAGGAAGAGCTTCAATTTCAGGCATTTTTTAGCAAAACTCATGAGCCGCGTAGGTCCACCAGTGTTTATGTCAAGAGCCGTATCATACCTGAAATCATCATCAAACATTTTACTTGAAATCTTTGGTTATTTAAATTTTTATCTATTCTGTAACTAAATGGAAAAAAAAGTAAAATGTACTATAACCTTTCATCAAAAGTGGTATTGGCTGCAGAATTTATGATAACATCAACCTCTTTGGACATGAATTCAGCTGCATCTTCATCTAGACCAAGATTAGTTTCACAAATATTTCCAACCACAGGAATCAACTTACTCAACATGAAAGCTTGATAAGATCTCCCATGAATTTGCTTGAGACGCTTGAAAAGTTCAGCATTGATGATCTTAAAAATTAAACACGTAACAAAAAATTGATGAGAAATGAGAAAGAAAATGAAAATATATATGGAACCATGAATGCATGACTTTGTCAAGAATTGCATACTTCATTTTTCAGTCTCTCTATAGCAGCTTCTTTGTTCTTAGCCTTTATCAAGACAAATATCTTAAGAACATCAGGAGCTGTTCTTAGTATTTTCTCAATGAGAACTGAAATCCACAGAACACAGTGTAATGAGTGTTAAACTACTCCAAAATTAATAGGAACTTCATAGAAATGAACCAAAAATGTGATTAGAAAAGATTACCTTTTCCCAAAAATCCAGTTGCACCAGTGATGAGAAAGGCCTTCCCTCTGAGGAACTTGGAAATGCCAATACCTTCATCATGCATTTCCACACCAGAGGATACCAAATCCTTTCCGTTTGGGCTTAAGACTAGACTCCCAGTTTCCATCAAAACCGGTCCATGATCTTGGCTAATCAGTGCAGATGTTTCTGTCAGAACATATGAAATCCCAGTAGACTTTATTGCATGATTACCACTTTGGCAATACACCATGCCCTTCTTATTTCTTGCAAAAAGCCTTCCATGCTTGTAGTTTGAGACTTTTACGACACTTCTTGATGCAATGTAGATGGAGGAATTCAGAGAGAAAGCCTCCATTATTGCACAAGGGATGTTGAAAAGATTTAGGAAAAAAAGAATGCAAGACTACCCCCAAAGCTCTTTTGAGGATAAATGGTTGGTTTCTGCAGACTTAACTGATCAACTCTTTTCTTCTGTAGAAAAACAAGCTAACAAACTACTTTGTTTAAGATATGAGTTTGGTTGGATTTAGAGGGTGGAAAAAGAGTGAGGAGTGAGAACAATATTGGTGATTTGGTAATGATTTTAAGGTGTGAGGAGATGAGAATTAGGAGGATAACAAGAAGGCTCTCTTTTTGCCACCCCCTTCACACTCGTACATGGAAACGGCTAATTTGGTGGAAAGTTAATTATTTTAGTATATAGCATAACAATGAATGAGTAACACCAGAATAAAGGGTGTGGGAATCTAGCTAAATATTTGCAAGACAAACACATTGTGAGGTTTCCATAATTGTAGAAAAACCAAAAAGTACATAATACTCTTATAACTATACAAACATAATTGTTATCATTAGTTTAAGAATACAGATTTTGGAACCTTAATTAGAGCTGAGTTATATGGTGGATCTTTTTTTTGATTCACTGATTCCACTAATATGGAAGTCAAAAGTTCAATATGTTTATGAGGAATAAACAAGTTTTGCTGGCTATGGTCAAGGCAGAGTGATAATTGATTTGGGCTTTTCTAAATTAACTTCCAAAAAGGTCCAAAAGTTGGCAGAAGTTTGGTGAATAGTTATGATGAGCAGGCAAGGCAGAAAAAATTTAAGGTTGGGATTGCTTGTGAGGTTTGGTCTTATATTTTAGAAATTTTGGGGATGTTTTGGTATTTTAGAGATATGAGAATGAAAGATGAAGTTGTGATTGATTGTGAGATAAAGTATAATAATTATAGTAATATGATGGGTTGATATGATGTGAGATTGTGAATAGCTGTGAGATTGTTTTTGAGATATGTTTGAGATTTTTTGTTGAGATATGGAGATTGTGTCGTGAGTTTTGATTTTGGAATTCTTGAGCAATATTGTTCATTGATTTAAGAGACAAATTAAATAGTTTCACAGCCAAACAAAATCTCTACCTTAAAACGTGTTTCACAGATAAAAAATGGGACCAAACCCCACAAGCAATCACAGTCTAATACTCTTATGTCACATGGTTCTAAATTAATTTCTTATCTAGTTTAAAATTCTTTATTTCAATTTTATTTTTATTAATCGTTGATTTTCAATTGAGGAAGACAATATAACGAATCTGACAAGATTCGAAATTCATCCTACCTACTTCAGTTTGGACCCAAAACCCGCCCATCTCACATCCATTTTGCTAACCCATCCCGTCCAACTTATTTTTCTTTGCTTTTTTCTCCTCTTTTTTTTTTCCCTTTCAATTGAAATAATTATCAAAATTAATTAAGATGAACAAACACAAGAAATATTTATACATACCAAGAAAAGTGGGATTCATCACACAAATTTCTAATCAATCGAATTTAAAATAAAATATCCACATTAGTTTATTGATGGAATGGCTCAAAAGTGTCATTTTTTTATTGAAATGTATCTATGCTATTATATGCTTTAATTTTTTATTATATATTTACGGGGTATATTTATTTAAACCCATAAGTTCCCTCATAAAATCCTCACTCAACAACTCCGTCCCCCTTTTTTTTTTTTCCCCTTTTTGTTTCCTTAAATCATAATCTTTATCCAACACTGCTAGCATAAAGAAGAAGCTAAGGCAACAATTGACATGGTGGCATGTTAAATATTCAACATCATAACCAATTATATATTTTTTTATAACAATATTTTATTGTAAATGAGGTAGGTATTATGTATTTAGTACAATGAAAAAGGAGATGAAAGACTTATTATATTAGAGGACCCACACTGCCTTTTGTGCTTAGTATAATTTGCACAAATTGTTGAGTCCATAATCTTTTGATAATTTGGTCCAGTCTCACCTTAGTTTTTCATCCACATCATTAATTCTACATTGGCCCATAAGTTGTTGAGCCCATAATCTTTTGATAGTTTGATGTTGTCTTACCTAAGTTCCATCTAGAGCTGTCAATGGGTCGAATTTAAATTAAATATATTATATTTAAATTCGAATTTGATTATCAAAATTTATATTTGAATTCTACTCAAAATCCTATATGATCTTTGTTAATCAGTAAGATATCCGAATCCAATGGATATTCGAAACTCGATTAAAAATTCTGACCCGATTTTTTTCTTTTGTTTTCTTTTGAGTTTTATAAAAATAGTGTATTTATAAAGTAAATTTATGTAATATTTGAATTTTTAGCAACTTTTTATTATATATTAGTTCAAAAGTTAAATATTTATATACTAAATTCCTATTTCACAGTATATTAATGCATAAATGAACTATTATATGTTATTATATTTGACATTTTATGAATATTCCTTTTATTTTTTAAGTTAAGGACTCAATATTAATAATATAATATAAATATTAATATAGATAATATATCAATATAATATCTAAATTTTATTTTAAAATTTTTATTAATATTATATATAAAAGTATTAATTTAATAAAAAAATGGGATAATTACATATAACCCTCTAAGGTTTGGCCTATTTACCCAAAAACCCAAAGATTTGATGAAATTACAAATATCTCCCTGAGATTTTGCTTCGTCTTATATTTTTTAAAATTCGTTAGTCTCCGTCCAAAAAAATGCTGACGTCATCAAAATTTTGGTATGAAAATTCGAAAATGCCCCCTAATTACTGTTCTGGTTATTTGTAAGACAAAATTACCCTTAGACCTATTTGTAATATTTTTCATACCATAAGGATGTAATTTTAACATTATTTAAATTACACATAATAAATTTAAATATATTTTATTATTAATAAAATTTCATAAATACTTAATAATCTTTAAATTTAAGTTAAATAATCGACTTAAGTTTAATTAAACTATTTATTAATTAAAAAGGAAATAAGTAAATAATTAAAAAAATAAATATTAAATTCATCTATTACATAAAATAGCTTTTATAATTTTAGATTACATAATGATTAGTGATACCAAAATAATAGTTATAATTAAAATAATTGAATTAGATTAAGTTCAAATTACTTATTGATTAAGAAATAAAATAAGTAAAATATTTAAAAATAAAATTAAAATCTATTATCTTATATAACCATAATTTTAATAATTTTAAATTATATATTTTATAATATTAAAATAAAACCACATCTAAAATAGTATAATTAGATTTAGTTGAATTTATTTATTAATAAAAATAAAAAATGAAAAAAATTAATATCTAACATACTAATAATTAATTGAAAAACAATAAAAATCTAAAATTTAAAAAAATATTAAATAGTGAAAAATATCTAAAATAGTTTATATACATAATTTAATTGATTTAATTATATTAAATGGAAAATATATTTATTAATTGAATTACATATTATATAATATTAAAATAATAAACTATATGAAATAATTTAACCAAATGAATTATTAAAATAATAATCATATCTAAAACAAATAAATTATTTAAATAATGAATATATCTAATAAAAATAAGATAAAAAATTTAAAATACTTTATTTAAGATTTAAAATTAAAAATACTTTATTTAAAAAAATTAAAATATTTTATTTAAAATTTAAAATCTAAAATACCCCCACCCTCCCTTTGTTCGCCGACCATGGCAAGTAGGCGGCGGCTGCCCATGGGTAGCTGCAAACCCATGGCCACCTGGCCCTGCCACAACGGCCGCCATGGCCAGATCTGGCAGGAGCCAGTTGGGGGGGTGGGGGGGCAGGGGGTCGCGGTGGGGTGGGGGTGGGATGTGGTTGTATATGTGTATGTATATACTATATATGTGTATTATACATATGAAGTATAAATATATATATGTATATGTATATATATTAACTAATATATATGATATTGTATTATATATGCATATATACATATATATAATTATTCAATTATTTTATAATTTATATTTTTTATTACTAATTTTAGTGTATTTTTGCACTTTTATTACCTGAGGTTACTTTTGTTATTTTCATAAAACTTCATGGATATTTTTGTTATTTTGTAGTGTTAAGATCATTTTAGTCTTTATGCTTTTTTTTTCTTTTGCCTTTTTTTTTTTTGATATATTCAGTCGAGGATAATATAGTCATTCGGATCGAATTGCTTAATTCCATATTCGATCCATTTATTTCAGATTACGAATATTTATAATCAAATTTGACCTATCAGATATTTTAATCGGATAAAAATTTTAAAATTCGAATCGAATTGAAATCGAATTCCCAATAAAATTCGATCCATTAACAACCCTAATTCCACCATCCACATCGACAACTGGCAAGTTCTAATTCAAAACAAATGGATCAAAAAGATGCTTCACATTTATCTACCATAAACAGCAGCATTGGCTAAAAGAAAACAAATACACAAACACTGGCCACAACACCTAAGAATTATGTGCAAAAAAGTTATGAAAGTGAAATTGGAATCTCTCCATCTCCTCAGCAGGTCGTTGAACTAAGACATCAGCTCCATCAACATCAGGGAATATCCAACAAAGACGCTTCAAGTGGCTCACAACAGGGCCACAATACACAGGCTTGCCCCATGGAAACTCAACTTGATCCAACCCCAATCTCAACCATGAAGTCAATATGCAGTCACCAAAAGGGATCCCTTTGTTTATCTCCAACCAGTCTATTACAGATTTAGCATACTCATCAGTCATTCTTGCGAGCCCTTCTGAGACCATTTCGACCAGCTTCGAAAATGGCCATTTTTCAATATCTTTGCATTTTGCTGATGCATAAGCTAGCAGTATTGCATTGCCACAGTATTCGGGTGGCAATGGTGGATTCAGTCTCGACCTCATGTCCATGGCGTTAAGGATAGTGGACACTCTATCTTCATTGTATTCCACTTCCCATAATGATAATGCTATGCACCGCCATATGAGAGCGGCCAAAACGTTGAAGGTGGTGATTTTTGCATTATCTGTTGCTGCCTTTGCCTTGATCCTCAAAGAATTGATTTCATTTGAGCTTATTTTGAAGATTTTGAAGTCCAGTTCTTGTTTGGAACCAATAATTGGAGGGCTGAGAACGGGGAGGAGGGGCTTGAGAAACTCAGGGTGTGGGAATGTGACAAGCGGCGGCGATCTGGCGGTGAGCAGGCGGCGGTCGTGGCAAGGGATGAATGACAGGGGTTTGTTGTCAAATGCCTGTGATGCTAGATTTTCTTCTAACATTTTTGCAGCTAGCCCATCAAACAAGATGTGATTTTTTGACAATCCAATTGCGAAACCACCACACTTGAATGATGTTACCTGCAGGCAGACAAACGGTGTTTGAAGACTGAAGTAGAAAGTAATATAATCATCGGATCAAATTATAGTTCGGACAGCCTTTACAAGAAGTTCTTGCACTAACCTGGAAAATGCAAAGAGGCTGATCATCATTCGAATTATCCAAGGTTTGAACAGCAAGCTGGCGGTATCCCGGGTTGGGACAAACCAAATCCCCTATCTCAGCAAGCGAAAAGTCCGAAGAAGCCACCACGAAGCCAGCCCCTGCAGCGTTGCAGTCGATTTCAAGGCGGCCCAACTGATGGTTCCACTTGAGTCTTCCAGCCATAAAATCATATGGCACCAGCACTTTTTGTAATGCCATTTTGAGCCTTTTGGCCACAACTTCTGGAGGAAAATCTGGGTTGGCGGGGAAGAAGTAGACTGCTTGGACATTGAAATTGAGAAACTGGTCTATGTTAGACAAGAAGAAGGATCTTTTCTGAGTTTCTTGTGAGGGGAACACAAGGGTGGATTCTTGGAATGTGACCTTAAGGTCTTGCATGGCAGAGTAGGGGGATATGGTAACAGCCATAACAAATTTGATCGAGATTGTATGTAAGTTGGAAGAGCTATTCCTAAATTTATACTACTCAAATCTTTAATGCAACATGCGATAACGGTTAATTGCCTCAAAAAAAAAAAAAAAATTGTATATCTTCATGCCATCAACTTTGTTTTGAATGCTACAAGTATTGCATTTGCGACACATCCGCGTTTATTCATACACCGCCGACTAATATAATGAGGATATGCATTAGTTTGACTGTGATGAGTATGAGGTCTACACAGAAATGAAAACTGCCAAAAAAGTTATGGACCAGAAGTTGGCAGTAAGTTTGGTGAATAGTTATGATGAGCAAGCGAGGCAGCAAGAAGTTAATACTCTTGTACTCTTACTGGCTTAGTCCATCTCAAGAGATGATCTCTTTATAGTTTCCTTGTACAAAACTTATCAACTGGACCCATTTATGGTACCAAACAAAGTCACCTGATTTTGTTGGAGTATTGTGTAAGCAAGTGACAATATTTATTTCTATATTTCAACATTAGTTCTTTGCCAGGACTATAAAACAACTCCTATAACATGTTCCAAACGGTGACTAAAGACTGCAACAAAAGCTGAGGGGACTAGAACAAAAGGATGCAAATCCATCTTTGTCTTCTTTCACTCCCTTTCAAGTGATTGAGGCCATTGCTTTTCTCCTTCTCCAGTCGTAAAAGTTTATTCCTTGGACACACATCTTGGACAGTTGCAATGGAAACCAAATCCTTCATAGAGGATTGTTTGCCGAGCCTCATAACCCATGCTAGCATCAATATAGCATATACGCAATTCTTCCCCTGCAGTGGCATACAAGTACTTAAGGTAAGAAAAGTATTGTAAAGGTCAGAAAATGTTATATAACTGCAGGCTGCGGCATTGATAGCTCCTCTGTAAATCAGATGTTCCAGCAAAAACTGTAACCAATGCAACTATTGAAAGTATTAACAACTAAAACAAAAGAAAGGACCTTCTTCAATGTCACGAAGGGCATTTATTTTAGCATCCACATTTTCAGTCCACCAAATATTTACATTAGGATCTGCAATAAAAGAGAGAAATACATCATGTGCATGGACTTGCTACTTTACTGTTTTTAAATATGCTCTCTTGTGGGAATGACGTGGTTCAAATTCAATCACCACATCTTGATTTCTGGACATAGTTTGACTTGGAAACACATTCTTGCTCTAGTGTAAGTGTCTCTTATTGCGAATAAATGCCAACTATAGATACAGTTGGGAGTTAAAAAAAGAAATCAGCAGTAGAATGCTACAGATGATGAAAGTATGGAGAAGGCAATTCAGAAAAGTAAGAGTACATAAATATGCTTTAGGCAGTACCATAGCTTTTCTTTGGGTAATAAGAGAAAAGCATTGAGCTTACCAAGAAATGAGACACCTTACCACAATCATGATTGTATAAGGATGGAAGTATATAAACGGCATTTCCAACAGCAGCTTCTGCTTCTACTGATGCTGCTGCTGAGGAAAGAAAATCTTCATATGATCGTACAGCCAAGTCAATACGAAAGGCATTGATACGAATCCGTGACAAAACACCAATATACCATTCTTCAGTCAGAACTACTACGTTAAGGACACAATCTTTCACCCTCAAGGAAATTAGGTACTGAAGATTTCATGAAATTGACTTGAGTGTATGCCAAACATCAGGGAGAAACAGAAATATTAACAAATCCAAAAGCTGCACAAGGATACAGGCCACCTGCTCACTTTCAATATCGGAGTCTTTGAAAATGCTTCTTAACAGGGCAACTTCCTTTTTCATCTGAGAATCATTGAAGAAAATACTAAAAAGTATAAGAAGTATCTGAAATGACTTCATGAATATCATTCAACTTCACAGGATATGTGGTACATTTACATAAAATTTTCGACATCAGGAATTGTGGCCTCTTCTCTATTTTACAGATCCAGAGAGAATGTGCTTAAGGCATTCCCCTCAACCCTCTTAATTCCTTGCTATCATGGGCCCCTATAGAAATCTGTGGTGAAAGGAAGTATGAAGATCCAAAGACATAAACCTGGATTGCAGATGGATCAAAACATATGCACACCTGGACCCTAATATGACATTGAGAGAACCCAACCTCAGAAAGCTAGCTATTGAACTAGGAAAGCCAAGATCATACAAACCCCATATTAGTATCCCTGCAACCCACCCACCCCCCAAATAAAATAAATAAATAAATAAATAAAGAGGGAAGGGGGAGGGGGGTTGGCGCTCGCGCGCACACACACACACGGTTTAAACAAGCTGGTCAGGATGAGAGATGGTCAGGTTGACATAGAAGTACAATTATGCACAACCATCTGCACCTCCCACCCCACATCCAGAGAGGGTGACAGAAGAAAATGTTAGAAAATAAAAAGGGCATCTCAACAAGGTAGAACCAACCAGTTTTGACCCACACTTTTTGAACCATGAAAACTCAAACCAATTTTAACCCGCTCAGACCCAAGCCAACGTGCCCATTTACAACCCTTAACCAGAAGTGTCCTCCATCCCACAAAACATTTAGACAAGGTGGAAATCCTACACTTGCTAACAAATCTACCTGAAGAGCGATTCTATAGAGCTTTTGCAGTCATCTAAGACAGCTCTTGCAGGCTTAATAGAATATGTTTGTTCAGTCTTTTGGCCAGAATGAAGTATAAACATGTAGACTGCTTCTGATTAAATATCCAAGCAAAACAACCTCAACAGATTTGTGTATCTCCCACTCTGTAGAATTTCTTAAGGCAGTATGACCTTTTCATTAAGTATCTTAAAGCAAAGAAGGTCATTATCTATATAAATTGCATGTCCATGAGGCCTTCTCAAGAAATTGGAGATGCTTACCTTAATAATTTTATCAGCAGATGGATTCTCTGGTTGTAGTATGTCAAGAACGTTAGAAGAAACAACTCCAGAAATAACCTGACAAGCCAACCGCTTGACTAGAAGTGGATATTTTAGACCCTGCAATCTTCAGAAGGTACAGTGAATATCCAATATCATAAAATAATATGATAAGAGGTCAATGGAAATCTGCATACCGACAATATTCATCAAATCTTGACCAATCTGCCTTCTTCTCAACATCATAAAACTTCTAATGCCATGAAGCAGAGCTTATAAGTGAATAAAGTCAACACAAAAGACTAACTAAAACCTGATCAAAATCAAGAGGGGGGAGAACCCAACTGAAGGTAGGGTAATAAACTGTAAAACCGAATAAAAATGCTATTAGATTAGGGCACAAAGACACAGAAAAAATACACCAATTTAGATGCTAGTACATATATTGCAGATCTCAACATATTGGTTGTCAAAAAAATCATATTAGTTCCTTTTTTGTTTGTGATCAGATAACTTTCAGAGCCAAACATATATATACAAAACGCTTGGCAGCTGAGTGGGTGACCATATGATAGGGAACAAAAGAGATTAATCAGAAATTCCAGTCAGTTCTTGATGACATTTAGGTTTCAGATATATTTTTCAAAATTCTCTCAACTCATCCCCTTATGAGTTATGAGGAAGTGTGAAACCATTTGATCCTTCATCCTTATAAAAGGAGTAGTCGATTAAGAAATCCTACCGAATGTGCTTTCTGTATCCAATCTCCAGGTCTTTCATTCGCTAAATGAATCCTGGAAAAGTTAGATGCAAGAAAGACGGTCATATCCTTTTCTTAATCTCTCCTCTACCCAGCCGTCTATGACGGGCCTATACTGGGGTTGTTATGAGAAACTTTAGGAAAGGCACTGGAGCGCTCATTAAAGAAGAGCATTTCTTGACCCATCATCATCATCCTATTTCCTATACTTAAGCCTACTCTTTAGCTTCATAGAGAACATTATTTTAGTTTCATGGCCAAATTCTGCTTCACTCTCTGCTGTCGTTACAAGTTTACAAAATTCTAGATCATAAGTAGTACTCAAATAATGCAGATTATGTGCAATAGCTCGATTATAATAAAAATAATGCATGGCAGCTCTGATGATAAAAGGAAAAAAAAATACTTTAAATGTAGTATTCATTTGAGCTCAAGCTCAACTTGCGTGTAAGCCGTCTACAGAAAAGTTCAAGCTTTTAACCCAATCCCTGTGATTCATCTTCTACCTCATCTTTCGATAGTTTAGATAAGACACCTCCAAATCACAGAAACATACTCCCATAAAGAATTTACTAAAAAGTATGTATGATGGTTACCTTAGATTGTTCTTCACATTGTTTACTGCAAAAGGAAAGAATTTGAGGAGGTCCCGAGTTGCTGTTGCGGTTTGGAAGTCTCCTCAGGCAGAAATAGCAGACGCTATGCATCAAAGAGAGAGTAGGATGCGAAACAATGGGTTGTGCTGTGTGGATGAGTTCGCCAGCACCAATTCTCCGAGAGGCAAACACGCCTCGGCCCGCATACTCGGTGAGCCCGACGCAAATCGGAGGCGGCGAAGGACGAGCCGGCGTCGACTCAGAAGCAGAAGTGGAGAAGGACGTTAGAAACGACAACGTTTTGCTCGGAGAGTGGTGGAGCTTTTTGAAATGGACAGCCCAACGGCTGTAGCGGGCTAAGCATGACATTTTTGGAGGTGTGTGTAAGTTCGATGAGACTTGGAGCCGAACAAGCTGATATGTGGGAAATTAGGAATGACACTCTTTAGTCTTTACCATCGGTCCATCACTGGAAGTCTAGAACAAAAAGACCAAATGTGGCCTAATTTTGAAACGAGGTTTGTACATCACAAGTAGGGCTACTAATAGATCGGATTTTAAATTAAATCTGATCTAAATTCAATTCAAATTTTATAATTTTTATTCGATTAAAATATTTGATAGATTAGATTCAATTATAAAAATTCAAAATTCGAAATAAGTAGATCGAATATGAAATTAAGTAATTCGATCCGTTAAAAATCTGAATCTGAACCATAATAATTTTTATTAAATTAATAATCTTATATATAATATTAATAAAGATTTTAAAATAAAATCTATGTATTGTATTGACATAATAATCTATATTAACGTCTGTATTATACTATTAATATTGAGTTTTTAACCTAAAAAGAAGAGGGATATTGATAAAATATCAAATGTTATAACATATATTAGTTCATCTATATATTAATATAATGTGAAAAATGAGTTTAGTATTAAAATATTTAACCTTTGAACTAATATAGAATAAAAAGTTGTTAAAAATTCAAATATGACATATATTTACTTTATAAATACAATATTTTTATAAAATTTAAAAAAAGAAGAAAAAAACAAATCGGGTCAGACTTTGTAGTCGAATTTCAGAGATCCATCGGATCTGTATATGGTACTGATTAACAAAGATCCTATAGGATTTCGGGTCGGATTCGGATATTGATTTTGTTCATCGGATTTGAATTCGGATATGACATATTCGATTCAAATTCAACTCGTTGACAGCCCTAATTACAAACAAGTAGGGTTGTCAATTGAGTGGATTTTAATTCGAAATCGATTTGAATTTCATCCGATTATTTAGGATTTTTAATAGATAAAAGATTCGATGGATATGAGCATATTAAAAAAGTTTGTAATTCGAAATAAATAGAGCGATCGATCAAATCCATTAATAATCCAAATTCGAATGTATTTAATATTATTCGTCTATAGTATTATACATATATATACACAAGGTCAGTCCTATAGTAATGTGAAAAGGGAATATTTGGATGAACGAAATAATGTCCTACTATGTAATATATCAAATTAGGTATTTTTCATATAAGTTGTTAGATTTCAAGCTTATTTAAATCATAATTATATAACTTGTTTCTCTATTTTTAGAATGAAAAATGATGTGGGAAGAATGATGAGTAGGAGCCGAATGCCATAATATGGCAAAAATGTAATGCAAATATCGATTTAATCAAAATATATATTTTTTTTAAATAAAACTTTGAGTGTATAATTAGTTGATTGGAGAATCAAGTATAACTATATATTTATAATGCCAAATAAGTACTATTATCAACAAGACTATAACGAAACCTAAAATGTAATGATTTGATGAATGATGTGATTATAGCAACTACATATCCTATAGGATTTTGGATCGAATTTAGATATGATATATTACTTTTGGATTCAAATTCGAATACAGTATAACATTGACAGCCCTACTAGGAAGGAATAAGTTCAAATTTCCCGGCCTTTTGGTTTTCTAATTTGTTAGAGTAAGGGCATGTCGGTCAATTAATAATAACATTTTTGGTAAAAAAAGGCCCGCAATTCTAAAAATTTAAAATTGGGTGGGTTAAAATACCCACACACACAAAAAAAAAAAAAAAAAAACCTAAAATTATTTAATTGATTTGGTTTTTAAGTTCTTTTCATTACTTGATTGTGTTTTTGTTCTTCTCTTTTCCATTGAAATTCATTTAAGAAATATCATTTTGTTGAAGTCAAATGAATTAAACCCATATATTGTATTTATCATCATTGACAATGTTGTAATATTTATTTCTTTTTTTCTTTTTTTTCTTTTTATACTTAATGTGTATATAGTTTTTGAATTATTTGGACTAATGGACTAACAATGACTCAAGCTACTTAGATATAGTAAGTTTAATTATTTTATAAAGTAGGTCGAATTATTAAATTTGTGAGAAATAGATCAAGTTGTTGATACCATGGATTTCACTCAACATCATAACAAAATTTGTAGTAGATCAAGTCACGGGACTTTTTCATGATGAGTCGAACTAAAATGAGCTGAACATGAAACTCAAATATTTGAGGAAAAATAGCGCAAAACAACAATGCAAGCAATGTGGTTAGCGTGGGAAATTGGATCATGTAATAAAATCAATTATCTCGTATATAAATAGCACCTTTAAACTCTAATTGAGTTATGTTCTAAAGTTTTCTTAAAATATAATTTTTTAATAATTAATCTTGATTTTTATTTATTTTTAATGAATACACTCACTCATTAAGAATTTGTATAAAGTTCGCATATCAAATTTAATATTTATATGCATAAAAATAATGGCTCTGTTTGGTTACATTCTGTCAGAACAAATTACACATTTTGCCAAAACAAATTTGTTTTGGTAGAATGTAACCAAACATGTTGCACTATTTTCTCTCAAAATGTACATTTTAAATGACCAGAACACCCATGCAATTCACCTGACTGATTATAAAAAAAAAAAAACTCCAATCCTTGGCCCATTGAAATAAAATACGGCCTTTTGTAGATTTTGTAGACAAAATCTGACAAAGCTACTATATATATACACATTATATAATTATATTATAATATATATATATATTATTCCAATATTTTAAACTTTAATATTATCCAACCAATACTTTCAAAATTACATCACAATCATTACCAATCATCACATATACATATATATTTACATATCATAATATTTTATTAATATTATCATAATAAAAAATATTACTAAAATTCAATTACACCCTCAAAACCCAATAAAAAAACTTTGATTTGACTATTACAGTAAAATTTATTTCATCCGAAAATATAAACATATCAAAATTCTCAAAAATAATTTTATTACTATTTTCAAAATATAAACAAATATATTTCACAGTCCCAACTTCATTTTTAAAACTCATAATTCATATCTAAACATTATCAATATTATTGAATCAATTGACCATTCAATTAATTTATAGAGAAATTTCATTACGAGATGCCCTAATACTATTTAACCAATTCTTTGCAAACTTTGATGTTGAGGATGTAGGATTTCTTTATCTAAAGTTTCGATCATCTTCAATATTATCGACACTTTACTTTTACAAAGGCAATGTTTGGATATAAATTATGTGTTTTGCATTATATGTTTTGGGAAAATGAGTTTTGAAAGTAAAGTTGGAAAATGTAAAATTTGTGTTGGGGAATGTGATGTATAATTATTTCTCTTTTGAAAATAGTAAGAAAATTAATTTGAAGAAATTTGGTATATTTATTTATGTTTTGAAAGGAGACAAATTCAACTGTAACAGTTAAATCAATGCTTTTTTGTTAAATTTTTAGGGTAAAAATGTAATTAAATAATATTTTTCTATTATAATAATAGTAATAAAATATTATGATATGTAAATATATATATATATATATGTGATGATTGGTTATATAATTTTGAAATTATTAATTGAATGATATTGAAGTTTAATATATTAGAAATGTGCCGCCAAATCGTAACCAAACATTATGCCCATTTTCTTCGAAGATGGTCCAGCAAATTGACCAAATCACCCTTGCAGTTTGAAGGAATTATTACCAAAATCTTATTACAGCTTTGCCAAGCAACGTCCCACGGTGGGATGACAGATTTTGTCTCCACAAAATCTAGAGACAAAAATATATATTACAATATATATTATATATATTGTGTCTCCACACGTTATTCTAATATATATATATATATATTATTTTGTTACAATATATATATATATATTATATTTTGTCTCCACAAGTTATTCTAATATATATAATATATATGGAGACGAAATCTGCCATCTCACGTAGGGACGTTGCTTGGCAAAGCTGTGAGGAGATTTTGACAATAATTCCTTCAAATTGAAAGGATAATTTGATCAATTTGCTGGACCATCTCGGAAGAAAATGGCCAGACTGTAACCAAACACAGCCTAAGCTATTTTAAAATTTGATATTACTTTTACAAATGTAACAAGACTGCGTTATAAAGCACTTTACACATAACCCCCATTCACCCGAATGATCTGCCCATTTACCCATTCACCCGCATCACTCGCCAAAAACCCCACGACCGGAGCCACATCCCCCGTCTCGCCCAGCCGCCCCAAGGGGCACTCATCCACGGCCTTCTTCACCGCCTCCTCTGTCTTCCCCGCGTAGAACATCTCTGTCGCTATGGGCCCTGGCGCCAGCGCATTCGCAGTTATCCCCGTTCCTTTCAGCTCCTTCGCTAGTATCTTCACCATCGCCTCCACCGCAGCCTTTGACGCTGCGTACGCCGCGAAACCCGGCTTAAATGACGCCGCCAGCGACGTCGTCAGGCATATGATCCTCCCCCCTCCACCGCGCTTGATCCTGTGGTTCTCAATAATAACAATCGATGTTTCTGGAAAAATAAAATTGTTGTTTAATTGATTTACGCAAACCTGTTGGCGGCTTCTCGGCAGCACAAGAACGCTCCTCGCGCGTTAGTGCCGAAGATTTTATCGAAATCCTCGATGGTGGTATTAGCAAGTGAGGGATATTTCGGATCTATTACGCCGGCCGAGTTCACAAGGATGTGAACCGGCGAGTTGAAGGCCGACTCCGCCGCATCGAAGAGAGACTTTACCTGCTCCGGATCGGACATATCGGCTTGAAAAGTGGCGGCGCGGACGGTAGATCCATCGTTAATCTGGGCGGCAACTGAATCGGCTTGAGCCCAGTTGGAGGCGTAGTTGATGAGAACTTTGGCGCCGAGGGAAGCCAAATGGAGAGCAATGGCGCGGCCAATCCCGCGGGACGCGCCGGTGACGATTGCGACTCTGTCTTGGAGTGGGTGCAGGGTGGCGCTTGATGTAGCCATGAACGGAATCTTGAGTATGAATTCCAGTGTTTTCCAGACTAGTGGGGGTGTTGAGGTTATAAATAATTGGTTGGGCTGAAATTTGGAAAGACCCACGTCAGTGCTTAAATCAGCGTGAGTGCTGAATGTATGTTAAATGGATCCATGTTTTACCTCAGTATTAATTATGCTAATTCTTCCTTTACAAAGTTAAGACTCTGATGGGCCTAAATCTAGGCTGTCAATGGATCAAATTTTAATTCGAATTTAATTTGAATTCGATCCGAATTTTAGAATTTTTATCTCATTAAAATATTTGATGAATCAGATCCGATTATAAATATACATAATCTGAAATAAATGGATCGGATATGAAATTATATAATCCAATCCGATAAATATCAGAATTCGAACTTTGATAATTATGTAGTATAAATTATATTAATGAAGATTTTTTACTATAATGCAATATATGTGATATTATAATTGATAATGTCCTATTTTTTTTTATTTCTTTGACGCAATTAATTTAATAAAGTAATTATATATATATACGTATGTTTCATATTATAGCTTAAATACACAATTTATAATGACTTATGCACTGTAAAATATACATTATCGAATGATCAATTTGGTACAACCCCCATGGGTTATGCCTTAAATTTTTAGCTTTTGTAATGATATGATAAAAGTTATGAAAAAAAAAATCTAAATTTGATATCTCTTAACTTTGTAAATATTATATTTGGATTAAAATGTAATCTTGAAATCTCATATAACATGTCTTATAAGACGGTTCTTTCTAATAATATAAAAATTTAAAGAACGCAATTTTTTTTTTGACTTTCTTATTGGGTTTCGAATTTTTATCGGATCCGGTCATGGAATTGGCATGCATAAATCCTATAGGACTCGGATTCGGATTCAGTTTCGGTTATATATACATGTTATCGGATTCGAATTGTTCTGATTTGATCCAAATCCGACCCGTTGACAGCCCTACCTAAAACTATACCTGAATGGCTGAATAATTTGAAAACTTGGTTGCGAAAGGCCCAAGTGGGTTTAAGCCCTTGTGATATTTTTCATTGGCCCAAATTTAAACCACAACCTTATCACTTGTGCCTAGGGCTATCGGATCGGATTTTAATTACAATTCGATCTAAATTTTAGAATTTTATCCTATTAAAATATTTGATGAATTAAATTAAATTATAAATATTCATATTCTAAAATAAGTATATCAAATATGAAATTAAACAATATGATCTGTTAAAGATGTGAATCCAAACTTTAATAATTTTTTTTATCAAATTAATACTCTTATATATAATATTAATAAATATTTTAAAACAAAATTTATATATTATATTGACCTAATATATATATTAATCTCTGTATTATGTTATTAATATTGAATTTTTAGTGTGAAAAATAAGAAGGGTAATGACAAAATATCAAACACAATAGTGTATGATAGTTTATCTATGCATTAATATAGCGTAAAATAGGATTTGGTATTCAAATATTTAATATTTGGATGAATATATAATAAAAAATTATTAAAAATTTAAATATGACATAAATTTACTTTATAAATATAATATTTTTATGTAATATAAAGGGAAAGGAAAAAATATTGAATCGAATTGAATTTTTTTATCGAATTTTAGATATCCATCAAATTCGAATATTGTACTAACTAATAAAGATCCTATATGACATCAGATCGAATTCATGTATAAATTTTTATTCATTCCAAATCCAATCCGTTAACTCTATATAGAATTTGGGTGAGGGAAGAAGTCTTAATCAATTAGGACACAGACACACTCATGATTCCTACTCTATATAGAATTTGGATTTGTGTATTATTATATATTGGGGCAACTAATTGTACAATTTCATAACCCAATTTCACAAAATAATTTTTACTTTTTATAACGAAAAGGAGATGGCAAGTAGCGGTAGAAAAGTACCACCGCCGATGGGCTCCCGTCCTTGCCTGGTGTATTCCTATGGAAGAGGCGGCAAAAACCAGATATTCTGCTGCAACGTATCCGAACCATCCATGGTGCAGACTCATTATGACAAGAGCATCCCTTCATTGAACGGCAAAAAGGTTCTTACTTGTTCACAGGGCTGGCTCGTTTTGTCCGATTACAATAACAAACGTCTTTCTCTTTGTAATTCCATCACCTTTGACACCATAACCCTTCCATGTTTAAAACTGAGTCCTGAGAACAACAAGATCGATAGTTGTATACTCTCCTCTTCCTCTCCAGATTGTCCGGATTTCAAAGTGTTGCTGTTTTTGAAAGATGTTCCAATCATTATGTGTTGTTCGGTGGGGGATGTCGAGTGGAGTGAAATAAAATACGAAAAGCAGGTGAAGGCACTTATAAATCCCAGGCAAATAGATCATCATCTCTCCTCTACTACGAATAGTACTGCAGGAACTAATTTGTGCTTCAGTCAGCCCGTTAGCTGTGGTGGTAAAATATACGCGAGACTTCGTCTGGACGGATGCCTGTGCCGTGCTATTATCTCCATTAAGATAGTTGGAAAATCAAAGAGGCTTGTCTTGCCTAAACTCAAGGGGCCGAGATGGAACAATCTACTCGAAGAACAGTGTTCATATTGCGTTGATGAATATTTATTGGAATCTAATGGGGAGCTGTTCTTGGTACTTTTCATATGGGGAGATGAACAACGTAATGAATCTCATCTAGTAGTTGAAATCAGTAGATTAGATTTCGATACCATGGTTTGGGAAAGAGTAAAAAGCATCAACGATCAAGCATTTTTCATCTGTGAAAACTATTGTTTGTCATATTATGCATCTGAATCTGGTAACTGTGTATATTTTACCAAAAATGGAGATCCAAGTTTATATTGTTACAATATAGGAGATGATAGCATTTTGACGCATCTACCGTGTCCTGATTTGCCCGAACCATTGCTTTCTTCTCCTATTTGGATAATGCCGCATCAACTCGACTTCAGGTAATATTCTATTCTTAATTGAAATGCTATATATATTTACTTGCAAATATATATTTTGAATTTTATGATCTTCTCCAGGCTAAAAGGTGGTACCGAATATAGCAACCAAGGAAAACACGAGCATAATACTGCAGGATTCGAGTTTGTTGAAGAGCAAATATTATCCGGCCCTTCATTGATGGACCTTCCATTCGATATTCTTGAACTAATCCCAAAGTACCTTATTAATCCACTTGATTATATGAATTTTCGGGAGGTGAATACAATCTGCCGATCAGTTGCCCCTTTGATTGACTGGAAAATGACCTTGTTGGGATCAGAAACCAATAATATTTTCTCTTTTCCATTACTTATGTTTGCTCGGAAAGATGAAGGGGTCTACAAATTCATCGATCCAAGGCGAAATAGCAAGTACAGTTACATGATGGAAATCCCGAATGATCTGGAAGATACCATCGTCAGCTATTCCTATCATGGCTGGCTGTTAATGTCGTCCAGGCGAGGCAATGCTGTTCATATATACAATCCGTTTAGTGGGGGCCTCTTCCGATTTCCTGCTAGAAGAGAATCAGAATCAAAATCAAAAGAAAGTTTCTTTTCCGGGTCAAAGCCATCTGGTGCTGCTGATTTTCTGGCAAACGTTGCATTCGTTCGTTCAGCATTAGATCCATGCATAGTTGTTGTTTCTACCCTTGAATTTGGGGAAAACGAATGGACTTACATCCGTCTCCCCTTCAACAGGAGATTCGAGGCAACAGGCACCAACCCAGTGTTCTTTCAGGATGCTTTCTATTTCTTGGATAAGAATGGAAATCTTGGAAGGCTCAGATTTCAAGAAAATATGACGGTGAACTGGGAATTTCTTCAAAAGCCCAGGAAACCAGCTTGCAGTAATTCTTCTAACCAGAACTTCTTGGTGGAGTGTGGTGGGGAATTGCTATCAGTATTTGTTGAGCGTTTGGGAAAATGGCTGTTTGTTTATAAGTTGAATCAGTCTGAAGGAGCTTGGGAAGCTGTCAACAGTTTGAGCAATTACGCTTTATACCTCAGCCGAACTTCATCTTTCTCTGTCTCCACAAGTCCTGATTGGGGGAATAAAATCTATTTCCCTTCATTACGTGGTTCTGGAATTGTTTTCTTCTCTCTTGACACAGGCAAATGGCATTCTTCTGGGAGCCAAGATTCGTCGAGTGATTTATATGGTACGATATCATACCTTCGCTCTTGCTGGATTAAGCCGAGTTGAGGCTAGTTATATATTTTTCATTAGGAGGCTTTAGAAAGAGAGAGGGTTCTCAATTTTTAGTTACAATTCTTGTATATATACATTCTTTTTACTAGATTTTTCTATTTTGCATTATATATTATTCAATTTTTATTGTTATTGCCAAACTCTCATATCCCATTCACATGTACTGGTGAGTCCCACTTGTATGACGCGGTGTTGAGGCATGACTGAGAACCTACAAGCTAGCGATAATGAACAGTTGGACATGCCTGTAAAAAATCTACTTCCTTCTCAAGGCCGGACACGAACACGGGTCTGTGACTAACATATGTACAGTGCTATCTTTAACATAAAGTCAGCTTATCCCGTAGGACATATCCTATGTACTCTGCTGGCTTTCACATTGAGTCACCTTATCCCGACCCTCCGTCCACCTTCCACCTTCCGCCTTCCTTCCATTATATATCTTCTTCACCAGATAGAGAGAATTGGGAGCATTAACTAACCCACACAGGAAAGCGGTTGATGATAGTTATAACCAGAAGCAATTCTACCAATATAATTGTTAACGCAAAAGAAATTAAAAAAAATATATGAAAAGCACATTTCAGCAACACAAGTACAGTACTTAATTAAAGCCAATTCCACGCAGTCCGAAGTTGTTTAAACTAGTACTACACAACACACACTGCCTACCGCCTAATGGAGCCATAAGACCCCAAGGATACTAGCTATCAATAGCTTTCTGAACTCCTGCTCCTGCTCCAGCTCCTCCTCCTTATAGGGCTTCTACTCCTGCTCCTTGAGCCATAAGGAGAGTGTGAGTAAGATCTTTCTCTATATCTTCGGCCTTGGGGTGAAATGGATCTGCGCTCAGAAGAAAAATATTTTAGTTCCTTACATTTACTATTACTAAAATTCAAGAATGTTTCAATGGATTGCATACCTTGAGTAACGTCTTCTCCTTGGAGAGGGAGAATAATAATCAGGGCTCGGAGAGTAAGTTCGACCATAGCGTGGTGAGGGAGAATAGGAATGTCCATAACGAGGTGACCGTGAATAACGGATGGGGGTTCTTCGTCTACAACAACATTCATTTAAAAACATAACTTTAGACAAATGATTTCCAAGTGTCGTTAACTTTCCAAGAGTCTAGGATTTTCATTCACCTAATACGCTCCCTTGCCCTCATCTCTGAAGGCTTCTTTCTATTTTCCTCAGCAAATACAACAGTCAACTCTCGTCCAAGAAGAATCTGACCGTCCATCTGATACTTGGCTTCAGCAGCATCGTCAGGGTCAACATATTGCACGAAACCAAAGCCACGCGGCTCTCTGCATGGTTGAACATGATTAAAGTGAGAATACCACAGATCAATTAGGATTCAGCATATTTCCAGATGATTTTGCAATGCAGCTTCCCAGCTTTCGTTCTAAAGCTACCAAAATCTGAACCATGAAGAAAGTTGGCTCACCCATGAAAATTCAGAAAGGCAATTACATAGCAGCTAACCTTGTGGAGCAAGGTTAAACCTTGAAATTCTTCAAGACTTGGACTTCGTCATAATTGTATTCATACTCAACTTTTGCTTCAATCTTCAAGTTCATTAAGATGATCTTGACCTCTAACTACTTCATTCTTGTCTTCAACACTTTCAAATGAAAAATTGGAAAAAGATTTGCACAAAACAATTTGAGAATGTTGAAAAGATTATGCCCAGTCAGTTTTGCATAATAAAGGAAACACCACTTGGCATTTTTCCTTTAACCAGTTCACATAAAGTCCATCTCATCCAGGAAGAGACTATCAGAAATTACTCACCCTGTATAATAGTCACGTGGCAAGTAAATGTCCTTAAGTGGACCAAATTCCCCAAATGCCCCACGAAGATCTTCAGGCCTGCAACACAGTTTAGCAACAGAGTTAGGAGCAAGAAATCTGCAAAATAAAATTGCACGCGGAAACTGATAGAAGGCATAAGGATTAAACAACATATATATGTTTTCTGAATGCAAACAGGATCTATGAGCAGAACCTTTTTTTTTTTTTTTTTTTTTTTTTTTTTACAATTTTTTAAATTTTGTACTTGATCAATACTGTTTAAAAGTTTGGAACTTCAAATTAATCATTTGGAATGATACATAAAACAAAGAAGCATTATATAAATTACACATCTGTAGAAGAACGTCCAGAAAAGAGCATGTGACCCAATGATATAGCCCATCATTAATTAATCTCATCATATTCATTTTTTTTTTTCTTGAGATGACCCTGTTCTTTATATAAAACCATCATACTCTCTCTCAAAGAAAACCAAAATTGCAGCCTCCAGCAGTTTTTCTCAAATAACTCACAGTTCTCAGCAGAGCAAGTGTGGATTTGGGGACTATGCATAGAAAATGGGTGAGAAGATAAGTTGTTCAAAACAAAAACAATTGAAAGTATACGGATAATAAATTAAGCCAACAAGTTAATTCTGGATCACCAGCATGTCATCTTTTTGGCAAATTTTGGATGTAGTGATTAGGTTTTGATAATATGGAGAAACATGGTTACAAGTTCTACGGAGCAACCTCAACAGCTGGGACATAACAGTCAAGAGATAATTTCGCTAGTTGACTAGCTCAGTTGATCCTTATGAATGTTTCCTATACATTTTATAAATTTTAACTCAGGTGCAGGAGAAAGAAAGTGCTCTCCTTCTTCTCTGTGCTCTATCCCTCTTTCAATTTCTTCTTCTTCCCGCATTACACTCGCAACTTTTATCAACACCCAACACCAGGATACAAAAATATAAGGATTCATCAAATCTCATCAGTAATTGACCACATAATACAGCAGCACAAATTTGGTTGACAAAGGCACAATCAATACAGCAAAATTGATTAAACATATCATAAGAACACACCTGCAATCATGGCGAAGATTGCGGACCAACAGGCTAGTTGGGAGATCTCTCCCACGGCTTCTGTAGCGACCCCTAGGGCTTGGGCTTCGGTATCTCCTGCTGTCACCCCTAGGAGATGGACTTCTGTAGTATCTTCTACCCATTTTCCAACCTATTCAAAATTCATGCAATTACAATGTCGAACACAATTTCTTCTTTTTCCACAACAAAAATTGCACCAAAACCATAGGACTACACCTCATGCATCACCACCAGAAGATTAAAAATATGCATATCAATCAACATCCCTTACAAAAAATGTTGTATTATAGGATAAAGAAAAAAATCGCATCATGGTCTATCAACAGCAGTTGAGCAATTCAATTGTTTTAACAAAACACCACCGACCTGGACTAATATCCCTGGACATCAAAGGGCACCCATAATTCATTCCATCGAACCAAAGAAAGCGTAAGAATTTCAACTAAAAACACAAACTACTAAAAAGTTAAAAACCAAAAAATAGCAAATAAAAAGAATAGTATAGAAATATTACCAGAGAGATGATCGCAAGTCGCAGGCACAAAAATGGAGTTTATTTTCTTCGCTCTTTCTCATGATTATATATGGTTCAGATTTTAGATGCTTCTCCAGAAGCTTCTATCATTCTACAGTTGGGCTTTTTTGGATATTGGATTTGGATATATCAGCCTTGGGCTATTAACCTCAAGGACTTGAATGTTGGACTGTGATTTGGGCCTCATCCCCGGGCTTTCGTAATTTATTTGTATTTTTTCCCGTCCCCAGCCCATCCCACAACGACATCACTACTACAAAACATCATAGTAACAAACGAACATGTTTAACAAGGAAACAATGCTTTTGCTCTCGATGAAATGATACTGTACTAGTGTACTAAAACCCTCTAAAACCCCTCCTCGTCCGCCGCTATCCCTCCACTTTTACATTTTCCAGCCACCACCGGCCTGTTTCGCGGTAGAATTGATTACTGAAATCTCCTTTTCTTCTACTTGGTGGGGTGGGATTAGAAAATGGCACCGCCTTCGAAGAAATCTAAACCGAAACCCAACTTGAAAAATCTTCATAGGCCATCCAAGAAACCTGCTAAATCCAAAGGAAGCCACCCCAACGGCTCCGTTTCATCGTTGCAATTGCCTCTTCAGGTCGAAGATGATGTTCCCGACTTCCCCCGAGGTTTTTTCTCTCTTTCAGTCTCTCTAGGTTATGCATACAATTTCTTCTGTGTTTGCATTTGATGTCGTGTATTTTTACCGAAGTTATAGTAAATGCATGTTAGTTTTGTAGCAATATTATATACTCCAAGATTCATTTTCCTTTTGGTGGTGTCATGTGTGAGCCCCATTTTTCGTGAAGTGCATAGAACCAACACGTTGTACAGGAGGGGGAAAAAGCGATTCTTTCATTTCTGTTGCCTTTACTTGAGTGCTCGTCAAATATATCTGAATTTCCTTTAGAGTTAAATAGCATGTCATTCATTTTGCTGTTCAAAAAGTGATGGTTTCATTTACAGTTACTTTACTCAATTTTCATTGGGAGAATCACTTTAAACCTTTTGGTTTCTTGGTTGATATTATACTGTGGTTTAGGTGGGGGAAGTTTGTTGAGTAGAGAAGAGAGGAATGAGGCAAGGACAGTAGCAGACAAGGAGTTTGAGGCAGAGCAGAGAGTGCTGAAGAAAAGGAAGAAGGAAAAGAGGGTGCCAAATAGGAACCAGTCCACAGAGGATGATTTAGGTTCGCTCTTTGGAGATGGAATTGTGGGGAAATTGCCAAGGTTTGCCAATAAGATCACTCTAAAGGTATTTTTTTTTCATCTTTTTTCCTTATTACTCTTAATCCTGTTTAGCAAATTGTCCTGGGATTTGTTATGTGTATTGTCATGACACTCTGTTGGTGAAACTTTAAAGAGCTGATGCATGTCCACTTTTTTGTTCACAAAAAAGAGAGTAGGACATGGTTAACATCAATTGGACGATACTTAATTTTGGTGATTTAGATTCGCTTGGATGTAATAGTTTTCTCCATGTCTGCTGTATTCGCATGCGTTTCTCAGAGTTTTTAAGATATAAGGAAATTTAGAATTTGCTTGAGTTTCATAATGAATTTCTCAGCATTCTCTCTCACTTTCATGGTATATTCCGAAGTTAGCTTGTTTCTACCTAGTTTATCACTCTTTAGTATCTACGTCTATTCCTTTGCCTTCTCTGGGTTGCGGACTTATAATGGCAAATCTTAGTTTTGTTCTCTCTCTCTCTCTCTCTCTTTCCGATAGAAATTATAATCTTATCTTAGTTTAGTTCAATTATCTATCTGTGTCGCATTTTTGAGTGAAAAGTACTCTGTGACGTCTTTTTGAATCATAAAGACTTGAATTAACGGCTACTCAAATTGTTTGGTTTCAGAGTTTAATGTTGTTTTTTGTAGATTACTCCCTCTAAAAGTTTGGGCGTCATGACCTGTGCTGCAAAACAAAATAGTCTATGTAATGATGAGGGCCAATTATATAGTGGTGATGCATTTGATTCTTTCTCTTGAAAGTCATATAAGTAAATATATACTTAATTGTAAAATGAAGAGTAAACAATGGGAATGTTCATATGACCGTCCTGCTCCATCACTTGCATAGGTGCACAGAGAGTACATATAGATAAGCACATGTATATCAAGTATCAAGACTTACTTGTATGGGTATATCCGTATATGCATGAAGTAATCTTCTTTGTTTATTGTTACTTCCTCTCCTTCATCCTTTTAATGCTTGAATTTTAAACTCCTAGATTTCTTGAAGTCGCATTGTGGATATGCTACACCTAATAGGGAAAAACACTACAGAAGAAAAATATTAAATAGCAAGAACAATAAATCTCAAGTGCAAATAATTTTTTTTTCCTTATTTCCTTTCCAATGGCTCGGACTAGGGGTGGAATTCAATTTGTGGAAATAAACAGATTAGCAATCACTACTTTTACCTCATTAATTTATTTATATGCCCCAAATGTTGCAGAAAACTGAAGATACTTAATACTGTTCTTGTGTAAGGTGGAATATGAAGCCATATGTGGTCCGAAAAGATTTTAGGTTGCATGCAATCTATATATTTTATGTTATCTTTTGTTTAATTTTTGTCTGTGCATTCATGTGTAAATCCACCTCAGACATCGTAGATCACATAAGTGCAGCACTGTGTTAATTTCTGTCTGATTGATATGGTTGATTGTTTTTCTTTCAAGTTCATGGGTATCTGTATACGCATTAGTGTTTACTAATGAGTTTAACTGTCACGCCCCAAAAATTAAATCATTTTATACTAGAAATTAAGCGTGAAATTTAATCCCAAATAAATGAATCTAACAATCCAAAATCATAAAGTTAAATAAGAACTCATCCAATTCCTAGCAAACTCACAACATGAAACTCCAAGTATCAAAATCTTTTCGGAACTAGACACAATGAGATCCAAAAACAAATAAAACGAAACTAATGTACTTAATATAAGATATACTAATCTACTAAAATAATTCCAAAACTAAGTCTTCACTCTTGGTTCTCATCATGCAGGATCCACCTCCTCACTAGGACTAGGGTCTATGTCTGCCAGAAGGAAGTTAGAGAAAAGAAAAGAGTGTGAGCAAAGACTCAGTGAGTGCTAAGTGTGTGTGGAGTGAGTTATTGAATTGAAATTTTGTACGGTAGAAATTTTTGAGTATTATAAAAAGGAACACATAAAACAGTCTAGCAATAATCGTTGAGAAATCTATAAACGATCAAGCAGTATCCAATCAAAACTTTGTTAAATAATTTTCCAAACTTTCAAATTAAATACGATGATCATTCAGTTTGCTGTAGCCAGTCAACCTTATGACTCCCACCGTAATAATCCCTTATCGCTCCGGGCAAGGTGCGACCTTACCAAACAGTGCCCGAGCGTCCCCGGGAATTCCTACGACCTACCTCAGCCACGAACGGCTTCTGTTGTGCACTGGGGGGATTAGGCCATAGGGGCTTGGGGTTCAACCGGCTAGCCCGCTGCTGCCCGGTGAAGCCCCTCGCACACCCAGACCAAGTTGGATCCAACTAACAGTAACAGTGACAGCACAGTAGCAGTAACAGTAACAGTAATAAGTTGATCATCGAATTTAATTGGTAGCGTAAAAGCATTACAATCATAAAACATGGGTTTCTTTTCCAAGGTTAAAACAAGAAAAATATTTCTTTTTGTGCGAAAATAAAACAAGAAAAGGATTTCTTTTTGGTGCGCAGTGGAATATATAGTGCAGTGTAAGTTGAAAACAATGCATAAATGATTATATAATAATACGTATCCTTCTGGGTTTTGAAACATAATAATATATTATTTATAAGTTTAGGCACTCACCTTTGATATCAATCCTAGACGTCAATCTCCTATCTCAGAATCAATCGTATCAACAACTGGGTCACCTGATTTATTTATTAAATACTTCAATCATCCATTCAACCAATTTAAAAGACAACTCATAGGACTAGCCTTATGAGTACCATAGACATATGATATCTAGAACATAACAATCCTAGTTTGTACTAGAATATTCTTCACTATATATATATATACACGTATATATTTATTAAAAGACCCAGAAAGCAACCTTGAATTGAAATAAGGTCAAAATTGATTCATAGGGAGTCAAAATTTGCGGCTATGTACCATGAAGACAAGCAACAATGAATAATTAAAAGAAAAGGCCCTGGAATTCTTGATAGTCAAGACATAGGGGAAATGGAAGGCTTGATCAGCAGAATAATGGGGTGAAGAATAATAATGGAGAAGTACGAAAACAAAACCTCTTAGTGTACCGAGGCAATTTCTCTATGGTGCCAGTTTTCCTCCCTTTTACTTCTTCTTTCTTTCTTCCGCCGTTCTTCTCCTTATTTTTTTTTTTTGTGTGTGTGTATGTGTGGCTAGGGTTTTAGAGTATGAGACTTATATATGTGGACTAAGTGTTTAATTTCAGCTGGGACTCTGATTATAATTCTCTCTAGGGTTAGAAATATCTTATAATTAAACTAACTATTTTATTTCAATTCCTAGGATCTCAATTACTTATTTCTAGCAACAATATAATATTATTATGAGGAAATTATTACTTTCTATATATATACCTCAATAAAAATTAAGTGAATAAAGTAAATTAAGGCAAATAAATCGATTAAATAAGAAGCAAAATTTTGGGCATTACATTAACTCATATAAAAGGTCAATCTCTTCCCATTGAATCTCAATATGTTTCATGGGTGCCACTACATGCATGCACGTGCGTGGTATTTGTTTGCTGATTTATGTAAATGTACCTAATGTATATGAACCTCTCTATTTGTTGGTTGCATGAGCAAATTAAACTTTTAACCAAACTATTGTGGGTTTGATGCATCCAACCTTTTTTGGAGAATGGATGCGTGTACTTTTATTTCTTTCTTCTTTTAATGTGATGGCTTTTCCCCTGTTCACCTTTCATCAGAGTTACATGAATTTATTACAGAACTTTCATTTTTGTATTGAAGCTTGGCTTTCTTTCTTCTTTATATATTTCAGAATGTTTCTTCTGGGATGAAGCTATGGGGTGTAATTGCTGAAGTGAACGAGAAAGATATTGTAGTTAGTCTTCCAGGAGGCTTAAGGGGACTAGTCCGTGCATGTGATGCATTTGATCCTATTTTGGATGGTGAAGTAAAAGGGGTATTTTTCTTATCATTGGATCTCTTTTGTGATTTGGTTTGTAATTATCCTTGGATTTGTTAAATGCAATAGGCGTTCTGTTTATCTTTTGTTCTTGGAGAGAGATCAGCTCATAAGGTTATTAAGATTAAAGATTGTTGTTCCTTTTTGAATTGATTTTACCATTTTTCCCCGTGGCAGGATGTGGAGAATAGCTTCCTTTCTACAATATATCATGAAGGGCAGCTTGTGTCTTGCATTGTATTGCAAGTAGATGAAGATAGAAAGGAAATAGCAAAACGGAAGATCTGGCTTTCTCTGCGTCTGTCTTTATTGCACAAAAGTTTAACACTGGACACTATTCAAGAAGGAATGGTATGTAGTTTCAAATTTGTAACCCTGAAGAGAGATCCTTTGTTTGTTTTTTGTTTTCCTCTAGTCACTTATGCATTAATATATATTCTCAGTACAAATAAACTATTATATCGCCATAGAACTTTTTCATATATATTAGGCCAGGGTGATTGGTTCAGTTGTATGATCAATACAAGCAGTTATGAACTTTTTTTCTTTTTCTTTTTTATAGCTTGTGCATTTTCCACTTGAGTGGGCAGCTGCTCTGGTTATTAGATTACTGAAATTATGCTTCTTTGTCATAAGAGCAATTGAGCTATTTGATTGGTTGCCTGCTTTTGAACTGTTCACTTATGTTTCGCATGCATCTCCTATTTTAATGATTTAGTAAACCTTTTGCTGTCATCGATCTGCAAAATTTCCTACCGTGGTGTTTTTCGCATGACCCAAAGACAGCAAGAAGTCAGAGTGGGGAATTTAAAATGTCAGAATCAAACGATTTGGTCTGGTTCAAGATAGCTGTACTTGTGTCATCTTTATGGTAATATACTTCTCCTAGGTCTTTTGTTAGTCAGGACATAATTCTACTTAAAAGTGAGTAAAGCTGGGCTTTTCGTCTTGGTGGGGAACTTTTTTGGCTTGTTAAGATGAGAAAATGCTTTTTGCTCTTTCTTCTTTATTATTCTTCTGCTGTTGCATCTATTTCTTTTTCTTTTTGTCTCTATGTGTGTGTGGGGGTGGAGGAAGTGTTTTCTTTTTATTTCTTTTCTTTTACTTTGAGGCACCCATATGTTTTCTCTAGATTATGTAACAGGTTGTATGCCAACAAACTTATACATGTCTAATGTGATACACAGGTGCTAAGTGCATACTTGAAGAGTATTGAGGACCATGGTTTTATACTTCATTTTGGATTGCCTTCTTTTGCGGGATTTATGCCGAAAGAGAACCAATCTGGTAACCGAATCCAGCGTGCTTCTTCCAATTTTTTAACGCAGATTGTCTGAAGAAGGAATATTAATGAAAACAGCAGTGACCAGTTGCAGTTGCACTTAGTTTGATTGTCTTGGAGATGTAATTGAGATAAACAATTTTAAGGGAAGCCCTTAGTTGCCTTGGCAGAATTTTGTAGGTTGTGCGTCTCCTAACATACAAAATAGATTTTGTTAATCATACTAGTTAACTATGGTTTTGGATGTCACTTTGTTAATCATACTAGTTAAATATGGTTTCGGATGTCATAGTATCCTCATGAGACACAGCTTCTTAGTTTTCCTTGGCAACAATAATTTGAACTAGAAGTAGAGTACTTGACTTAATGCGTTAATGTAACTTGTCCACATCTCAGTATGATTATAACAAATTAGAGAATTTCTTTTAGAATAGAATACTGAAAAACATAGAGATTTTTGGAGCAATATTCGAGATTTTCTTTACATGTTTGATAACCCATTTTTCTCTTATTTGTAGAGAGGAGAAAAACTGTAAGCATGGGCCAGCTTTTACAAGGGGTTGTTAAAAGCATTGACAGAGCTCGGAAGGTAGTGCATTTGAGTTCTGACCCTGACATGGTTTCAAAATGTGTGGTATGTTCCTTGTTATTGTCATACAAAGTAGCCAATTTCATTTCTTCCTCTGGAATGTCGTCCTGTTCTAATCCTCTAGTATCCTTGCAGACCAAGGAGCTTAAGGGTATTTCAATAGATCTCCTCATTCCAGGCATGATGGTTAATGCCCGTGTGCAGTCAACCCTCGAAAATGGCATCATGCTATCTTTCCTTACTTACTTTACTGGAACTGTATGTCTACATCATTTTTGTTATGGCCAAAATATTACCAATATGTTCTGTTCTTGTCTTTCATATGATTTTTCTTTGTTTATAATACAGGTTGACATTTTTAATCTAGATAAAACTTTTCCGTCTTCAAACTGGAAGAATGATTATGCCAAAAACATGAAGGTAATGCTGGTGTCCTTTCTGTTTAAATTGTTTGGAAAATTGTGTTTATTCTACCACTGTTCAATAGGTTCCTAGAACCTGTGGCATTCAACATAATATCAGCTGTTCTAGAATTTTTATGGGATAAAGATTATTTAATTCATCTTCCACGTGGTTTCTGATGGTCCTGTATTGGAGATTTGGAGTTTACATATGGTATCATGCATTAATTGTATAGTTCTATGTTCTTTAGAACTCTATAGTTCTATGATTTATCATCTAACGATTTTGTGTTTTTATAGTTTCAATGCGCGTTCAGTTTGGTAATTTCACTTTTTTGTTGTTGTATAGTTCAATGCTCGGATCTTGTTTATTGATCCTTCTAGCAGGGCTGTTGGTTTAACATTGAACCCTCACCTAGTCAGTAATAAGGCTCCATCATCTGTAAGTTTGTTTTACCTTGTACACAACTGGTGTAGCATTTTTATAATATTGTTTCAGCTCATTGGCACTATTATGTATTTGTGTGTTCAAGTCATAGTGAATTATAAAATTTCTTGGGCAGCATGCTTTAGCTGCTTGCCTGTGCTCCGTCTCAAGTTGTTTTATGAGCATTCCTTTCTCAGTGTGCCTTTCATGGTGATTTCTAAATAAAGGAACATGATAATTAAAAGAAATGTCAGCAATTCTTTCTTCCTGATACGAACTTCTATATTAAGCAGCTTGTTAAGATCGGCGATATCTTTGATCAATCTAAAGTAGTCAGGGTTGATAAGGGGTCAGGCCTTCTTCTGGAAATTCCTACTCTACCAGTTCCAACCCCAGCTTATGTCAATGTAAGTTGATGAATTTTACTATAATGTCTGTGTTCATTCTGTCTATGATGTCTATGAACTTGCTCTCTTAGTCCTAATCTTATTCTGAGAATTTCAGGTAGCTGATGTGGCCGACAAGGAAGTTGGTAAACTGGATAAGAGTTTTAAGGAAGGAAGCCTTGTCCGTGTCAGGGTACTTGGATATAGGCACTTGGAAGGGCTTGCAACTGGTGTTTTAAAGGTTGTTTTTCTATTTTTATCAACAATTAACCTTCCTGCGTTTCACGGGTCTATATATCTTTACAGAGAACAATGCATATAATAAGCAATTATTCTTGTGAAATACCTCAAAAGATCCAACAAAATCTGGTTATCCTTTGAGATAGGTGGAAAAAGCTGGCAGATGATCTTGAGAAACAAACTTTTTCCATTCAGAGTATCGAGTGGATTTTTTGTGGGTAGATAACACATGTTTAATGAAATAAAGATATTAAATCTGAGAGGCTTAAAGTTGTGGGTATTGGTCCTTTTAAGCTTAGAAAACTAAATTAATGGAATCAAGGAGATATGATGGCATCAGGAGTCTTATATAGCTCTACTGTTTCATTAATGAAAAATAAAAAATGTATGTGAGAGAGAGACATGAGGGCACTAGACCAGATCAAGTGCAACCAGAGCAATATGGGTGTTTGACCGATGGCAGATATTCTTCTTTTTCCTATTTGATGATTATCTGAATTATTCTGTAATATCAGTTCTTATATTTAAATCAAGTTGGTGTAGATTTGCTTGACACATAACTCGTACCTCTTTCTTCTTAACAGACTAGTGCATTAGAAGGTTTAGTTTTCACTCACTCTGATGTTAGGCCCGGAATGGTGGTAAAAGCTAAAGTCATCACAGTTGACAGTTTTGGTGCTATTGTGCAATTTGCTAGTGGCGTGAAAGCCCTATGTCCTCTCCGTCATATGTCAGAGTTTGAAATTTCAAAGCCTAGGAAAAAATTTCAGGTTGTTAAATATGTTTGTTTTGGAAGAGCCTTTTCTGCATTTGTGGAGATTAAAATGGTTAACTGGATTCTTTTTCATGATTCTGGCTGTCATTAATTTATTAAACTTTTGCAGGTCGGAGTTGAGTTAGTTTTTCGTGTTCTTGGTTGCAAATCCAAGAGAATCACTGTTACGCACAAGAAAACTCTAGTATGCTCTCTACTTGCACCTGTTTTGTTGAATTTACTCAAATCTTCTTCCGCTTTCTTCTATATAGTTTTATATGTAGCCTGGTCTATGCTACGTCACTCTAGCATTTGCCTTAAGCTTTCTGTGGAAGTTCTAAAGTTTGAGGTTAATATCTTTCACATATGGATTTTAACCTCTCATTAGAGTTTCTGTTTATAGCCTATAGATTTAAACAATTGGTCGGGTTCGAGTGGAAGTGTAGTTGAGGGTGTCTAAAGAGCATGGAGATGTATAAACTTGTAATATTAAGCTTTTGTTAGACAGTACAACTTGGAAGGTACTTGGTCTACCTTGTTAAGATCTAACATATACTCAAATGATTGAATCATACTTTATCCTGCAGTGGGAAACTATTCTAGTGAAGCTATCGGTGTCTTAAGTTCATTCCACTGTCTATATGTGGGATTGAGCCTTGAGCAGAGTAAAAACACTTGGTGTGAATTGTAGAAATTACTGATAATTCATTTTTTTTTAATTGATAGTTCTTCAGGCTGTAAAGTTCAAAGTCATTATGTACAGTTGGTTTTTGTTGATTCATCAGTTGATGGAATCAGTGAACTAAGTAGCACTTACTGAAAGATTGTGTGTTTCCCCATACCAAACCAACAGCACCTTGTATTGGGGAGAGGGGGACTGGTCTATCAGTTTTCACATAATTTGGACATGCTTTTTCTTATTCCTTGAATTTGTTGTGTCTTGCTTCCCTAATTGTATTTGTATTGGGGTTATTTTAGGTGAAGTCAAAGCTAGATATTCTTAGTTCTTATGCCGATGCGACTGATGGGTTAATTACTCATGGCTGGATTACAAAGATTGAGAAGCATGGATGCTTTGTTCGGTTTTACAATGGGGTTCAAGGATTTGCCCCCAGGTCAGTTACACAGCACTTGAGAATAATATTTCATTGATATTGTTGCATGATGTTATTTTAGTGACCATATTGACAAGTTTTTTGTGAGTCTATCTATTATGTGTTAATTGATCATAAGTGATTCCATTATCTAATGTAAACAGTGTTAGCATATCATATATTGAGGGGCATTTCCTCCCCAAACCAGCATGTTGGAAATTTGATGTTAGTTTATGTGTGGGATGCAGGATAGATAACAGAAACACACTAATGTTGCCTGCCTATTCTGAGCCGAAATCCAATAAGAAAATAGAATTAGGATTTATGATTAAAGGCCATTTTATTTTATCTATACATGCAAGAGCATTGATATACCCCAAAAAAGGTTCTTGGGCCTTTTAATGGTTAATGAAAATAATAATCAAATAAGCTGGCAGAATTTCCTTTGGCCTAATTGGCACATCTCATATCGACAATATTTAAGGTACTCTGAGCAATGATTCATGCAACAACACTACCTTATGATGGTTCCAAGAGGAAATTTTGGTTCTTTGATTAACAATATTTGTTTCTTAACCACTTACAAAAATGTAGGGGAAGATTCAGTTTGTTGGAGTTATTCACTGACATAACAGTGGTTAGAAAATCGGACTGGAACTGTCAGAACATCTCTCTGTTCTGGTTACTGAGTAAAAACAGTAACTTTAGAAAAATTGTCTTATTTTGGAAAACTTGTTTGAGCCTGCGGTTGAAATGCTTGAACTATCGAACCCCTTGCAGTTTGTTCGAACCAGACTGGTTCAATTTTTTTTTCAATTTTTTCCCTTTTATTCATGTAACAATTAAAAATTTGTTTGGTGTTTTTCCTGAAGTCCAAACTACAAAAAATTAGGTACAAAATACAAAGTCAAAATGCCAAAATACCCAGACGAAAGCTCCAAAATTGAGGTCTTGAAGTTGTGACATGTGAAGTTGAACAATATAATTTAGGTTCTTTATGTTTTATGTTTGTTTTGAATGATGAACTATTATTCGTGTTTCGTTCCTTATTTGCATTATAAGAGTAGAAATTTGTTTTGGTTCTTTATGTTTTATTTTCTAGTACTTCATTAGTTTTTAAATAACATATAATATATATATATTATATAACTATGATGTTACGGTTCAATTATGATCCGATCAACAGTTAAGCCAGTGAACCGTGAACATAAACTTTTCATGTTCGATGTACGGTCTGGTTTTTCGAACCGTGGTCGCCAACATGAATTTTGAAGCATAATTTATACGGCTTTATTTAATGTGAGATTTCAAGAGGATGAATATATAACATAAGTTTTCTATTATTATCTATCAGCAACTATTCCTGATTCCTACTCTGGGCACTCCATATCTGATTGATTGAGCTTTCTCCATACTAAGAGCTACTCTGCTTTGTCGGGGCAGATAGTAATATGGCGAATCCTGCTCAAGAAAGCTCAACTATTCATGTGTTATCTCCTTTTTATCTATATTTTTTGGCCACCGTGCTGCATCTTTATCCCTTTTCTTGACAATGGAGGCTCAGATGGATATCGACAACACAATTCTTTAGAATAAATATTTTAGATATTTCATTTGTTCATATAATTATATCTGTCATTTTTATTGTCTACTATCTTGTGTACTGAGATTATGGGAAGCTTCTATAATTAGTCCGTGCCATAGATGAGAGCTAATGCTTTGCATTTTTCTTCTTCTTTCTCTCTGTGATCACCCTTGGTGTCATAAAACAATTTGGAGGAAATCACAGATTAATGGTAACTAATTTTATTTGATGAGTTCACATTACATTAACTAACAAATCGCTTCTTTTTGCAGATCTGAACTTGGTTTGGGTCCCGGTAGTGACATAGGTTCCATGTATCATGTTGAACAAGTTGTCAAGTGTAGAGTTGTAAGATGCATTCCTGCCTCACGCCGAATAACCCTAAGTTTCAACATGAGACCTACAAGGTTTGTTTCTTTTGAACATTGTGATATTTGCTCCCCGGGCCATAAACATGTTCAATAAATCCAACATAGTCTCTGAGAAGTATTTTACTAAGTGAAAAATAAAGGGAAAAATGGCCTTCTTGTCCTCTTCCCTGTAATCTCTCCTCTCTCTCTCTTCTTAATGAAATTTATTTTTTAATATAAAGAAAAAAGAAAAGTATTGTCATGTTCTGGTTTTTTTCAAGCTATCCATTCTTATTCTGCAATTTCGATTATTTGGTAACTTTCCACTCATAAATTTCATAATTCGTTTTTCTCTTCCTCTCTTTCTCTTCCCCGGGTAACATTGAAAGCTGAACGTGTCTAATGATCTCTCGATCAAACAAGAAACTGCAAAGTCTGGATTTCTTGTGTAACATATCTGTATCATTTCTTTTGCTCTAATAGGTACATATGTCTTTTGCTTCACAATACAAGTAACTTGTGATTTTCTCAAAAGCATGCAATATTGTAGCAGAAGCATTTATGATTTCTGCATTATGTATTTCTTATGTAGTGGTAAATACATTTTTAATTGGTTAGTACTTTTCTCTTGCTTCTCTATTGGATTTTGTGCTGCATTTCAGCCACTTATTTTTTTCCTTTTCCCCCCTTAGATGCGTACGATATGCGAAGGTTTGTCTATTTTGAGCATTTCATTCCCTCAAATCATCAAATATTGACTTTTTAATCTCTTTTGTTTCTTACATGCAAGTAAAGGATTTATTTCCATCTTTATATTTAAAATTTAGTAGGGCGTCGGAGGATGAGAGTGTGAAACCAGGCAGTTTAGTCTCTGGAGTTGTAGAGCTTATAACACCTGATGCAATAGTGGTGGACGTCAATGCCTCAAGTAACATGAAAGGCACCATCTCTCTTGAGCACCTGGCAGACCACCATGGTATCTTGACACCCTTGTTAGTATAGAGTTTCTTGGTTTCTTTTGAATTCCCACCTGCTATTTTCTGCTTAACCTTATAATTCTGCACTTAGCAAGATGATGTTTGTTGATGCTGCTCCTGATTTTCTCCATATATATATATGCTTGTATTTGATTTTGGTTTTCAATGCACCAGGCATGGCTGCTTTGTTCGTGTCTGCTTTGAAGCCAGGATATCAGTTTGATCAACTATTGGTGCTTGGTAATCTTCCAATGTGTTCCCTTATCTCCTTTTGTTTCTGATCTAGCTAAAAATTGCTTTCTTGTGAATAATTTTGTGTGTTTTGCAAACATACGTGGGATATGTGTAGCTGACTTTGCTTTTTTGAGTATAGAGTAGTTGGTAATTGCATTAGGCTTTTCTGATTATTTTGGTGGCTTATATTTGATATTTGAATGGTGCAGATATTGAAGGAAACAATCTTATACTTACTGCCAAGTATTCACTTGTTAACTCAGGCCAACAGCTTCCTGCTGATGTTAGCCACATCCGTCATCACTCTGTGGTGCATGTAAGAATGTTTGCTCTGTCTTTCATTTTGTGGTATTTTCCTTTGGCAATTGTTTACATTCTTCAATCTAATGCTTTCAGTAAGTCAAAATACACTCCGATTTGGCATAAGAATCAAGAAATTCAGCTTTTGGAAGCACGGTTTATCAGATTTTTTAAAGTTATCCTGGGCTCATGTTAGATTTTCTGTACCAGGGTTACATATGTAATATAATTGAAACCGGCTGCTTTGTTCGCTATATTGGACGTTTAACTGGTTTTGCTCCCAAAAGCAAGGTACGGATAAAAAATAGTCTCTCTTTCTCTGTAAGTATCTGTACATAACTGAGCACATTAAGTTTGAATTTCTGGGATGTTGTTTTGTAGGCTACTGATGATAGAAGATTGGATCTCTCCGCGGTCTTTTATGTTGGACAGTCTGTTCGCAGCAACATAGTTGATGTAGGACCAACATTTGGATTTCATTTATGCCTGGCGAATTTTAGGATATTCTCTTCTGATTGTTTCTCTCTAATCTATTTCAGGTTAGTAGTGAGATGGGTAGAGTAACACTATCACTGAAGCAGTCATTGTGCTGTTCGACTGATGCATCATTTATTCAAGAATACTTCCTTTTAGAAGAGAAGGTAACTCTTAAATGCTGTCAATAATGGAAAAACTTCTCTGAAATAAACTGAGAGGTCTTGAGGAGAGACGTCAAATCCAGGTTTTATATGTAGGTTTCTAAAAACAAACCTGTCAAATCTTATCTAATGCATTTCTTGGGCATGGGCTTGCATCTTATCACTGTAATTTAGCTTTTTGGCCTGTTGGTTTTTACTTGTCTGGTTGTCAAGTCATTTTGTACTATTGATTAAAGGGGTCACAGCTTGCAGTATTTTATCTTTTATCTTATGGGGGTACAAATAACAAATGGAGGGAATTTGATCTTTTTGTCTCGGGGTTTAGGTGCTGGCGTCTTACCTATCACGGGTGTAAAATTTACTGGCCACGCCATTTGTCCTCTCTGCCTATGATAAATTCTTATTTTCTTCAATTGATTGCTAATTTCCAGGAACTTGTAATACTTGTTTTGTTTTCATATTGCTTACCTTGCTGCTGTGATCAGATTGCGGAGCTGCAAGTATTGGACTCTGAAGGCCCTGGATTGAGATGGATTGATGGATTTGGTATTTGCAGTATTATTGAGGGAAAAGTACATGAAATTAAGGACTTTGGTGTTGTTGTCAGCTTTGAGAAATTCAATGATGTCTATGGCTTCATCTCACATTACCAGTGTAAGTCATTGTGCTAAAATGAATAAGATAAATTGTCATTTGCCTTATTGAAAATGACATTCAGGATATAATTCTTAGCAGTGGCTGAAACCACCGTGGAAAAGAACTCTATTATCCGAGCTGCAGTTCTTGATGTTTCGAAGATTGAGCGCCTTGTGGATTTATCTCTGAAACCAGAGTTCATAAGTAGATCAAAAGAAGATAGATCTGCTGTAACAACTCTTAAGAAGGTTTGCCATTAAGTTTTTAACATGTATCATGTTAAGAAGTTTTCCTTGTGTTTTGCAATGGAGTCTCAGGCACTGTTTCCATTTAATAGTTATGCTGGCTGTTTATATATTTTGCCTCTTATTGTGTTTGTGAGGTCTCATTGGTTTTAAATGCGTCTCTTTCATACAAGGGCATTATGCCTATGGTCTCACATTCTGTCTCTTTTTATGTTCTGACCTATACTATTATTAATTGCAGAAACGCAAAAGAGAAGCCCATAAGGAGGTGGAAGTGAATCAAACAGTAAATGCGATAGTTGAGCTTGTGAAGGAAAATTACTTGGTAAATGCTTTTTTCCCTTTATTACAGCATTTCATGTAATACTTCATGATTTTCATATGAATGCTAACCATTTTCTTTTCCTTTTCTACCCCCTTCCCCTGAGCAGGTTCTTTCACTTCCAGCCTATAATTCTATGATAGGCTATGCATCACTAACTGATTACAACACTCAGAAATTACCTCCTAAACAATTTACCCATGGACAAAGGTAATTTTGCAAGTGCTTTCTGAATGCATGGCTTGCAGCTTTGTGGCTAACTTAATTTGCTTTTTCTTCTGTATCTTTTGCTTTATTTTTGGATTGGGTAATTGGTATAGGTGAATAGCCATTTCTCAGTGGATACAAAACTGATAAATGCAGGATGACGATGCCATTGTGTTTCTTGTCAACACCTATCAAATGACCTAGTAATTTTAGCAAAAATAGGCTAACAATGCATGCCTAACATTGAGTACTGAACAGGTAATTTTGCAGTTTGAATACCAGAAGGCATATTAGCTCAACTGACATGTTGTATATGGATTTTCTTATGCCTGCTTTAACTATTGAACATTTTACCAAGCATCAATGAAAAAGGTGAAGAATTGAAAGAAAATAAAAATTTGAAGTTACCTACCTCAGCGGATATGAAAGTTTGTGCACAAAATTGGTCGGTGATGCCATACATAATGAGTTTGTGATAGGCAAAACATAAAAATATTGAATAGTGTGGTTTGGACTCTTTAACCCACAGAAACATAATGAATCCTCTGATTTGAGATCTCACATGATAGTTTATTCATAAGTTCATAGCCTTAAGCATTGTTGACTGGTGATCTGGAAGCAACTCCAGCAGGCCTGACCCTTCCTAAGAAAAGGCAATTCGGGGGAATGGCTAGAACTTATGAGATTTGCTTCGGTTGCCAATATAACACATAGCATTATTGAACATCTAATTGTCTTGCTGCGAGGCTGAAAGGTGTGTTTTTGGACATGGTTGAAATTGCTTAGATAACCAAGTGTATGTCTTTGTCATCATCTTGTAAAATAAAAGTCATGTGCCTTATGTTCAAACTTCTGATAGTTTAGATACCTGGCTTAAAGGATGGTGGTAACTTCACTTGGCAGGCTCTTGAGATGATGTTGTTGAAGCTGTCTCTGTCCTCCTTTTATTTACCGTTGTCTCTCTTTCTCTCCATCTCTCTCAAATATTTCTACTTTGTTTTCCTTTGGAGTGCAATTTCTTGAATAAACTGAAGAAGATTCTGTAATGTTGTAATGCAGCGTCTCTGCCACTGTAATGGCTCTTCCAGCTCCTGCAACAGGTGGGAGACTGCTGCTACTGCTGAAATCTTTAAGTGATGGAGCAGAGACATCCAGTTCTAAGCGGGCAAAGAAGAAGTCAAGCTATGATGTTGGATCTCTCATTCAGGCAGAGGTGGGGATCATTTCATATCCTGGGTTGAGACCCATAAGCTCTGGAACACAGATTACTTACCGAATTTCAGCTATATTTCTGCAACCTTTGTGACCTTTAATGTCTTTAACTAGACTTGAATGCCTTGCGTCTTTGGTTGATTTTCAGATTACTGAAATAAAGCCTCTTGAACTCAGAGTGAAATTTGGTTCTGGATTCCATGGAAGGATACATGTAACTGAGGTTAGGAGTCTTTTAGCTTGTTTGATTGTTATGATTGGAAACATGTGTAATTTCTTTTGTGTATAACCTTCTATATTGAAAAGGCTTGTGGTTGTTATGATTTATATGTTTGTTGGCAGGCAACTGATGATAATTCTGCTGAAAGTCCCTTTAGTAACTACAGAATTGGGCAAACACTTACAGCAAGGATTGTTTCGAAGGGCAGAAAGCCAGGAAACATTAAAGGAAGTTATGGATGGGAATTATCTATCAAACCTTCCTTGCTTAAAGGTAAGCATTATCAAAGTTATTTGTCTGATGCTTACCTTTAGCATTATAATGTGGTATATCTATTAAGTAGAAAACTAATAACTATCCAATTAGAAGTTTGAAGAAAAAATGTAAACATGAGACTGATTTTAGACTAACCACATTATTTTTGCTGGCGAACTTTTTTCTTCGACTTCCTAAATGGAGAAATCTGGTGGTGTATATTTGCACTGTACTGGTTCTCCTTGATCGAATGGTGCGCATGCCACTTATCCATTTAAAATATTATCCCAACTTCTATCGCAGATTGGTCTTTACATTTAGTCAAATATAAAATTGATGCAGAAGCCTAGAACTGGGTTGCATTTTGTGAAGTTTTGTCATGGTGAAACAGGCCTAATACTTGAAAAGCATACTCTATGACAGTTCAATACTGAAAATTATTGAACCTCTGAACGCTTTCATTTAAATGGAAGTCGGCAATAATTCTTCTCAAACTCTTCTGCACAAAGATCTGAAAACACACATGTGAATACATACATCTTCCTTTTGTAGAGTGACTGATAATTTCCCGAGCCTTTCTCTGCTGATTGATCATGCCAACACAGCTTCCGTGTCTATGTACACTTTTATGATTTGTGTTGCTTGATGCTCACTACCCTGTGTTTTTCTATGTACACGCGATGAATTTATCTTTATATTAGTTTTCCTCTGGCACCGTTTGTCTAGGCCTTTAGCTATTACCATGAGAATTAAGGTTGTTAGATGTTTTTATAGATGGCTGTCATTTAGATTCTCGTTGGAACTACTCTGGCATCCTTTTGAGCCCACACCCCCCCGCCACACGCACAAAAGAAAAACAAAATTGAAAAAACACCCATCCTTTACTTTTGGAATCTCTGGACATATGCTCATTTATTCTCATTTCTGAAATCTTTGCTGAATTTAAAATGTCCAAGATCCTGTGTGGAAGTTGGTGATTAACTTATTCAAATTGCACTGCATATATAGGATCTACGGAAATAGATGAACGGTTATCTTCTGAAGAGTTCAACTATTCATACGGACAGCGCATTTCTGGTTTTGTGTATAAAATTGACTCTGAGGGGGCCTGGCTGACTGTATCTCGAGATGTGAGGGCTCAGTTGTATGTTCTCGACTCTTCATGTGAGCCCCCTGAACTTGCTGAATTCCAGAAGCGGTTTTATGTTGGCAAAGCTATTTCAGGTTATGTAATCAGTGTGAATAAGGAGAAGAAGTTACTGCGCGTTGTGTTGCATGCACCACCTGATGGTTCTGCAGAACTCAAAGAAAATGATTCTGACCATCGTGTAATGTGTCATTTAGTTGAAGGCAGTCTTGTGGGTGGCAGGATTTCTAAAATCCTTCCTGGCACTGGTGGATTGCTGGTCCAAATTGATCAGCACCATTATGGCAAGGTTCATTTTACTGAATTGACAGACTCGTGGGTCTCCAATCCACTTTCTGGTTATTATGAAGGACAGTTCGTGAAATGTGAAGTGCTGGAGATCAATCGTGCTGTTAAGGGCACAGTCCACGTTGACTTATCACTTCGATCAACTCCAGGTGCTTCACATGACATGAGATCCAGTGAACTTAATGGTGGCGTGTAAGTCTAAATCTTTGCTAATTTGGACTTAGCTTAACTGTTTGTATCAGCAATTTGCCTATAATACATGCCTGCTACTTGACATCATAGGGTTTTACACGCTTGTTTGGCTTGCAATTTCTATTCATTTTATTCATTCCTGCTCTGGTAAACGCAACTCATTTGAGGTCAGAGATATATTCACTGATATGAAAAATAATAAACAACGCGGACACCCAAAAAAATAACAAAAAGAAAAAGAAAAAAGATGGCCTTCTTTCCTTCCCTTGCTATAAAGTCACTCTGGAGACATTACGTCTTCATCATTTGGTTGTTGCTTGTTTCTTCAGCATATTTTCTGAACTCCTCAGCAGAGGAAAGAATCACTCTTCAAGATCTGCAAAGCACCTGCTTAGTGAGATTGGTGTTTACATGCTAATCCACATTTATGAATTGAATGTTTTTATTATTGCTATAATTGTTGGATAGAAACTTGTATTTCTTTCAAGATCTGTTTCCCGTCAAAAATCTTTCTTGAAAACCACTTCTAGTTATGCTTAGCATTTTTAATATGGTTGAGTGGTTCATCATAAATTGTTTCACACCCGTAACAATTTCTTGTAGATATAGATTTTAGGTCCCCACATATTGAATTAAGAATCATATTTTTTTGGTTATGTATTGCTGATCTATGTTGCAATTTCTTTCCACTGCCTTCTAAATGCTAGACATGACATTTTGATAAGTCTTTTCCATGTAGGTGGGTCTGCCAAAAATTTGTGCGTAAAAAAGGTGGCAAATTGCTATATATTTCTGAATTAGAGGTTCAGATATATTGCAGAAAAAGGGGTGAAGAAAAGATTGCAAGATCTTTTTCCTTTTTCAAGCCATGTATAACAAACACAATAAGCAAATGTATGGAATAGATATGCACGCCAGGCAAACACTAATAGGCAACCCCACTGTATGAACCCATATTTGCTATCAATTGAATTATAAAACGTGTCATGCCTATGTCACATAATATTAAGGATTCATATGGCATCTTGTTCTGTCAAACTGAATAACTTGAACAAATAGCTGTAAGGTTAAAAATGTTGTGTGCACAATCCATACACGCGACACCCTATTGTATGGACACAGGAAGCAATTAGCCCTACCCTTTGCAACCGTGTTGTATGGATAATCATTTGTGGTTTTACAGCTAATTTGTGTGCAATTATATAAATAATTGATCCCCTTTCTGGTTAGGTTCCACTTTGGGATTTTGGCCAACAATTTGAGATGTGTTCTTTAACTTTGTGGAGTTAGTGTAGCAGCTTGACATGGTTTCATCAGAATATTGTAATATTACCATTATGTTGGAATTCTATTCACAGTTTCTGGTGTCACATCAGAAGTTAATCTTTTGCAGGCATACTTCTACCCAGCGTGTGGACAAAATAACAGATGTTCATCCTAATATGGTTGTACAGGTAGTGTACTTAGTATTTTCCTCTACGGAGTTTCATGAAGTGCTTATATTATCTGCCCTTAAAATATCGTATTATGGCATTAGTGGTCGATACTATTCTATTCAATTCTAGTCACTGGTCAGTTTACATGTTCTGCTGATAAAATGCAAATTCTAGTATCATCAAAACTGATTCTATTTCTTGCTCTCTTAAGTATTATTTTATGTTCTCTCTCGCATTGGCTAATGCAGGGTTATGTTAAGAACGTCTCTTCGAGAGGATGTTTTATTACACTTTCACGGAAGATAGATGCCAAAATCCTCCTTTGTAATTTGTCGGACAATTTCGTTGAAAATCCAGAAACTGAATTTCCTGTTGGAAAACTTGTGATTGGCAAGTAAGTATACTTAAAAGGTGCAATTGCATATTGATGCCAGTATGCAACACTGACACACCTAATGCAGGGTGCTATCAGTGGAGCCATTGTCTAGGCGTGTTGAAGTTAGTCTTAAGACTTCAAGTGCAGACAGTGCACAAAAGTTGGACACTAATCCCTTAAACCATATTACTACTGGAGATATTATTTCTGGAAGAATCAAGCGCGTAGAATCTTATGGCTTGTTCATATCCATTGATCACACAAATGTGGTAAGTGAATGGATTTTCTTCGATTTCTTAAGTCCAACTTCCAGACATGATAAATAATTTTGATTATCTTGTTTGAAGATGTAGTTATACTAAGCTTGTTAGTTTTGTGTGAGTGCCTGTCTTGTAGCTGTAATCAACAATTAATTTGTGTTTCTCCAGAATATGTATTAGCTGCGGTAGAATCTAACTGATTGTGACTTGAGTTTACCTTCTTTGCACATCTCTCTTATGTGGTTGCCATCATAGTGCCAGTTTGCATTTATCCATCCATCAACCAGCATATTGATGTTTAATGTTTTCATACTAAATGATCATGTACATAGGGACCTATACTTCAACAAAAAGGCTTGTATTTTCTGGAAACTGCTTGTGTCCAAACTCTACTCATGCTTTTGATGTTTTGCTTTGCCTAGGTTGGGTTATGCCATGTTTCAGAGCTTTCTGATGATCCTATAGACAACCTAGAGACAAAGTTTAAAGCAGGGGAGAGAGTGACAGCCAAAGTTTTGAAGGTTAGTCCACTGTTGATTAAGATGCTATTCACTAAGTTCATGTCAAAAAAGGAAGGATGCAGGAAGGGACGTCTTTGGTTTTCTCTTTTTTTCTTTCTTTCTTTATTTTTTTTTTCTTGGTTGTGGGGGTGGGGTGGGGGATCGATGGTTGGGTGGTAAAAGATGAGCAAAATAAAATGTGAAAAGTTCCTACGAGCAATGGTGGGAAATTCAAGCTTATATGGAGATGGTCTCACTTTAAATATTAGTGCAGCTTATTTTCTTCACTGCTCAGTTTATTACTTAATTATATATTGTACATAATTATAGATATCTTAAAGAGTCGGCTATTGGAGTAAAAATTAAGCAGTCGCCAAAATTTCAGCCTTCATCAAATGATCGAAGTTGCAATTATATAGCCTACATCTCTGATCTTGATTTCAGGTGGATAAAGACAGAAATCGAGTTTCTCTTGGAATGAAGAATTCATATGTCAAAGATGGGGAGCTAGTGCAGACACCTCCAAGACAGAGCCATGATTTCACCATCGGCACAAATGATTGCACAAATGGTTATGTTGTATTAGCTGGGCCGACAATGATAACACAGGACAACTCTTTTTGCATTGAGAACAAGAATAATGAATCTGACAGTGGTCATCATCTTATACTAGCAGATGCTGAATCTAGGGCTCTCGTGCCACCGCTTGAGGTTCCACTTGATGACATAGAAAGCTTCGAAATTGAAGGTGATGTTGGCCAAAGTGTGGTAAATGTTACTACTGCAGACACCATTGAAGAGAAAAACAAGAAGACAGCAAAAAAGAAAGCTAGGGAAGAGAGGTACTGTAAAAAAATAATTTTGCTTTGATTTTATCTAGGAACTAGAATTAATTGTGCATTTTAACTTTATTATTTATATTGGTCGCCTTGTAGCTTTGGAGTGTAATTTACTAATATTCTTTACAGGGAGCGAGAAATAAGGGCTGCTGAAGAAAGACTGCTGGAGAAAGACATCCCAAGGAATGCAGATGAATTTGAGAAACTTATTCGAAGTTCCCCAAATAGCAGCTTTATATGGATTAAATACATGGCTTTTATGCTCGCTTTGGCAGACATTGAGAAGGCACGATCGATTGCTGAAAGGTATATAGTGTTCTATGTCTTGGTTTCTGTCATATGTAGGAAACTTTTATTTTATTTTTATGATTGTCCTTGGTGATTAATATTGGTAAAGTTGGTATACCATAGATGCTAGAGTTGCATGTTTGAAAGGAAATCCCATGTTAAAAAACCAACATAAAAGTAATATCCATATATGATTAATCTTTTGGGTCAAGATTGGATCACTCAATGGCTTTTGGGTTCGTTTTCAAGAAAATTCCTATGATTGGTTCACAAGTGTTATCAGAGTCAAAGTTTGACCATCTTTGGAATAGTTGGTGAAATGAGGTGGATCTTTACAAGGAGGGAAACATGGGAGGCTTGATCCTACGGCGTCTTGGAGATGTAAAATAGCTGTCACGAAATGCGTTTGCTCCTTTGGGGCATTTATGAATGGTGCATGGCAAAGTATAAAATCAAATGGAAAACAATATGGAATACAGATCTTAGCGACTTCTGCATTGAACTAGAAGTACTTGATGTATGGGTTGACCTACCTTTGGCTGTGAGTCTCACTGGACTCTGAATGTTGATGATTATTGTTTCATTCTGCTGGCGTGTGTAAAAGCAACATTGAATGTTTCCTTTCCTATTTGTTTTTTCATGGAACTTTGCCCTAGATATGGCTGCATGCTATAAGAAATACAGTAATGGAGGCTTCCGTGCCTCAATTATTAATGTTGACCTTGCGTGCATGCTAGGAACTTTGTTTAGCTTGGAAATCTTATGTGGAAATGCCTCACTTATTGTTTATTTTTGCTACTATGGAGACCATAATTGTATTAAGTACTTATCGGTGGTAGTGTGGGTGTGTGTGTGTGTGTGTGTCTTCTTCCGGTCCTTTCCAACTTCCTAAATGATTGTCTCACTCTCGTAACAAAGAAATTTCTCTCTCTCTCTCTTCCCTGTAACTCTCTTGATTTTGTTATATTAGGGCTCTGAGAACAATAAATATTCGAGAAGAGTCTGAGAAGCTGAATATCTGGGTAGCTTATTTCAACTTGGAAAATGAGTATGGCAATCCTCCAGAGGTACCTTGAAAAGCCCCCTAGAACATGGTTTTCTGCAAGTTTCTTGATTGTTCAAACTTGTTTAAAGAAGAAAAAGGAGCATTTCAAAGTTGTTTTGATTTGAAACTCATTTGCTAAATATAGTTAATTTAATTTTTCATTGTCAGGAAGCTGTTATGAAAATATTTCAAAGAGCATTGCAGTATTGTGATCCCAAAAAGGTGCATCTTGCCCTCCTGGGAATGTATGAAAGAACAGAACAACATAAATTGGCTGATGAGCTTCTTGACAAAATGACTAGAAAGTTCAAGCGTTCCTGCAAGGTACAGAATTTTTGTGATTTTCCATTTAATTTTCATGTCTTTGCGTTTTTTACCTGATTGCTGTTTGTGAAGTATATTACATTTAATTTTCATGTCTTTGCATTTTCCCCCTGATGCTGTTATGTGATTTTCCATATAATACTGATTGGCATTCAGGTCTGGCTAAGAAGGATCCAGTATCTTTTGAAACGAAACAGCGATGGAATTCAGTCCGTTGTAAATCGAGCTCTTCTGAGTCTTCCGCAACATAAGCATATAAAATTTATTTCACAGACCGCCATCCTTGAGTTTAAGTGTGGAGTTCCAGATAGGGGAAGATCCATGTTTGAGGGAATGCTTAGGGAATATCCCAAGAGGACAGATCTATGGAGCGTCTATCTAGATCAAGTAAAAATTTGAATTCACCCCTTGTCTTAAAAAATAAGAAAAATCTGTTTTATCTTTGCTTGCTAATACTCCATATAAACTTGTGTTAAAATCAACAGGAGATCCGTCTTGGTGATGCAGATTTAATTCGTGCATTATTTGAGAGGGCAATAAGTTTGAGCCTTCCTCCAAAGAAGATGAAGGTGCTTATACTTTGATCAAATTTATGTAATTGATTAAACCTTTATTTATGACAGAGTGTTGCTCCTGTCACCCATTTTAACTATAGATTATCACAATGCTTTACTATTGTGGTGCAGTTCTTATTTAAGAAGTACCTTGAGTATGAAAAGTCCATTGGTGATGAAGAACGAATTGAATCTGTGAAGAAAAAGGCAATGGAATATGTTGAGAATACCCTTGCTTGATGTTTAATTAAATTGTTCACTGAAAACAGGATCAGTGTCGATCCATTGCTTTCCAATGTGGGAAGGTAAAGGTCTATTGGTGCAGCACAAAGAGAGAAATTCTTGGTTAAATACGTGTAGAATTTGGGGGTGATAACAGCTGTTGGAGCTCTGCTGAAACTGCTGCTGTTGAGAAAGAACCTCAAACCATCACCACTCCTGTAATGGATGCTGAAGTGGGAGGAGAAAGAGCCTCGCCGTTTTATTTTGGAATTCTTGATACTCAGTTTTGTAGACTAGTTATGTAAATGCTGATAGAAATGTTCCTCATGGAATCAAAGTGAGTAAATTGTTGTACTGTTGAGTAACATGTTTCTCACAAGGGCTTAATATATGTTTGTTGCAACTTGATCTTTATATTTATTCTTTTTGATTGATTTTATGCCTGTTTGGAATATAAAAGGAAAATGACAAATAATGTTGCATGGAGGTTGATGTGGGTATTTGATTTTTTCTTTAATTTGGATAGAATCTTGGTCAGGTCAACAAATTCGATGTCGTTGGGGGGTTTTGATTGATAACAATTTTTCAACAACGAAATTTTTTTAACACGCAAAAAGAAAGCTTCGACTTGGCAAGATGTTGGCTTCGGGCTCTTCATCAAGCGAGCCCTTGCTGCTTCTTTGGAGTCGATACTGTACCAAGAGGTCGATAAAAGAACTGACTCAAAGCAACTCTCAGGAGCGGGCTTTGAGAAGAGGAATTCTCATATTAGTAGCAAACAATAGAGATACTCATATTTGCATAAGTGATGGTCGAGATCATTTGAACATTTAATCGAGGAGAGTATTGGGTTGGAAGGTTGTATGCGGAACTCGAAGTACGCTTGAGATACGGAAAGAGGAGAATATTATATATGATATGTTGTTGAGGGTATTTTAGAAATACCAAGTAAGTGAGTGATTTAACAAATAAATTGACGCCATGCAATGCAATGATTTAAGAGAACTAGAAATACATATATAATTGTTGAGTGAAAGACGCCTGGTAAAAGCGTTAATTTGAGAGCAACAACTGCTGTAGCGCCTACATCCCGCAGTCTTGTAGTTACACCAAAATAGTTTCCATTTTAAGAAACCGTTACTAACAGAAAAACAGTGATCTCTTCTTCGTCTCCCGCTGCAATTACCATCGCCATTCTTCATCGTTCAGGTGAAGTCTAATTTCGAGCTATTGCCCCTAATGTGTATATATATTTGCCGTTCTTCTTCGAATCTATATATGCATATAAAATCAATTCCTTTCTATGACGTATAGAATGATCATAGCTTTGTTTGATTTCGTGAGATTTCATTTGTTGATACCTCCACTCCAACCATGTAGATATATCAATTCATGCATTAATCTTCAAACGGATCCGTGCACCCTCTTTCTAATTTTCCTTTCTTTATCTCTTTAGATGTCAATTGGCTGAAGTTTGACGCCATCAAGTTTCTGTCTGCAAAAGCCTTGTTTGTCATCTGATATATTCTTCGTGATATATATTCTCAATTGTGGTTGTGTTTGTGATGTAATGCAGTGCATATTCTTTATATCATCAACATCGGTTTGATGAACCTAAAGCAGCAGATTCAGCTGGACAATGATTTTTCTTATTTGGTTTGATAATCAAATCAATGTTTATTTTTGCTTGAAAATTAACAACCAATTTATATCAACGTCTTCTGTTGTATGCTAACTGCTCTGCTGTTTAAGTTTCCTAGATCCCTATTGCAATTTTTTCTTCATTTGTAAGAAAGCTTGATACGGACAGAACTAAAATTGCCTTGAGAGTGTTTGGAATAACATTCTTTGATTGCTTATCATGGTACATTTCTTGCATATATTCTCTCTGTCTTGTGGTTTCCTTCTAATTAATCGACTACGATCAGAATTTAAAGCTGTCTTTTTGCAGCATGAATCCGCCTGCTGATGGTGTCGACTTGAAACCTGAGAAACTTGAAGAAGAAAAGGAGGGAGGTGCGTTGTTTCATTGTGACCTTTATGATGCAGATATAGTTCACAAAATAGCTCAGGAATTCCTTCCTGGTTTGGGCTCAGCATGTGTTGACAACACAACGGGTGGCCTCTTCAGGAGCCCGGCCTCTGTGGCTGTCGACTTAAGAAGAGAAATGGTAGACTATCTCATCCAACGGAGCGAAAATTTTGTGGCTGAGTCTGTAGTCCTGGATGGTGGTCCAAATGAAGAAGTTTCCGAGGACCCTTATGATATTATCTCTGATTTTGTTGATGATTTTGCGAGTTCAAAGAGGAACTTTTTTAGCAGAGTTTCAGGATGGCTGCTGAGTGATAGAAGAGAAGAGAGAATAGATGATTTTGTACAAGAGATGGAGATCAATGGTTTTTGGTTGTTGAATAGGAGGGAATCAGTTGCACAAACTCTCTTGAAGAATGTTGATTTCAAAAACATCTACCACTGCAACGTAAGCTTTAGGTCTCCGGAAGATCTGGAAGAGCATAAACTGAATTGTGGTTTTAGGACAATGATCTGCGCAAATGAGGGGTGCAGTTTTAGATTTAGTGCAGCTCAGTTGGAACAACATGATTCCATCTGCCCTTTCAAAATACTTAAATGTGAGCAGAGCTGCTCGGACTGCATAATGAGGCACGAGATGGACAGACACTGTGTAACTGTTTGTCCAATGAAGCTTGTGAAGTGCCCCTTCTATTCCGTAGGTTGTCATTCCTCCATACCTCAGTGTACTATCGAACAACACCGCTCTGAGAATCTCAGCTCTCATTTGCTCTACATTCTGCAAGTTATTCACAAGGAAGTATCTGTAGAAGATCTGAAGGGAAGAGTAGAAGAACTGGTCGAGGTAATTATTACTAAAATGAAATTAATGACTAGACAATTATTAAGTTTCTAGCTAGTTCCTGTCTTCATGGGGAAATTATCTTGAATTAACATATTCATTTGGTCCTCAATTAAACTATATCATTCATGTAATTATATCTTTTTCTACAGGCCATTTAATCTCACATCTGAGGCATTGGTTCTCAAATGGTTGGATAACTGTTTCGAAGTTTCTTTTATTGTGGAATGAAAGATGCATTGACAGAGTGCATTTAGACCAAGTACATAGTTATGATGACCTATTCCACATTATAATAATACTGTTGTTTTAAACTATTATGGCAGTTATCTTCCCCTGGACAACTAGAAGCAGCTCGCGATGCACGGTCCTTAACCTTTGCGATTAAGAATCTTGAAGCAAACCTTGGGCCTTTGAAAGTGAACACAACTGCAAAAAGCAGTGAGGAAGAGAGAGATTCGACTGATAAAAAGGAGGAGAGTAGTGTCTCGCCGGCCAAAGAGGACAGCAGGTCTCAAGAGTCTCCAACGGCAAAGACTAGTGAGAGTGAGAGTGTCGGCTCACACTCGCCCTCCAAAGGCAGTGCTGATTGCCAACTGGAAAAGGATTCCCCTGCTGCCAATGCAAGTAGTAGTGTGCAATTAGAGTCGGAACTTAATGACAATAATAATATCTCTGTTGCATCAAACTCAGTGCAAGAGAACTTGGATGAATCAGCCGCTGGAAGAGAAGGCATCTTGGTCTTGGATGCACAAAACAAAGCTCATCAGGTACTGCGGACAGAGCAGGAGAAGCCATCTGAAGAAAAAGTGGCCGACGACGCCTTGGATGCACAAAACAAAGCTCAACTACTGCAGATAGAGGAGGAGAAGCCGTCCCAAGAAAAAGCGGCCGATGACGCATCGGATGCTCAAAACAAAGCTCAACTACTGCAGATAGAGGATCAGGAGAAGCCATCCCAAGAAAAAGTGGCCGACGACGCCTTGGATGCACAAAACAAAGCTCAACTACTGCAGATAGAGGATCAGGAGAAGCCATCCCAAGGAAAAGTGGCAGAACATGAACCCGAACCTGTTAAATATGAAAATCTCAATTCACCAATGAAAGCAGAAGACAAGCACAAAAGTTCAGTTCAAAAGAGGGAAAAGGATGCTGGGAATGACGAGGCCACTAAGGAGTCATTTAATTGACAAGTATGCACAGATGAGTCTTCAGAGTTGAGCAGCATTTGAATTTTTTATTTTTTTTTTATTTTATTTTTCTTCAGTTGAGAAAAAACTCTCAAGTTAATACCTATTTGTTTATGAATTTCAGTGGTTAGATAACCTCAGAATAAATTTCCCCATAATTCATGACTTCTCAAGATTGAATCACTATGAACATTAAGAGTGATGGTTTTCACTCTTCATCTCTTTCTAATACAATAGCATCGACCAATTTATCTAAAAATTACACAACAGTATCTAGTATGAGCATATATAAAAAATCATAAATTTGTTCTGAAAAAATATGATATATTCATCATTGTGATGCTCTCCTAAGTATCCAATTCATGATAATGTCACTTTGGATATTCTATTCCATTCGTGTTGCATTTCCTATTCCTATGTGATGCATATATGCTAAGAGCTCATTTGCTTGGTGCACTTGAATTACACATGATACTCATAACTAGAATAAATAGCAGGTTATTATGTATCATATCTAATATTTGTTTGCATATTTCAAAAAATTTGATATTCAATTTTGATTATTTGCTTGGCATGATATCCTATTTGACAAACTACAATTCATTTCCAATTTAAACTGGAAAACATATCACATCCCACGGCGTTGATACATAAGCCAAGTTTGGCCTTAAATGCATGTCAGGCCCTAACTGTATTAAGGACTTATAAAAATGAACCAAAAATTGAAATTAAATTGAATTGTTTATATATAATGTAATATCAAAGCAAGCAAACGAGTTGTAAGTGTATTTGGTTATCAATCAATTATTTTTATAAAAAAATATTTAATACACGTATCATATATTTATACAATAGAATAAGAGATAAAACATATATTAGAATAGAGGATCCAAAAAAAAGGGGAAAGAAAAAAGGCTAATCACTTATTTTTGACAACCTTCCAACATAATTATGAAAAAAATTATATGCGACGTGTAGGTAATAGCTTTATAGCTTATATTTTTATGGGCTTTTAACTATCCCATTTGAAGCCTTATATTTTTTACTCATTTAACGGGCTTTAACAAGACCTGTTTATTTCCATGACAAGAAAAACGACGGGCCCATGTTGAAGCCCATTGAAAGATCTGCAAATGTAATTTTCTATTAATGGAAGGCTATTTGCGTCATATCACATCAAACCCACAAGTCCTTTTATAGCTGTCACTAGGGTTTCGCTCATCTTCTCCATTGTTTCATTAGGCTGCTTGCTCGCTATTACTCCAGAAGCAAACGCCGTCACAGCTTGAAGGTTTAGAATTTCTACTCTCTCCTTGTCTGCTTGCTTCTTTGTAAGTGTATAGTAACGGATGCGTATTGGCATTTTGTTTGATTGGTTCAGGTCAGTCAGAAGATATGGAGACGGGAGCGGTGGTGTCTGCTGGAACCGAGGCAGAAAAGATTCATACCGGCGTTTTGCTGTTCAACCGCTGGTCCTACGATGAAGTTCAGGTACTCTTTTCTACTTCGGCAAACGTGTCCTTGTTAATTACTCATCCATTTCTTGTTTTCCATTGGAGTTGATCTCATTGTTGAAGTCTCCTATGTTTTCTTTTATTGAATGAGTTGTGTAAGTTTATGTTTTGTATATCTTCTCGTGGAAATGCTAATTTGTTTGACCGAATTATTTTTTTCATGTATGTTTGCTTGAGTTTACTTAACGATTCGTGGTTTTCCTCAAAAGGTTGAAAGTGGTTGTTTGCCTACATTTGACCTCGTGAAAAACTGAACCAAACTCTTCCATTCGATAAGTTTAGATATTAGAAGCCTCAGTTCTAAACCCGTTTTTGAATCTCTGTTTTAATGAAAACCAATAAAGGTTCCTATGAGTATGGAGTAATGCTACTCTGCTGCTGCCAGAATTATTGTTGCAGTTGATACATAAGTCAGCTATCATTGCACCATTAATATCAGCACAAATATTTCTCAAAATGAAGACATGGAACTGCATGAACATATTTCTGCATATGGATCTTGGTTGCATAGATGCTTGAATCTGTACAAATATGATAGGGATCTTTATTAGCACACGGTTACAGTATTGTTATAGTTTTGTTTTCTCCTCAAAGGCTTGACTCATTTTAGTGTTAGTCAATACTTGCATTAATTATTGGTTGTGTAAAATTTATATTTCATTGAAACCATGATTCGGTAAGTAGCTTTGAGGCTTTAGTTTGGGGAGTTGATGGCATAATTTGGTGGTGGTGGTAAGGTGATTTGTTGAAGGTAAGGTTGGAAAAAATTATTTTTGTCAAAAAAGAATATTACAATTGGAAAAAGTTATCTTTTGAATTGTAATTATGGAAAACCAATTTCATGGGCAGAAAAAACTACTGGTATTGTCTTGGTAATCATGTGTGATGCTATTGGAAGCCCATATTGCGGTTTTTTACCTGTATATAACTGAACAATTTATTCATCAAAATTAAATATGAATCTAGCTTCTGGATGATCTCCTGTATTCTTTGTCAATATGATTCAACAACTTTATATTTTTCACTAGCTACTGGTTTTTCTTTTGAAAAATTATATCACTGCAATGGGGATATGGATATACTTGCACATTATGATTGGGTAATTTTTTTTCGCTTATAGATTAGTGACATCTCTGTGGAAGATTACATCACTGCAACGGCAGCCAAGCATCCAACATATATGCCTCACACAGCTGGGAGATACCAAGCGAAACGCTTCAGGAAGGCTCAATGCCCTATTGTTGAGAGGCTTACCAACTCCTTGATGATGCACGGGCGGAACAATGGAAAGAAGCTCATGGCAGTTCGGATTGTTAAGCATGCCATGGAGATCATCCATTTGTTGACTGACCTAAACCCCATTCAAGTCATTGTTGATGCTGTTATCAACAGGTCTGCAACTTTCTGCTTTGTTATGTATATTCTCATAAAAATTAATTGACAGCAGTGCCTTGGTTAAGGTTGCATAGTATCTGAAGTTGCCCATCTGAAACGGAAGCATTGTGCAAGAATTGTGACATGATTTGAAAATACTGGGGGTGTGTTCGTGCGCATGTTGTGCGTATTATCATTAGTTTTTGAGTATACTCTATTTCAGCTCATCCCTGTACTCAATTTTGTATGTAGTGGGCCAAGGGAGGATGCCACCCGTATTGGGTCAGCCGGAGTGGTAAGAAGGCAGGCTGTTGATATCTCTCCCCTGCGCCGTGTCAACCAGGCTATTTATCTGCTTACAACTGGTGCCCGTGAAAGTGCTTTCAGGAACATCAAGACCATTGCTGAGTGCCTTGCTGATGAACTTATCAATGCTGCCAAAGGATCGTCAAACAGGTGAGGAGTCCTGTTGCTGCTCCGATCTTTTATTACAGAGTTTAACACTTTCTGTATACTAATAGGTGCACTACCTTATTTATGCAGCTATGCTATTAAAAAGAAGGATGAGATTGAGAGAGTTGCCAAGGCCAACCGTTGAGACTGGAAGTTTGAAGTTACGGAAAAATGGTTTTGTTTGCACCTGGCTTTTGTTGACCTACATTTGAATTAGTGAGTTTTACTAAAATGGTAGTTAATGTCAGCAACTATGAATGGCTGAACTGTTTCTTCAGTTTTATTGAGAAATGAAAACTTGGTGATATTTATATTTTTACATAATTGCATGTCTTTGGGAAAAAATAATTAAGATTTAAGATTTGTTTCAAACTTTCAATTGATTGGGCTGTTGTTTCACTTGTGGAGGATACATCTAAGCGAGCCTTATGTAATTTTTTGTTAGCAATGGCATTTAGAGTGGCCGGCATCCTGATAATTATCAAATCATGAATCAGACAGGAGTAGATAGAACCAACACCAAAATAATTAGACTATTGCAAGTGGAGTGTTACTGGAGCATGATAAATAGAGGTGAGATGGTAGCAAGGAGCGTCCATTATAATAGGATGTGTGGCTAGGAACCTGTAAAACTGCTGAAGAAGCTGCATGTGCCTACAATGACTGCCTTCCTCCTGCGTGGTCAAACATGCATATGCTTCTGTTGATTCCCTTTGCTTCCCGGCTAAGAAATCTTCTCGACAGCAAGAAAGTTGCAAATACAAATGAAAAGGCAAAGGATAAGCACTGAGAATCATGCTACTCTACAAAGTCAGGACACTGGTACCAGTCGTAGTCCTACTACCGGTGCAGATGATACAAATACGTCTGTTAGTCTTTTTTATCAGACAAGATGCAAGTTTCCATCCAATTGTTTGATGATATGTATCAACCTGGTTACTTGTATGGATGAATATTATGTGGGCTTGGCTCAATCTAGCATGGTGGTGGGGTTTTGATCATGGTTCTGATCGGTTTTCATCCCTCAAACTTGCGTAATAATGTGATCCTGAGTGAGGGTTTCTGATATGGAGCTATCAGAATTTGAGCGTATGAAAGTAAATGGTCAGCATGAAATTATAGACAATCTGTATGATCCCACTGGAGCTTTGTGGGATCTTCTCCTCAATGTCCCCGTTCAGTTAAATAAAATCATTGGTAATTTTCGTCTAAATTAACCAACTAATTCTTTTCTTTCTCGTTTCATTCCTGAGATGAATTCTCCGTCTCTCACAACTTTTTGGTTTGTTCGAAATTGGGATACAAGTGTAAGCAGCTTCTATAGAAGTAAAATCAATTTCTTGCAACTGTGTTCTCTGGGTTTGGCCGCAATCTGTATGTCTCCAGAACAAAAAGAGAAAGGGGACTAGCCTAACCAAAAGAAGTTGCAAAGGTCAAGTGTGTTTGATATAATCACACATCTTTCTGGCTGCTAGTTGAGCAACTCTTTAATTCGACCTCTCCTAGTTTGGAACTTGAATCCACCGGAGAAATGACATCAAACTTAACCACCAAGACACCTTTTCTCTCACCACTATAGATAGGCATGCCTTCATTTGGGACTACAATTTCAAGACCTTTATCTGTGGCATATGCATCTTTAATGGGAATTCTGAGTACCCGCTTATCCAGAGTCTCCAGTGTCATGTTTTCTTCTCTGAGGGCATCTTCCAAAGTGATTGTCTTTGTGATGATTAGATCATTCCCATCTCTCTGGAACACATCATGAGGCTTCTCTTCCACCACAAAAAGCACATCTGCAGAAACGGTACCTGGGATTATGTGTCCCATTTTAGGGAACCTGTATCTGTCACCCGTTTTTAGGCCCCGTCCAATCTCTAGGTAATCGTAGTTCACTTGAGTCGACAACCAGTTGCTGGAAGAGAGCACCCAAAAATCAAAGTCAATGGCAAAATTCCTATGGGCTCATATGCATAAATACCATTATGAAGCCTATCTAGCTAGATGATAAATCAACTTTTACAAGAAACATTTATTTTTACGAAAAGAGCAGCTAATGGAGTTACATAAATGCAGAAAAAGGAAGAAGAAGAATACCCATTGTGATCATAAACATGTTGTTTGATCTTGATCTTTTTGTGGGTGCCACTGTAAAGCTCCTCAAGGGTGCATGGCAAAGTATGAATAATTGGTGGAGGCTCTTGCACCACGTAAATATAAGCAAATTCTTGTCTGTGATCGTCATCTTTCGCCATGGCCTCACTAGTCAGTTCCTTTTTTTGCGTTGCTGCCTCCTCAACCATGATGGTGTTCTGCTTCTTGTTTTTCTTCTTCTCTTTGCTCAAGAACCAGCTCATCTCGGCTACAATTGATAAAGACTGATTTGATGAATGAAGCAAGCCAGGATTATTTATATGCAGTATATACATGCAGGACCAAGTGAATATGCCAAGCTTATAGTGAAAGGTGGAACCTCTGGGTGATTCAATGCCAGCCATGCATCAATTCGTCCTTGAGAGATTACCCGCCATTTGTAAATCGTAAAACAACTACAGTTGTATCACTACTAGATGTCCTCCTGTACCAACTGTACAACATGCTGTCGAACTGCCTATTAATTCAATAAAAACTAGCTATTTGGGTTTGTCATCAGGACATAAACTACACTAGGTTCCTGTAGCAGCTTAAATCCAATTCATTGCCAAACTTGTCCTGTACAAGAGTGGCTAATTCTTGTTTCTTCCTTGTCGCGTGTCAATAATCAACACTCTTAACCATGTGGAAATCATGAATTTGGATTTGAAATCCATGATTTTTTCATTTTAGTTATAGAAATTGTATAGATTTCAAAGCCATAAGTTACGCTAACAAATTCAATTTACAGCATGATTGTGTAATACATGCGCAATGTAAATGAATTACGAACGAAATCCAAAGCACTGTGAAATTACCAGCAAAAGATGGTTTCAACATTATATGATGGCAAAAATCATTTTTAAGAAATCTAACCTCCACAAATCAAAAGATGACAAAGCATCAGACGAGGAATAATGCGATAAAACACAAATGATATAACCCTACAACAGATGCAAGTACGAATTCACAATACACATCTTAAGCCATTCACACAAGTGGTTTTAATACTCTTCCCCTTCATCTTCATCATCGTCTGCACCTTCTGCACCCACTTCCTCATAGTCCTTTTCCAGGGCAGCCAGATCCTCGCGGGCTTCAGAGAATTCACCTTCCTCCATACCTTCACCAACGTACCAGTGGACAAATGCTCGCTTAGAATACATGAGATCAAATTTGTGGTCAATTCGAGCGAAGACTTCTGCCACAGCTGTGTTGTTGCTTATCATGCAGACTGCACGCTGCACACGAGCAAGGTCACCCCCAGGCACCACTGTGGGTGGCTGGTAATTGATGCCACATTTGAAACCAGTTGGGCACCTGTGAGTATATTGATGTTAGGTTAGTAAGTATCTCAACCCCGCACCAGTCGGGACAAGTCAAAGTACAATATAACATGGTAATTGGTAAATTACATTTTTTTTCCTCATATTGCACAAGAAAATGTCATTTATACCCATTTTAGCACCAAACAGCCGCCCCACTAGCACCAAACAACTCAACTTATTTGTTACTATTTCAACTTGGGAAAAAATTGAGCTCCACAAAACTATAACATCAGGTTGTCAAGCAAATAGCAGAAAACACAATACAAATGTTCAGGTATTGCTTGAGAAAGAATGATTAGAAAATGGAAAGCAAAAAACAAGAGATGCACTAAATTCCCAACCTTAAAACATTGCGAACCATCAGAAACCTTTCTTTGAGTGTGTATTTATGCCAAGCATCCATGTTCTGATAAATTCAATGAGACGCTAGCTATTCATGTGATGTCTTGGCATCCCATTGTTCAATATAATTATATTGGTAATAAACTAAAGAAGATAAGACCTCAATATTATGCTATTCTTAAGGTAATTGAAACTTCTAGATTACGAACTGTGCAATTGAAACTTCTAAATAACAAAATTCTGTAATTTAACATAGGAACTCACCAGTCAACAAACTGAATGGTCCTTTTAGTTTTAATAGTAGCAACAGCAGCATTAACATCTTTTGGTACAACATCACCACGATACATCAAACAACATGCCATATACTTCCCATGTCTTGGGTCGCACTTGGCCATCATACTTGAAGGTTCAAATACAGCATTTGTGATCTCAGGAACAGATAATTGCTCATGGTAAGCTTTAGCTGATGAAATTACTGGTGCATAAGAAGAAAGCATGAAATGGATACGAGGATAAGGCACAAGATTTGTTTGAAACTCTGTAATGTCCACATTAATGGCACCATCAAATCTCAAAGACGTGGTCAAAGATGAGATGATTTGTGAAATTAAGCGGTTCAAATTTGTGTAAGTTGGCCTCTCAATGTCCAAGGCTCTCCTGCAAATATCATATATAGCTTCATTGTCCAAGAGGACCACTACATCTGTATGTTCTAGAAGGGAGTGAGTCGACAAGACACTGTTATAAGGCTCTACCACGGCAGTAGAAACCTGAATGCACAAGAAAAAACCACTCAATTAAGGTTTGTTCGGGTAAAATAATAACAACTAGAGGTTTACTAATTCGAAATCAGGCTTTTTGCGTGCAGTATTCAGTACAAACAAAAAATTTCAAAAGAAAATAAGGTGGAATAAAGTATGAATCAAATGAGACAAGTGGCATGAACAAACAATGAATCAGCTTTGCAGTCATAACCAAATTGACAAAGCTGTATCAAGATGAATAACCTGGGGAGATGGATAGATGGTAAAGCCAAGTTTTGACTTTTTGCCATAATCTACAGACAGACGTTCAAGAAGCAGGGATCCCAGACCAGAGCCAGTGCCACCACCAACAGCATTGAATACCAAGAAGCCTTGCAAACCAGTGCAGTTGTCTGCCAGCTTTCTAACTCGATCAAGGCATACGTCAATGATATCCCTACCCACTGCAGCATAACATTATCCAAATGTAACAAACACGAAGAATTGCAGAGTTGGGCTCAGCTTATCATTAAACAATTACAACATTAAACAAAACTTACCTGTATAGTGTCCTCTGGCAAAGTTATTGGCTGCATCCTCCTTACCAGAAATGAGTTGTTCTGGATGAAAGAGCTGTCTGTACGCCCCAGTCCTAACTTCGTCAACAACAGTGGGTTCAAGATCAACAAAAACAGCCCGAGGCACATGCTTGCCAGCACTTGTTTCGCTGAAGAAGGTGTTGAAAGAATCATTTGCAATACCAACAGATTTGTCACTGCACATGAAGAGGGACAAGTGCATTAGACATTAGACAAAAACACCAAAAAAACAACACTTACGAATAGGATAAATTCAAAAAGAAACAAAAGCAGTTGCCAATGCACATCAAGGAATAGTACTCTTGAACTTCCTACAATTAGATCCACTCGGGGGTAGTTTTAACTTCGCGACATTTAACAGTTAATTGCCCGATCCAACAGTAACTTTAGAGACTGTAATACAAGTACATAAAGAACATTATATGTAACGTCACAAAAAACACATTTTCCTTTCGCAATAAAATCTGACACAAACTATCAGGAAGGAAAGCAACATAAAGAATCAATTCTTAAAGATGCACAGACAGAAATCGCTCGATCTACAATGCAAGACATTAAAAAGATTGAAAAATTGCAGCATTCTGCGTCAAACACCATCAGAAAGACGAGGAAAAATACCGGACAGAAACTGCCATTCTGGTAGGAAATCAAAGATGAAATGTGGGTAAAAAAGTAAGAAAAAGAAAAAACCTAGGCATCATTCCATCGGGTTGAATGCCATGTTCGAGGCAATAAAGCTCCCAGCAGGAATTGCCGACCTGAATTCCGGCCTGACCAATATGTATGCTTATGATCTCCCTCATCCCTACAAATTCAATTCAATTCAATTCTTCTCTTCTCTTCTCTGGTTAATTGGTCTCGTGATTCGGAGGAGAGAAGAGAAGAATGCAGAAACTATTTTCTTTTTCTTTCTTTTCTTTTTGAAAAAAAAAAAAAAAACAAAAAATTGAATCTTTTTGATGGAGAATGAGGAGGACAAAAAGAAATGGCAGGTAGCGATGAATGATTGAAGTGGAATTTATGAGAGTTTGGAGTCCAGGGAGAGGGCTGGGACCCACCAGTGGCGTTGTAGTAAGCCCTTACAGCTGGGCTGTCGTCGCTTCCCGACTTGTGGCCCACTTTTAGATATTACAGTCACAGACTAGTAAGTAATGTTTGAATGTGAATTATGTATTTTGAATTATATATTTTGAAAACGTAGTTAAAGAATGTAAAATTTGTGTTGAAAATATGATGTATATATATTTATATTTTTGGAGAAAATAATTTTTTATTGTAGCAGTTAAATTAATATTTTTTTAAAAAAATTTGAGAGTGAAAATGAAATTAAATAATATTTTTTATTATAAAAATAATAATAAAATATAATATATATATATATATGATGATTAGATATGATTTTTTAATTATAAAAAAATAATAAAATATATGGTATATATATGAAACTTTTGGTAATAAATTAATTGATTTAGAGGAATATTTTGGGATTAATAGTGATTGTTTTGATAAAAAAAATAATTATATATTTAATTATATTTTACTAAAATAAATTTATTTTGACGAAATATAATCAAATATAGCCATATCCTTTTCTTGCAACAAGATAGATCCATCAAAAAAATCCGACACCGTAAAGCTTAAATTTAGGTAAACTCTAAATATGGATCCATTGCCTCTTTTTCAGTTTGGTATTTTAAAAGGAAGATATTTGGCATAAACCACCGTATATTATTACTCCCACAACAAGAGAGAGAAATTGGTAGCCTAAAAGATATGAATTTTGTACTACAGATAAAATACAATAATAGAAGCCTACTAGGAGTGTTAGTGAGTGAAGCATGCACGACCATGACCATCGATACCTTTTTTGGTAGTTGTGCAAAGCATCATCATTGATCATTCATCTTGCCGTGTTGAACATGTAATATTAATTGTTGTCAGTTGATATCAATCAACCAATTACCAATTTATTAACACCACCAAACTGTTGCAAGGTCCAGCTGCGCTCCATGTTTTATTTACTTGGGCTCGTTTAGATTTGTTATTTCTTTTTTAGGCATTTTCATATTTTAATGAAAATAAAATAAAAAATTAATTATAGATATATTTTTAAAAATAAAATATTATTTAAAATATAATAATTATATATGATTGAAAATGAATTGTATTTAAAATATGCAGCATTTTTTTTATTAAAAATCGTGGAGTAAAAAAAATAAAAAAAAATGTATAATAATATATTTGAAAAAATATGTTGAAAATAAAAATATCTGTAAAGAAAAAACAAAGTTTATAACATTCTCTTTTCATTTTCTTCATTTTTAAGAGAAAATGAAAAAGAGCTTTAAAAACAAAACCAAACGGGGACTTGGTGATTTGATCCAGTTGTTCATATACCTTACCTTACCATATGGTATTAATTAGTATGATTTTTACATCAGAACGTCGATCGTATTTGGAACGGTAAAGATTCGAGACGGATTATTATTGTTTTCTGTAGCTCGAACAAGTTCAATGCCTGCCATTATTTGCATTCCATTTGAGGAAGAGCGACATATTGCAGCTGCCACGTTGATCCAACCAACACCTTACCTTATCTTCTATCATATCATCAATTAAATCAGTCAGTCAATCAACCAACACAATCAATGTGATATACGTATATACTTGCACCTTCTCATGTCTGAGTCCATTTCCACTGCTCCTCGTGCTATATTTAAAGATTCAAGTCCAACGCAATACGCTCGATGTGACAAGCCAGTGAGGAATGCCTGCCGTGAGCATCACCAATGGACCACGCTTCAAAAATATCACCGATATGCAAAAGAAAATATCAGCTATACAGTACACGCAAATCATGAGGTTTCTCAAAACATCCACACACACACCCAGTAAAGGACTGACTTTTATCACTGTGATTATCATAGTAAGTGGCTGGATGCATATTTTGTAGCACAGCAGTACAGCACTTATCTACCCTCTCAACCAAGTCTCACGATATGACAAGTTGTCGTGTAATGAAGCATCATGGGGTTTATGGTCCATTATATAGCTGTGCGGAAGCTTCAAATGTCGATAGATAGCAACCCTCACCTCCATCATGGCCTGGTAAAAAACCAAAAAGAGCTACAACTCACAGTATCCCACATAGAAGAAATATAAGGATTTTAAGACAACAAGAAACACCTAAAATGATGATCAGATGAGCTATGGCTCCATATACTCAATACATATCCACACTGAATCAGATGCTTTATACTGTTCCACATAAATTTTCACCGTAATCAAGATGTCCTACTAATGGTACAACCCGAAAGTACACAGTCTCGAAACAACAAAATAGTTTATTGGAGAAGATCATGACATCAAATGCCTGCGGCACCCCACCTGATCGATACAAAAATACTTGCAACCTACTGCAGACAACACAGCAACAGTAACAAACTTCCAAATGATACTTTTACACAATTAAGGGCAACTGAACTCAGACAGAAACTGCAACAAGGCCCATGAGATTCCCAATGGTGCTATAAAGCAGAAATTGATTTTCCATAAATAGTTACATAATCACACTTGAGCATGGACATTCCATATATTACGGCAGGCTAACAAACTTAAAGCAGGTGGCAGATAGGGAACTAAAGGAAACGAGATCAACTCATGCACACAAATACAAGTATTTTAATATAAACCCATATGATACAAAATGACATCATTGAGCAATTATTGCCATACAAGGTCCTCCCAAAGACAGCCTGACACAGACTTTCTGCCTGCGATTACTTGTCAAGCTGGTTTCGTATTTTTGTTGTTTGAGAGATTTTGAGAATGCTTTGGTGTTTAATAGATATGAGAATGAAAGATAAGGTTGTGATATAAAGTTTAATGATTATAGTTATATGATGGATTACTGTGACTGAAGGTTGTGATTGGTTGTGGAGTTGTTTTTCAAATATGTTTAAAAGATTTGTTTGAGATATGGTTATTGTTTTGTAAGTTTTGATTTTTTATTTTGTTTGAAATTTTAATAGTTAAAAAATATAAATTAATAAATATAATAAAATAAAATAAATTATAAAATATAATTTCAAAAATAATACTAAAAAATTGCGTGTAGTCCAAAATAAGTGCCGTTAAATATGTTATTTTTCCTTTTTTGTTAATTTAATTTTACAAAAAGATATTTTGCCGAATTAAATTATAAATTTAATGCATAGAATTTTTTTAAAATTAAAATATATTATATATATTCATTCACTAATTTAATAGTATGTCCTGCATAAATTAATATTATATTTTCAATTAATTAATTTCACAATGTTTTCAATTAATCTGGTTAATTGAAATTTTATTTTTTTAATTATGAAATAAAATCGCAAATTTGCATATTGTCCAAAATTAAAATATAATTTGAAAAATAAATGAAAATTTTGCATGTAATCGAAATCAATTGCTATCAAATCTTTTAATTTTCTTTTTCTGTTGATTTAATTTTGCTAAAAAAATTTTGGAAATCAATCACACAAGCAGACTTTGTCTCTACAGCCTTAAAAGAATGCCTTTGAGACTGGTTTTAAAGTCTCACAAGCAAACAAGCCCTCACTCCTATTTCTTGTTCTAAAGACACACACACACACACACACACACAAAACGGATTTTGTCCACAGGCAATTGCAGCATCTCATCGCCTTCAACACCATCCCCTCTATTCCCCAGCTCCCGCAGCAAAAAGGCATAATAATCAGATGCATAAAGCTTCAATTCGAAACTAAGAAAAATACTATCCATGCATTTTAACTCGGCGCCGCAAACTATAGCTTGGTCTAGCGCCTCCTCAGCGGCTTCGGAGTGGCGGCAGGATGCAGTGTACCTAGGGCGACCAAAGTGCATTTTTGGCACACATCTTATTGAGTGACAACCGAAAAAATTCGCAATGAAAAGACAGGGAAAGTTACGACTTTCCGCTACGGCAGCGACGGCACTGGTGGAGGAAGGAAGCCTGGGGCAGTGGTGTATGGTTGTTTAAAGAAACCTTTTATGGGGTCCAATTGTGGTGTTGATTGGATGAGTTTCTCTGGTGGTGATATATTGTTTTGTGGATGGTGCAAGTGGCGGTTCTGGTAGGGTTGGGTGGTTGTGAGTGTGCAGCGCGGTGGTGGAGTTGGAGAGGCCATCGCATAAGAAGATAAAAAGGCCGTCGCGTCGAACAGTAGGGCTGAGATTTGTCTACGAGATAGCTCTGTTCATTGCCTAAAAGACTTAATTTTTAGTCCTACAACCAAACAAGTGTTGGCCCCAAAAATTTGTTTTAAAGACCGAAAAACGGGGTAAAAACTCACAGGCAATCGCAGCCTCTGAATCTAATAATCCATTTCCCACCATGCAATTAGCAGAATCCTGATAGAAGAGAAATATGTTTAAGGAGAGGCACTTCATCTTGAAAATATAGTTGACGCCTCTATATAATAGCTCAACCAGTGAATACATACATCCAATAGTGGACGTATTCCCTCCCTGAATACGTGAAAATCAGTTCGGCCTGGCAAAGCTAAGCAACAAAAGCAGATCCAGAAAGCTTGACCTCAACAACCCAATAATTCCACAAGAATTGTGTGTTTAAAGAATACAGAAACTGAAGCAGATATGAAGCGTAAGGCTATGGTCTGTATAACTTTCTTAATTCATTCATGCTGGAGAGATAAAAACTTACTATACTGAAGTCCACAATTTTCTTAATATTGTCCTCGTATGATGTTTGAGTTCTGTTGGACAAGTGTAGCAAATCACATGTGCCCTATACGATAAATGGCCTAGATCATTAAAAAGTATTGAGAACACGTTAATGGACAGCATTTCAACAATAATTCAGCGGCTATCCAAATTATATCCTCTTTATTAAAAAAATAAAATAAATTAAATTAAAGTAAACCTATAGTAATGGAAAATCTAGAAGAAGAGCATAGCCAAAATATCATGGAATGAGATAACCGATAATAAAGAATAACTTGAGCTTCTTTAGGGCTGTAAATGAAATAAACTAGTTGCTCAGCAGATTGCATTTAGCTATTTTAGACCATTATCATATCTCTATACACGTAAAACAACAGTGAGGGTGAGACCCTCGTCTCATTTTTCATACAATGAGCAGAGCTAATGAATAGCTTTAGTTCGAGTCCAACGATAATTTAAAGATGTGATCTCTAACACATATTCAATTTCTCAACCCAAAAAAACTCATAGGAAATCAGAATCTATATTAAGAGAAAGATGAAGAACATTAAGTCAGGGCTCTTGCTTTCTTTAAACAGTTTAAAATCCTTTTCAACCCCTTGAAACCAATCAAAGTCTGTTTTCTCTTCATTGTGTTTAATTTCAAACACAAGCATGAATCTTTACCATCTTTCACTTAGGCTATGATTGGAGCTTGGATTTTAGTAATGAAAATGCTAAAGAAACGTTTTACTCCATTTTGTATTTTGAGGGAAACGCAAAGGAAATGCAATTACAAACACAATTATGAAACATATACATTGATATACAATCTATTTTTCATCTGCTTCTTCATTCAGAAGATATTTATAATTGGTACTTATACGCCACGTTTTTCTCCTTTTGCTGTGAGGCAACTCCTAGATCCAAACACAGTATCAAATTCATTATTCTTCTTCGGACTTTCTTTCATCGGCGTCCAGTGTCTAAAACAACAAATTATAATTAATAACCAAATAAGCACAAAATTCTCCGCAGAAAAGGCTCACATGCTTGAAAAACGATAGGCTAAAACAAGTAAAATCAATTTTTACAGATGAAACGTTGAAATGGCTGAATGTAGAATCAAAGTTCAAAAGATGGATGGAAATACGCGGCATTCAGATGCATAAGCATTAAGCAGACACCGAGAGGAAAAGTGACAGAGAGGGGCCGGAGTAGATACAAACTTTGAGAGGGCGGAGAACGGCGGCCGCTGCCGATGAATATTATTGTTGTCATCGTGTCCTGCTACCAATTCCATTAGCTTCTTATCAGAATTCATGGCCTGCTGCCTTACTTTTCTCTTTCCTCTTCGTCTTTGTTGGTAACTGGTAAAATTTGGTATCATGCAAGTTCGCTGTCTGATTTTCCATTTCTGAAGGAACAAACATTGGGCCGGGACGGTGTGGTAAGCTGAAAGCCTGAAACTTCTCCTCTCGCTCAAATTTGGGCCTCATTGTAGCCCAATTAGGGGACAAGCCAAGTTCAATGTAATTGCGAGTTTGGGCCTCATCCTCAATGAAAGAGAGCAAGTTTTTGACTTTTTTCTTTTCTTTTCTTTTTTTTTTTAATTTATACATATAATTATGACAAGAGACACTTCATCTGTGAGATTTAAATTATTAGACCAAAAGTCACCCACCAAAAAAAAATAAGCTCAAGTTGTGGGCTATTGTGCTAGCTATGCCCGAAAATAGATTTTAAATTTGCATGTTGAATCACATACATCACCACAGGCAGGGCGGAAAGAATTTCATATTATTAGTTGGGATTTGGGTGGTTAAGGCCGTTTGGATTTGTTTTTTAGAGGCATTTTTATATTTTAGTGAAAAGTTAGTTATAGATATATTTTTAAAATGTAATAATTATGTAGGGTTGAAAATAAGTTGTATTTGAAAAATATAGTATTTTTATATTAAAAGTCGTGCATATATGAGTGAGAGAGAGGATTGTTTGGTTTTATTTCCATTTCTATTTTCCATTTTCATCATTTCTAAAATGATAAAAATTAGTTATATGATGTGATGTGGAAATGAAAATGTATTTGGATGAAATGTTTGGAAATGTAATTGATATGGGGTTAGCCCATTAAGGCCTTGAAAGCCCAATAAACTTATTAGGCCCAATTTAATTTCGACCTAGAGGTCGGGATATGTTGGTATCATTAGACCTTATTTAGTCAGGCCCAAATTCAATCGAAAAGGTCGAGATGACTGTTCGACCAGCAAGGTCAAATAAGCCGACCCGATTAGCAAACTCAGGTGTTTAGCGACTAATGATGCAGCCTGCACCACCCCATTCGACACATTAAATGCACTTCAACCACTCGTCCATCCGCATTTAATACTGTGACAGCGTGTCACCTCCGCAATTAATGATGTCGCATCCGCATTTAATGACAGCACAGTCTCCCCCTCCGTGGAGTTTAGTGGTCGGCACAGTAAACAGTTGCAAAGCATGGACTCTGGTCGAAATGACCATGACTGCCCATACCAGCGGGAATTCCGCTAGGAGCTTATTAAGGCGATTCTCGTCTTTTCACCAAAGAGCATACACTATAAATACTCTCTTCTCTCAACCAAAAGGTAAGATTTTGATTAAAAAACCAAGTCGTTACTCTGCTCATTTTTCACTTCGTAATACAGTCCAGAAACTGATTTAACCATCAAAAGGTCTTAGCCGAGGACCCTCTCGACTAGCCTGATGTTTGCTACTTGGTTGCAGGTTTCGACCCCCACCATATACTAAATTCGTTACCATTACTCAAGTTGAAAAACAATGTGTGTCCGCTTAACCATCAATATTTTGGCATCGTCTGTAGGAACAGGACTGTGCAGTCGAAAATGGTAGAAACCAGGAGGACTATTTTTGAAATGCAAAATGAGTGCCGCTCGCCCTAACTTCCTTCGTTGCCTCCCCATCAATAGCCTGCCCGGGATGGGGGCTACACCAATTTGCAAACGGAGCAAGTGGTCACTTTGACCATTCCTCAGCTTATGCAAATGATCAGTGACCAGATTTCAGCTCAATTATCTGCCGCTTTGCAGAGGCACAATAATCAGCCAATGCCAGCCGTGAACGTTACTCCTCATCCCACCCACCGAGAGGAACAACCCCCAGCTGAAGGCAAGGCCAGAAACGAGATACACCTTCCTTCCAGTAGACGTGAACTAAGCCCAGGTCATTTTCCTCGTAACGAACCCCAACATCTCCCTTGTGAAGAGGTAGCAGAATTGGCAGATCAATGGGTTTGACCTGATCGAGGCGAACACTAGAAGCTAAATCCTAGCCGAGATATGTCCAGGGCAGACAAAGAGGAATGGGAAGAGGTATCGCATTAGGTCTAGCAACTTAATAAGAGGTTGGAGGAAATCTCAAGAAGGAATTTGGAAAGGACTCATGTTGAAACGGCTCTCCGAATTCGATGTGAAAGAGAGTCACCTTTTGTGCAAAAGATTATCGACGAAAGAATAGCCCTTGATGCAAAAGTCCCTACCGAATTGCCACGATATGATGGGTCAACCGACCCAAATGAGCACCTCTTGCAATTTGAGCACATGATGCAGTTGCATGGGCACAGTGACCACATTCACGCAAAGATGTTGGTTACCACCTTCCAGGGTATTACTTTGGAATGGTTTGTTAAGCTTGAGCCAGCTTCCATATATACTTATGACCAGCTTTCTGATAAGTTCTTACCCCAATTTGCTAGAAGAAGGAAAGCTAAATTACCTCATACTCACTTACACACCATCAAGCAGAATGAAGGAGAAACTTTGAGAGATTTCTTCTCCAGGTTTAACACGGAAGTCCTAAAAATTGATAACCCTCGCATTGAATTCCTCATCGATGTCTTGTTTCTAGGGTTGAGGCATAAGGAGTGCGCCAATGCATTAGTCTGGGAGTGCCCTCAGACAATGGAAGAGTTCTTGGATCTAGCAGAAAGGAATATGACCCAAGAGGAGATGAATAGGATGAATTCGGGGAAGGATAATCCGACAAGAAGAAAGGAAAGGAGAAAGATGACCGACATCAAAAGAAAGGTCATAGGTCTCCTATCAAACGCTTCCATAATTATGCTCCTCTAAACACCCCCCGCAAGGAGGTCTCGCTAGCAATCTAACATGACAATCTCATAAAAAGGCCTAAAAAACTCATTGAAATGGAAGCTATGAAAAAGTCGGAGAAGTATTGTCATTTCCATCGTCAAAAGGGTTAGATACGAAAGATTATTTCAACCTATAGGATGAGATCAAACGCCTTATCCATTAGGGCCACCTTAAAAAATTTGTGGATCAGAAAGCTTTACAGGTTATAGCTCAAACTGACTAGACTCCCCGTAGAGAACGGTTGCTAAGCCCAAAGCGTAATGATAAAGGGAAGCAGAATATGGAAGATGATCGTCCCCCTTTGAAAGGTATAATCAACCCGATAGCCGGCGGGCCGACAGGCGGAGACTTGAGGTCAGCATGGAAACAAGTGCAGAGATGACTCGAATCTTACAGATGGGTAAATAGTAAGTCGATCTATCAACTATCCACTAGTTCCGAGCCTATCTCCTTCTCAGATTTCGACCTCAAGCATTTGCGATGACATGGTGCAGGAGGTAGCCTGGATTTCCCATTGGTGGTCTCTGTTGAAATCGCAAACTTTGAGTTTCGTAAAGTATTGGTCGATAATGGCAGTTCTGCCAATATTATCTTTCTTTCAACCCTTGACAGAATGCAGCTTGGAAAATTGAATTCAACTCCGTCAGAACACCTCTGGTCGAGTTTGGGGGGGTTGGAAATTGTTCCAGTGGGATCCATCAATTTGACCACCTCATTTGGCGAAATTGCTAGGTGGCGTACATTGATGATCAACTTTCTAGTAGTAGATTTCCCCTTTGCTTACAACGCCATAATTGGTAGGCCAGCTTTGAATGACTTTCAAGAAATTGTGTTGACCTACCATATGAAGGTCAAATTTCCCACACCAATGGGGACAGGCGAAATGTTATGCAATATGAAAGATGCATGGCGATGTTACACTATTTCAACTGAAGCCAACTATCAAAAGAAACGACCTCAACTGAAGGCCTCAGGGAAAATCCCAGTAAGGAAACCCAAAGGGGGTCAGAACAACAAGAAGAGAAAAAATGAAGATACTAGGGTCGAACTAGCTGATGAACTTAAAACCATTGGATTGAAGTTTGGGAACCCTGAGAAGATGACCCAGATAAGAGCAAGTTTGGGAGGTCCAATGGAGTGTTTGCTCATCGATTTTCTCCAAAGGAATGTGAATGTTTTTGCATGGAAAGCTGCTGACTTAGACGGAATTAACCCAGAGATGATTGTGCATCGACTTAACGTTGACCCCGCCCACAAGCCTGTTCGACAGAAGACCCGAATTTTTAATGCTGAAAGGACTCAGATCATCAAGGAAGACGTCAGCAAGCTTCTTGAAGCAGACTACATTATTGAAATCCAATATCCTAGTTGGTTATGTAATGTAGTCTTAGTTCCAAAAAATGAAGGAAAATGAAGAATATGTAAATGATTTCACAAATCTTAATAAAGCATGTCCTAAAGACCCTTATCATCTACCTCGAATTGATCTATTAGTTGATTCCACTGTTGGGTGTGAACTTTTAAGCATGATGGATGCCTTTCAAGGGTATTATCAACTTTTTATGACTCCCGAGGACCAGGATAAAACTTCTTTTGTGGTGCCCGACGGCATATACTATTTTTGGTCATGCCGTTTGGATTAAAGAATACAGGAGCAACATATCAGAGATTGGTTAATTTCATGTTAAAAAATGAAATAGGACGATCCATGGAAGTGTATGTGGATGATATGATTGTCAAGACAAAGAAGGAGGCTAACCATCTTATCGACCTCGTTCATACTTTTTCCATTCTCTGCACTTTCAGAATGAAACTTAACCCAAGTAAATGCACTTTTGGCATAAGGGGAGGAAAGTTTCTGGGGTATATGGTCAGCCAATGAGGTATTAAGGCCAATCCCCAAAAGATTCAGGCTATCCAAGATATAACTCCCCCGAAGACAATCAAGGACGTATAGAGGCTAGTCGAGTGGATCATAGCCTTAGGTCGATTATAGTAAGACTGGCAGATAAAAGCTTGCCATTCTTTCGGGTCCTAAGAAATGCTAAGAAGTTTCAGTGGACTGACCAATGCGACAAGGCGCTAGTCGAATTAAAGGAATATCTTTCCCAACCTCCCATGCTATCCAAACCAATAGTTGGAGAAGTTTTACATTTATACCTAGCCGTGTCGGCAATTGCTATTAGCTTTGTGCTGGTGTCGACCAAAGAAGCGAAGGACAAACTAGTGTATTATATCAGCAAAATGTTGCAAGACCCCGAGCACAGCTATTTAAAGATCAAGAAGTTCGCTTTGGCGCTTGTCACGACGATAAGAAAATTGAGGCCTTATTTTCTATCAACACTGTCATTGTTCTGACGAACCAACCTTTGAGACAGGTGCTCACTAAACCAGATATTTCAAGAAGGTTGGCTAAGTGGGCCATTGAACTAGGAGAATTTGACCTCAGATTTCAACCTCGTGTTGGTGGATTTTGTGGCAAAAAGGATCGACCTGCCACCTCCCCGAGAACCTCAATCGCTAACCTGAACCTTGCATGTCGATGGGTCAGCTACAAACTCAGGGGTAGGAGTGGGGGTTATTATTGTGCTCTCCTCAGTCCGAAGAGTACGATTTCTCTATCAAACTAAACTACACAATCGCTAATTACGAGGCAGAGTACGAAGCTCTCATTGCTGGAATGAGGATGGCTCTGGACAGAGGGGTCAAGAATTTGGTTGCCATTACTGATTCCCAACTGGTCGCGGAACAGTTTGGGGGTAATTTCGAAGCAAGAGATCTGACTATGAATGCTTATCTTCATGAGGTTAAGAGATTGGGACAATTATTTGAGAAGTTCACACTCGACCAAGTACCCCGATTAGAAAATGAGAGAGCGGATGCGCTTTCTAAATTTTCCAGTGCATCCAAGGGTACCCGAGACAGGTCAATCACTTTCTTAGTTTCACAAGAACCCGTCATCTCTGAGTCCCGATGGGGCAGTATATTTATAATGGATACTCTAGAACGAACCTGGATTGACGAGATTAAGGCCTACCTTAAAGAAGGAAAGGTGTCGCTTGAAAAGGCAAATGCCTAAAGACTCAGGAGACTCGCATTGAAATTTGCTCTGGACGAGTTTGACTAGTTATATAAGAGATCTATCTTCGGGCCTCCCCTAAGATGTCTTACTCCCGATCAGACGCAGGAAGTCCTACGAGAGGTTCATGCAGGCATATGCGGGAACCACTCTGGGGGTCGATTGTTGGCTCATAAAATCATTAGAAGTAGATATTTCTGGCCAACCCTTACCAAGGATGCGATCGAGTTTGCAAGAAAATGCCGATCATACCAGATACACGCCAGCATCCCTCATCAACCTGCTACCTGGCTTGTTCCGGTACAGATCACTTGGCCATTCGACCAGTAGGGGGTCGATATTGTAGATCCTTCCCAATAGCGACTAGACAAAGAAAGTCTATGATTGTAGCAATTGAATATTTCACAAAATGAGTTGAGGCAGAGGCCGTGCCCAAGATCACGGATGCACCTATAAGAAGTTTTTGTGGAAAAACATCATTTGTTATTTCGGTTTGCCGAAGATCTTTATATCCGATAATGGCACCCAATTCCAGAGCAAATGGACCAGAGAATAGTGTGAGAGCTTGGGGATTAAGCAGCATTTTACCTCAGTAGGAAACCCACAAGCCAATGGTCAGACAGAAGTCACCAACAGAACGGTGATTGATCATATTAAGGCTAGATTGGAATGTTCTAACACAAGCTGGGCGAATGATCTCCCAAGCGTACTATGGGTTTACCGTACAACTCCGAGAACAACCATGGGACAAAGTCCTTACAGTTTAGTGTATAGATCAGAAGCTATAATACCCACGAAATTGATCCAACACACGGCTCGAATTATTCACTACAACCCAATCAAGAACAAGGCAAAAAGAGAGGTCGACTTGGACTTAATTGATGAATTGCGACAACAAGCTTTTTCAAAAATGCAAAGATATAGGTTCATCATGGAAAAATATTATGACAAGAAAATGAGGCTTAGGTCCTTTAAGGTGGGCGACCTCGTTTTGAAGAAGATTGAAGTGTCCCGTAATGTAGGTAAACTCGATCTAAAATAGGAAGGCCCTTACTCCATTATAAAGGTGGCAAAGCATAACTCATACCGATTAGCCGACCTATCGGGAAATGAATTCCCTAGACTATGGAATGCTATTAACCTCAAGAAATTCTATGTGTAGGTTGCATTATACAAGACAACGCTTTGTTTTAATGAAAGATGTTGAGCGACCCCGTAGTCGCCTGATTGCAACTTATCTGATTTATTTAGCAAAGCGTGATCAGATTCCCATTGTCGTCTGATCGACCTGTACTATTAGAATGGTCAGCTCGACCCTATAGTTTTTTGGTTCAGAAAATATTGGTTATGCCGACCCAGTAGTCATGCAATTTTGACCCCACTTAGCGTGATCGCCAAAACTACGTGGATCGACCTCGTAGCAATACAACTTATTAAATAAAAGGGTACAATATCCGACCAGTAACTTGATTCTCTTTATTTAATTTAGCTACCACTCAATGCCCATGTTGATCCCTCAGTTGCATTATGCCCATTGGATCATACCATCTTTTAATTATTAGTTATTAATTAATTATTAAAGAATCACGAAATCAACCTCATAGTTGATTTCTAAAATAAAACAATTAACAGAGCACAAGAATGGTAAACAAGGTATTAGAGCAAAGAGAGGCCAAGTCGACCCCACACTTCCATTGAGGCATCCTTTCCTTACAACCATCATTCGGAAAAAAAAAATTAACCTTGACTAACGGAGAATAACCTAGTCTTCGCCTTGTCTAGCAACTCCCTCTGCAGCAACTTCGTCCACAGTCCTGAAAAGCTCTTCAGTTGAGCCCACTCGCCCGCTCAAAGTAGGTCCTTCAACCTCCTGATCCTCCGTCCTCGATTGACTAGGACCCACCATTTGAGAAGGTCCCACCTCTCCTACCAAGAACACCCGACCTCCCTTCGGGAAGAAATTAGACACGTTTATCTCGTTGCTCTTAATCTCCAATGCAAACTCCCCTGTGAAACCAAACTCTTTGCCAACGGTAACAACACGTGGGAGAGGAGGAGAAATATTAGTGCCGCTTTCGATGGGAACGTTCGGATTGAAGGCTTGCAGTTTCTCATCCTTGTTTACATCGAGCTTCTCTTTGTCCTCTGGGCAAAATTTGTATCCAAGAAATTTCAACTATTTCACAGCCCGATTGAACGCCTCTTGCGAGTCGTCCATGCTGAACGTCACACTTGCTTTGGTGAAAGCCGATGTCAACATGAATTATTAGACCGTCTCTTTGCGAATCCTGAGCAACAACTTGAAAATTTTCAATTGGGCGTAGTTCATTGCACTATTGTAACCGTACGCTCGACCCGCTTTGGCGACTTCCTGGATACTCGAAATAGTTTTCTTCAACTACTTCTCGACCTAAATCTTTTCTTCTACAGCAAGCAGTAGTTGGGTATCTTTCTCCACCAGTTCTTTCGACAATTCAGCCATCTTTGACTCCAATGACTGAATTTTAGTCTTCAAGACGTCACTTTGCTCCTTCTCTAGTTGAGCACATTTTTTCTCCAATCCCAATGGGTGTGTCTCGCACAGTTCAAATCGACAATGGAGGTTATATCCCCATTATCTGACCTGAGAAATAAGATAGCTCATCACCCTACCTATGTATGTTCTACCCCAAAATACAGTAAAGAATAATCGATTGAACTCTTACTATGTTGGCATGGTATGCGAATGCTTTCAACATTGCCAGCTGTTCATGATTATGCATCTCGACCTGATCTTTCTCGAACAAACCAGCTATCAGCACAGCCAATGGCATCATCGACGTCGCGCCCGCGCCCATTATATTCACTTTATTTGACATGCCTACCTTCTCCCCGAAATGGGTTTCAGGAAACTCAGACAGGTTGCATAATCGATCGGAAGGAAGAAGAGCATACGCTTCATCCATCAATTTCTTCCCTTTCTCGACCGTGAACTTCTTCACGGTGGCCTCAACTGAGGCCTCGACGGCTTTCCTTTTAAGCTGAGAGGAGCTACTGGTGGCCCCTCCACTCTACACAGTCGGAACTGGGGGCTCATGGATCGCTTGACAGACCTCAGCACTCTGTGCTGCTCGATGAGCTACCACTGCTGCGCCTCCTATTGCTTCGTCATTGCAATCTGACGAGCATGGTTCATGATAGGTCGACCTAAAAGACTAGTAAAAACTCCTTATTAAATGAACAGTAAAGGAGAACAACATATAACATTATGCAAAGAGTCAGTTTCTACATAATTGAGCACTTGCGTGCAACCTTAAATAGGCGGTTGACAGCCCCGCTAGCACCAAGTTTCTCATTCGTATGAATTTCGAGACATCCATCTCACCATATTCAAGTATATCTCGAACAAAAACATTGCTCCACGACGAATTCTCGCTGACATCCAACTCAACCCTACCCTTCATCCATTCTCTTGGAATTTGAAATTCGACCTCAGTAGGGGGGTCGAACATAGAAATACCTCTATTTCCATTTTTGACCATGGGACAATGAGAAACTCCTAAAGATTTTCCTACGAGGTCACGCAGTCAAATAATAGAAACCCGACTCCCCGCCAACCCCGACTTTCTGGATATTAGTAAATGAAAGGGATGGCTAAAATTGGCCCACGAGGGCAATTCTTCGACAATACCCATTAGTACAAAGAAATTGTACATTAATGCAAAACAGTTGGAAGGAGTTGAGCTATGCAAACTTGTAAACCCCTTAACAGGTCGACTATGGGGTCAACTATGGGAAATATCAAGCCACATTTCATGGCATCCTAAAAAATGGTAGTGCAGCCAGCAGGGGAGGTTTGCATCTTATCTATGGATATAGGCTTTATCAATTCAAACCCATGTGGAACATAGAATTTCCCTCGTACCCACGTCAGATCATTCAAGGATACTGATGACATAACATCGCTATAATGCGTCATCGTGAATAATCGACCTCTCGACCTAGGTATCTCCTCAGCGAGTACTTCTTCTTCATCACCACCTTGGCCATCTATGTCCTCGACAACAGGATTAAAAGGCCCCGCACCCTCATCTCCCCCACCTAAGATTTCCCTCAGCTCCCCACCCAAAGTCTCGCTTGTCTCGACCTTGCTATTGGAGGCAGATTGGGTAGCTTCAGAGTCAGAGCTAGAACTAGACATTATCAAAGGCCAATGATTTATAAAGCTAAAAGCGGAAAAGACACTTACAAAAATTGCGCTTGTAAAGAAAGAGTAACCTCAACAGCTCGACCGAAAATTCTTCTGCTCTACCTCAAATGCATTGCAGTAAAAGTAAAAATAAATGGTTAAAACATCCTATTTATAGGCAAGCGGGAATGTTAACTGGCTAAACGAACTGACAACCAACTAATAAATGAGTAACTGAAGGTTCCCCTGCGTTGATCTTCATGTGACCGCCGAATCACGGTTCCCACTAATACCTTTCTCGCCGAGATTTAAAATCACTCTTCCTGCCATTATCTCCCTCGTCGAAGTTACGCAGACCTACTCCAAACTCCAACTCCCCTTAGGTCGGACTTTGGAGTGAGGGGGACTCATGATATGGGATTAGCCCATTAAGGCATTGAAAGCCCAATAAACTTATTAGGCCCAGTTTAATTTCGACCTAGAGGTCAGGATATGTTGGTATCATTGGGCTTTATTTAGTCAGGCCCAAATTCAATCAAAAAGGTTGAGATGATTGTTCGACCAGCAAGGTCGAATAAGCCGACCCGATTAGCAGACTCAGGTGTTTAGCGACTAATGATACAGCTTGCACCACCCCATTCGTCACATTAAATGCACTTCAACCACTCGTCCATCCACATTTAATGCTGTGACAGCGTGTCACCTCAGCCATTAATGTTGTTGCATCCGTATTTAATGACAGCACGGTCTCCCCCTCTGTGGAGCTTAGTGGTCGGTATAGTAAATAGTTGCAAAGCATGGGCTTTGGTCGAAATGACCATAATTGCCCCTACCAATGGGAATTCCGCTAGGAGCTTGTTAAGGCGATTCTCGTCTTTTCACCAAAGAGCATACGCTATAAATACTCTCTTCTATCAACCAAAAGGTAAGATTTTGATTAAAAAACCAAGCCGTTAATCTACTCATTTTTCACTTCGTAATACAGTCCAAAAACTGATTTAACCATCGAAGGGTCTCAGCCGAAGACCCTCTCAACTAGCCTAACATTTGCTACTTGGTTGCAGGTTCCAACCCCCATCACTTTCAGGTCAAAAAGTCCCACATAATAAATTTGTTACCATCACTCAGGTCGAAAAATAGTATGTGTCCGCTTAACTATCAACAATAATGATTATGTTGGTTTTAATAGGTTGTCGGTAGAGAGAGATAGAAATAATGGAATAGAGAGAGAAGATATATAGGTTATTGGAAAAAGATATATAGGTTACTGAAGAATATTTTTTGAAAATGAAAATGAAAATTATGCTGGGTGAAAATTTTTAGAAAGTGATGATTTTTATTTTTGGAATAGTAGAAAATGAAAAAAATGGTTGTGGAAATAAAACCAAACAAGCCTGGAAGAATATTTTGAAAATGAAAATGTCTGTAAAAATGGAAGAGAAGTTGATAGCTTTTTATTTTCATTTTCAACATAAAATGAAAATGAGTCTAAAAAAAAAAAACGGGTTGTAAGTCTTCTACAATTCTTCTTCTACTTCCTATCAATGATTAAAAGTGTACCGCTGGTTTTGGTACGAAAAGTAGCAATTGAACTTGTTAAAATTCTCAATAAGGAAATCAGTCATAAATTATTTGAAATGTCTCTGCGACTTATATTATCAAATTGTGAGCAAGTCACGGATTAGCATTTTGTAACTAGGAGGGGAGTTTTTAGTATTTTAATCTTGTACGCCCGAAAATAGATTTTAAAGTTGCATGTTGAATCACATACATCACCACAGGCAGGGTGGAAAGAATTTCATATTGTTCGTTGGGATTTAGGTGGTTAAGGGCTGTTTGGATTTTTTTTTTGGAGGTATTTTTATTTTTTAATGAAAAGTTAGTTATAGATATATTTTTAAAATATAATGATTATACAGGGTTGAAAATAAATTGTATTTGAAAAATATAGTATTTTTATATTAAAACTCGTGCAAATGCGAGTGGAAGAGAGGGTTGTTTGGTTTTATTTCCATTTCTTTTTTCCATTTTCATCATTTTCTAAAATGGTGAAAATTAGTTATGGATGTGATGTGGAAATGAAAATGTATTTGGATGAAATGTTTGAAAATGTAATGATTATATTGGTTTTAATAGGTTGTCGGTAGAGAGAGATAAAAATAATAGAATATATATATATATATATAGAGAGAGAGAGAGAGAAGATATATAGATTATTGTAGAATGTGTATTGAAAATAGAAATGAAAATTATATTGGGAGAAAATTTTTAAAACGTGATTATTTCTATTTTTGGAATAGTAGAAAATGAAAAAAGTGGTTGTGGTAATAAAACCAAATAGACCTAAAAGAATATTTTGAAAATGAAAATGTATGTAAAAATGAAAGAGAAATTGATAGCATTTTGTTTTCATTTTCAATAGAAAATGAAAATGAGTCTAAAAAACAAAAACAAACAGGTTGTAAGTCTTCTACAATTCTTCTCAATTCCTATCAATGATTAAAAGTGTAGCGTTGGTTTTGGTACAAAAAGTAACAATTGAACTTGTTAAAATTCTCAATAAGGAAATCAGTCATAAATTATTTGAAATCTCTGCACGATTTATATTACCAAATTGTGAGCAAGTCACTGATTGGCATTTTGTAACTAGGAGGGGAGTTTTTAGTATTTTTAATCTTGTAATCACTTGGGAGCATGCTTTGTGTAAAAAAAATTTATTGTATTTTTTTTATTTATACACACGCACGCATATCAGGAGTCCGTTAAAACTCAAACTCCTAACCTCCCGTATTATGTGTGAGACTAAGGATGTCAAAATCAAACCCAACCCGATGTTACGACAATGACCCACCTGAAAAAAAATTAGATTTGGGTTCTGGGTTTGGGTCAAATTGGGTCAGACCCGAAAATAACCCGAGAAAAAAAAAGGTTTGGTTGTTTTCGAGTCAATCCGCGTAACTTGAAAAAAATAAGTAAGTGACCCAATAACCCAATAAACCTGACCCAATCCAACCCAATCCACCTGAAAATTTTAACTAATTAAAATAAAATATAAATAATACATATATATATATATTCAAAAATCTAAAATTTGAAAATTCTTACAATTTACAAATTAGAATAGCATTATTAACAAATAAGTAATAACACTTCCATTCTTCCTATTCAAAGACAATTGAATTCAATATGTTTTTATCTTTCGACTTTAATTTCTACTATTTTGTAGTTAATTATGCATTTTGATCATTTGATGGTTGTCATCAAAATTGTTAATTGAACAATAGTTTGTTATTTTTTTTGTATTTGGAGTATTCATGAACATGACAAGTAATTGTGTTTCTTAGACCTTAATTATTGTACCAAATTTTAGATTTTATTGTAGATCAAATATCTACTCAATTATGATGTTGGAATTTATAAATATAAATAAAATAAATAGATCAAGTTGGGTTGGATTGGTTGTGTCGGGTTGGGTCGGGTTTGGTTTATCATATTGTTGGGTGACCTGACTACAAATCAGGTCAACTCGAACTTGAGACGAAATTTTATGGATCAGGTTAGGGTTGAATCTTTTAAGTTTAACATCGGGTTGGGTTTGAGTTTTGTATTTTTATGTTATACCCCTCTCAACCCAACACAAACCCACCCAACTCGTACGAATTGACACCCCTATGTAAGACTTATATTATTGGGTCACATGGAACTTGTGTACTTGAAGATTATTACTTGAAAATTTGAGGGGGTAAAAGTGAATGGTCCAAGGAAATGAGTCGGTGCTTTCCCCTCTGTTGTTTGTCATCCATCCTCCCACGTCTGCGACTTTGCAGCCCCTCGTTTCCCGTTAGCTGTTACCTAACATTAATTAGATATGCACAATGCTATTGCTGTCAAACCACTCGCATACGTACTTACGTATATTTTCCATTCATTTTGAGGACTTCTTTGAATATAAATACAAAATACTGCAATAAGATGACAAATAGGATTCCCATCTGCTATAGAAAATGAACCAAGAATCCCAATGGGATTTCTCTTTTTTCCTTGTTATTTTTCCCTTTAAGAATAATATGATGTCCTTTTTGTTGGCACAGCCACAGCACATGAGTGATGCAAGGTTAGTTTGGCGAAGAAGTGGTCAAATTGCACGGGATTCATTTTCTTTTTTGAATGAAATACTCCAAGTTGGCAACCCTCACACTCACACTGTTACCTGTATAAAAAATCCAGTATTAAAGATACCAACCAGGGGGACACTTGTGCGTGGATGATGGATTCTTCACTTGGACCTCTCTGCTCTTTTCTACTCCCCTGGCCCTCTTGTCAATATCATTCCTATCCAACTCTAGCAAGCAACTCCTATACCATTTCTTCTTTTATATTCTTTTTTGTGTTTTCTATTTCCCCCCTTTTTTTAAAGGAAAAAGGAAAAGAATTCGCTTTAGTTCTTTTTTTAAAATCTGCTAATGTATATGACCTACTGTTTCTTCATGTCTCTAGAAGTTCTCAATGGTATTTTAACAGTCAGTCTAGTTTCATTTTTTCTTTTTTTTATTTCAATCAAAAGAGAAAAAGAAAGGTATTTGATATGGCCTTAATAAGTCCAAGCTAAAGACACACATTATGACTGTTATAATTAAGCCCATATCACACTTGCTTAGCCGAGCTAAAGTAACTAAGCTGGCATTGCATGGCAATCTAGAATATGTTGGCCTAGCTGAACTCAGAGAAAGATCCAAACTGTACTCAAATTCGGTTTGGTTCCTGTGTTTTAATACCAGAGAAGATAAAGAAGTATGGGTTCACACGTGCCTACCCTTAATTCTTTCAGATATAACAAAATAATTAGTAGCTTAGTAAACAGTTATGAACCCAAGTAGTTGAATGTTTAGTCACATAAAAGTCTTGGTAAAATAGTTGTAAGGACATTCGATATTCATACATTTCAGAAAAGAAATGTTGTTCTTTGTTTTTATTAATTGGTGCGCTTGCAGATTATTTTTAGATTATTATTGATGGTTGCATACCATTGGATCATATTCATCAGAACTAATAAATTACCATTCAACACATGCCATTAGAAAATTAATAGAAATATCTAGTAGCCCTATCAGTACGGGAGTGGGGTATTCTTTATTGGGGCCCCGTGGACCATTCTCTATTTTGTCATCTCTTACAAGGATAACCTCTCTGTGGCAAGATACTTCAACTCATTCACCACTCCAAGAGCAAGAAGACATCTTAGGGTGGTCAGTGGCCTTGTCGGACTGAAATTCCTCCATCACACTAAATGAAAACAGCCACCTTCTTTGAATCTAATAATTCAACACGAAAAGATACTAGAAACATCAGCCCGGCCATTTCTAAGATATTCTCTGTAGTAACCCTTCAATGAAATCCCTCGATCAAGTGGATCTTGAGGAGTGGGAGGTCCTCCCTGATGAGGGATTTCTTGAAATCAATGATGATGGAGGGAAGAAGATTTACTCAAGGAAGTATCCCAAAGGGGGATCCAGCAGTACCAGTGTTTTCCAGATGAATTACTTCATCTGTCCACCAAAATCCAACCCAGAATTCGTCGACAAAACGGGGCATCCCAGGGTGCCCAATCAGCTGTTACCTGTCCCAATTACTTTAAAGCCGCCAGAGGATCATGATCATGATCAGGGTCTGGATCAGGATCAGGATCAGGATCAGCTAGTTAAGAAAGAAGCCACAAAAATCCCATTTGAGATAAAGATCATGCCACCAGCAGCATCAGAAAAGGTCAAATCTCTTAGCACCGGGGACCAAGACCCGGTTTCACAAGTTTTCTTCAAGAAAATGAAGGAAACTGAATTCGTCGACATGAAAGTGGACTCACCAAAGTCTAGTAGTTCCAATAGGGGGATCATGCCTCAGATTGAAGGTGCAGGAGCTTTTCAGTTTGAGGAAAAGGGAGAGCCCTGTAAGGAGGAGAAAGTTGATTCAGAAATGGATTTAGACCAGGAAAGCGATGAAAGTGGACTGAACATATGGAAATGGAGCTTAACTGGGATTGGCGCTATTTGCTCATTCGGAGTGGCTGCTGCCACTGTATGCATCATTAATTTCAGCAGCCAACGGAAGAACAAACATCCACAGCAGAATCAAAAGCTTCAATTTCAGATATACACCAGTGACAAGGTCAGAAAATCACAATATCATAGTATATCATTTGATCTGGCATCAGATTCCTAAACAGGAATGAATTGTGTGGTGGTGATTGCAGAGAATCAAGCAAGTGGTTCACCACGCAAGTAAGCTAAATGAAGCAATTTCGGCGGTGAGAGGAGGTCCCATTACCCGAGCCCATATCACTTTTGGTGGTTACTATGATGCATCATCTCTTTGAAGGAAAAAAAAAAAAAAAAAGTGGGAATACAGGTCTGATTGTGTGTTCCCGGGTCAGTATAATCTTAATTTTTACATAAATAATGCCCTGTTCATTCACAAACACAGGTCTAATTGTATTAAATCTTATATTATAGTTGTGCTGTGTATATAAAATTACTATTTTTCTTATGTATATATAAATATAGGTTGAGATTCAGTGTCCAGGGATGTTCTCCAGTCAAGAAATCATGATATCCATTTAGATTTTTCATAAAGTTTTTTCAGACATTCAGTGGCTACCCAAAAAGAACATGTGATGCATCTGCTGCTACATATGAAAATTGGAAAAAAGGTGTACTAATATATATGATAATTAAAGGGGAAAGTAGCCTTGAGAAGAGTTGTCGGTCTGAAGTGAAGAACTTGTCATTGATGGATAGTAAAAATACAGTTAATGCAAGTTGCAGAGCTGCATGAACAAAAAAAGAAGGATCGTGGCTGGAACAGTGGGAGAGGAACAACTTGAAATGTCATGAATTAAGTGATTGGTTGGCTGATTTGAAGGCTCTTTCAAATGTCGTTAATGCCGAATGCAACTGATCCAAATAAAAAACAACACAAATGAAATGACAACTGTCTCTTCATGTATTGTTGTCTGCTACTAGTAGTAATAGTAAACTAGAACAATTTTTCCCATTTCCACCAAATAGATGGAGTACTAAACTAAATTTAGAGAAAATCAGGTAGCTCAAGAAATGAGATTTGAACGTTTTGCAGAGATGTATATTTTTTTATTCAATAGTTAGCCATGAAATGAAAGAGACTGATTGGACAACCCAGAAAACCAAATGGCTTGTTCACTAGCATTTTTTGACCATTTTCTAAAAAAAAATTTGAGAGAATGAATTTTGGGGAGAAAACTTGAAAAAAGTGTCAATTGTTTGTTTATATTTTGGGAAAATAGGAAAAATAGATTGAGAATGAATTGTTTGTTTATTAATGTTTTGGTGGGGAGACAAATTTTTACTGTAAATGTCAAATCAGTTACTTTTTTTTTTGGTTTGCACAAAAAAATTATTTTTTTATGTAATGTGTATATATATATACTTTGATGGTGTGTGTGTATATATATATATATATATGCTTGAGTATTAGGTAGGGTTAGAGTAATGCGTAAAGTCTTTTTGAGATTGAATTTTGAGAGTTTTTTGGGATGTAAATTTTTTGTATTTTGAGAAAATAATTGGAGAATATGTATATTTTTTGAGATTGTTTTGAGAGTTGGCAAAAATTTTCCTAAAATGCTAGTGAACAAAGCCCAACTATTTTGAACAGTAGTAATGGTTATTGTTGGGGCCCAGCACTCTTTGGACTAGGCTACTTGAAATGGGCTGTGGGCTTGGGCTACTCAAAGGTAATGAGAACTTTACATTCGCAAGTAAAGAACCAAAAATGGATCAGATTTTAATTTGAATTTAATTTAAATTTTAAAAATTTTATTTGATTAAAATATTTAAAATTTGAAATAAGTGGATCAGATATAGAATTAAACAATCTAATTCATTAAAGATCCGAATTCAAACCTTAATATTTTTTATTAAATTAATACTCTTATATAAAATATTAATAAAGATTTTAAAGTAAAATCTATGTATTATATTAATCTAATATCTATACTATATTATTAATATTGAGTTTTTAATCTAAAAAGTAAAAGGAATATTGATAAAATATCAAATATAATAACATATAATAGTTCATCTATACATTAATATAATATGAAAAAGGAGTTTAGTATTCAAATATTTAACTTTTGGACTAATATATAATAAAAAGTTGTTAAAATTTTAAATATGATATATATTTACTTTATAAATACAATATTTCTATAAAATGCAAAAGGAAAAGAAATAAATAAATCCGATCGGAATTTTTAATTAAATTTTGGATATCCATCGAATTCGAATTTGATACTAACTAACAAAGATTCTATAGAATTTTGAATTGAATTCGAATATGAATTTTGTTAATCGAATTTGAATTCAAATATAACATATTCGATTCAAATCCGCCACGTTAACAGCCTGAACCAAAATCGTCAATCTCAAAGGTTTTGGAAATTTGAAAAGCCAGACCGTAAGGAATGCCCTCAATTTGTTCACTTTCAATAAGCAAGCCAAGTATCAATATTGGTCTTTTTGCACTATTGAGTACCATTATCTCTATCATCAACCTGTCAAACTAACAAATCCTGAAGTCAACCTATCCACTATTTCAATTAAATTTACTTGTACAATTTCCAAGGTTACCTCCATCAAATCATGGCCCACCAGATGCACAAGAGATTCGCTTATAAGTGCATCTTCTGCGTCTACCTTGGCCCGTGACTGCCGCACATATTATATATTATTGACCAATATTTAGGGTAAATGGCATACGCCCCAAATGTATAGGGTATGTGCACTTTGCCCCTCAATCATTGTAAATATGCAAAATAATTATTCAATATTTGATAAATGTGCTTGAATATCATATTATTTTATTTTTTGATAGAATATTCTATCGTAGATGTTGAAATACTTTGAGTATATTACATTTTACCTCCTCAACTTTAATAAAATGTGTATTTAACAACATAATCATTCTAAAATATAACACTTTTATCATTAAATTTTTATTTTTATAGAAAAAAGTGAAATATTTTATAAAAAAAATATTATCACACATAAATCACTTGTCAATATATGGACAATTAAATCAGTTTGAGCTAGCATATAATTTTAAATTAATTTTGTATTATTTTACTTGATTTATATGAATGAGATTATTAAAATTAATTTTAAAATTATATTCTAATTATTTTTTATATCAATGTAATTGATGGGGGTTCGAATCGTGACGTAGGTACTCCGATTCCGATATATATTGAGCTTAACCCAAGGGTGGATATCTTCCGTTGATGATGTTTGAGAATCCTGCAATCAAGGCAAACGTTAGGCTAGCTGAGTGGCCCTCGGCTTAGGCCCTCCGACACTCAAGTCAGTATCAGGTTCGACTCCACATAATGAGCAACGGAGTAAGGTAGCTTGAGGGTGTATGAATGCATACCTTGTGAGGCAAGATAGAGGGGTTTTTATATTCTTCCCCTTGTAGGAAATGACAAGTAAGCCATTGGCTTACCCTTGGGGTCTCCAGCCTCATCCCGAGGGCAATTAGTCCATTCCCCCATTTGAATTTTGCCAGCTAGATGTCCTTTCATGCTACAGGACATGACGGTATACGGTGTGGCGCCTGCCGTGTCAGATGGTGAGGGGATGGCATGCATCATTAATGCGGTGGCGTGCTGCCAGTCAACGCATTTAATGCGGTGGCAGAGTACTGTGCAGAATTCGACCTCCTATCAGCATGATCGAGGTCGAATATGGTCGATATTATCCGAGGGCTCTGAGGCGCCCGTCTGGGCCTGGGGGAGACTGGTCGAACAAAGTCGACGTGTCCCATGGGCCCTGGGCCGTTGTCTGAACGTTGGGCCTTTGGGGCCATCGCCTGGTCGAACAGGGTCGACGTAGCTCATGGGCCCTGGGCCGTTGTTTGAACGTTGGGCCTTTGGGGCCACCGCCTGGTCGAACAGGGTCGACGTGGCTCATAGGCTCTGGGCCGTTGTCTGAACGTTGGGCCTTCGGGGCCACCCTATATCATGAGTCCCCCCACTTCACAAGGCTGATCGAGGGAATTGACGAACGGCATTGGGAAGTAGCGAATATTTATGTGTCTCGACTAGGGATTTTGAAAATCGACCAGGGTTTTGCGTGTTTACTGAGCGGTCACATCGTGGCGCGCGTGGGGCGGTGTTATAGTTTCCCCCATTAATGCGGACGCTGGGGTAACCGCGCCTCTTTCTTTATAAATACTGAATGCCATTCAGCCCGTTTTTACTTTTACCGCTTCAGATATCCCTTGCTGCGAGAATTACTAACCTTTGCGCTCTCTTTGGAGATTTTCTGGGTTTAGCTTTCCAATCTAGTAAGTACTCTTCCCCCTCTATTTCTTTCCACCTTTCTTTGAAGAAAATGTTTAGGCTATTCAGTTCTGGTGGTAATCCGGGTGGGGGTAATGAAGCCACCGTGCCTGAGGGCCGCAGGGAGTTTTCTGACTCAAGCAGCTCGAGCTCCGGTAGCTCGAGCAACGCACGTAGGGGAGAAGCTGGGCCCAGCCGGGTACCTTCTTCTCGCAGGCGATTATTTACCCCAAACCACTATAGCGAGATAATCTCTACCGTCACCCCCTTGGAACTGGCCCGCTTTCAAGAGCTTTACCATATTCCTCGCGAGTTCCAGTTGATAGCCCCTGGACCCCCTGGTCGAATGCACCGTGCCCCTGTTGGTTGCATAACTGTTTTCGAAGATGCACTTAGGTGTGGTCTTAGGTTTCCCTTGAGCGAGAGCATGATAGGTCTACTTAGGGGTCTTCGAGTGTGCATCACGCAACTGCTACCCAACTGCTTCTCGACGTTGTGTAGTTTTATAGTTTTAATGCGCCTCTACAACCAACCCCCGACCTTTGAAAATTTTTCAAACCTGTTTTATCTTTGTGTGTCGCGTAAATCCGGCAGCACCGAGCAAACGGGCTTTTATTATCTGAGCGCTCGGCCTCGTCGAAGGTTTCTCGTGGCGCCTTCCTCGTCCTATGGTCAGGCATGGAAGAAACGCTACTTCTTTGTATGGGTAAAGGGCGGCTTTGATATTCCTTGAGAGTGGGCGAGGGATCCGGTTGAGATACTAAGGAATCATGCTCCAACCTGGTCGAGCACATTCGTGAGGGACCTGGTCGAGTTTGGTCCTGTCGAAGCTACTGTTTTCCTCGAGGAGAGGCAATTGGTGTTGGCTGGGTTGTCGCCAGGCCCATTAAATTTTCCCGGTGATTATGAGATAGGTAAACTAACTGCGTGTGTCATACCCTGTTGTTTGCTTACGCATATTCCTGTAGTTGACATTTTCTGTTGCTTGTTCTTTGCAGACCGCAACGAAATCATGAACAGGTCTAGGGCTAATGCGCTGGCTCGCGCTGAAAGGAATCAGTAGCGCCGACAAGGCGCCGCGATGCAAGAAGAGTCATTGGGAGCCAACGAGCCACGTTGATTAAATGTTGCCCCACCACCCTCCAGAACACCTTCGCCTGCTCGACCAGAAGAGGTCGAGAGAACTACGGGTCGGGGAAAGAGACCCATGGGCGAGCTGACTACTCCCCCTCCGAAGAAGGCAGTTGTTGGGGGGGGGGAAGGGAAGTCGAAGGGCACGGGGACGGATGTGCCGACGGGAAAAGACCTCTTCGCGGACCGAAGCCCTGAGGCCCTCTTTAATTTGCGGAAGTTCCCATCTCCTCGATTTGGGTCGGATCCAGGTCTAGCCGTGGGCGACTCATCGAGCATGCTAGCATTGGGGCCGTTTGGGATGGACCCCTTAAAAGTACTGATGGCTAGTCAGTTCCTGGCTGACCAGAATAAATTCCTAAGCTTAACCCAGCTTGGGCTGCTGTGCAAGTTCGCGTATCATGCGAACATGGTAAGATCTGGAAATCTGGATGTCTACCAGTTTAATTCTCCTTTTCCTTCGTTCTGCTACCTTCTGATATAGTTTCGTGTTTCAGGTCGAGCAGCTGGGCTACCACATGTTTCGCCGCTCCGAGGTGGCGCTGGCCAATCAGGAGCGATTGGAGGGGGGTGAAGATGCTGAGACCTTGAAGGCTCAGCTCGAGTCCTCCCAGCTGCGGGTCGAGGAGCTTGAGAGAGCAAACGCCCAGTATGCCAAAGATATGGAGGCGAAAGACCGTCAGGTTGTGCTGGCGATAACGGAGCAGACCCAGATGGAGGCGAAGTTGAAAAAACTGGAGCTGGATATTCATGTCGCCTATGAGTCTGGTCGTGCGTCCGGCCGAAGTGAGCGCCTGGTCGAAGCCAGGGAGGAGTTTGCTCGGGTGCTGCCCGAGGTACGGAAGGAGGCCGTCCAGCATTTTATGGTGAGCCCCGCCTTCCAAGACGCAAGTGTTGTGCTTGCTTTGGATGACGCATGGAATGCATTTAAGAAAGCCATCGCCCAATTGCAGCACCTGGGCTACAGCATCAGCGATGAAGATCGCTCGAAGATGGGCCTTCGCTTCGATAAGCAACTGCGCCCGCTGGTCGAAGAAGACGTCGACGAGGCAGATACTGCTGAGGTCGAAGCTGCCGACATGGTCGACATGAGCCCCGAAGAGAGGCAGAAGGCAGAACTCGAGAAGAAGTTGAATGCGTCACTCGAGAAGAAGTTGAATGCGGTGGGCTGAGAGTTCGAGTTTGTAGACGACCTTGCCTATGAAGTTTCTGAGAACAGGGCAAATGCCGCCGTATTCTTCCCGGCTGCTCCACGGTTGTTTATGCCTTCCGTTGCCAATCCCTCCTACCCGGTTATCGCGGCCGTTCCCGTTGCAGTGGCGCCACCGGAACCTCCATCTGCTTCGGCTCCAGCGCTTCCTGCCAAAGGGTCTGGCAGTTCTAGCTAGGCTCTTGCCTTGTATTTTTTACTTTTTATTCGTGATGTATATGCCTCACTAAGGCTTTATGAAATGAAATTTCTTTACCCTTTTACTGCTGTGCTTCGTTGTATATTGCAGTTTGTCTACTACTTTGTCGAGTAGAATTAAGTGCATTTAGTACTTGTGCTTGTACTTTTCATCGAATGGTTGGTTGTTTGCTCTTCGTTGGTTTAAACTTTTGTATGGCCAACTTGTATAAGTCGTTAGGATGCAATCAGTGCTTGGTGCGGAACACTTCTTGCTATTGTAATATAGGATGGTTTCGCTACCTTTTGTAGCTAGCGTGCGTTTGCGGTCGGGGCTCGACTTCCTGCCTTAAGGGTCTTTTCACCGTGTAAGGCGTCGGTTTAATAAATTTGGCAGAACGGTCGAGCCGATGAATATGCCCCGAAGGCGTCGACTTTGCTGTATTGAAAACTTTTGGCGACTGCGGGGACGCTTAGGGTGGTCTCGACTAGTAGCGTCGACTTAGTGGTAACATACTTTCGTCGACTTCGGGGTTGACTAAGGTGGTCTCGGCCGGTGGTCTCGACTTAGATGTCGAATAGTTTCGTCGACTTCGGTGTCGACTAAGGTGGTCTCGGCCGGTGGCCTCGACTTAGATGTCAAATCCTTTCGTCAACTTCAGGGTCGATTAAGGTGGTCTCAGACGGTGGCCTCGACTTAGATGTCAAATCCTTTCGTCGACTTTGGGGTCGACTAAGGAGGTCTCGGCCGGTGGCCTCGATTTAGATGTCAAATCCTTTCGTCGACTTCGGGGTCGACTAAGGAGGTCTCAGCCGGTGTGGTTGAATTCTTTCACCTTTTCAATCATGGTGTGCCTTGTTTTTTATAATCAATACAACAGATGTCAATTAAACAATATACACAAAGAATTTTTTCAAGTTTACAGCATTCCATGGTCGAGGTAACTCGTGACCTGCAGTGTCCGCTAATCGGTAGGCGTTGTTCTTGCACACTTTGATGACTGCATAGGGTCCCTCCCACTTCGGATAGAGCTTCCCGACTGGCTTCGAAACCTCCACTTTCTTCAGGACTAGATCGCCCACTTTAAAATTCCTCGGACGGACTAACTTTCCCCCATTTGAATTTTGCCAGCTAGATGTCCTTTCATGCTACAGGACATGACGGTATACGGTGTGACGCCTGCCGTGTCAGACGGTGAGGGGATGGCATGCGCCATTAATGCGGTGGCGTGCTGCCAGTCAACGCATTTAATGTGGTGGCAGAGTACTGTACAGAATTCGACCTCCTATCGACATGATTGAGGTCGAATATGGTCGATATTATCCGAGGGCTCTGAGGCGCCCGTCTAGGCTTGGGGGAGACTAGTCGAATAGAGTCGACGTGTCCCATGGGCCCTGGGCCGTTGTCTGAACGTTGGGCCTTCGGGGCCACCCTATATCAGTAATATTATGCATATTTGTTAGCAAATGACATGTAAATATTTTTAATTTAACGAGAGTAATACATGAGTGAGATAATATTGATACTAGGATATATATATATATATATTACTTGCTACCAATATTCGTCCGACTAGCATTACCCATCTTATTCTTATTCAAATTAAAATCCTAAACTACTTACACTCTTAATTAAACAAACGAGCATAAATTTATAAGTACACCATAATAATCGTTTGGTAATAGAACCCTAAAATTAATTTTTAATTATCTTACACTTATCAATTTAAAAAAAAGATTAACCATTAAATTGGTTTATACATTTCAAATAACTCAAATTGACGGAATTGATGATATATTGATAATTAAGTAATATATGGTAATAATTTTTGGTAAATTTTTTTTATTCATTCCAATATAATAAGAATTTAATACTAAGAGTAACATTTTGTAGTACTTTAGGTGGCTAAATATAAATTTTATAAAACATTATGGAAGCGAAGTGCAACAATTTTAAGATATATAGCCGAAAAATTGAAACATTGGATATTTAATAACATTTAGCAAAAGTTGGGTAATCGTTTCGCACAACGATTATGGAGGAAAGTGCAAATAATCGTATATGTTGGGGGTTATTTGCAATTTACCCTAATATTTTCGTGGAAGGTGAAACAAAAAGAGGAAAAGACAACGCACCTCAACAACAGGAAAAGAAAATCCACCCAATTCATAATTCACAATTTATGACTGAGATTGTGCAATCTTTCATCCATGTGAGCTGAGCTGCCTCCGACCCCACGCTCAACAATCTCTCTCATTCATCTTCATCGTTCTCTCTGTGCTCTAATTCCATTTCCATTAACATTTTGTCTATTTTTGTAGCAGAGCAATACAGTATTTTAAATTTTGCTGAGGAACAAAATATAAATACAATAAAATATAAAATACTATATTTCATCTGAAAATAGGATTAAACAGCTGAAGGACATCGTTCTCCATCTTATTCACCGACATGGTGATAAATAATTGTATGTAATGTGGCTCACAAGTGAGTTCCAATTGCGGGAGTTGAACGCCTAACTTGGCCATTGCTGTAAAATGCAATTCAAATTTCAAACTTACCGAACAGTATTTTCAATGGAAATACGAGAAAACGAATTCCAGCTAATCAACTAGTACGAATTAACTCTAGTTTACAGCCGATAAGAAACTCATAAAAGAGTTATAGTATTATACATATAAACGAAATAATCGGAATACATCCATATGTTCAACGAAACAATGTATGAAAGAATCATAAATAAATTGGGGGAAAAAAAAAAAGAAAGAAAGAGGAAAACTCGAACATTGGAGGCTCGTCCTTCTTCAAAGCGTGCAGCAAGCACAAATGGAGATGGATCGAGTCAGAAACTATTAGCAAAATATAAAACTCAATCCAGCTAAAACTGCCAAAAGCAGCAGATCATTCAAACAAGCATTCCAAAGGCCATTGCAGCAACCGAAGCCAACACAGCTGGTACGAAAGCAGTCGCATCAGAGACGGGGCTCGGGGCGGGTGCCTCCTGTGCCGCCACATTTTGCACGGTGGACAGAGCCATCAAAGCCACCACCATGGCTACCATGAAAATCTTCATCTTCAGAGCCTCCATTTCTTCTAGATCAGAAAAGTTTGCGAATGTTTTTTTCTTTTTCTTTTTCTTTTCCTTTTTTTGATTTTTTTGGGCAAAGAGAGGAAGAATTGCAGACAGGAAAACAGGTGATGGAGTCTCCACGGGGTGGTTGGGTATAAATAGTTTGTTTTACGGGCAATGCCGACCGTTGTTCAACTGCAACGCAACGTGGTCCACCTGGACCACCTATTTGCTTTTGAATTTTCGAAAAACGAAAGGGAAGGAGGGGGTGCCCTGGCAGACATATGGGGTGCCATACAGCTGTCGCCAGCGAATTAATAGGGCCCACTTATATTATTGGCTGTCTGTCTAACTACTGCCGCTCCTTAGTGAGTGGGGGACCTCTAATCTAAAGGAGGATGCATCTTTTCACCATGGGACTCTTTTGCCCCCAACATTTCACCATGTTCTGCGCTCCTCTTTCCAGCTTTTTGAGGGCGTTTTACACATTTCATTAAATTCCCATTAGATATTTTTTCAGGTAAAATTATTTTTGTATATTTAGTAAATAACGAAAAATGCCAATTTTCCATTGCTTTTTGACTCTTTTTCATCATTTGATTTAGAAAGGAGCTGATTCATCATCTACTTTTTAATTAAAATGATTGATTACCTATCAAATTTTGATTTTTTTAAAGTATAAGCAACATGAATTTTCATTGCATCCAATTTATGTTCACAATTTAAACTGTGAAAACTTGGATAGAAAATAATCATTATGGTTTTTAACTTTTTATGTTTGATTTATTTGTTGGCTCATTTGGTAATTGAAATTTATTTAATTCTAATTCCATGAATTAAATGTATTTTTGTCCTAAAGAAAGCCTAAAAAACTGCAATTTACCACCTTATAAATAAATATCTTTAAAATAATGAATTTTTATCCTTTCAGCGAATTAATATTATTATATTCTCAAATCAACTAAATTAAATTTTACACTACACAACCAAAAACACATAAAGTTCACAAAGGAATTCATTCAGGTTCGAACTCAAAATCTCCCATATAATATGAGAGAGTGATGCTACTGAACTACATGCCACTAGACATTTTTTTTTCAATATGGAAGTGCACTAATTGTCTTTTATATATAGCTTAATTGCTCAGGTGCAATCTACTATAAATAGATTAGTAAATCAAAAGTTGATGTTTGTTTTGCGACTTTATTGCATAGGACAAATGGACTCTAAGTAGACAAATGAGGGATGTTAATGGGTTGAGTTTTGATCGAATTTGTCTTATATGAATCCAAATTCAATTATTAAATTTATATTCGAATTCGACCCAATATCCTATAGGATCTTTGTTAGTGAGTTCCATATTTGAATCCAATGGATATCTGAAATTCGATCCGATTTAATATTTTTTCTTTTTTTCCCTCCTTTTGGATTGTATAAAAATATTGTATTTATGAAGTAAATTTATGTTATATTTGAATTTTTAACAAATTTTTATTATATATTAATCCAAAAATTAAATATTTGAATACTAAATCCCTATTCCACATTATATTAATGCATAACTAAAGAATTATACATTATTATATTTGACATTTTATCAGTATTCCTCTTTTTTTTAGACTAAAGACTCGATATTAATATCATGACATAAATGCTAATATAAATAGTAGGTCAATATAATATACATTATTTAATAAAAAATATTAAAATTTATATTCGAATTTTTAAGAGATCGGATTGCTTAATTCCATATCCAATCTAATTATTTCATATTATAGATATTTATAATTGAATTTGATCTATCGAATATTTTAATCGGATAAAAGATCTAAAGTTCGAATCGAATTCGCATTAAAATTCAATCCATTGAGACAACTATCAAAATTTAAGGCCCAAGGCTTTGGGCCGAATGGCACCATTAGATTAGCCCAAAATGAATCTGCAGCTTATTGGGCTGTGGAAGCGACGGGGTATATAACTATCATATATGGTGGAGTTCAATGGGCTTCACCATTAATCAACGGGCAACCGAAAGCCGTCGTTTAGCCAGGATTGATCAGTGGCCGTAGATTTGAAATCCATCGTCAATCTTCAAGACTTCATAGTTGCCTTGGAATATTTTACAATCATATATATATACACACGAAAGAGAGAGAGATAACCAGCCTACACAAGAAAGGAAAACACAGAGATAAAAGGGTGCCTTCTTCACACAACACTGAGAAAAACAGTGAATTCCCTCTCCTTAACATACTCACGAACAACATTAGCACAAGCATATTCTCATACTGGAATTTCTTTCTTTGAAGAAAACGTCTCAATCCTGTCTAGAGGACTTGGTCATATTTGCTTCTGGTTTGGAAGGAATCTGTGTTTGCAAGGTAAATCTCCCTCGCAGTGTCCTTTCTTTCTGGAGTACACTGTTTTTATCTATTTTTGGGTTGTGATTCTCCTCATCCTCTAGCTTTGCAGGGTTGTTGAAGAAAGTCTTGTTCTAGAATTCTTTGTACAACTACCGACTATATAGATCTTAAGGTAATTCAACCGATTCCCTCTAGTTCTTTTCGATTACTTAGCAAAATCCAATGGATATCTGAAAATCTCATTTTCTGGCGTTTTTTGTCAGTTTTTTGGAAGATATGGAGAAGGAAGAAAGGAATATTCCGAGAACAATGAACCCGCCGGTGGAAGCAGAGTTTTTCTTTCAGTGGGGAAGCAGAAAGCGGTTGAGATGCGTAAGAGTCAGAGGTAACAATCCCGCAGAAGTTTCTTCTTCATCCAACACATCTTCTTCCTCTAGGATTCGCCGCAGAATTGCCTCCAGATTTTTCTCCTTTTCTCACACAGAAGCTCCTTTTTCTCAACCCATCTCTCGTCACACAAGGTATTCATGGCTGGAAAAACAAAGTTGGGAGATTGTTTTTGCTGTTTCAAATTTTTTAAATTGCCAAAAAACAAGACATGAAGGGAAAAAAAAAAAAAAAGAAAAAAATAACAGTCTATTTTCTTTATACTCTCAACCAATCTCAATTATGGTGAGAAAATTGGGGAAACGCGAGAGAGAAAGTGTTTTGTTGGATGAACTATACAGCAGTACTTGTTCATCTACATAGAAATTTGAGTTGACAAAAAGAAGTGATTCTCCCTTTTTTCTTGTCATTTTGGTACTGCGTTTTGGGTCCAACCCAAGTTGCTATTTGTGATGTGGGCTATGTTTGGTTGCAGGAATTCAGAGATGGCAGCACTTAGATCGGAGACACGGAAGTCGCTATCATGTTCACCGGAGAAGGAAGAAAGATATTATACGACAAGAGGGTCAACAGTGGAAGAGAATGGGAAGATTACGGTAGATGGGATTGCAGGGAAGCAGCAAACTGGTGGGGATCAGGAGAATCGTCATCTTCACAACAGTAATAGCAACAATAATAACGTTGTGAGTAGGAAATTTGTATGGCCAAAGTTGTGTATTGCTCTTTCAAGCAAAGAGAAGGAAGAAGATTTCATGGCGATGAAAGGTTGCAAGCTGCCTCAGCGACCAAAGAAGAGGGCTAAAGTCATTCAAAGAACGTTGCTTGTGAGTCTTGTTTCCTTTTTCTTTCTCCCTTTATTTTGATTATTATGTTTTTGAGGAAATTGAGGAAATATTGATGAGGAGGTAGTGATATTGGATGGTTTTTGTTTGTTAAAATAAATGGTGGAGCAGCTGGCGAGCCCGGGAGCATGGCTAAGCGACATGTCTCTTGAGAGGTATGAAGTAAGGGAGAAGAAGAGTTGTAAGAAGGTATGAACATGATTCTAAAATTTTTTTGTTCATTTGTGTTTGGTGTTTTATGGGACGATAGAATCATGGTGCAAATGGGGATTTACTAATAGAATCTTTTTCTTTTTATTTTTTTTTTGGGTTGATGCAGAAAGCAAGAGGTTTGAAGGCCATGGGAAGCATTGATAGCGATTCTGAATGAAGAAGGGGGAAGAAATGGGCGCTTGGATAATTGAGATCATCAAAGTAAAGTAAAGTACTGTACTGGATTGTAGTGTTTTTATGATGTAGTCTATAATTGATTGATTAGTGGAAATGGAATTGGTGTTTTCTAGGTGGTGTTTGTAAGCTGCAAAAATTTTGCATCTTAATCCTCATATGATATGATGATAATGATGTATGTGGGAATTGGGGGAGTGGTTGGTTGGTCAACCAAGTGGGGCGCCCGCACTCTGAATTAGGGTTGGCAATTTGAATCCGTTCTGCAGATACCCACGCCCACCCGCCCAGATGGAACGGGGCGGATTTTAGTGTAAATTTTGTGTGGAGCGGGATGGGCGGGGTCGGGTTTAAGTCCCAGCATATATAGATATATATTTATTTATATTATATTTTATTAAGTCTTAAAATTGTAAAATAAAATTCCTTAACATTCGCCTTCGCCTTCTGTCTTCATTCTTAACACTGACACCCGACGTCTGCTTTCACTCTCTTGAGGAAACAAATTCACTTCATCTTTTCATTTCTCAACACCCAAATAATCCAAATAAACATTATTTGGGTTTTATGTTTTAATTTTTGTTTCTTTTTTTATATAGACAACGTTGTTATTTTGTTTGAAATTATACTAAGTTGTTGTGAATTGAGCGGAGCAGGTGTGAGTTTTATATATTTAATGCGGCGTAGGTTGAAATTTTCAAATTCAAAACCCGTGGAGCGGGTGGGACAAGTTTCAAAATATTTTTCTAAGTGAGGAATGAGTTCGGATTTAGGGAAAATTCGCCCCATTGCCAAGCCTACTTTGAATTCTGATATCCATCCACCATACCATAACCATTTTTCCCCTTTATGCCATTTTAACAGAAAAAAATAAAATAACATTGAGATCAAATTTTATGAATGCGGCAATGAACGACTGACAGCAGACATGTCGCAGGCACGTCCCCTTACTTTAAACTCTCAAGTCTCAAGTGGTAAAACCATTTCACATCCAAAGTTGCCGTGGCAGGTTAATGGAATCCCGACGACAACTGATTTAGACCATTACCGCCGTATTACAACATTTCTTGACAAGAAAAAAGTGCACTAAGTTACAGCTTACAACCTCAAGCAGTGACTTAAAAGCAATGTGTTCAGAGGTTGAGGTACTAAGATGAACCATCAATAATATTACATAAATTGGACAAACTGTAAAGGTCATAGGCACTCGTAACTTCTATTAGCAAGCCTTTATTCATCATGTTCACAAAGATTCAACTGGCTTGGGGTTTGGCAGCTTGAAGCATTTCTACTATGAGTGTCTTCACATCCCTACAAAAGTTAGCAAGAATCAATTAAGACCAAATGAACAATAGAGAAGCACAAGTGTGTCCAACACACATTATGTTTACCAGAATTTAGGTACTGGACGAAAATTGAAAATCAGAGAAAATAGTAAAGGCAACAAGAAATCCGAATCAGCAATACGTAAGACATCAACATTGTTCACTCATTGCTTTGCCTTGGCAGACTGAACTATCAATTAGAGCTAATTCAGGATACCTGAACTCAGTCTATTTCCATTCACACATCATCCCAATCCTTTTTAGTAGTCCACATTATTTAATGTGGCTTTTTATAAAGATCATACACCATTATATTTCTTACCATACTTTTAGCAACCAATTTATATTTGATTACTCACTTTCTATCTGTGGCGCGCCTTGTAAAAGGAATTCGGAGCTTGAAAGTGTTCCCTTGGCAACCAGCCTTCAAAGAAAATGATAAAACATTTAAAGACTCAATAAGCTGCTTATGGAATGGGGAAAAAAAAATGTAATTTAAATAGTATGAAACTCAAGATAAGTTGAGACTGGAAAATTGGTAAAAATGACATAAGAGAACATGTTCATGGGGATAGAGAATAGGAGCTCATATTAATATGACCTTCACATTGAATCCCAGACTGTCTAAGTCCAACATGTATGCAAATTCCACCTGAAAAACGAGAAATTTGAAACTTCTTAGAATCATCATCCATTATCAGGAAAATAACAAAGGACATCTACCAAAACATATACCGAAGGCATACACAAGAATAGGAAATACATACATACATTTGGATTTAACACGGAGATAACATTAACCCTGAGATTGAAACTTGAAATAAATTTCATGGAGCGTCGTATATTCTGAGGAAGAAAGTACATGGACCAATTGACAATTTAGAGCTAAGTAATAGGAGATGATTTAACATCGATAGTATCCTATAGCTCATAAACTCATGCATAATATAAGTATCACAACTGAAGCAAAAAAGTTGGAAGTATGAGCGAACAGTCTTGCGTTGATGACATCAAATGTACAAGCAATTAATGTTACTTTTGAGCTAAATAACACATTACAACTACAAAATCTATTCTACTAATTAACACCGTACATAGGGTAAGAAAGAAAAAGAACATGTCACAAGAACAATGATACATTCTCTTTCTTGTTTACAGGTAATGCAAGCAAACATTCCATATCAATTGAAATTCCATAATCAGTCAGAAATGAAATTTCAAGCCAGGTTTTCTTTTACTGATCAAAAGAAAAAAATCAAGAAAAATGTTGCAATATTACCGGGACAGATGTAGAGTGCTGCACAATAAGCTTCGTATCTTCAGCATGATCTTTATTCATGTGGGACTGGAAGCAAATTCAGAATGTAGTAGATATTAGGTAGATAGACAGCCAAAATATGACAAAAACAATGATAGAAATATCACTGATATAGCTGGTCATACCACTATAGGCTTGGAAAATTGATAAATTGGATCCACTTTTGCTGTTCTAAATTCATCCTTGTTGAATTCTGCAAGTATTCATACAGCGAAAGGCCACCAAGAAACAACAATAGGTCGCATGAAAATTACCAACAAATCAGCTTGAAATGAAAGAGATCACAGTATTCACTTCCATCTTCAGCCATATATGAAGGGAAAAGCAACATTTCCATACACTTCTCTCATAGATTCTTCCTCTATAGCTGACCTTGTAATAAACATTTGGCTTAAACTAAAAAGGCATGAAATGGAAAAGAAATATGGAAAACTAGTGAATGAAACTGGTCTCCAGTAATATACTAACCTCCGGATCCTAATATAGCTGTTGCAATGCCTGACACATATCTAACAACTTCAGGTTCAATGCGCAGGAATTGGAAGTCACCGAAGTCAACCTTCATAAAAGTTTTATCTCAACATATCAGTATTAGAATGTTGAAATGACAAAACTATAAATAAGAAAGTCAAATGTTACCCAAAAGGCATCAGGATGTCTAGCCAAATATGCAGTACGGACAGCATCCCTATCAGTTTCGCTAACCTATATCAGTCATAGAAAATTCCGGGTCAGATGAAGGTATAAAAAAGAAGAAACTGATAGTGGGAAAGAGAGTAACTGCCTATAATATGCAATTCTTTTTGCTGAGAGAACAAAGACGAAATAATGAAAATGATGACAGAATTGATGCTTACTGGGATGGCATCACCATGTATTGTTATGACTAAGTCAGTCCTATCCTCCGGATCTTTTGCTACAAGCAATGAGCTTTTGGGATTAGCTAAAAGGTCCTGCATCAATTGCCAAAGTTTCAAATTTAAACCCTGCCAGAGGGAAGTTTGCAAAGATTCTTGGGACCAATTTTTTAACACTAAACGCTTGCCAAAGAAAAAACTTGTTGGTGACAGAACAAACAGAGGATGCTGTCTATTGTTAAAACCAGACACTTTCATTTTAGAGAACTCCAGTATTTTTGAAGAAATTGAATGACAAGCTCCAGATAACGTACAAACCTTTGAATGAACTGCCAAATTACTAACTGCTAATATTGGAGATCCATAAGCATCGCAAGCAAAATCAACCATGGACCCGGATGGGTACCCCTTGTACTTCTGTATTAGGTTAAGGAAATGGGAGACTTAGCCGCCAAAGATCAACACATGGATGAAGAAAGCAAGAAGTATGGACTAGGATTCTGTTTATACACATACTAGCATTAGCATATCTGTGCATCACATTATATATATATATATATATGCATATATGCAATCCAATTGCGACGACAATATTTTGAAAGAGAAATAGTACAAAGATGAATAAGCTGCAGACCAGAGAGAAAGTGGAGAGGACTCCGCGTAAGCTATAATTGAGAAGTGTCCTAATTTCCTCTACAGGAGGCAGCCTAGCCGCTTTTTCCTGACAATTAGCAAATAAAAAAAATCATTGAATATATGCAAGTCCACATATATCAGCGAACTGCTACTTAGGAGCGCAATTAAAAGGGAAAATGGGGGGTTGGGGTTGATGAGAACCTGGTGAGCTTGGATGAGTTGAAAGACATTGAGTTCAGCCTTGACATCAGCGGAAGTGGAAGCATTCTGTGTAAAAATTCCCAAGCAAGAATTTATTCAACAAAAATTCATATTGGATAGTACTAGTAGTGGTGGTGATGGTCTGTAAAAATGAAAACCGAAAATTGAACACTAAATCCAAGTGTGAATAGATGAAAAGGGCAAGGCAGGGCATGGATACCTGATTGCTGGGGGATAGTGAAGCCGTGCGTATTTGAGACTTGAAAGGGGAAATAGGAGATTGACTATTATTGCTATCATTATTATTATTAACTTTAGAAGGAAAGTAGGAGGAGCAAGAACTGAAACGAGGGAGGAATTGAAGTCGTCGAGGGAGGGACGGAGGGAATTGCTGGACGACAACACTCTTCATCATCATCTTCTTCTCCTGCCTTCTATCGAAGTTTCTTTTCGCTTGCAGGCCTGAGACTGAGATATCTCTGGTCGAAAATTGTTTTTCTTTTTCTTTTATTATTATTATTATTATTATTTTATTTTATTTTTTTTATTTTATTTTTTCTTTAACAAAATCCAGACGGGCCTTTCAATTTCAAGGTGAGGATACTCTTGTAATTTCCAATCTCACCCACTGGAACTATTTCTTAGGTCCCCTATGTTTTATTTTCAGATCAAGTAACATAATTTTGATATTTATGGTACTCACAAATTCCATGCTGATAATCTCAGTATTTTTTTGATGGAGTGTTCTGTAGAATCATAATGTCATCCGTTACTGAGTTACACTGTAGGCTGGAGTGTAAATAATGCACTTTTTCTCCTCCATTTTTGCATTATGGTTTATTATACACACACACACACACAGCATGTACTAAGCTGACAGCTGCTGAGGTTAGTTATGCACCTATCTAGTCTCCTCATCCATAACCACAGAAGCTGAGCTCTAACCTGTGGCCTGAAGGCCACGGCTGAACCATATATATATCAAAAATCCATTTCACAGATTCTAAAACCACTTCATTCTCATCACCCCTCTATATATGCAGCCAGCAGCATTTAATTTACACTAATCTACCATTCTTTTTTAACTCGGACAACTGCATCAGTGTTGCTCCACAATGCCAATGCTGTCATTGATCCAATTTTTCAGGCCAATCCATCCACTCAATTAAATATGTTTTCACATATCAACCATAATAAGAGTATTAAAGCATCAAAACAAATATATCTTACATGACAAACAACAAAATATTTCCAAGTACTAGAATGAAGCAGCTTTCTTAAATTGGCATGTGACCATAGATAACATCTAGACGAACTTGGACAGAGACAGATACAACCAGACAGTGCATCTTCAGAGGAATTGCCCCATCATGCAATTCTCTCATATGCTATTCAGTGTAGTTAGCAACCAATGCCTAAGGTATACAAAGAAACCAGTCCCCTGCCCTTTTCAATGATCTTGGATTCATGTCTATATATAAATACAAATATCAACAGACAATAGAGCTTCTGAAAAGCCCAGCACAATGTGCAGCGCTCTCAAATTACTCCACACCAAAGCCAACAGCACATAGGGTCAACTTCCTTCAGCCATCCAACTCCATTGCTCTACAAAGGAGATGCAAGCAATTTCGGCTCATCAGGTCATTTTTAAGCCAAACCTAAACCCAAGTTCTAGAATTTGGCTGTGTAAAAATTATAGGCAAGTTTCAGAATTGTACATAACAATCATTGTCAACACAGGAAAAACTTCACATAGTAGCTACAGCTGCATCCCTTACTCATTACGCACTTTAGCTTCTATGTAACAATTTCATGTATTTTTCTTCTTTCTACTCTTTCACGTCCAACTTCTACCTTTCGACACATTCAACTCAACTAGGATTTTCAACCTTAAATCAAAGAGAATCACCAAATACCACATCTCAATGGAACCACAATTATGTTTCAGGAAAAAAGATGATTTATCAGCGACTCTAGGAAGCCGGTACAATCATAGCTCATATATAGACAAGTCACCCAAAACTTTCCCCATTTATCATCTATCAGAAAGAATTTTGGATATGCCATTCAATCCTTACCATCCAACTATTACATACCAAATTCCTGTAATCACATATCACAATTGTCAGCATAGCAACAAGTTAAATGTTAAGATAAAGATGCCCATAATCCACTTGATTGTGGTAAACTTGTGAAGAGTGCAGGGGTGAACATTAATTGTTGTGTATAGTTCTGAACTGGAAACTGGATGTATTTCTGCACAAACATATACCTAAGCTAAAGATTATCTCTTCAAATTATGCACATAGAGAACACCTGCCAAACACGTGTGGGAGGAAATCTTTATTCAGAAACCATAACGTGGTTAGATATATCCTACAGCATTAATGAATTAGCTTTCTTTCCCTTTCCTAGACTGTAGTTTCCTCATATGGTAACAAGAAGTTACTACTATAGAATATGATCAACATGTCATTAACTACAAAGTAGAGAGCAGATAAGTGTAGATTTGAGCTATATATGGGCCAAAGCCACAGGTAGCTCAACCCCATTCACAATGTATGAAAGAAGGGAAGAATTGGAACAAAGACATGAGAGCACTGCACGCTAAAGATGAAAGAATTGATACCAAAGCCAGAATACCAAATGAAGGAAAGCACTTTTCATATGTTTCTCGTTCATCAAAAAGACGTTTAATTTGTGCTTGAAGAATGTTATTATAGCAATTTAAGTGGTGACACACAGTTCATGATGTCTACTTTCTAATAGCAATAGTCCCCATTCCGGGGGCGGGGGGAGGGGGGGGGGGGGAATGAAAGAGAGGAAATCCTATTCAAAATGACGCATATCAACTATGAATGGCAGAAAACAAGGTGGAGGCAAAACAGGTTAAAATTTCCAAAATCCATGCCGCTGTTTAAGCCAAAAAACTAAAATTTCGGAAATCAACCATTCAGTTTACAACATACAAATTCAGGGTGGTCTTTAATAGACTCACGTACAAGAGGCCCGAATAGATCTTAAAATTACAAACGAAAAGACAATTAAATTAGAAACAAAAACACCATAAAAATACCTCAGATACTTCATAGAGGCAACAATTTTCATATCAAGCATCAAACCCTTTTTGGGCATCAAATCACATGGCTTCAACCAAAAGATCAAGAACGGATATAAAATATTCCACCCCTTAAAACTTAAAACGAAAAAAAAAACCGAAAGGGTACAAAAGAAAAAGAATTGCTACAAGATTGTTATATAAGTGAAGAACAATCAATCGGAGTGTTGGTCTTCGTCAAGATCAAACATATCCGAATCCGAGGATGAAGAAGATGAGAGATAAGGATTGTTGGGCATGGGGAAGCAAAAGAAGGTCCACAGGCAGAAGGCGAGGCGTTGGAGCTGCTGAAAGGGGAAACAGAAGAGGAGATGGAGGACTCGATCACTGCTCAGCCGCTCCGGGTTGCACGCTATGTATTGGCACACATTCGCCGACACCTTCGCCACCCCCACCACCAGTGGACTATTCAACACCATTCTTTCTCTGTTATCTATAGATTGTCTTCAGAAACACCAGTATGTTTGATCAGTTGATCTTATAGGTTTTTACACGTACGCCATATTTAATCAAGGAATTTAGTGAGATAAAAATGGAAAAATAAAAAGTTGTACAAGGAAACAGCCGGGTTGGGGTTGGCGCGGGTGTTCAATACTTCAATTGGATTTACTTTCCTTGGGAAATAATTAAGGGGCACTTATTAAAAAGTATCAAATGCACTTTTTAATTTAGTGATCAGTTTTTACTTGATTTTTATTAGAATAAACTCTTTAATTTTGTTAAATTTTTAGAGATTATTCCCTACTCACTTGATTGGACAAAAATGCCCTTAAGTATCATATTTTTCATACATTTTTTCTCACTTCTTCTCCAACCGGATAAGTAAACAGTAAACCCTATTATACGCTCATTATCACAAACAGAAAGAACAGAAAAAATGCAACAAGCTGCACGGCGAGAAAGAGAATAACGTTAGAGCCAAAAACCACCAACCCGACAGTTGTATTGTCTTCTTCTCTTTTTATTTTCATCATTTTCGGGTTTCATCTTCTTCTCAGTTTCTTCCCAGTTGCTTCTGAGTTTCTTATATTTTTCCGACAATGTCAACCACTAGTGAAGCAAGTGTGCTCAATCAAGTGTTGGGGAGTTGCTGCTACAAAGACCAGCTCCATATAATGTCAATTAAGGATATTATGACTTTAATGGATATGTACATTAATCTCGCAAGAAAATGGAGTGAAATCAAAGTAGAGCACTTCAGTTTGCAATATATAGCTCCACATCAAAGATTGTACGTGAGTTTAACTGATGACGATGATGTCATGAATATGGTCTTACTGCATTTGACATTGAATATAAACATTGTTGACATCCTGATAAACCGAAAGGATGAATCAAGCAGCAGAGAAAAGAAGAGCAGTGATGTTTTAAGATAATACTTCTACAGAATCTCAACTCTACTACAGTTTATAAAGTTTTGCACTTGAAGTGTTCTGAAGTTGCACTTTGTTTATTTGAAAACCTTTCTGTACTTGGAGCGTTCTAAATTATACTTCATTGCAGTTAACATTGTACATCATCTCACAAAAATTATACTTTATTATGTAAGTTTTATACTTCAAGTGTTCTACTAAAGGATTATCTAAAACTGTACTGTAACTTATAGAGGTTTATACTTGAAGTGTTCCAAATTGTACGTAATCTATACAAAATTATACTTTCTGTTTTCTGAAATTATTTATTTAACCGAAATTGTACTGAAGTTGCCAGGGTTTTATACTTCAATTGTTCGAAAATTGTACTTCATTTCACACAAATTTGTACTCCAGTTATCTGAAATTGTACTTCATTTTATTAAAATTGTACTCTATTATTTAAGTTTTGTACTCTATTATTTCACTAAATTTGTACTCCAGTTATTTGAAATTGTACTTCATTTCACTAAAATTTCTACTATTTGATTATCCAAAGTTATACTGCTATTGCTAACGGTTTATACATAAAGTGTTCAAAAACTTTACTTCTTTTTATTTAAAATTGTACTTCAACCTTTTGAGATTATACTTTAAATTTACACAATTTTTACTTATTTATTGAAGGTCTACATTTTAAGGGTTATATTTACTGATTATCCAAAATACACTACAGTTGCTAGGGCTTTATACTTCAAGAAATTGAAATTGTACTTCACTCTATCTAAAATTATACATTTATTTCATGAAATTATATTTTCTTCTGTACTTCATTTTACAGAAACATATACTCTTTTTATTGAAGTTCTATACTTTAAGTGTTCGTAAATTATACGTCATTTTATATAAACTTGTACTTCAATTATCTGAATCTATTATTCGACTATCATATTTTCTGTTAATAAATTATCCAATTTGTACTGTAATTGCTAAGGTTTTATACTTCAAGTGTTAAAAAATTGTTCTACACTTCACATAAACTGTACTTCTATTTTTTAAAATTATACTTTATTTTATACATCATTTTATATATGTATGTACTCTTGTCACTGAAGTTATATACTTTAGGTGTTCTCAAATTATACTTCATGTAAACACCACTCCATTCATTGAAGTTCTATACTTCAAGTGTTCGAAGTTGTACTTCACTTTATCTGAAGTTGTACTTCATATTATCTGAACTTGTACTTTAATTTCTGAACCTATTATTTTACTTTTAAGCGTGTAATAATATATCATCCCAAAATTACTGCAAGAGCCAAGGTTTTATACTTCAGTTGTTCCGAAATTGTACTTTACATTATCAAAAGTTGTACTTTGAACTTCTGAACTTATATTTCAGTTCTTACATAATTTCACATAAATCTGTGTATTCTTTTCATTGAAGTTCTATACTTCTGGTATTTCGAAATTGTACTTCACTTTGTCTAATATTGTATTTCTATTTTTTGAAATCATACTTCATTTTATACATCATTCTACCCAAACTTGTACTCCATTCATTAAAGTTCTACACTTCAAATGTATCAAGTTGTACTTCATTTTATCTGAACTTGTACTTTAATTATCTGAACCTATTATTTTACTTTTAAGCGTGTAATCATGTATCATCCCAAAATTATACTGCAAGAGCCTAGGTTTTATACTTCAGTTGTTCCAAAATTGTACTTCACATTATCAAAAGTTGTACTTCGAATTTCTGAACATATATTTCAGTTCTTACATAATTTCACCTAAATTTGTATATTCTTTTCATTGAAGTTCTATACTTCAGGTTATTCCGAAATTTTACTTCACTTTGTTAATATTGTACTTCTATTTTTTGAAATCATACTTCATTTTATACATCATTCTACCTAAACTTGTATTCCATTCATTAAAGTTCTACACTTTAAATGTATGAAGTTGTACTTCATTTTATCTGAACTTGTACTTTAATTATCTGAACCTATTATTTAACTTTTAAGCATGTACTAATGTATGATCCCAAAATTATACTGCAAGAGCTAAGGTTTTATACTTCAGTTGTTCTGAAATTGTACTTTACATTATCAAAAGTTGTACTTCAAATTTCTGAATTAATATTTCAGTTCTTACATAATTTCACCTAAATCTGTATATTCTTTTTATTGAAGTTCTATACTTCAGGTATTCCGAAAATTGTACTTCACTTTGTCTAATATTGTACTTCTATTTTTTGAAATCATATTTCATTTTATACATCATTCTACCCAAACTTGTACTCCATTCATTAAAGTTCTACACTTCAAATGTATGAAGTTGTACTTCATTTTATTTGAACTTGTACTGTAATTATCTGAACCTATTATTTTACTTTTAAGCGTGTAATAATGTATCATCCCAAAATTATACTACAAGAGCCATACTTTAATTATCTGAACCTATTATTTTACTTTTAAGCGTGTAATAATGTATCATCCCAAAATTATACTGCAAGAGCCTAGGTTTTATGCTTTAGTTGTTCCGAAATTGTACTTTACATTATCAAAAGTTGTACTTCGAATTTCTAAACTTATATTTCAGTTCTTACATAATTTCGAATTTTTTATAAAAAAATTGCAAAAAAAAAAAAAAATTACAAAAATACGGCACTATTCACGGGTTTTACATTTTTGTAGTAAGTTGCAGTCACAGACTGCAACTTTCAACAGTAATGAATAGTTACTGTTGAAAGTTGCAGTCTGTAACTGCAACTTTCAACAGTGATCACTGTTCATTGCTACAGTAATGAACAGTGATAACTGTTCACTTTTTTTTTTTTTTTTAAATTTTTTTATTTTTTTTGTGCATAAATTATTTTAGGGTTTGTTCTTCTATATTTTGAAAAAATATTTTTTAGCCCCCCAAAATATTTTAAAATGCACTTACATTCTCCAATATTTTTCCCAAAATACTCTAATTTTTGATAAAAAAAATTCTATTATAATGCATCCAAAAACCCTACACCCTAAAAAGCACACCTATCATCTCATTTTCTGATTTCATCTTTCATATTAACCATTCATTTCTTCACTTATATATACATATATATACACACACACACACACATATTTTACATATATAAAAATATTAAAATTTTGCCTTTTAAAAAATTCTAAGACTTATATTTACCGAAAAAATATTTAATATAATAATTAATTAAAAATATTAAATGCCTTATTAATTTTTTAAAAAAGTTATTCTAAATTTTTTTTCAAAAGAAATATTAGTTTAATAGTAATAAAAACCTTTGGTTCATTTTCATTTCATTTGATACGATTCAGGTAACTCTTTCTTTCTCTTTCTCCCTCTCCTCCTCCTCTCTTCTTTATTTTTTTTTCCCCTTTTTTTATGCTTCTTTGGTGCGGCCGGCCGGCGGGGCACTTGCCGGTCGGCCGGCCGGCCGCATCTGGCTGGTGCTGGTGCTGGCCAGCAGCAGCACCGAGCAGCAGCGTGCTTGGTTTTATATTTGGATTACATTTTATGTTAGTTTTATATGTTTTTATATTTGGATTATCTCACTAACTAAAACATAAATTATTATTTCTGTTAAATCAAATTATTATATAAAAAAAAAATTATTATTTGAGTTTAACCAACACGTTAATCAAATTTCAACTCAAAAATGATTAAGTTTTAACTAATTGAAATATAATTTATAAAACTAAAACATAAATCAAATTTTAACTAAAAAATAAATAAATTTTAACTAATTGAGACAAATTATATAATACATATTTAATATAACTAAAACATAAATCAAACTTTAATTAATGGAGATAATTAACCAAAACATAATGAACATAACTAAAACATAATTAAAAAATTTACATCAATCAAGCGAAATAATACACAAGTATATACCCTTCAAACCTGAAACAATAACCCAAACTATCATTTTATTTATTTATTTATTTTACTTAAAATAAAATAAAAAATAAAAAAAATAAGGAGACCCAGATCTGGCCGGTCGCTGGCCAGCAGCACCAGCACCAGCACCAGCCAGGTGCGGCCAGCCGGCCGACCGACAAGTGCCCCGCCGGCCGGCCGCACCAAAGAAGCATAAAAAAAGGAAAAAAAAAATGAAGAAGAGAGGAGGAGGAGAGGGAGGAAGAGAAAGAAAGAGTTACTTGAGTCGTATCAAATGAAATGAAAATGAACCAAAGGTTTTTATTACTATTAAACTAATATTTCTTTTGAAAAAAAAATTTAGAATAACTTTTTAAAAAAATTAATAAGGCATTTAATATTTTTAATTAATTATTACATTAAATATTTTTTTGGTAAATATAAGTCTTAGAATTTTTTAAAAGGCAAAATTTTAATATTTTTATATATATAAAATATATGTGTGTGTGTATATATATGTATATATAAGTGAAGAAATGAATGGTTGATATGAAAGATGAAATCAGAAACTGAGATGATAGGTGTGCTTTTTAGGGTGTAGGGTTTTTGGATGCATTATAATAGAATATTTTTGATAAAAAATTAGAGTATTTTGGGAAAAATATTGGAGAACATAAGTGCGTTTTAAAATATTTTGGGGGGCTAAAAAATATTTTTTCAAAATATAGAAGAACAAACCCTAAAATAATTTATGCACAAAAAAAATAAAAAAATTTAAAAAAAAAAAAAAGTGAACAGTGATCACTGTTCATGACTGTAGCAATGAACAGTGATCACTGTTGAAAGTTGCAGTTACAGACTGCAACTTTCAACAGTAACTATTCATTACTGTTGAAAGTTGCAGTCTGTGACTGCAACTTACTACAAAAATGTAAAACCCGTGAATAGTGTCGTATTTTTGTAATTTTTTTTTTTTTTTGCAATTTTTTTATAAAAAAGTCCATAATTTCACATAAATCTGTATATTCTTTTCATTGAAGTTCTATACTTCAGGTATTCCGAAATTGTACTTCACTTTGTCTAATATTGTACTTCTATTTTTTGAAATCATACTTCATTTTATACATCATTCTACCCAAACTTGTACTCCATTTATTAAAGTTCTACACTTCAAATGTATGAAGTTGTACTTCGTTTTATCTGAACTTGTACGTCATGATCTGAATCTATTATTTAATTTAGAAGTGACTACTAATTGATTATCCAATAACTATACTGCAATAGCTAAAGTTTTATACTTCAGGAGCTTGAAATTGTACTTCACATTATCAAAAGTTGTACTTCGAATTTCTGAACTTATATTTCAGTTCTTACATAATTTCACTTAAATCTGTATATTCTTTTCATTGAAGCTCTATATACTTCAGGTTATTCCGAAATTGTACTTCACTTTGTTAATATTGTACTTCTATTTTTTGAAATCATACTTCATTTTATACATCATTCTACCTAAACTTATACTCCATTCATTAAAGTTCTATACTTCAAATGTATGAAGTTGTACTTCATTTTATCTATACTTTAATTATCTGAACCTATTATTTAACTTTTAAGCGTGTACTAATGTATGATCCAAAAATAATACTGCAAGAGCTAAGGTTTTATACTTCAGTTGTTCTGAAATTGTACTTTACATTATCAAAAGTTGTACTTCGAATTTCTGAACTTATATTTCAGTTCTTACATAATTTCACCTAAATCTGTATATTCTTTTCATTAAAGTTCTATACTTCAGGTATTCTAAAATTGTACTTCAATTCTTTTACTTCCGTTTCTTAAAATTATCCTTAAATTTATAAATATTTTATCTAGATCTGTACTCTTTCATTTGAAGTTCTGTACTTCAGGTGTTCCAAATTGTACTTAGTTTTATTTTAACTTGTACTTCAATTTTCTGAATCTCTTATTTAATTTTCAAGTGTTCTATTAATGAATTATCCAAAAAATTGTACTGCAATTGCTGCGTTTTATACTTCTATTGTTATGAAATTGTACTTCATTTATTTGAAATTATACCACAACGATGAATTATTCTACCTAAAATTATACTTCATTTGTCAACCTCAAGGGATGCAATCGAGGAGGAAATTGGTTCAACCAATGCATCGCACAATGAATTTGCTTTAATTAGCAACTCAATTGATGCATGGAGGAATTGCATATATGGAGAGGGTCAAACATTCAAGGATGCTCAGGAGTTCAGAATTATGCTTAAGAATCATGCAGTGTCTAATTTACGGTCATTTAAATACAAGAAAAATGACAGCAAAAAAATCATAGCCGTTTGCAGTGATGAAAATTGCAAATGGAGAATCTATGCATCAAGGCATGAAGCTGATAAATTATTTGGCATTCGAAAATGCAATCTAGAGCACACATGTGGTGAGGCTAATCTTCGGACAAGGGGACATCCTAAAGCCGATTCCGCTTGGGTTGCTAACGTAGTAAAGGATAAATTCAGATCAGAGCCATGTTATCGGCCCTCTACCATATTGAAAGATATCCACAGAGAATATGGTGTGGAACTTAGGTACCATAAATCATGGATGGGTAAGGAATTAGCTATGCATGACATCCATGGAGCTGAGAAGGGATCTTATGACAAGTTGAGGTGGTACTGTGATGCTGTGAACAGGGCAAACCCTGGAAGTATTGCAGACTGTGAGATTGACCTAATCAGTTAAAAATTTTGTCGGCTATTTATATGTTTCAATGCCTGCCTTCTTGGTTTTCTTAGGGGATGCAGGCCATTGATATTCTTGGACGGCACCCATATTAAGAATAAATACAAAGGAGTCTTACTCAGCGCTGTTAGTAAGGATGCTAATGATGACTTATTCACGTTAGCATATGCAGTTGTTAACTCTGAAAATGATATTAATTGGGAATGGTTCTGCTTTAAGCTGAGAAGTGTCTTAGATTCTGAATATCTGCCTGACTTATCAAGGTTTACTTTCTTCTCCGATTGACATCTAGGTCTTCTCAAGGCCCTCCCCATGATATTTTTCGGTAGCCACCATGCATATTGCTTGAGAGACTTAGTGGATAACTTTAAGAAACAGGTAAGTTTCCTCTATATTTGTTTGTGAGACAATTATATGAAATAAACTCTACTTCATAACATTAAGCACATTACTGTTCTATTATTTTAAATTCAGGTATTAAGGAAGTACCCTCTACATAACAAGAAACATTGGTGTTCTATTTTTTATGAAAGCTACATATACGCCTATAAGGTAGGAGTATACCCAATATATAGACAGCATCTTGGAGTCAATGCCGCTTGCCAGAGACTTTATTATGCAGTCTGACCCACCATGTTGGGCAAATTCCTTATTCAGTGGAGATTGATGGGGGGTAATAAACAATAATCAAGCAGAAAGTAGGAATAACTGGGTTAAACCAGCCAGATTTATGCAAGTTGCAGCCATAGTTGATCACATACGCATGCAAATAATGGTTATGATGCATGATAGACGAAAAGAATCTCATAAGATGGTTGGTCAATTATGTCCCAAGCAAGAGAAGAAGTTGGCAATCAATCATATGCGTTCTCGTAACTTAAAAGTTGTCATGTCTAGCGGTTGGAGCTTTGAGGTGATTGAGCAAGATAAATCATATGCTGTGGATTTACAGAGCAGAGTTTGTTCGTGCAGAGCATGGCAGATTGATAAAATACCATGCAGACATGCTTGTGCTTGTATTGAGTCAAAGTCACTTTCATCGTATGACTTCACCGATCAATACTACCGAGTTGAGATGTATCAACAAGCATACCAAGCATTTATAAACCCTATTCCTACGTTTGATATGCATATGTTCCCTGTAGATGATGATGACATCATTCATGCACCTGATTGTCGATCTCAGCCTGGGCGTAGAAGGACACGAAGGATTCCATCACAGATTGAGAAACGTGTAATTAAGTGTAAAATGTGTGGTAGAACAGGACATAATCGCCGCACTTGCAAAGAATCAGTAAACTAGTTAACTTTTGTACCTCAATCAGGGATAATTGTACTTGATTTGTTCCCATTTGCACCTCAGTTGGGCAACTTTGTACTTAATATAGCGTGAAATTAGCATTCTTGCATGTTTTCGGTACACTAGTTAACTTTTGTACCTTAATTAGGGATAATTGTACTTGATTTGTTCCCATTTGCACATCAGTTGGGCAACTTTGTACTTAATATAACATGAAATTAGCATTCTTGCATGTTTTCGGTACACTAGTTAACTTTTGTACCTCAATCAGGGATAATTGTACTTGATTTGTTCCCATTTTCACCTCAGTTGGGCAACTTTGTACTTAATATAGCGTGAAATTAGCATTCTTACATGTTTTCGGTACACTAGTTAACTTTTGTACCTCAATCAGGGATAATTGTACTTGATTTGTTCCCATTTGCACCTCAGTTGGGCAACTTTGTACTTAATATAGCGTGAAATTAGCATTCTTGCATGTTTTCGGTACACTAGTTAACTTTTGTACCTCAATCAGTGATAATTGTACTTGATTTGTTCCCATTTGCACCTCAGTTGGGCAACTTTGTACTTAATATAGCGTGAAATTAGCATTCTTGCATGTTTTCGGCACACTAGTTAACTTTTGTACCTCAATTAGGGATAATTGTACTTGATTTGTTCCCATTTGCATCTCAGTTGGGCAACTTTGCACTTAATATAGCGTGAAATTAATATTCTTGCATGTTTTTAGTAATATTTTTGAATTGAAATTTGTTCCAAGATTTGCTTTTTAATTCTTGGTAATTATTAACCAAATTATTGAAGTATGTGTTCAATATTTATCATATGAATAAAATAATATTAAAATTTTTAAGTTGTTAATCACTTGTGTTCAATGGATGAATGTTATCAATCGCAGTAATGAAAGAATACTTATGATTTCAAAGATGTAAAGAAATGAGAATTTGCCGATGATGTCCACCCTATCATCTATACAAATTGGTACTTCGCTATATCCGATAATATCAAATTATTGTACTTGCCCATCATTACAATTATTGGAGAATAATTATTCAGTTGCTATAAGTGTACTTCAGGAAAATAAATCTTATACTTTCCTTTTTCCGAATTTGTACCTCATATCTCCAGAATTGTACTGAGATTTTAATTCGTTCCCCTGAAATGTACTTACTTTTCCGCAAATTGTACTCAAGATCCCCGCCTTGTTTCAATTGAATTTGAGTGTTCTTCAGCGAAACACATTTTATAATTTCTTTGTCTGGATTTGTACCTCATTGCCCTCAAAATGCACTGAAATCCACCGCCCAGTTTCAATTGAATTGAAGCGTACTTCAACGAAGCACATTTTATACTCTATTTATTCTGAATTGTACTTAGTTTCCCCTGAATTGTACTCAAGACCCCGCCTTGTTTCAGTTGCATTTGAGTGTTTTTCAGCGAAACACATTTTATACTTTCTTTTTCCGGGTTTGTACCTCATTGCCCTCAAAATACACTGAAATCCGCCGCCCAGTTTTAATTGAATTGAAGCGTACTTCAACAAAGCACATTTTATACTCTCTTTATTCTGAATTGTACTTAGTTTCCACTGAATTGTACTCAAGATCCCCGCCTTGTTTCAGTTACATTTGAGTGTTCTTCAGCGAAACACATTTTATACTTTCTTTTTCTGGGTTTGTACCTCATTGCCCTCAAAATTCACTTAAATCCGCCGCCCAGTTTCAATTGAATTGAAGCGTACTTCAACGAAGCACATTTTATACTCTCTTTATTCTGAATTGTACTTAGTTTCCCCTGAATTGTACTCAAGATTCCCGCCTTATTTTAGTTGCATTTGAGTGTTCTTCAGTGAAACACATTTTATACTTTCTTTTTTTGGGTTTGTACCTCATTGCCCTCAAAATGCACTGAAATCCGCCGCCCAGTTTCAATTGAATTGAAGCGTACTTCAACGAAGCACATTTTATACTCTCTTTATTCTGAATTGTACTTAGTTTCCCCTGAATTGTACTCAAGATCCCCGCCTTGTTTCAGTTGCATTTGAGTGTTCTTCAGCGAAACACATTTTATACTTTCTTTTTCCGGGTTTGTACCTCATTGCCCTCAAAATGCACTGAAATCCGTTGCCCAGTTTCAATTAAATTGAAGTGTACTTCAACAAAGCACATTTTGTACTCTCTTTATTTTGAATTGTACTTAGTTTCCCCTGAATTGTACTCAAGATCCTCGCCTTATTTCAATTGAATTTGAGTGTTCTTCAGAGAAACGCATTTTATACTTTCTTTTTTCCGAATTTATACCTCATTTCCCCTGAATTGTATTCAAATTCCCTGCCCTGTTTCAATTGAATTTAAGTTATAAACAATTAATGAAAAATTACACTTACATACAAAAAAATATTATAAACAAATTATACTTCAATTTACACATGTATTTACATACAAGTGATTCAAATCCTGGCATTTTCATGAGTTAATATTCTATAAGCCATATTCGCACGATATTTATCAATATCAATTGTTCTAGCATCCCTCCAGAACTCGGGGGTGTCTCTAGCAAAACATTCTGCCCAAAGGCATACATAGACACCACAATCCACTGTACCCATTTGCTGCTTGCTTTTTCTCACCTTTAACTGTTCATCCACCCGACTCCCCAATGAAAGCTTCAGGTACCGAGAATAGAATGAAGCCTACAAAAATATTGATGAGTTGTTGACTCCTTACTTTATGAACAAATCATAGGGAAAGAAAGCAAACTTACAATGGCAACAGCTATCGGTTTGTATCTGGCGGCCATTATTGAATTCATGTATAAGAAAGAACGAGTCAAGGTGTCGAGGACAACCAAGAACCAGTGCTAGCGCCGACAAATTGATAGGATTATGTAACGACACTCGTTTAAAACATCCACCGTGAGCTCTTCCAAATCTGTACAGGTGAAGCTGTTAAGTTTAAGCTTAAACTCCACAAATACTTCATCTGTAATATCCTTGATGTTGCGTTCCTCTAGTCGGTCTAATATATCAGCCTATGAAGTATAAAACAAATGGTTAGACTCATTTGTCACCGTGAGGTAAATAAAGTTAGGAAACTGCCACATATCTGCGCTATTGAGGACGTAAACCACACCTTCTGGTGACCCTTGTTGCTGAAAGATGGGCTATATAATATCGACATGTAACAGTCCACCATGTCACAGGTAAGTTCTCTTCCAAATAAGAACTCACAAAGGTTTTTTCCATCCAGAAAATGTCTTGCTCCTTCCCATACAGTCACCCTACACAATTGTGAATTATTAGGTCAGATACCAATTTATCCAACAGAAAAACAATAAGCAAATTTTGTTACCTCAAATTATCTCTTCTAACAAAGTTGTCGATGACTTCTCACTCTTCTACTGGAATAAGAGCAAGTCCTCTATAATCAGTCCTTCCTTTATATGGATCGGCCACTTCAGTCTTTGTGATGGTTGGTTCATCTGCTACTAGGATTGGTTCATCTGCCACCTGGCTTGGTTGATCTGCCATCTGGATTGGTTCATCTGCCACCTAGGGTACAAAACATAGCATATAGGTACAAAGTATCAACTATTGAAGTAGAAAAGATAGCACATGAAGTACAGATACCACCAATGTGGAGTACAAAACTCAAGCACAAACTGTTGAAGTAGAAAAGATAAGCACATGAAGTACAGACATCACCAACATGGAGTACAAAACTCAAGCACATAGGTATAAAGTGTCAACTGTGAAGTATAAAAGAAAAGCACATGAAGTACAGAAATCACCAACATGGAGTACAAAACTCAAGCACAAACTGTTGAAGTAGAAAAGATAAGCACGTGAAGTACATACATCACCAACATGGTGTACCCTCTACTCAAGCACATTAGGTGTAAAGTGTCAACTGTTGAAGTAGAAAAGATAAGCACACGAAGTACAAACATCACCAACATGGAGTACAAAACTCAAGCACATAGGTATAAAGTGTCAACTGTGAAGTATAAAAGAAAAGCACATGAAGTACAGAAATCACCAACATGGAGTACAAAACTCAAGCACAAACTGTTGAAGTAGAAAAGATAAGCACATGAAGTACAAACATCACCAACATGGTGTACCCTCTACTCAAGCACATTAGGTGTCAAGTGTTACTTGTTGAAGTAGAAAAAATAAGCACATGAAGTACAGACATCACCAACATGGTGTACCCTCTACTCAAGCACATTAGGTGTAAAGTGTCAACTGTTGAAGTAGAAAAGATAAGCACATGAAGTACAGACATCACCAATATGGTGTACAAAACTCAAGCACATTAGGTATAAAGTGTCAACTATTGAAGTAGAAAAGATCAGCACATAAGTGCAAGTATCATCAACATAAAGTATAAGACATCATCCATTAAGTGCAAATGTCAACCAATCAAGCATAAGATATCATAACATTTATTACAAACAGATAGGTTACAAATGAAATGCAAGTAGCAAAAAAATAAAACATTAAGTAGTGCATAACACCTTCTTCTCTTCTTCTCTTCTTGTTCTTTGTTTTTTCGTGCACGAGGACGAGCACGATAGGTTTTTGTCACTTGTCTTGCTCCTTTAGCTGGTGTGGTGCTGGGGGGGCTGACAAAATATAGAGATTTCTGTTTTGGCTTCCTGTCTTCTCGATTGCGCACATTTGTCACAATCAAAGACATGACTTTAGCCACTTCAATCTCAGATTCCTCGAACTCAGCCGCTTGAATTGGTATATAATGTTCTGTCTTCAAAGGTGTGGGGGAATCTAAAGGATCATGACGTTCTTTAGTTCGACTTTCTTCATCCACCGTGTCTTCAGAATCATCCCCTTCTTTCTGTGCATCATGTACCAAATCAAGTACCCCCTCATGCACATACTCACCAGCTTCCTGCTCAAGTTCCACCCCATCAGTCTCTTCCTCCTCACCCGGCTCCTTCATTGCCATGTATTCGAATGAAGCAATTTTTTCTTTCAATGATTTAATTTCTTCACCTTTAGCTGCAATAATTGCTTCATCTATCGTATGATCACAGACATGGACTTCACTGATGGCAGTACTGGCAACCTCTGATTTCTTGATCAAATCTGCCAATTCTAACTCCTCTGGAGTAGGGTTGAGGGCTACAACCTATTACATGGAAATAATTATCAAATTCAAATTATTATACAAAAAATAAATAATGAATTATTACAATTATCACCATATCTGCTATAACTTGCTTCAATTTATTCTCTGCCTGCTCCACATTTTGTGGGAGTTTGCTATCCTTCCACCTGTAAAAGCGTGGAAACTCAAACAAACTCACTGGTGTAGACAGTGACGGAATGCGTTCATAAACCCATGCCTGTCATTTATAAATCAAAAAATTATACTCACTTAAATATATATATAATCAATGCTATTAGAAAAATAAAGCAAACACTTACCATCAAGCCGACTGTACACCCATCAATGTACTTCTTTCTTCTTTCTCGACCTACTCCTAAATGGTTCTTCATATCTTGGACAAGAAAACTGTATGCAGCTATGCCCCATGCATACAGACCAACTCTAGACAAATTGCCCAAGCACGGTAGGAGAAATCGTGGAGTCCAATAATTAGATATTGGAAACAGAATACAATTAAAAACAAAAACTATGTACAACCTACAAAAATTATTCAAGTCCTCCACACTATCCTTATATACATACTCCTCGAGTTTGTTTGCTATTTCGGATCTAGTTATATTCTGCAGCTTTCCAAAAAAAAGGCGGTCAAAGGTTGAAGACTTCATCTTCAATGTTATATCAACAGATTGCCCCACATGTGGCAACCCAAAAACCATTGAAAATTCAGCTGCAGAAAAAGGAACCTCAACCCCCTCCACAAAATGAAATGAGAGCTTTTTTGGGTCAAACCTCCTAAGTATAGCTTCAAGCCGAATGAAGCTTGAACTTAACTTAGGCATATCCATGTATATATAGAAAGGGGTCTTCTTCAATGCATCAACATGTTTGGACCCCATCTTGGACTTCACAAGCTCCAATTTACTGTGAAAATATTGGGGGGAGCAACGAGAACAGACATCACAATGTCTTGGCTTTGCTGCAATGACAAAAAAAAATAGTAGATAAACAGATAATAAAGTAACACTTTTAGATAGAGTGTACTAAAAGCTTGAATGTTTTCTAATACACAAGCTTCAAAAATGTACTTTAGAAACACATAATATATACTACACTCTCAGTTATTCTATACTTCAAGCTTAAGTTTTTTATATTGCAGTTGCTTCTAAAATGTAATGCAGATACAGAGATTATATACTAGAGTTCCATTTAATTTATACTGCAGGCTTAAAGGTTTTATACTTTAGTTGCTTCTAAAATGTACTGCAAATGCCTAATGAGTACTGCAAGTTTGAATGCTTTATACTACACTTATGCCTAACGTGTACTGCCAGTCTGAATATTTTATACTACATTTGTTTCTAGAATGTACTGCACCAATAGAGATTTTATACTACATTTTTGCCTAAAGTGTACCCCAGATGCTTCTAAAATATACTGCAACTATTTAGATTATATACTACCGTTTGCCTAATGTGTACTGTAATCTTGAATGCTTTATACTACACATACATTTGTTTCTAAAATGTACTGCAGCAACAAATATTATATACCTCACTTATGCCTAAAGTGTACTGCTAGTTTGAATGTTTTATACTACACTTGTTTCTAAAATGTACTGCACCTATAGAGATTTTATACTAACTTTTGACTTAAGTGTACTCCAGATGCCCATAAAATGTACTGCAGTTATACAGATTATATACTACCTTTTGCCTAATGTGCACAGAAAGTTTGAATGCTTTATACTACACTTATGCCTAAAGTGTACTGATAGTTTGAATGTTTTATACTATCTTGCTTCTAAAATGTACTGCACCAACATAGATTTTATACTACATTTTTGCCTAAAGTGTACCATAGATGCTTCTAAAATGTACTGCAGCTATTCAGATTATATACAACCTTTTGCCTAATGTATACTGCAAGCTTGAATGCTTTATACTACACATACATTTGTTTCTAAAATGTACTGCAGCAACAAATATTATATACCTCATTTATGCCTAAAGTGTACTGCTAGTTTGAATATTTTATACTACTTTATTTTTGAAATGTACTGCACCTACAGCGATTTTATAATAGCTTTTGACTTAAGTGTACTCCAGATGCCCATAAAATGTACTGCAGTTATACAGATTATATACTACCTTGCCTAATGTGCACATAAAGTTTGAATGCTTTATACTATACTTATGCCTAAAGTGTACTGCCAGTTTGAATATTTTATACTATATTTGTTTCTAGAATGTATTGTACCAACAAAGATTTTATACTACACTTTTGCCTAAAGTGTACCACATATGCTTCTAAAATATACTGAAACTATTCATATTATATACTACATTTTGCCTAATGTATACTGCAAGCTTGAATTCTTTATACTAAACATACATTTATTTCTAAAATGTACTGTAGCAACAAATATTATATACTGCACTTATGCCTAAAGCATACTGCCAGTTTGAATATTTTATACTACTTTATTTCTGAAATGTACTGCACCTACAGCGATTTTATACTAGCTTTTGACTTAAGTGTACTCCAGATGCCCATAAAATGTACTGCAGTTATACAAATTATATATTACCTTTTGCCTAATGTGCACAGAAAGTTTGAATGCTTTATACTACACTTATGCCTAAAGTGTACTAACAGTTTGAATATTTTATACTATTTTGCTTCCAAATTGTACTGCACCAACATAGATTTTATACTACATTTTTGCGTAAAGTGTACCCCAGATGCTTCTAAAATGTACTACAACTATTCAGATTATATACAACCTTTTGCCTAATGTATACTGCAAGCTTGAATACTTTATACTACACATACATTTGTTTCTAAAATGTACTACAACAACAAATATTATATACCTCACTTATGCCTAAAGTGTATTGCCAGTTTGAATGTTTTATACTACACTTGTTTCTAAAATGTACTGCACCTATAGAAATTTTATACTAACTTTTATTTAAAATGTACTCCAGATGCCCATAAAATGTATTGCAGTTATACAGATTATATACTACCTTTTGCCTAATGTCCACAGAAAGTTTGAATGATTTATACTACACTTATGCCTAAAGTGTACTGACAGTTTGAATATTTTATACTACTTTGCTTCTAAAATGTACTGCACCAATAGAGATTTTATACTACACTTTTGCCTAAAGTGTACTTCAGATGCTTCTAAAAAGTATCGCATCTATTCAGATTATATACTACATTTTCCCTAATATATGCTGCAAGTTTGAATGCTTTATACTACATACATTTCTTTCTAAAATGTACTGCAGCAACACATATTATATACTACACTTATGTCTATAGTGTACTGCCAGTTTTAATTTTTTATACTACTTTGTTTCTGAAATGTACTGCACCTATAGTGATTTTATGCTATACTTTTGCCTAAAGTGTACTCCAAATGCGCAAAAATGTACTGCACCTATGCAGATTATATACTACCTTTTGCCTAATGTGTACTGCAAGTTTGAATGTTTTATACTACATAAATTTATTTTCAAAATGTACTGCAACAACGCAGATTATATGCTACACTTATGCTAAAGTGTACTACCAGTTTGAATGTTTTATACTAAATTTGTTCCTGAAATTTAACTGTATCTACAGAGATTTGATGCTACACTTTTGCCTTAAGTGTACTCCAAATGCGCCCACATGTACTGCAGCTATTCAGATTATATACTACCTTTTGCCTAATGTGTACTGCAGGCTTGAATGCTTTATACTACATGCGTTAGTTTCTAAAATGTACTGCAACAACATATTATATACTACACCTATGCCTAAAGTGCACTATCCGTTTGAATGTTTTATACTGTATTTGCTTCTAAAATGTACAGCGCCTACACAGATTATATACTACATTTATGTCTTACGTGTAGGACCAATTTTAATGTTTTATACTATATTTGCTTCTAAATTGTACTGCGCTACCCACATTATATACTACATTTTTGCTAATGTGTACTGCATGCTTGCATGTTCTGTACCATAGATAACACACTACCATATTCAGATAGTTTTATAATATAATCTTACCATATAATTTCAGTTAAAATGAAGTATAAACCCCTAAAAGGGAAGGTGCAACTTTCATGACCTTCAAGTACAAATCAGAACTTCCCATCTCACAATAGAAATCATACATATATCAAATGAGTTCAAGTGTTTCACGACTAAAAAAGGAATAAAAACTCTAAGCATGAGAAAATAGACAAGAAATAAGTGCAACACTGAAAAATCACGGACATTTGGAGTTTCAAATGCAGAAAACATACCTTTGTTCTTCTTCGTTACTTCTTTTTGTACCTTGCTTCTTTTTGCAGCTGTTTTTCCTTCCATTGTCACAGAAATATGGCATAAACTTTGTTGCTTTTTTTTCACTTCTTCTTCTTCTCGCGTCAGTGGCAGAGGAACGGTTTCGCGCCCTTTTCTTTTGGCGCTTGGAGAAGTCGATTTCAGGCAAAAAAAGAAAGCGTTCTTCTGAAGAGAGAACGCATTTCCCATGTATTTTTGTTGTTTTTTCCAGCTACAAGGGTATACAGGTCTTTCTAAAAGATATGGGGAGTGATTCCTAACTTTTGTGAAAAAGTGGGGAGTTTAGTGTGTAAAAATTCAAATGGGGACTGAACACTAAAGTAAAAGTAGGTTTAGGAATTTTTTTTCTAATTGATTGAATAATTAAATTAACTTGAGGATTTACTTCCAAAAAACTAAAATGGCCTCTCATTTAACTAAAATTTACTGAAATACTTTGTGTCTTCTACGCTGGTCATCCAATCCGTACTTGAGAACCAAAATAACCTTATTTGTTGGATTACGCCACGTGTCCATCAAAATTTTTGCCACCTCAAACGAATAATATCTGTCCATTTTAATCGTTGCTATAAAATGCATCTATCATTTTTCTTACATATTCATAACCTACTTTCCTTGTCGCAATCCTTACTTTGCGACCTTTAGATCTCATTACAGTTTTGCTTAGTTGATAACTCGAAAAACACTCACCCAAGCCCATATCACTAGTTAATTTTTCAACATATGACAAATATACTGACATCACTCTACTTTCTTCTACTTTCGTTATAGTTGTCCTTCTTCCTCTTTCTCCCATATCTTGCTCTTCGGTCTTCTTTGCTATCTCGCCATTGTATTGTCCATTCCATCGTCTTTTATTACAAAATGATAGATAATTTTTTTATATATTTAATAATGTCAATGTAAAAAAAAAAAAAATCATAATCAACTAACTTTTTTTGACTAAAACAACTATTTTTTGATTCAATATTTATATTTATAAAACTTGACATATTTCCTTTTATACATCTAATTATTACATTTACATTCCATTTAAAATCCAGATTCTATCAAAGGATATTCCAGTTAACAATGAATAAGAATGAGTGGCTCAAAACTAAAATAGAAAGTTGACAAAAAAATTTTAAGTTTTTAATTGATCCGTCCTAGTGAACGGTTAATTCTTTAACTGATGGGGTCTTAGGATCAGCTTATCATAATTATTAATTATCGGAATCTATGTACAGTTTTCATGCAAGAAAGGCCCTGCTTCCTAGCAATCTATTCAAGATTTGAAGATTCAAAACAAGGGAAGATTCGAAGTTGGGCGCAGCAAATGAGCGCAGTATAAGTATTCCACATTCCAGGTCAATAGTCAAAATGCATAATTTTCTCATACAGTACTCTAATGTCTAAGCCAATCACAATCCACATGTCCACTTCAGCCTTTGCTGCCTGCTGCTAATTACTATTCAAATCAAACAAATGTTGGGATTGGGAGTTGGGCCACTCTTCTATCGGGATCTTTTTTGTGGCTTTTGTGTACGGGAAAATATCTGTATACGGTGTGCTGATTAAATATAGTGGACGCAATGGTATCTAATTCATCAAAAAAGCCATCATCAAAAGCACTAAAAGAATTTTATTACAGAGCACAAACCTAAAGAGCCCCCGAGGAACTCAGATATGTGATGGACCTCAACCTTTGTGATAACAAAACTAAGAAAGAGACAAACAAGAAATGTGCTCTAAACTTCCTATTCCTTAATCCACTTTGAGTTTACCATGCTATTACACAATTATCTTCTAAACTATTACAGATTTGTTCAGAGAAAAGCTTCAGCAGATATATAAACTTAGCTTGTTCTGTTTAGTGCTGTGATCACTCAGCTTCCAGATATCCTTTATCTTCCAAGTATGACACCACCTGCACAGCCATCTCATTTGGTGTGGGGCAAATTCCATCCTTTTGTTTTATCTCAATCTAAAACAAGCACAACGACAACGAACAACCACATTTCAGTGTCACAGAGAAGAAACGAAGTTGCAAGGACAGGCAGGCAAAATTATAATCTTAGCTAAACTACATACCTCACATTTCAAAGGAGCTTCATAAGGATCATCTATTCCAGTAAATCCTGCAACATTGTAAGCTCCGTTTAAAACGCCATTCAAATTTCAACATACCGTGATAATATTAAAGCAGGAGAGAGATTTTCTGGTTTCATTAGATTTTCAGCTTGAGTTTTACATACAACAATCTAGGAAGTGTTCTGGATTACACAAGATAGTACAAACCTTTGATCTTCCCCGCTCGTGCAAGCTTGTAAAGTCCTTTGGGATCCCTTCCTTCACACAATTCTAGAGGCATGTTTAGGAAAACCTGGAAAAATTGCATTAGATGCATTACATCTTTCAATCAACCTATAGATAAGTATACTTGAGATAAGAAAAGAACTAACACCACAAAACCTTGCCTCAATAAAATTTTCTGGCAATAATGCACGACAAGCATCACGGTCCTTCCGATATGGAGAAATCAGACTAGCAATGCAAATTAACCCAGCATCAGCAAAGAGCTTCGCAACTTCACCTAAATAGATAAGAAAGAAAGCAGATAACATGTAAATATAGTACTATCCAGAAAAACCATTAACCTCATGTACAAGAGCAGTTTAAAGCAAAGAGTATGTCCTCATACTGTCATTTGGATGAGAATTCTCTCTCCTACTACGTCAAGCTTAAACTGGGCATGATCTTTCTAATCAGATGATTATAAGGTTAGTGCAGCATATCTGATACTCAGCCTTATGCAGGGGGGAAAAAAAGGGAGTAATCCTTATTTGTAAGGCAAACCAAGCAGCAGCTTAACCTCATGTTCTACAGCAGAGAAGAAATGATAATGTCCTACATTATTTCACGAGTTACTAACCAACTATATTCAAGTAATGGCTACTGGGACATGGTCTTTATAAGGTGCCTGCATCTGAACATATTGGCCAAAGAAATAAAATTTCAAATTGAGGCTTTAGTGGTTTATTGGCAAATATAGTTTTGTTCTAGCAGGCATCAGAAGAAAAAAGTTCAAAGAGGGAGTAAAAGAGCAAAACAGAGGAAGAATCTACGCAGTTTGCACAGGGAAGGTACAAACTAGATGAAGAACATTAAAAGATGAGATGAATTTTTAGGCCCAACAGAAACAGAAACATAAACAAAGGGGAGATAGTTTCCAACTTCCCTCTACTACTCTTTCTTTCAGGAGGCCTAGATGCAGTGATTATTCATTCTACATCAAGCAATTGTAAACTTACCAACCCTGCGTATATTTTCAGTTCGATCTTCTGGTGTGAAGCCTAGATTCTTGTTTAGACCATGCCTGAGGTTGTCCCCATCAAGAACATACGAAAGTTTTCCCCGGGAGTGCAATTGTCTACCCAGTGAGCATGCTAGTGTGCTTTTCCCTGCAGAGATGAATCAAAGGACATCCATGATGATGAAATTTTCACAACCACTTATAAGAGTCTGCATGTTGGATGTTATCGATATTCCATGGATATGGCTTGATGCATATAATCTAGAATTCCAGAGTTATGCAGCACGTTGAATCTAAAAACTAAATGGGCAGCTCCAAGTTATGAAGATCCAAATTATTTTAAAGTGGGGAGGTGATGTGGACAGGATGAAGTCCAAGAGAATGTCAACTCAACAGTGAGAGATAAGATGCAGTATATGCACAAGATGTATAAGCTTGACCCAAGGCATGAATATCTAGAGCACTACCACAAGTGGAAGAATCTGAAAAGATAACACAATGAAAATAGGAAATATAATTCAGATATTGACCTGATCCACTAAGACCAGTGATCCATACAATACATCCCTGTTGATTGAGCAGCTTTTGCCTATCAACCTTCCCAACAGGACACTCATGCCAGAATATGTTTGTCGAATTACCCACAGTAGACATGAGGAAAGTTGCTCTTCAATATCCTGATAAGACACAGGCACTGAGATTCTTCTAACAATACAACATTAAAGAGAATTGGTGGAAACAAGATCTCAAGTCTAAAGCTTCATTTGGGTCCTGGGTTCTACTGAACCATGGAACTTTACACATAACCATGGAAGATCTTCATCAAGCTTCCCCTTTACTTTTCATCACATAAAATAGCATTAACCGTGTCTAGGTAGAAAAGAATATCTAGGTTTGATTCTTAATTTTGTGATAAAAGAAGACTAAGACATCTCCCAAGGATATTGCTTTCTTTCTCATTTTCCTGTAGGAGAAGCGTACATCCAAGATCCAATACAAGGCCAAAGGGAAAGAAAAATGAAAAACAGTCTGCAAATTATGCTCAATTTTTCGTAACAAGAAGATGCAATCGCTGTAACTCTTCATCCCAACCGAAATAATGAGAACGATCTTCCACAAGACGGTAAACATTGTCCTGGAAAATAGTATATAAATCTCATCGAACATCAACATAAAGGACCCGCATTCCTTTTCCTTTAACATGACATGGGAAACACAGAAAGCCCAGACAGTAATTTAGGAAATAAAATGGTTTACATATGTTACAATCACCATCAGTATATACAGAGTTAAATGAAGGAAAAGTAAATGAATCAAGAAAAAAGGAAATGGCGGAATGAAATTACCTGGAAATACAGAAATCAGTTAAACTGAGATGGAAGAGTTGTGATGGATTGGTGGGAATGGAATTTAAGAGATGGTGGGTGAGTTGGCGTTCGTTGAATGTGGACGGATTTTGCGAAGAAGGGTTAAATTGAATTGGAGTGACGAAATGAATGAAAGGAAGAAAGAAAGAAGGAAAGAATGGAGCGCACTGCCGCGCGGAGGACACCCACCAGATAGTCAGATTTCCAATGCTAGTTTTCCTCGCTCTTCGGACAACAATTTTTCTTTTTCTTTTTTCAATTTATAAATTTATTTTTTATTTTTTATTTTTTTGTTAGGACTCCGTTTGAATGCGACGGCTATATTACGCAAGCTCCAATAAGGTTCACCTTTTCCGGTTGTAGGGAAGTTGAATTAAGACGTGTACTTGTCACTTGTGTGACTGACCATTACCATTACAGCACCTTTGATTTCATGGACATAGCTTGATGGATAATTTTATCAAGTCGTGTCAAGTGTTCAGATCTAATGAGAAAAATTCAATCCTTTATCTTGCATTTAATTAATTGTTAATCACATTACTTGAGCCCACATTATATAATCCAAATTAGTGGTAGGAATAAGAAATTAGACTTATGACAATTGTACCCATGCAAATTCATAAAATTGGACATTATTACCCTTAAAACTTGGGGTTTTAATTTGTCTTATTATAATAGGTATTTTAGTAAATTTATTCCCCCAATTATTTAATCTTTGTTTCAAACAAGGGATGGATAAAATAAATACATATCCAAAATATAAAATACTAGTCACCAAATACAGTATTATATTATCTTCAATAATTTAATCTGATCATTTCATTATAATTTTATCAACCATATCTATATACCTAAACGTGCCCTAATGTCAAATCCAAAAATGGGCCCAATAAACAGGCCCATCCATCTTCAATAAGCTCCCCAATTATACATACGATTAAATCCTGCGTTGTAAAAACTATAGTATAAGAGTGGACGAGCTTGGGCTTGGGCCTGGACGTGATCTTGGGCTTTGGAGGGAACTGTGCTGGCTACTTCTCTTCCATCTTCTTCTTCGCTGACTGCTCGATATTCACTGCTCCCCTCTCACCCGGCAGAAATCTAGAGAGAAAGATGCAGGCGTACGGCTACCTTGTGTTGAGCCCCACCTCCTTTGACGGTGGTGGCTGTTCCAAATGGATTGCCCCATGGTCCTGGCCCATCTCCCGGAGTCGCCGGGGATTCACAGCTTCAGCTGCCATCGATGGCCACCGGAATCACTACGACGTACTGGGGGTCTCACCAAACGCTTCATGCTCAGACATTAAGAGGGCATACCGTCTCCTCGCCCGCAAGGTATATACACTACATCATCTTTGTTCCTGCCTAATACCCAATTGGTGTTTGGTAATGTACATGAATATCATCTCAGCTGGATTCGTTGTCACCATTAGTTGGATGATAATCGAAAACTGGAAATTCTTAAACTTGGGATTTTTCAATTGAACGCCAAACTAGGAAACTGATTGGTATTTCGTTGTTTTTTCCCTTTTTTTTTAGGTTCGGGTGGGGGGTGGGGTGTATTTTGGTTATTTCTTTTCTCTCTAAAGAAACAAGTTCCAGGTTACTCTTGAAAAAGACTATATTTTGCTGGTTGAAAACTAATAGCTTGCCGCTGGACTTAATTAGCGCCTTGAAATGTATAATAAAGATAACCTTATAGGAGAATATTCGGATGATATTCAGAAGGTTGTATCTTATGTTCTAAATGCATGATCACCTTATATTTCTTACACTATCTGCACTTTCCAATTTCTTCAAATAACTGCAAATAGTTGGGGCAATACTCTTTTGTAACTTTATAGAATCACCCTCTTGTTTCTACCAAAGAATGGATGTATGTTTACATTATTCTCCAGATATATACCAGTGGAAATATCATACGGTTTAGCATGGATGGCTAAAACCATATATAGGACTTAGAAGTAAGATGAAAAAACTGAAAAGGTTTCAGCAGGACTTTTGTTAATATCTAAAAGGCATTTTGCTCCATCAATTAAGAAGGAACACTTATGCTAGCCATTTGAGCAAAAATTGAACACCCAATGCTTCACAGATATTCACTTAAAGCTTTTGGCCCATTGTTAATTATTATTCATGAGAACATAAGCCTATCACGCTGTCTCTTAGATTCATCTCTTATACATGTTTCACAACTGCAGTATCATCCTGATGTTAACAAGGAAATAGGAGCTACTGAAGATTTCAAGAGCATCCACCTTGCTTATGATGTGAGCAACTTTCCGTTGTTTTCACTTACATGCTGATTATCTGTAGACTAGATAGTTTGTTTCTGTTACATATTTTCTGATGTCTGCCTTCTGCCACACCCTTTTCTGTGATCTGAATGGCCAAGATAAGAAAAAATTATTTTTAGCAATTTATCAGACAAACACCCTGCACTTGCAGCCGAACCGTCGATTCTTTTTCAATAGAGAGGCAAACATGTGCTGAAAGAGTAAGTGGATTTCCAAAATTTATTGGCCAATTTTATGATTGTGGTTAACTTAATTTTGTTCTTCAAAATTTATTAACTTTTTTGAGGAAATAAACTGAGGAAAGAGTTCCACATGCTGCTTGTCAGCCTGCCTGTTAAACTTTCACATCACTTGGACTGGTGGGAATTAGCTCAGTTACCTACCTCCCAATACCAGCATAATTGAACTTGGAAAATAACTGAATATTTTGTCTGATGTAGATACTTATTAATGAAACAACAAGAACTGAATATGACAAAGCCCTCCATCATCAAAAAATCCCCAGAAGGCCTTTGGGAGATGAATGGGTCATTAATCCAGAATATGAGGATGGGTTAAGGTTCTATAGATGGGCTTACCTGAGGCGTAAAATGCGATATGAGAAGTATTGGGAACAATATCACGCTAGGGACGAGGAGATTCCATTTTACGATGATGCTGAGGAGTTGTCTGAGGAAGAAAACCCAGATGAGGAGAGAGGCTCCTTCATCGAGGTGCTTAGATCGGCATTCCTCTCACTGTTTCTGATGCAGACAGTGGGCATCCGCCTATCTCTAACATTTAGTAGTCTTATGGCTTTGATTGACCGAAAATTGGATGCAGGATATAAGTTTGGTTACTTATTTGCATGGATATTGGGAGGAAGGGCTGGCATTTTGCTTACAATGTTTCTATCATTTGCAAGTTGGGTTTGTGGCAAAACAAGCAGCAGTGTTGTTGCTTTGGTAGTTGTTGCTATGTGGTTTGGTGCAAATCTTGCAAGGTATGCTCCACTTCCGCAAGGTGCCCTCCTCACTCTTTTGTATATGTCAATCAAGCTACAAGTTGATCTAACCTAAATCTGCAGCTGCTGCTACTGTCGATCTGTAAATGTATATTAGAGCTTCAATTCTGAAACAATACTTGTTATTCTTTTCTGTTTGTGTGTATATATGATCCAGAAAAGTAAAGATAAAATCTGTTATATCCGGTTACTTGGTCAAAAAAATGAAGTTTGTAAAGTTAGATAAAATACAATATATCCATGTCCGAAATTGTAAATTCTGGATTTTCTTACCCTTGTTCACTTTCCTTGTTTAAAGTTGCAGCATATCTCATATTATAGCTTCCATATATATGAGTTGATAATTAACAGCTGAACATAGTCTTAGTTAGATTTACCGTCTTGTTATGTTGAATTGTGGGTTAATTCAAGTTCTATGATTGAAGCGGTGTATGGTTGTAAAGATGAAAAGACTAGTAGTTTTTATTGTTCTGTGGAAATGAGTAATGTCTGACTGTAGATTTGTATAACGTAAATGCTACTGCTGTTAATTAATACAGAAAATCTCAGTCAAGTTAAGGTAAAAGTATTAATATTTGCTTGTTGTCCGAGCGAAGGTGGGGAAAAATAGAAGAATTTTCACATTTTCCTGCTGTAATATGTTAGTGATCACACGCAGATTAGTTATCAATATGGAGTAACCATAAAACAGTTACATAGATCTGCTGTAGTTAAGATACTTATATACGTTTAATCTCTCGGGAACAATGAACTATGGAAATGCCTTTGAAACAAAATCATGTGTGAGATGGTCAATTTATTTATAGCTCTCTTTATCTTCGTGGCTGCTGTTCAATTGTTTGATGTTGCTCCAAAGATATCGATGAAAGCCCAGAAGCCATTTTGTATTGTCTATATTTGGAAAAGAAAATGTCAAAATGAAATTGTTGTTTGTGCTTGGAAAAACTCTTTTCCAAATTGCACTTTGGATCTTTTATTTCAATTAAATATATATATATATCATGTGTATCTGATTTATAGTCAATTATTCGATAGAAGAAGAGTTGTACGTAGATATAGTATGTAAAGAAAATTATGGGAGATGAACAATAGAGATTGCGTATCTCGCAATCTTGTGATGATGAGTCATAAAGCTGGACAAGACTTAGATATCTTTAATTTCTATGTTCAATCCACTAGGACTATATGGCAACAAAGATAATATGTGGGCCTTAATTTATGACCATTGTATTTATTCATATCATAAAAAATAAGTATGAGCTTCAAGTCTTCAACTAAAGGCTAATTTATTTATCACATTGAATTTTCAATAATTATTTCAAACAAATTGTCAAGCTAAGCCATGGCATTCAGATAACATGCAGGGTTTGAAGAAGTGTTAATAGTTAATACATTAAGGGGCAATTTTTATATTTACTTGGTGATATGGAATGTAGAGTGATGGGATGAAGTGAGAAATGGAGAGTAGGATTATGATTATTTATATTTTTATAAATAAAATTTATTTTGTGGGATGATATAAATGATAAAAGTGGATAAAAGTATTAATTATTTACTTTGATGGATGATAATATTGAGATAAATTTTAAAACTATCAAAATATCCTTAATTAAAATATAAATAAATTATTTTTTCTCCATTCCAATATACCATCCAACTATTTAATATAAACAATATACCCATCCACCATCGTCCACTGTCCTTCGCTGCTCACCACCCATGAGCATCGGCGACCAGCTGCCCTCCCCTCCACTTCTTCTTCCTCCACTTTCTCCCATTTTTTCCCCATTTTTTTCATCCCTTTTTTCTTAAGATTTAGAAACGGGGTGCTCTTGTTCCTCAAAGCTTTGCAAAGGACAATTTTGGACCATAATTGGAATTTTGAAATGGGAAGATTGGGAGGAAAAGATTCAGAAATGTAAAGGTTTTATCAGATGCACCTGATCCATCATCAATATACCACTAGCATGCAAATTCAAGATTTTTCATCTTGTCAAAATAGTCTGATGTTATATCAACTTAGGGCCCGTTTACTTGAAGAGATGATGTGGGATGTTGGGCCACATCCCTCATCATCCCAAGTTTACTTGGAATGATTTGGGCCCTGAATTTTGCATGAGGCCTGCTACTACTTGGACAAAATAACGGATGAAACATCCCACCTGGAGGGTCTGATAGTTTTATCATGCAAATTGGCCCAGAATGGATGAGGTGCAAATTGACCAAGGTGGCCTTCCTGTTCAAGTGGTCAATGTCCAATTTATCTAGCATTAATTCTTTTCCACCTACCTCCATGTAACTCCTGTTGGGTTTGTTCAAAACTTTGTTTGGCTGGTTGGAAGCTATTAGAAATTTTAGATGGAAACAGCAAATTTGACCGTGATCTTGAGGCGTGATGTCACTATCCTTAAGGTGATTTTTGCCTCCACTCTATAAGAGTTGCCAATTGATTTAATAAGGCAATTCACCCACAGGATACAACAAAACCACCAAACTCTGCAAGTGGCAATCTTGAAGAGTTTCTTTAGAACTTCTTTTATGACTTCTAATATGTTTGTAAAGAACAGAAATTGCAGACTTAATATTTCAAGCTTGTTTTCTTAGTGTCAAATTCGCAGAGAGTCTTGTGTATTTATAATTAATGAAACAATACATTCATTAATTATGAATTGATACACTACTTAAGTTAAACAATATGTCTGTTTAACTCAAATCATCTGACACAACTTTTCATGAAAGAACTAAATCTTTTCATAGAAGATATAACCTTTTATGTTATTTCGTAATTAAATAATAACTTGATAATTAAATAATTACGTAAAAAAAATAAAACAAGTAACTTGCAGAGTATACCACAAGTGCTTTTAAATACCTAAGTGCTAAGTGCTTTTAAATATAAATAATATATATATTAGCTTCCACACTTTCCACGAACTCTTAATCAGATATAATATACCACAAGTACTTTATATATGATAAAACTCTTTTTTTATTTTCCTATGTGGGACAAACTCCCACATAATTCTTCTTCTTTTTTTTTTTTCAATACACAAGCTAATATATTCCAACATAAGCTTATTCTAGAAAAAAAAAAAAATCTCTCCATCCACGGTCAACACACGAGTGCAAATATCAACCATTGATGTGTATTAGGGTTTTGCATTTGCAAAGGTTGAAGGAAATACACATGGGTAAGAGCTCAATTTTCATATTTTTTGTCTCAGTGTCAAAGCTTTTAGTGGTAGTTTTTTTTTTTTTTTTTCCTTTCAAATTGTTTCATATTTATTAAACATACAAACATATTTTTACATCATCTGTGTGTTGCGGACGTCTCTTTTCATCCAGATTGTGTTTGCCTAATTTATTTGCAAATATAAAATGCAGTAATTTTTTTTTTTAAGTTTTTTTGTTTAAAAATAATGTAACTAGTTGAAGATAAAGCCTAAAGTTTTCCAACCTTGGAGGGTTAGGTTTTACAAAATTGATTTCCAACGTCTGGGTAAGCATTACATACCCGCAACCGCATCATTCAAGATTACTACTACTCGACATCAATTTGACATGGGACAAAATAAAACTACAATAATAAACAAAAGAGTTAAGAAGAACAAAGGGCATTTACAACTTGACAATTTAAACATGGATGCCATGACCATGATAATTACCGTCGCCGTAACCACAACTTTTCAAAGGACGCTTTTGGTGTAAAATGCTAGTTGGCAATTGTATCTAATGTGAAATGGGAACAAAAAATGAGGATATGACAAAAATAAGAAAAGGGCATTTTAGTCAATACAGTAGTTGTCCACTATTTATCATCCATCTAAGTAAACAAGTAATAAAATTATCCATTATCATCCTGCATTTTATCCTACAAAGTAAATATACTTCATCAGATTTTAAATTATCATAATCCCACTCTTCATCACTCATTTCATCTTATCACCTAGCATCCCATATCTAAAAGTAAACGTGCCCTAAATTATATCTATTGGTTGCAAGCTCATGACCAACTAACGGGCCTTGATCATCTGTTGGAAACATGAGATTATGTGGGATGTGTGAACTTTGATCCCAAGAAATAAATTGGGTTAGGGAGGGGGAGGGGAAATTCAATCTTATCTGATGTGGGATAGCCTAAGCAACTCGGCCCAAATCAAGTTGGCCCAAAGATGCATTGCCAAGCCCAGTCTTTCATCCGAGGCCCATAGGCGCAATTGACCTCAGTCGACCTCTTTCTCTACTTGCGCTTCTAATCTGGTCTCCATAGCGATATCAGGTCGACCTGATCGACCATAGAGGTCGGTATGGTACAATACTCTGCCGCCGCATTGAATGTACTGACAGGCGGCATTGCCTCCGCATTAATGGCGCATGCCGCCCCATTACCGCCTGACGTAGAAGGCGCCTCAACAGTGTACTACCCTACCTTGTAACCTACGGAGATGGCCACATGGAATAGCACAGAGAGGGGAGTTGACCAATTGCCTCTCATGCAAGGACAAATGCCCTCTCTGCACATCAACGGCATCACAGACAAATCCTCAAGTAAAGAAGGCTATAAATACCCCTATTCCAACCTTCTAAAGGTATGCTCTCATATATACAAAAAGCCCATACCATGCTGCTCATATTATCTAGTCAACCCGTATTAACTTGAGCATCGGAGGGCCTAAGCCGAGGGCTCTTCGGCTAGCCTGACGTTTGCTAGTAATTACAGGATTCAGCCTATCCATACAAGTATATCGACTAGAGAGGTCAAGTTTCACCGAGTCTTCTAATTTATACAACATCTAATGGGTTCAACCCTCATCATTATCCACCCCATCATTACTTATTTCTAAGAATGTACATATGGTTGGTTGGGCCAAACAAGATACTTGGGGTATTGGCCCAAATATGATTTTGTCAGTATTACTATTGGCGTGGACCAATAACAAAACCGCTTGTGTAGGCCCAATAATTCATTTAAGTCTCTAGCACACACATATATTGGACGAAAAACCCTAAACCCCTGCCTCGCACCCTTGCCATTCAAGTCCAAGAAACAGTAGCATGAGACCTCCGAGGGGACGCGGCGGTGGAGGCTTTAGAGGCGGCAGAGATGCCGGCGGACGCGGAGGCCGTGGTGGTCGAGGAAGCGGTCGTTTCCCTCCTCGGGACGAAGGCCCTCCTTCTGAAGTTATTGGTCTCTCTCTCTCTCTCTCTCTCTCTCTCTCTACACTTGCCTACTTTGAAATCCATCTTAGCTAGCATATCTAATTTTTATAAAGTTAATTCTTTTTTTGACACATAGTTCTATTTATCCGCAGAGGTTTCAACATTTCTTCATGCTTGTGAGGGTGATGCAGTCACAAGGCTCACTAATGAGAAAATACCATACTTCAATGCTCCTATTTACCTTCAGAACAAAACCCAAATTGGTAAAGTAGATGAAATCTTCGGTCCCATCAATGAATCTGTGAGTATAAATTTCCTAATTCTTTGCCTGACTTACATTTTGTTTCTTTGGACTGTTAGATAAATTGCTCTATTCTGTCTTACGTGAGTCTTCTGTGTTGATGTTGTAGTACTTTTCGATTAAAATGTTGGAGGGTATTGTGGCAACATCCTATTCTGCCGGTGATAAATTCTACATTGACCCGGCTAAGCTTTTGCCACTTGCAAGATTTCTTTCCCAGCCAAAGTATGTTATTTCTTCTCTTCTCTTTCTACCTCAGTTTTATTCTTGAATTTTATGCTCGTGCATGAAGCGCCTTAAGTAATTAAGGTGTCTTGCTAAAGGTCAGGAGCTTTTTGCATTTTCCAAAGAACATGTGTGGCAATTTAAATATGTTGCAAGGTATTGATCAACCATCAGAGGTTGAAAACAGTTGATTACTGAGGTGGACATGAATATATTGTGTGAATACCGTTTGATTCTTCACAGGTAAAATGATTTGAATTTTCTACGGTTCTCAAAACCATAATATTGTCCATGTTTTTCGAGATTCATTTACCTGACAAAGAGTAAGCCAAATATCTAGGCACAACATGTCAAGCAAAGTGAAAACAGACTCATTTAACAGTCTTATTCCATTTCTAATAGTCAGAACCTCGTAAATAGAGAACATTAAGGTTGCCTGATATTTGAGATTTATTGAGATGCATGGCTGGCAGAGTCAAAATCTAGTTCATGACTTCATGTCACGAGTCTGTTCCATCTGTTCTTCAACCTTAAGGATTTTGACATGTTGTTTTTAGTTTCTGGAGAATAGATTTGATGCATTATATCTACTAAAATTCTAAACAATACTCCTTAACCTAGTCTGATGCATGTGCTGATCCCCTTCCTGCTCTTGATGTGGTCTTAGATACTTTCCTGTGCGACAATGCATTACTGTTGCTTCAATTATAATGATCAAGCTATTGATATTTTATGCATATTTTATTCTATTTCATCTGCATATTTCACTTATATATTGATGTTAAATTATTTTTTCAGGGGACAACCACATGCTGCTAGAGGGGGAGGACGTGGGGGTGGAAGAGGTGGTGGAAGAGGTGGCCGAGGTGGTGGTGGATTCCGTGGAAGGGGTGCTCCTAGAGGTGGTGGTTTTAGAGGTGGTGGTTTTAGAGGTGGTGGTCGTGGTGGCAGTTTCAGGGGCAGAGGAGGAAGATCATAGAATGTTTGGGTGTTGTATTGTTTCTGCTTTCTTCTTAACGTTCCCTATCAATCAAAACTATGCATGTAACTGTTGGCATTGTCTTTTATTAGTGAGAAACTATTTTCCTACGTTTTCCTATATATGCCCAATCTTGAGAAGGATTTGAGTAACATTAAAAGGGATGAGGAGGGGGTTTTAATGTTTCTGTAGGTTTACTTGTGCTTCTATTCCCCTCTTTAAGTTTATGACTAATGGACCCTTTGTCATGTAAAGGGTAGCACATCAACTTAATTGGAATTTGTACGTTGGTTTGGTATCAATTTCAGTAAAAATTATGGATCCTTGCCTTTTGTTGTTCTTAGCCGACTGCTATTTCCCCGAGAAAATTGCTGGAAAGAACGAACCCTTTTAAGCTGTGGTAGTGAATTGGTATTCTTGAGTTTTGCATTGTGACTGCTGTGTGCATAGGATTGGTTTGTGACTGGGAAAAGATAAAAATGTGTATTGTCTTGCCCCGAATGCCAGTTACCAAGCAGGTAGTGTCATTCTATCAGTGTCGTTCTATCAGGAATAAATAGATAAATACCAAGTTACAGATAATTGAGAAGAAAATTGCGATCGCCCGGGTGCTGAATGACAAGAAAGAAAAAGAACGAAAATCCCTACAAACTATTTCGAAAAGAGAAACGGTTTGGAGTTAATAAATATGGAGAAAGTGGAGAAGATGCGATGCTAGTCAAAGAGCAACACTGAGATGAGGAACACCAAGTCCGCAGCTTTGCTACATCTTAGTTCCTATGACATAATAAGTGAATTTGCTTTGTTTTTGTTTTTTCTTTTTCTTTTTCTTTTGCCCCTTCATCCATCAAGAATCGATAGTTGAAAACATTGCATGAGAAAATTTTACTTGGTTTTCTCCCTTCGAATCCGTGTCTATGACTACGATCCATTGAAATTTTGAAATGAAAATATACCACCACCACTGGAATAATACTTGGAAGCAAGTAATTCTTTCAACACAACTTTTACACGAGAATTTGCCTTCAGACACGTCACACACTCTTCTTGCTCTCACTCCACTTTTCTTTTCTTTCTTTAGCCAAATATTATTACGAGCTAGCTAGCTACTTGCTCTATTCATGGCACAACAAAAAATAGTCGGGTAAGCGCCAAACCCACCGTGACCTACTAATAAAACTCACCACGTCCTATTTCTTCTTTTCAGTATATTTTGGTCAAATAAGTGCTGGTTTTTAACAAACATGCAATGCGTCAGCAGTGAGCGTGTGTCACGAATTACTAACAAATCCTAATGCTGATCCACCAAGACAGATATGATGTGATGAGACAACTTTGTTAACAACTGTAATTGGAATTGGGACCAGTGGACCACCATCCCCACTTTTTTTTCCACCCTACATTCCACAGCCGTCCACAGCCCTTTTCCATTACACTAGCTTGAGCTTTTCCTCATTACGATTATAAATGCATCAAATGGGTCATTCATTCTGATTTCAACAAAATCATATTGCAAACCAAATGTCAATGTAATTAATAAGAACACTTCAATCCCATTATAAATTTTACTGAAAATGGCAAGCTTATCAGTATGACCACCATCAGCTGACATAGGCCCATCACAAGTTTCCTCTTCGCCTACTCATGTCCCTTTCGGGCCACGGGTTCAGCAACTTCTGCGTTGTTTCCATTGTGTAGAAACACGAGGAAACCTTTTACGGGCAAAAACATAGTTTTGGGAACAAAAAACTAAGCCAATTTGACCAATGTGATCGAAATCTGAGATGGATAATCTCAGCTTTTAAAATTTCAGCTCCACCAACTTGATGACATACAGATTATACATACGGCTTTAGCAAACAGTACGACCATAACATATTGATGCAATGTAGAGATTTTTGGACCACTTTTCCTGCAAGCAAAATGAAAAAGATGATCAGAAGGCAACACCTTTCTATTGAGATAAGAACTGAAGGGGGTATCAAAACTGTGACTAAAGCAAAGATCAAGTCCCCCAATGATCAAATATTTCCTATCCAAACTGTAAAAGAGAACTGCCTCAATTCATCACTCACATACCACAAAAACTTCACAGCATAAAACTAATTGAGAGAACCTAGTACCTTCACATGGGTACTTGGAAAGGCAGATGTCCGAAGGGTCTCCTGAGTCTCATCTATCATTTTACGTCTAGGTATGCTAAGTATGAAGGCTGCTTGATCAGCAGTTGCAGCCATGGAGGTAATTCTGTAACCATTCTCCCATCTGCGATGTATTCCCTCACTTGGATAAAGAAAATCAAGCTCCACAACCTGTGAATCAGTTATTCCATTTGTCAAATAGACCATTTACATAGCATCCAGATAGTTTTGGTAAGAGAATTCCACAAAGACCAAATCACTGAACTAAAATAGTCAGGTTTCACCTGTTCAGAATATCCAGAATTTCTTGACATCACAACACCCCAACGACTGCCAGCAGTAGTCATGGATGTGACATGGAAACCTTCTTTCCACTTTTTATTTATCCACTTGAAAGGAAATGATTCACTAACTTTGTAGGACTGTTGGGTGTAAGGAGTTCCTAAAGGATAGCCAAAAGCGTAAGGCAAAACATTAATCTCATAAATCTCATAAATATCGTAGACACTATCTCACCTTTAGAGATTTTAATGCAAGTGATTTGCATTCAGTAAATATTGTATATAACAAAGGAAAGAATCTTGAAAATCAAACAAAATCTAAGAGGGAGGGACAAGGGGCATAATACACACAAAAGACACAGAAGTTCAACCAACCTTTAGACATAACAACCAGCGAACTTCCATTAGCTGCACCAGCTATAGAACTGATGTAATAGTTTTTTTCCCATTGTTCCATGATCCAATCCTGACAAGACCATGGGATAGTCTTAGTGGAATACGCGAGTATGTCCAGCGATAAAGGGGAAGACCACAAAAAAACTATAACTTGAATTTCTAGTTCCGATTAACAACCTTATGAAGGAAGACAGCTGAAAGCTCATACACCTGCGAATTGAAACCTGTTCCAGCATCCATGATCAAGGCCCAAAGATTTGCTGCCGAAGCCACGCAGCTAATATATAAACCATCTTCATTACCCTTCTCAACATGCTGACGGAGCCTTGAGTCAGCAACATTGTAGTGGTATCTACAAATAAAATACAACAAACTTTGTTTTCACAAAGAAAGAAATCACAAATAAGGTCTGCAATGTCATGTCTCTGGCTATAGAGCTAGTATGCACGATATCATTTGAGATACTATCAACTGCAACATATAAACTTTCATGTCAATAGAAAAAGCCAAATGATGCGTCACAGCGTCAGCACGAAAAGACAACACAGAACACTTCACTATAACCTTCAACCAATCGGAAACTTGCACACACAAACAGGATAAATGCACAAATAAGTACACAATGCTAAAAAGGAGAGGAAGGGGGGTGCGGGATCTAGTCTTCTTAATTTTGATTAAACAACTAAATCGCCCAAAATCTTTATCTATTTTTTTTTTATCTTAATTAGCATCATCAAATGCCTAAAGTTTCTCCATCCCAAGGAATAAAAACTCTGTGAATTTATGAAAGCTCTTGTCAGTTTCCTCTGACAATCCAAGATACATTTTTTTTCTCAAAAATAGTACCAAATTCATCTCTCCTCTTCTTTTCGGTTTTTCAAAGCAGATTTAACATTTAGCTTCAGAAACTACATGAATCTATCAAATCTCTGAGAAATAAAATATATCACAAGAGTTAGTGGTGAAGAAAGAATACCTAAACAAAATTAAAATAAATCCACTTAATAACAGTTTAAATATAATTAAATAAAGTCCAATTCTTTTGAACAATAAAATCAATGAATTCAAAGTGAAAAATTTAGATGCCTGCATTAAAACCTATAGATGCACACAAAGTTTTCAGTACGAAGTGAAAAGGTCGGATGCCTGCATTATAATCTATTGGGGACACACAACACCCTTCGTGTCAACCAGAAAATAAGAAAGGTTAAAAAGCATCATTCATTCTGCATCTACATGCCCTGAACAAGCCAAATATTAGATTTCATATCTTCTTTTGGTTTCTTCTTAAACCACATAAATGACAGTAGCACCACGAGTCTTAATCCACTATCAGAGGACAGAGAAGAAAATTTCAATAGTTAACAAAGATTAAATTTGAATCCAAGGGCTTCATGAACCTGTGCATGAGATATGACAAATGATGCCACTTAGCCACTTACACGTGCATACCATAACAAACAAATATTTACCAGCGTGCACATACCTCTGTTTCATGGGGCGGCGTGCATTATAAACTGAAATCCACTGAGTAGCAGGACTACCCAGCCGTACTTTCTTCTTTGGTTGCTCATCCTCTTCCAAATTTATGAGCAACCTTCCACGCTTTTGCCCAACCTGTGCAATAACAGATCAATAATTTAACATATAAATGTTTTTAACAAAACAGATATGCATTCATAAAACAATGCTATTATGTGTTTTTCCCTTATATGTTACCTTGAGAGCTCCGTCAATTCTTATTGGTCTCAGGGACGAGCACGGTTCAATAAGACTATCAAAAAGCGATATCAGCTTAGAATAATTTGGCTCCTCATCAAACTTCATATTTGTAACAGCCTCAAGAAACTGTTTGAATGGAGCAGGGCAAAAGCAACACATCAACTCTGGAGAAGTGGACATTTTCTTTTTACAGACTAGGAAACTCTTGTTGTCGCCCTGTCATCATTCCAAAACAAGAACACAAAATAATATGTTAAATATACTGAGGTAAGATCATAAGACGTCATAACTAACTAAAGCAATTATGCCAATTCACCTGATAGCCTTGCCATGGTAACCTTCCCTTTATGAGAAATATCAGCGTGTATGCCAGCGACTCAAGATCATCTCTCCTACTTCCTGTACGACCCAAATGTGCATGCACACTCGCATACCTTATTGTGCCTCTGTGGATGGACCATTGGAGTTTGTGAGTTCACACTAATCACGCATTTACTTCATGATATTAGGTGGGATATGCTATTTTATCCCAACTAGTACCATTGTTACATTGAAGGATACCATCCTAAAACTAATATTCAGCCTGACAATAAAATTCAAAATTTTTGGGGTGATATCGGAGGTGTGATAATCAAACACGGCTAGAAAACATTGGCTGCCTGGGAAATGTCTAAAAAGTCCCTGAATTTTGGCACAAAACTAATGCTTCCCTCCATATAAAGACAAACAGAGGGCAACAAAAACCTCAATACCCTCTGTACTCAATTGCAGAGCTGAATGAGTTATAAAAACAATTGGATGACAGTAGAACAAAAAAAATATCTTTGTCGAACCACATAAATCAATTATCCAAAACAAATCTCATCACCGTCTGCATCCAAGTGGCCAGCTGCATTATTTATCAAGCCAACCAAATTAGTACCAACTGAGGGGTTCCGGTAGGCCATTTTTGTGCTAGAAGGGATTTGGCTGTCAATTTGGGGACGTAGAGTAAGGGCATTTTGGTCAAATATGCATTATAATACATAATAATCCATCAAAATACACTTGTGGTAATATGATTGACTAATATATAACCCCAATCATATTAATTACACACGACATTTGTTTTATAACTTAGTCTAAATCCAACATTCATCACTGTTGTTCATCAGTCATCCCTAATCCCATGTGAGGAAGTAAATGACCAAACTTCACAAACCTGAATATATCTGGCCTCTGATCATAGTCGACATGCTGACCAGATGATGCATCTTTCCACTTAGAAGCTGCATCAACAACGTGTTAAAAACAAGAGATGAGCAAGAAAGTCAAAGGGCTAACAGAAAAAGGAGAGATGATGATATTGATTGTAGAGTTATGTGAGAACTATGGGCAAAGGAAGAAATAAAGTGGCAGCATTGCATTCCAACATGCCTAGCTGTTGGTCATCCAATTTAAGGTATCCATCACACAGAATAAGAGAATTAGAATGGAGTATCTTACCCAAACCAAGATCAATAAGATATAGCTTTTTCTCATCAGCAGTTCCAGGCTGACCAAGTAAAAAGTTCTCTGGCTTGACATCTCCATGAACAAATCTAGATAAGTAGCAGAGAAAAGTACTGGTATTACCAGTTGTGTGTTCACGTAAAGAAAGCAATTTGAAACCCAATAAAGCAAGAACAAAGGATTGTAAAATCAATAGCATTATTTCAGGAATGTTATGGTTCCTCGTGATGAATCATATCAAGTAGGTTTTACCCCTTCAAGTGAAGCTTTTCAAGAATTGATATAGCCTCCACAGCAATGCAAGCTGCCATATTTGGAGACATCCTGTCACAAGTGCTCATCAGCAAGCAAGGAAAAAGTAGCATAAGAAGGAAAATATAATGGTAATCTAATTTGGGATTCTGCCCATGATTCAATATGCTTGAGCCAAATCACGTGAACTGCAGAAACAGGGTGGGGGGAGGGGGGAGAGTCTTACGACTGGCCCAAAGAATTCCAAACATCCCAAAGACTGGGCCCAAGCATGTCCATGACCTGAAAAAGATTATTCGATTAGAATGATGTAGAAAATCGTGGAGCCAAAATGCAATAATCAAAACTAACCAGGATGTAAAAGTCTCCTTGGCGACCCTTGTAGTGAACCCACGGTATCCCATAACATCCATTAAGAGTGCTTTTTATGAAGGAAAACAAATATCAATTAGTGAATGTTTAAAGCAAAAAGAAAGATAACATTAAGAACAGAACTTACTTGTAGACCTGCCATTCATATGGAGGGCCATAATTGCAGCCCTTACTACTTCGGTGTTCACACTTTAATGCAACCTACAAAAATATAATATTTCCAATTAAGTTCAGAAAATGATCCGGTTTCAGTAATCCCCATATAGCAATAAATTTGCCAAATGATACCTCGATTGCATCTGGTCCTGTTCTTTCAGTGCCGCCACTTACCCTTCTGCCGACATAAACTTGGCCAAATCCACCCTTTCCTAATTTCCTTTCTGTCTTATACACAGGAGAATTACCCACTTGTACCTGTGTCAATAAAATTGGACAAAATAGGCAAAATATTGCTAAAATGCAATAAATAAACAAAAATAAATTGAGGAACAAAATTAATTTAAAAAATGAGCGCCTGAAATCTCGGAAGTTCAAAATCCATCAACCAGGGAACATACTACTATATTTCCAAAAGATATTCAAAAATATGAATACAACAAGAATTTACCCTCTCAGGCACTGGAGTTGTACTTGCTTCTTCTTCAACTCCTATTATTTTATCTCCACTCCCACCTTCCATGGCAATTTCCTTATCTGCAACGCCCTCTATTCTATTAAATGCTGGTTCAGCAGCCCCAAGTCCAAAAGTTTGAGGAAGAACCTCACCAGGTGGTTCCGGATCTAAATCTATCAACCTAATCCCCCTGCCTCTAGCAGCAGCGGTTGGCCTAGCGGGTGTTGCTGCAGAAGGCCCTTTAGCTAGGGCAGCTGCATTGCCTCTCCCTCTTCCTCTCCTTCGAGTTCTAGCCTGAGCAGGTGCGACAAATTTTTCTTCTTGATTAGCGGTCTGAGGGGCAGGCTGGAGATCACCAAGCCGTTTTGATCTCCGTGCTCCGCTGCGCAATTCTGGCATCGTCACCCATGCAAAATCACCTCCCACTCACTTCCTCACCTTCTGCTCAGAATCTGCAGTCACCTAAAGTAAGAGCAACAACAAAAAAGCACAAAAGAATCAATTTTTAAGTTATCAAAACCAGAAACAAACTAATAAAACTCAAGTTTTCACATGTAATGACCAATCAAGCATGTAAAAGTATGAAAAACAACATATTTTAAAAGAATGGCTGCATAAAACATACCATATTTAGCAAAATTTTGTTACATTTAAAAACAAGCAGATAAACTCTACATGATAAGGTTCCAAATCAAGATTTTCCCAACAAAAAGTGTGGCAAACAAAGTGGAATAAAGCTAAACAACCACAAAGGCAGAAGAAAGAAAAAAAATTCTGTATATACTAAACATACATTAAAGCTTTCGCACGAACAAACCCAAAAACACAGATAAGTATAAAATTTTACCAGAACAAAAAAATTAATGAGCCCAGGAAAATCGAACATTCAAAATATTCACCAATAACAAGAAAAGTTTAAGCGGTCCGCTATTTTCGTACATCGAGTAAAAATTGAAAAAAAAATGAACACAGAAAAAAGTAATGATAAGCTGCCACAGATCAATGATCATACCTTAAGAACGGCAAAAAAACAGCCAAAACAGGAGGATCAAAGATAAAAGAAAGCAAAATCAAGTTTAGGAACCCAATTTGATCAGCCGATCAATAACAGATCTTCAGTGAAAAACACACGTGTTATTCTTTTACCTCAAAAATAGGGATGTGAAACTGGTTGATAGGGGGAACGAAATGTTAGGTTAAAAGTTTTGCAGATTTGTGTGTTGTGATGGTATGCGGCTATCCTCCTGGACCTGGTTTTCTTTACCCAAAAAACTTCTACTGCCTGCCCTCTCTCTCGCTCTCTACTGTCTTCTTTTTCGTTTTTCTTTCTTTCTTTCTTTATTTTTTTTAGGTTATCTTCTTGCTTCGTTTTTGTTGTTTGGCAGAAATATCTTCATAAATATATTTCTAAAAGTTGTACTAGAAATTATGTAGGGCGTTCGTGTAATTCACTGATAGTAATTGGTATGGTGTAAAATCTGAAAAATAAAAATAAAAATTGCGGGATAATGAAAATTTCTACAAAAAATATTTTTTAATAATGTTATATTAAATTTTATAGTACTATTATAATATTATAGTAAGAGTAATAATTAAAAAATATTCTAATGATTTAAATATATAAAATATATTTAAGAAAAAATGCTGTAAGAGAATATAAATTTGTTTATTTTTTTAAAATGAAAATTTCATTCTTAGGAGTGGAATTGGGTCTAAGGCTATCTGTCCATTACGGTTCCGTTACAGTTGAAGTCATGGAAAATATGTAATCCAAAATACGAAAATATTTATTGAGTATTTTGGAACTTCAAAATGTGACTAATTTTGCAAAAGTGGCATCGGCAACCGACTTATGAGATAAACTAAGGCCTCGTTTGGTTTCATTTTTATTTTTAATTTTTATTTCCATCATTTATAAATTTTGAAAAGTTAGTTAGTGGAAATGAGTTAAAAATAAGTTTGTATTTGGATGAATTATTGAAAAAGTAATGATTATATTGGTTTTAATAAGTTGTAAGTGGAAAAAAATAGAAATAATGAAATAGAGAGAGAGAGAGATAAATATATATATATATAGGTTATCGAAAGAAAATATATAAATTATTAAATAATGTGTTTTGAAAATAAAAATTATGTTTGGTGAAAATATATAGAGAGTGACGTGTTTTATTTTTGAAATAGACTTCTCATTTCAAGCTCACTTTGCCATCCACGTGGGCTCTTTTCCTTGGAACTTAAATCAATTTAATGGAATGGATGAAAGTGTTATTGGTGGCAATGAGCTCAACAGACTTCAAAATTTTGTTTGATTGAGGCAAGAGTCGTGTTCTTTTATCTTTAAAACAAAGTTATCTCATATCGATGCTTACGATTGATGACAATTATCTTCTAAAATATAACGATCACAATATTTGAAAATGGAAACTGCTAGAATAAAAGGCCTAAGAGAGGATGATTTGAGTTGAGGGCAAATTTTGTTTTTTAAAATAAATCATTGATAGAGACTTGTTGGAAATTCTAAAGTAAATAAGACGAATTAAATTAGACAATACATGATATTTATAGTGGTTCAGTAAATGTCTACATCGACTATCTAAGTATTTATTTAAGATTTTAAACTACAAATTTTACCACAAGTTCCAAAAAAAATCAGAATGGCAAAGTTCACTAAATTGAAAAAGCAAAGCAAAGCAGTTGTAACTAAAACAATTCAATACAACAATGAAAAACAATCAAATATCCTTAACCCACAATATTGCATAGTTGACGATAGTTCTAACTGAAAATGAACAATACACTACTTTCCTTTCTCCACCAACAATAGTTCAAGAAAGTTGAGAATTATAAATTGATTATTTCAATAATAAAAATTTGTTGTAATGTATGTATCTCATTTGCTGTTCTTGTGTTTCTTATAGGTAATCCTAAGCTTTGTTCATCATCATTTTGGGAAAAAATTTCCCAATTCTCAAAAAAATCCCAAAAAAACATACACATTCTCCAATCATTTTCCTAAAATACAAAAAATTTATACCCAAAAAACCCTTAGAATTCAATCTCAAAAAGACCCTACACACTACCCCAGCCTTACCTTGACCCTACCTAACACTCAAGTATACACACACACCATCAAAATATATATACACACACATTACATATAAAAAATAATTGATAGTTGCGATAGATGGATTTACAATGTTAATGTGCCATATTTAGCTTGGGCAGACAATCTTCTAATCTTCATTAGAGACTTCAGCATTTACTTACCGTATAGGAAAATTCTTGTGGTTACATGCCAAGTGATATATAGGGTGGCTTGTTATGGAAAGAGATCATACCAAAGTTACATAGTTGTTTAATATGATACAATAAAAGGAATCAACAAATAATTGTCAATTATCAAAACAAAGTATAAATATTCCTAATCAAAGCACTTCAAATCTTTCAAACATGTGAACCAACGATATATAGAACTCTCTTTTCGAAGTAGAATGCAAGAATGCTATAAATTATACGTACTTTGAATAAGTGAAATTATTGACTATGAGGGCCTGTTTAGTGAATAAATGCATCTAAGTGGACACGTGTGTCCGATGGACATCTGAAGTGGCACCTATAAAAGCCTTTTTAGACACTTTTATAACATGTATTACAATATTTGCTAATGTTTTAAAAATCGAATCGAACCAACTGATTGAACTAATCGAATCGGTGACCAAAGGTCAATTTGGTTTTGTTGAAGCTTAAAAATTAATGACTTACTGTACCGATCAAGACCAATCTACATTGATTCAACTAGTAGTGGTTCAACTAGTTGACTATTGATTCACTTATTTTTATTTTTTTTTCGAAAATTTTACAAATAAAAATTTTTGAAAAAAAATGAAAAATATAAGAATGAAAAGAGGAATTATGAATTGAAGATGATGACTAAGAATTTTGGACATTTAGTTTTTTAAAACATGAATTTATTTTCTTTAAAGTTAATAAAATATTAGTTATATGTGGATGTTTATGTTTACTTTTTTGTTTTATTTTGTTTAATCTCTCTTAAATTATGTTAAATATTTAAGATATAAAAACTTATTTTTAGTTGGATTTGAAGCATGAAGCAGACAGTCACTTGAATTAATGTTAAACATTAGTTTTAATTAAATTATTTATAGTTGACTAGTTGTGAAATAGTATTGTTTTTAAAGAACAACTTAAAAATAATTAAAAATTAAAATTTTCTTTAAATAATTTATTTTTATATTATTGATTTTTTTATTTTTGTTAGTATTAAAATATTATATATATTAATATAATTATTACATTATTATGACGTCATATTGATTGAGCGGTCATCGATTGAACCGATTAAATTAATAATCAATAACCCCATCAGTTCTTTGTCTGATCTAAGTTTAAAAATATTGATATTGACAATTCATGTATCAAAATATGAATGAAGAAAAAAATAATTAAAATAAATTTAACACAAAAAATAGTTAAGAAATAAATTATTAACTAAAAATTGCCCCAAAAATATACTTTTGTTGCTAGCCAAACCCAAGCCGACTGGCGCGTGCATGGGCTTTACATTAAACCTAGTAACACCTAGGTCATTCCCTCAGAAAACACTTGGGGCCCGTTTGGATTCATTTTTTTGGAGGTGTTTTTATTTTTTGATAAAAATACATAGTAAAAAATTAGTTAGAAAAGTATTTTTGAAAATGAAATTGTATTTTGATGTGTTGTTTCAAATTATAAGTTTATATAGGTGTGAAATTAAAAGTATTTGGATATTGGGTGTTTTTGTATTAAAAAAAAAAAGTTTTTGAATTTGAATTGATGATGTGATGTGTACTTATTTAAAAAAATAATATAAAATAATATTTTTGTGGTGAATAATATTTGAGAAGTATTAGGAAGATAAAAAAATAGATATAGGTAATAATATGGGGGAAATATGTATGAAAATGGAGAGAAAATGTAAAAATGAATGTTTTGAGAATGAAAATGTATGAAAAAATAGTGTAAAAGTTGACAAATATTTATTTTTATTTTGAAAAAAATGAAAATAGGTCTAGAAAATGAAAACAAACCGACCCTTGGGTGCCCCTCGTGGTCCAATCACAAATTCTCACCCAAATTTTGGTAAAGGGTCTAGCTTGTAGTCCACCTCATATGTTGGTGGCGTAGGAGAGTCTTGATCATTCCATTTTTCCCATTTCCAACATATAAGTTGACTGTAAGTAGTTCTCTTTGTGCATTTCTTTCTCATTCTCTTCAAATTAGTTTTGAATACTTGATGCATTATTGACATTGACTTGAGACATAGATTACAATAATGTCAAGCCCTTATATTAATTAAAACTACAATCCACTTAATTATTTGGTGGAAGTCGAGTGATTGCTCAACTATTAAATACTAATTTCATTTTTTCATTCAGCATTACAAAATTGATAGTTTAAGGGAGCAATCTGTTTATCCAACTATAAATATTAATTACGTAACATGTGATTGTATATAAATGAAAAGTGAATAAGTTATGAAGTTTGAGGATGAAAAATGTTGCAGGCATGCCTGTAAATGGGTAGGGTATCACCTTACCTACATTCATATCCTAAAATACTCAAAAGAATAGGATCCTAATCTTATCTTACTCTAAAATACCCAAAAGGATGAGACCCTAATCCTGTCATATTCTATCTAACCCAAGGCCCATTTGATCTAATTTATTGGACTTATATTTTTTATGTATATATTTATTTTATCAATATTTACTAAAAATATTATTTAGCATATGATAACAAAAAATATTTTTTTTATATTTAATTTAATTTAATCATTAAATTTAAATTATTTAATTTTAAACTTTTTGCTAATTAAATTAAATGTTTTAATGATATAATATTAAACTTTAATAATATAATTAACAATTAAACTTTTTACTAATTAAATTAATATAATTAAAAAACAATTAATAAAAATAGTTTAAAAGCAAAAACTTTTTTCTATATTTAATTTTATAAAAAAAGTTAATTTCTATATTAATAAACTTTATTCATTAATAAAATTAATTTTACTAATTGTTTTTTATAAAAATTATTTATTCCATTATTAATTATAATATTATTAATTTTATTAACGAAAAATGTTCAACTGCTGCTATTGCTATTCCAATTTTTTTAAAAAATTGTTATCCCAATATATTAACTTTATTAATTTTATTTAATTTTTAATGAAAAAAATTATTTAGTTGTTACTGTTCATTCACATATTTATAACTTTTTTATATAAAAAGTTTATAATTAATATAAATTTGATTTGGGTATAAATAATTTTTAGATTCATAGATTAAATTTAAGTATAAAGTAATAAGTAATTTTGGAATATGGATACATGTATAATTTATGGGTACAGACCCTACCTATACCCATTACACTATCTTTAATAAATATGAGTATGAGTAGGGTATGAGTATTGACATTTTGGGTTACCCTACCCATTTACAGGCTTAGTTGCAGGTTATCCTACCCATTTACAGGCCTAGTTGCAGGTGTTTTTAAGGAAATATATTTTCTTTTATTTTAAAATACATTTTGAGATACTGTGTGGGAGTATGCATGGAATGGAAATATTTTTAAATGAATTGTTGAAAAATGAAAACCATTCGATATAATTGTACTTATAAAGAAAATAAAATTTGGATGAATCTTTTTTAATTGTAAATGAATTTTTAAATAGGTTCTATCATGTTAATGTATCGAATTTTTATTGCAGTATATATTATTAAATTACTAAGATAATGATTAAAAAAAATATATTTACATAGCAGTTGAAAACTAATGAAAGATATAATCTTGTACATTTATTTATTATCGTAAAAGTTAAGGTATAAAAATATTATATTTAAATTAATACAATACAATAATTAAAATTTGAATATTAGGAAAAGGTTTGGGACAATGAATTTTATTTTTCTCAATATTTCGCTATAAATACGGAAACACATTTTAAAATAAAACTAACAAAAATTCGGTTCAATTATTCGGGTTCAAAAAGGATCCACAGGCAAACAGCGTCCGGGGGAATGTTGCAGGGGTTTTTCTAGGGCTTTCTTCTCACTTGCAGTCTTTTTAATAACACCAGTAATAGCTAACACCACTGTTCACTTCTCTCAGTTTGTCACTGCATATCCGCTATAGAGAACCACATCTCCTTTCGAACAAATTAACTTTAGTCGATCGTCGATACAATGGTAGGGTTTTCGATGCAGCCATACGGGATACAGTCAATGCTGAAAGAAGGCCACCGACATCTGTCGGGGCTTGACGAGGCCGTGCTGAAGAACATCGACGCCTGCAAGCAGCTCTCGACAATTACGCGCACATCCCTCGGGCCCAATGGTTTCTTTTTATCCCTATCTTTTTTCCCATTGTTTAGAAAGATCTCGCTTTTAGAAATCTCATCATTTTCCCCCTGCATTTGCTTAAGTAACCTGAATTTGATCTCCACTGGGTTAGCAAGTCATTACATTGTTGAAATTTACTTAGACCCAACACCTGGGTTAGCAAGCCACTGGGCACCTGGGTTCATCTAATCTCATATTATTCCTCTCTTTGTTACAAGTATCGAATAGTGTGTTCTTGCGTGCAACCATGCTTTGCTCCAAAAATACATATTCCTTGTTGTGAAGTATTGCAGAAGTAAAAGAAACGTGATTTAGCATTGGCAATTTTCATTTATGGTCTAGGTGCTGATTACTAGAACTTCTTTTAGTGCAAATTTAATCCTATGAGTAAGATTAGATACTTAAAGTTTATAAATAATTTTATGAGCTCAATAGTCAAGCCACCATGAAGCCTAGACTAGCTTTGCTCGCATAAAGCTTGAACCTTAGGGCCTGTTTGTGAACTTAAAGAATAGATATGATCAGATCTGATGTACTTTTACCTAAGCTGTTTTAATTATATATATATATATATTTGTAAAACAAAAATTTCAACTCCTACTTTGGCTAAGTCGAATCATGAATTAGTTAAAATTTGTAAAAAACACTTGTAAACTCTTCTGTTGTTGGCTTAATGATGATGTAGAACATATAATTTATTGTGTAACTTAACAATAGTTATAATTTTTAGGCCTAAGAGAAGAATAGGATTTTTGCTTGAAATAAACTCAAATAGGGTCATGGTTAGAAATGCGATGAAAGATCTCAATTTGTTCCAGCCAGTTCTATGGTGAAATGGGATCAAACAAATAGGACTAGGTTGGATTCGATAAATCCAGACAATGCTAATCTTTACCGTAATCTGATCTTATTTTGTTTTAATTACATATAAGCTTTTTCCATGAAATATAAATTAAATTTGAGAAGTTTGAGCCAATTTGAGCTTGTTTTTAGTCTCGGGGAACAAGTTCAAAGAAATTTAAATAAAGACTTGTAGTAAAATGAGTTTGAACCTTTAATAGTAATTTGATAACATAGTTTTTCTAGTGACCCCCCCCCTCCCCTCCTCCCTCCCCCTCTTTGGATATTAATGCTCAGCTTTGGGCCATTTGATGTGCATTGGTTCACACTCGAAATCTAGCTTCACTTAGAGGTACATTACTGTGCTTTAGCATTGATATTTGCGGATGATTACCAATTTTGATGAGGGAAAAGATTTGCCATAAGTTCATGGAGTCACTCTTTTTCTCCTTTTTCTTTCATCCCAAAGGGAAGAGAGATTGTGATGAATGAGGATTGTGGTGTTTCTTTGCTAAATATCCCTATTTGTTTTGATTGAAGTTCTATCCTCACCTTGTCATTATGGTTTTGGTATTTATTTATTTATTTTTTAAATAATTTTTTGATAAGCATATAACCTTATCATTCTTGTTGTTTAGACTTCATCCATTTTCTTCTCACATGCGTTTCTTTTCTTGTTAAGGCATGAATAAGATGGTTATCAATCATTTGGATAAGCTCTTTGTCACAAATGATGCGGCAACAATTGTAAATGAGCTGGAGGTTCAGCATCCTGCAGCCAAAATTTTGGTTTTGGCTGGGAAAGCGCAGCAAGAGGAAATTGGGGATGGAGCCAATTTGACTGTTTCATTTGCTGGGGAACTTCTTCAAAATGCTGAGGAACTGATTAGGATGGGATTGCATCCTAGTGAGATCATTGTCGGATACACAAAGGCAATTAATAAGGTTTGACATTGTCAACATAATTCGTACTGAATGTGAACAACCTTTGTGGCCTTTTCTTCTTGTTTGCCAATCTTAGAACCATCTTATTGCAGACTGTTGAGGTACTGGAGGAATTGATTGAAAAAGGTTCAGAAAATATGAATGTGAGAGACAAAGATGAAGTAATTTCACGAATGAGATCCTCCGTAGCCAGCAAACAATTTGGACAAGAGGACAGATTATGCCCTCTCATTGCTGAGGTAAATTTCACCTTTTTACTGTTTATATACAATCTCAAATCTACCTTCGGATGTTGCTAAGTGGCAGTGAACTTCTCTTTGAAGGCTTGTATACAAGTTTGCCCCAAGAACCCAGCAAACTTCAACGTCGATAATGTGCGAGTTACAAAGCTATTGGGTGGAGGCCTGCATGATTCCACAGTAGTGAGGGGTATGATATTAAAAAGTGATGCTGTTGGGACTATAAAGAGAATGGAAAAGGCCAAGGTGAGTGTGCATGGGTTGCTGCATACTTGTTTTCCTTTCTTTCTACCCTTTGCTTCCAACAAAACTTGAGACAAGCTGTGTTTTAGTCAGATACTGCTTTTTTCGTGATTTATTGTGATATATCTTGGATAGTTATGTATTGATGTGATTAGTCAAGTGCTGCTCTAATTTCACTATTATTATCTTTTGTTGGCTTGGCTCCTCAAAGATGCAGACAACTAAATGCTAAAATTTCAGGTTACCAGAATGGTAAATGATGATGCTTTGCTTGTGGAATGTAAATTTCCATCTTATTTGTGCTTAAATCATGAGAAATAAAAATCTGAAACAGCACAAACAAAATTAAAATGTTAAATGATTTTTTTGGGAGTTGGGGTGGATGGCACAAATAAATCATAAGGGTGGTCCTTCAAGTTTATATGCTGAGATGTCTTTTTTGGTTGGCCTGCTGACTTAATTGCTCCGATTTTGTGTTGAATATTTGTGGACGAACTGATCTTTAGTGAGTTCCTGGATTGCATTGCACAACCCATGCGCATTACAGTAAAAAAATGATATATTCCTAACTGCTTCAGGTTGCTGTTTTTGCTGGGGGTGTTGATACCACTGCAACAGAAACAAAGGGAACCGTTCTTATTCATAATGCTGAGCAGGTATCCCTCAAGAATTTTATTTTCTATATCTCTAGAGACTTGCTATATGTGCTGTCTTTTCTCCACATACTAATGTATTTATTCTTTGCTTGTTGTGTGATTTTAATGAATTATGCTGAGTGGTCTCATGCAATATCAGTTCACATTTAACTATTAAATTGAGAATCAGGCAATATAGCTTATTTTGTGCTTCTCTATAATTATTCATAGGGGCACTAAATCCACCTCCCATAAGGTTTGGCCTAATTGGCTTTTCTCCCTGCTTTGGGTTGAATAAAAAATAAAATATTGGCCATGAAACAACATATCAAAAGGTCGACTTTGCCCTACAGGTCAACCCCTCCCCCCAAACTGGCAACCGCCACAAAGCACAAAAAAAAAAAAAAAAAAAAAGGAAAGAAAGAAAGAAAAACTTTCGTGTCTCACTTTCCTACCTTTTCATCTCACTCTATCCTTGGTGAATCCAGAAACACTTGAGGTAGTGGCTATTTGTAAAGCCTTTGTTTTAAGTTGAGAATCTAGACCTATGACTGGTTTGGCGCATATCCTCTAGGTAGTGAAGACAGTGTTGAAGTGGCCACAATTTTCTTTTTTGGGTTTTTTTGTTAAAATCAAATGTGTAGTAATTGTGATGTATTACGAACCAGATGGGGGGTAAAGTATAAAGTTTCTTGGGATTTTAAGTTTTCCTTGACATGACTGTGTTGTCAGTGTAATTTGTATTTTCTTACTAATAAATGCCAGTTCTTGACTGAAAATGCGTGTATAACGCAGAAGCTAACAAAATTGTTGAAGAGGCCACAGTTTCTAAATTTTCTGCAATTTTTGTATGGAAAATCGGATGTGTTGTAATTCTGATACATTTGAAGTAAATAGATATATTTGTATTGTTTGGGAAACTATAAGGGTTAACTGTAAGGGTTCTGCAGATCTCCAAGGGTTTTGTTGAAAGGACTGTGTTGTCAATTTGTCAAGTACTTTTGTACTTGTTAACATATGCCGTTCTTTTCCTTATAGGGATGGGTCTAATTTATATAACATTATTGCCAACTATTGTAATAATACATTCAAGATTATGTAACTATATCCATATAATTTCATGGATTATGGCATAAGTATAATTTTTTGCGGTTGGATGAAAGTTTGTTTGGTGAAATTGAAAAACTAAAGATGTTCTTGATTGAAGTACTGAGATGAGTCAGATGACATGAGAACTTGTGGGATTTTAAGCTTGTGACAAACTAGAGAGGCATCAATGTACAGTTTTCTACTGTGTTTACTGATTTCTGCCATTTAATGTTATTTTTTCATAATTTGGAAGATTAAACAACAAAATCAGTTTATTATGAAAAAGACAAACAAAGCTCATACAAATTTACAAAAAATTTACAAATGGAACTTACATTATGCCATGTAATAGAATGTGTTCAAAAGACCAAAATAACAAACACAATAAACACGAAATATTTTAACTTCATACCCCATGGATACTGTGAAATATTATAATTAGTGCCTTATAGTCACATGAGATAGACATCTGAGGATGTGGGAACTCCAAGCACATTTTTTCTCTCAAAAAGGTTCATGGGCAGTAGCCTTGAGGGCAAAATAGGGTAACCTCATCATTTTTCTGTTGATGTTAGCATTTTCTAAAATGGCAAGAGTGTAAGGGGAACTTGTAAGATGGAGAAAAATGTCATTGATGGTGGATGTAATTTTGAGACTTAGATATTTTGGTAATTAGGTAGAACCTTAGGGGAGGTGGATGGATTTACCCTTACCCAGAATTTGTACTCAACTTTTGGCTACATTCTAGTGTTGCAAACGGTGAATTCCTGTCGTGTTCTGATGTTGGCAGTATATTTTCTGAATTTCATGATATCATTTTAGTTGGAAGTAAAGTATCTTGTTTATGTGAATTTATTGGGTTAATTTTTTCGTTACATTGTTGAACTTGGAACTATATGACTGTGGACTTTATGCGAACTATATTATTAATGGACATCCCAGAAAGGAAATTGGGCATTTGAATGCAGAGGGGAATTTGATTGTGAATGATGTATTATGGTAATTTTTCTTGTGAAAAATTGTTTAACTTCTTGACATAGGGAATTGGCTACAAACAAATGTTATTTTTACATAATACTTTTTAACTCTACATTATCATTCTCTGGTAATCCCAGTTTTTTTCTTGAACTTCGGTTTTCTGAGATGGTTTATCTATAGATCTTTTTTGGAACTAATGTTCTCTATCTTTACTAATACCTCCTGATTGGCCTCTCATAAGATGCTTAAGAAGTTTTTGAGACTTATGCCCTTTCATGGTGAACAAGTCCAAGTCTTGTAGAATTCACAAAGTTATGGTTGCACCTCTCATATCCTTGATGTATGTTGATGCCATAGTGTTTTACCTTGCAGCTTGAGAATTATTCAAAGACTGAAGAAGCTAAGGTGGAGGAGCTAATTAAAGCAGTTGCAGATTCTGGTGCAAAGGTCATTGTTAGTGGAGCAGCTGTTGGGGAAATGGCATTGCATTTTTGTGAGCGCTACAAGTACGGCCTTTTTACTTCTTATGGTGTTTTCCCCAAGTTACTACTAGTTGTGAATGATAGTTGATTTTATAGCTTGCATTTTCGAATTTGTGGTTTCTTAATGTTCCATCTCCACCATTGCTATTCAAGTTAATTCTTCTTTTTGTAATGAGTACAGTTGTATCTTATATTTAGCCTTAGATAGGCCAAGTGATGTGTCTATCTGGTTCATTGCTTCTATGGGATGGGGAAGCTGGGTCGGGGTATTGATCATTCTATTAGTGCCTCTTCATGGTTTCACATGTATAAAGGATGACTGATAAGTCTATTATTGCCTCTTCTAGGTTCAATTATATAAGCTCATTTTTTGCTCTGTAAATCACTTCTTGCCCTCCCTAATTTCGTTTCACTCTTTATCCTCACAATTCTTGGATATCTTGTTGGATTGTTCTCTGCTATGTTGGGATAATATTGTTTTTCCTATTAATTGCCAAGATTAGAATTAGATAGGGGTTTTCGGACATCTTGGAGGGTAAAATGGATTGGACTCATATTTGCCATCATCTTCTTATGTGGCAGGTTTTTGTTTGTTGCATCATCTTGGCTCAATTTGGGTTCATGCAAGATGATTTTTTCTCCAAATTTGCTTATTATCTCTATGGCCTTGTGCAAACATGTATTTATGTTCTCAACATGGGTGATTGAAAAGCCAAAACATGGTTTTGTAGGCTTATGGTGTTAAAAATCAGCTCCAAATTTGAACTACGAAGATTTTGCCGCACCACTGGCGCCATTGCTCTTGTAAGCATGTCCGATTGAGTCAGATCAACATGCCAGATATTTCTGTTCTTCCCTAACAATTTGATTCTGTGTGAAAACAGTTAAAGCTCAGTCAGCCGGGTCCTGTTGATCTTGGATATGTTGATTCTGTTTCGGTGGAGGAAATAGGCGGGGCTAGAGTATGATAGACAAGCTTGATTTTTACACTTTGGTTGGTTATGCTCAATTCTCTTACTCTTATCCTTAATGATATTGGATATGCTCAATAACAGGTTACAATTGTAAAAAATGAACAAGGGGGAAATTCTGTTTCCACTGTTGTGCTGCGAGGAAGCACTGATAGCATATTGGATGACCTTGAAAGAGCAGTTGATGATGGTGTGAATGCATACAAGGTACTTTTCGTTCCTCATTAAACTTACAAAATTTCCACCAATTGTTGTTTTATTCTATCATCAGAGAATAGGTAATTATTAGTTTTTGCATTGTCTAGCTTCCAATCTAGTTTATAGCAAGCTGATCAAAAGATCTCACTTTTAGTTCTCAACCAGGCGATGTGCAGGGATAGTCGGATAGTACCTGGAGCAGCAGCTACTGAAATTGAATTAGCTAAAAGGCTGAAGGAATTTTCTTTCAAAGAAACCGGGTATTTGTTTGATATCTTTATATATAGCTTATATCAGCTTCGTTTATGGTGGTTGGAAATTGTATATTTACCTTGACTTTAGGATTCTCTGGCACTCATCTTCCCTTCTTGTGGCTTCTTTTGTGATGCCATTAATATTGACTATTGAGATTGATTCAGTTGAAGAAAATAAATGGATATTACACTGAGGTTCTTTAATAATCTTTAACTTCCATGAAAAATTGGGTAGAATCGCCAAACCTCCTGAGGTTTGGCCTAGTTCCTGAAACTACCTCTCAGTTTTCTGAAACTACACTGACGCATTCAGTACCCTTAACTAAGTTAGAAAATTCATAAAAAAATATTAGAGAAAAGTAAAGAAAAAGTTCATCTTCTTTGTTGAACACTAATTTGCCATAAACAGTTTGAATTCTTCCAGGAGGAGTTCACATGTTCATATAAATATCAGTAGGCTTAATCTGGCTCCCTAAATGACCTGCTTAATCATTTACTGGTGCTTATTCTTGTGTCTTCACTAGGTTGCTTGTCCAGGACATGCGTCAAAATTTAAGTGCTGGTTATTTTCTCATTTATATCATCTAGCCTTGCTTGCAGCATAAAAATCTTTGCCTGGAAAACATTAATCTTGCTTGTTCTGTCTCTAGAGAAGTTCAAGAGTTGTTTGTGATATGGTACCCTATCTAATCAGAATATTTTTAAGCTCTAAGCATAAATGATTGTGGCGGTTTTTATTGAATGTGACTTTCTCAACTGTTTTGCTATGTTTGTGTTCTGAATTTGCACAGGTAGAATTTTGGTTTTATGTACAATTAAGTACTTTCTATTTCTTTGTTTGACTGATTTGTTTGTTTATAAGACTAAGCTGTTATCTTCCGGAGTGGATCAGTATACAATTGCAAACTTTTGCCAAAAGTTCGAAATGATACCTAAGACATTGGCTGAGAATGTGGGGCTTAATGCCATAGAAGTTTATCAACTTTATATGCTGAACATTGATGCTTTCTTGCTATCTTTAGAGAAGCTCAAGAGTTGTTTCTTGATTGTCAAATGATACACGATCTGAATCAGGAAACATATTCTAAGCATGGAAGGTCGTGGCTGTATTTATTAACAATGCTTTATTCAGTGTCTGTTATGTTTGTGTTTGAATTTGCACTAGTAAAATTTTGGTGTTATATACGATTAAGTATTTTCTATATCTTGTGCTTGATTCATTTGTTTATAAGACTAAGCTGTTATCTTCCAGATTGGATCAGTATGCTATTGCAAAATTTGCTGAAAGTTTTGAAATGATACCTAAGACATTGGCTGAGAATGCGGGGCTTAATGCGATAGAAATTATATCATCTTTATATGCTGAACATGCATCTGGTAACACCAAAGTGGGCATTGATTTGGAGGAAGGTGTCTGCAAGGATGTTTCTACCATGAACATATGGGATCTCCACCTCACCAAGTAAGTTGCTTCGAGTAAATATTGAATGATGTGAACATTGTGGATTTTGACATGTCTGTTCTTCTGTAAAGTATTTATTCTGGTGGATAGAAAAAGGTTACTACTGGTGTCAGTTTGGCCAAACTCCTTTTTAGTCTCTTGCTTGAGTAGAGTCATGTCAACTTGGCTTCTTTCCACCTATTAACTGTGCTAATTCAAGCCCTAACTGTTGTTTTTAACTCAATGCGCCTATTTTTCACTTGTGAATTTTATTTCAGAAGCTGCAATAATCTCTCTTACAATTAAAGAAGTGTAAAAAATCCTTACAGCAAATTGGTGACCATACCCTATATAGCAACAGCGAATAATGAAAATCAGGGGTATAATATTAATGGAAGCACGGGCTAGCTAAAACTCTGGCCCAACTGAAAACTGCTCTTTCCTGTGACAACCTATTTTATAATCCAAACTTGCCCCAAGCAGTTTGCTGTGCTAGGTATTTAGTAAATTAGCCTCGATGTCATCCCTGACATGCTGTCTTTCTGCAGCTGGATTTGACAAATCATTTAGGCTTTGTTTGGTTAGATTCTCCCAGTTTGTTTTCCAACTCCCAATTCATAAACAAACAAACAATTACATTCCCCAACCCCACTCTCCAAAATACACAATTTATTCCCAAAAAATCCCTACTATTCCCAACTCCACACCATTCCCGAGGCACCACATATTCTTTCATCATTCCAAATATATACACATACTACCACTCAGGCACTCACACAATCTCTACATACATATATATAAATAATTTTAAAATACTCATTTCACCCCCACAAACCCAACAAAAAAGTTATTGATGTGACATCTTGTCCCCCCCCATCCCAAAATACAAACAAACAAGCCATTTTCTCCCAATTCATTCTCCCAAAACAGAAACAAACAACCATCACATTCCCCAACCCCACTACCCAAAATCCATTCTCCCAAAATATTTTGGGAGAATGGCCCAATTCACAACCAAACATAGCCTTAGCTTGTGGATTATATATTTGAGCATGCAGCTGTATCAGGCTGGTCTGGTTGTAGATATCTTTGCTTTGGTTTATGATTGACTTGTAAGTATTTTGCTCCATGGGACAGGTTCTTTGCCCTGAAGTATGCTGCGGATGCTGCCTGTACTGTCCTGCGGGTAGATCAGGTAATCAGCTATCAGTAACTGGTCATGCCATCTCTTTTGTTTACATTTTTGATATAAACTTTGATTGTTCTGGGCTTTACATGGCCTTTGCGATGACTACTTATGATGTTTTGAGCAAGCAAGTGAATTGTGACTCTCATATCAGAACTTCTCTTTATGCCATCATCTTAAAACCACGTTAATTAAAATGAGGCTGGACCTATGATTGCTGTAATGATTTGAAATGATTTTGATTTTCTGAAAATATGTTTTGGAGAGAGGTGTATTTTGGGGAATGAAAACATTTTCCCGGAATTAAAACCAAACATTGCCTTAATTTTATGTAAAATATCTTGGCAGAAGTAGTTGGTGACAGTTTAATTTAGGGTAGCATTCCCATATTCATAAATTGCTAACTCATTTATAATACATAGAAAATTCCTGCTCTCCTATGCATAATTTTCCCATCTCCTCACACAATCTGACACTCTCAAGTCACACCCTCATGGACTCTTCCCAAGTACCCTGGGGGGCGAAAGTTCACTCGTCTTCCGAATCAATTTTTGCTCTTTTTGTATCAATTTGTATACAGTCATGTCCAGCTACTTGCATTTCTTTCCTTTCTTTGTTCTGGATAGGCAATTCCTTTTTATCTTAATTGTTAATGTTTGCTTTTTCTCCTGCAGATCATAATGGCAAAACCAGCTGGTGGTCCAAAGAGGGGGGATCCACCGGCGGGGATGGATGAGGATTAAGTTTCTGTGGCAACCCATTGTCTTGAGCTCTATTATTACGCGGCTGCCATGAACATGATTTCTAGAAATCTTGTTCTCATGTCATCTTTTTTTGTCTTTTCCCTTCCCTTTGGATGCCATTTTGTTTGTCTGAAGATTTTTTTTGGGTAAACTGAAATTGTAAGCGCTGATTGTATATGCTGCTTTTTAGTATTTTTTTTCGGTTAATGGATTGAAAGTGATTGTCAGAAGTCAGTTCCGGAACACTGTTAGTTTATGGGGACCTCTCCTTGCCTGACCTCGATCCCGTCTTTCTCCATTCAAGTTCTAAGAACATTATATATATATATATATATCATTCTGTGCCATGAGAAGGCATTTTTTAGTAGGTTGAGTTTTGAAGGGGCCTAGCATGTCATAGGATAACTATGTAGGTAAGGCTGTATTTGGGCAATGGTGAAGGGTGGTAATGGGGCGGTAACGAGGTTGAAGCTGCGCTTGCGAGGCATCACAGTGATCAGGCTGTATCTTATGCTCATGTGTTTGCGGTATTAACATAATGTAGGTTAAATTACAGGGGCTCTTGGGGCTTAGTATAACTATAAATATACTCTTATTTTGGAAATTAAGCATACACCCCATGTTTAGCTGAGGGCTTAGTATAATTATAAATATACTCTTATCTGGAAATTATGTATGCACAACATGTTTAGCTGAGTTAATCTTTGTCCCTTTCTGGTCGTAACTCTAGGCTATGTTTACTTAATTTAGATGGGTGTATTATGATAGGATGAAATAAGTGATGATGCCAAGAATTGGGATTAATTTATAACTATTAAACTATTAGATTATATATGCTATTCCGAATGAAATAAATGATGAAAAGAGACAATTTGAAAGCACTATTTAATTGGACGGGTAAAATTACTAGGATTATTTACAAATTAAGCTAAAATGACCTCTTTAATCAGTATCGGCCAAGCAAATGATTCTGAGCGAGCACGAGTCACTGGAAAGCTGGGCTGTCCTTCCGAATTAGAAAAAATAGAGAAACAGCAAGCCCACAATCTGAAATACAAATACAATTGTCTAGTCAGTAGCCGCTAGTGTGTTGGATAAATGAAAACCCTCACTGCACACGGGCTTCGGAAGAAAGAATATCTTCCGTAGAGGATGAAATTACATATGGGATTAAAGTTAGAATCCGATTTGAATTCAAATTGAAATTTAAAATTTTTATTTGATTAAAATATTTGATGGATTATATTTGATTATAAATTTTTTTAAATAAATGGATCGAATTAAATAATCTGATCCGTTAAAGATCCAAATTTAAATTTTAATATTTCTTAATTAAATTAATACTCTTACATATAATATTGATAAAAATTTTAAAATAAAATTTATATATTATATTGACATAATATTTATAGTAACGTTTATATTATACTATTAATATTAATTATTTTAAATATATTTATTTTACAATGATTATTATTTTATTAAATAATACAATTAAATTTGAAAAATTTATCTATTCAATTTATAAATAATTTAGTTAAATATACATATATTTAAATTTTTTACTTATTTATTCTCAATTAATATAGTTTTTAATTTTTTATTTATTGTGTTTTTAATTAATTAATAAATTTGAATAAATTTTGTTAATTATTTTAGATATATTAACTATTAAAATAAATAATTTAGTTATTTAAAATCTCTTTATTTTAAATATGATTATTACTTTAATAAATAATTTAGTTAAATTTAACTAATTTTTCTTAGATATGCTTACTAGTTTAATAGTATTTAACATATAACTCAATTAACAAAATATATTTATTATTTAATATTATTAAACAAATTTAATTATACAGGTACATTATTTTAAATATGTATACTATTTAACATGATTCAAAATTGTAAAATATCATAATACATAAAGGGGTATTTAAGGCTTTAACCATCAAACCAATTTTTCAGCATTTTTTATTTTTATTTTTATTGTTTTTGCTATTAGGGGTATTTCAGACATTTCACTAATTCCGACTACATTACAGTAATTAAAATTTTCATTAAATTTTTTTTTTATAATTTTCAAAAATATGAGAATCTTTTCATAATTACGCTAAATCTCAAGGTGGCAGCTGTAATTCACCTTATTTCTTAACTTTTCACAATTCACATTAGCTTATACTATCGGCATGGCTTTTCCACGGGACACTTTAGGTCGGCCTTGTATGATGTAGCGGTAAGCCATGGAAATACAAATTTTCAAAAAAAAGAATGTCACTTCGTAATCAGCGCAAGTTTCAACATGTATATCTGTTATTTTCCTATAACAATTCATGAATATGGAATCAGCCATCATATAAGAAGTATCTGGAGTCTCCTAGGGCTCGTTTGGTTTTATTTCCAGAGCCCTTTCAAGTTTCTAATTATTTTTAAAAATTGAAAAGTTAGTTATAAATTTAAAATGAAAATAAAAATATGTTTGGATGATTTGTTGAAAAGTAATGATTAAAATATATATAGAATTGAAAAGATAGTTGATTTATATTTTTTTATGTTTAAAAATATGTATATTTTAAAAATATATTTATATTTTATTAATTTTAAAATGATAGTTGATACTTTATGTCAAATTAAATTTGAATTTGATTGATGTGATAATAGGATGATATGATAGGTTTAGAAAAAAATTGAAATTGAAAATAGAAATAGTTTAAATGAAAATAGGAAAAAAGTGATAATTTTTAATTTTTATTTTCGGATGAAAATGAAAAGAAGTCCTGGAAATAAAACCAAACACCCCATAAGTTTCTCCTCCTGTACGAGCCCACAATACAGAAATATGCTGACACAGTTTAGGAACAACCTACATATTCTCTCAAATTAATAGCATCTCATTCTCAGAGTCTGTTGGTTTACTTCCATAACAAATAACCACTCAACACAATCACAACTCTTTTTCATTCTTTTCTTTGTTGATGACAGCTCCTCTTTAGAGTAAAAAGAAATTCAGCTAAAAATGAGCAACAAATGAAACACTCAATTCCTATCTGTACAATGCACTTAATCAGAGAAGAAAATGAAGTAATTGTGAATTCAATTGAAGGGGAAAATACCCAATAGTCTCAACACAATTCACTAACTGAAATGAATATAAATAGTGGTTCAATTTGTGAGGGAGGTATCTACAAAAAGAAATCTATATCAATAATACTAGCATGAAAGCTGCCAAAGATGCCAGACAAGACACCTGTGACAATTTTGACGAAGATGAGGGAGCTATCTGGATGGTGAAATTGCAGTTTGCCTGAGATATATTTTGATCAGTGACCATGGCCAGACCCTGGAAATTGCAGGCCAAGTCTTTTTGATTCTGGACCTGGAAATAAATGTTGAATGCATAAGATGCATTAGCATTGGTATCTAAACCATTGCATGAAGAACCATACCCAAGGGGAGTGCAATCTGCATATGTACAGGCAAAATTGATATTTTCTGCAAGTTTGCTTAGGTCCTTGGCATCTGGCCGAAGCGTGCACCATCTCCTAGGAAGATAATTTACATTTTGGGCACCAACAAGATACTTGTCTGATTGTTGTCCAGACAAGTCCATAGGGAACTTAGGTTGTCCATCATACCTGAAGATTCCCCAGTGCCGCTCAAAATTACCTGGAGCTATACTCTTTAGATCCTCATCAATAAGGCCAAACAAGTAAACTTCAATATAACCAGGGCGAAGAGGGGTTCCTCTATTGCCTGCAAGTCTTGGTAAAAGCCCTCTATAAAACCTCAAAGCATAATTTATGTTGGCATTCCTGTCTGCATCCGTTGGCCACCCCACCTCCCCCACAATGATGGTCATATCACCATATCCCAGTGCTTTCAGTGATGAAACCAAGGTGTCAAAATTGGCATCAAATACGTTGGTGTATGAAACTCCATTATCAACAATGGGATTACTAACCCCATCGAAGAAGGCGTAATCAACTGGGAAGTTTTCGTTGGCATAGAGACTCAAGAAAGGATAGATGTTCACAGTGAAGGGCGCCTTATTTTGGTTTAAGAACTGAACAATCTGGTTCATTTGAGACATGATATCTATCCGGAACCTTCCAGCCGATGGAACAGGGTTGTTTTCTGGTGAACCATAGACATCAGCATTCAAAGGAACAGTTGCTTTGATTTTGTCCCCAAATCCAGCTTCATTTAGGGCATTCTGAATGTTCTGAAGAGCAGGAAATGTTGTGTTCACAAAAGAGTTGTTATAGGATGTAAGGAATGGCTCGTTGCCTACTGCCACATATCTGCATAAAATTTAAAAACCCGAAAAATTATATCAAGAATAAAGCTACTACAAGTACTGATGGACTCTTCCAAGATTTTTTTAATGCATAAAAATTATATCAAGAATAAAATGTTGAGACATGTCATTAATGCGAAATTCTCAAGGAAAATGCATAGCATCTAAGAATGAGACAAATCAATGAATGGCTTAAAAGATCTGGTTGTACAACTATCTAACTGCAGATTCTCCTGGAATGACACAGTTCTTATAGGATCCTGATGGATGCCATCAAGGAAAAGCATTAAAATTTTCACCGAATAGAGCATTTCCAAAAAAGTTTCTTCAATTGTTCCACTATTGTCTCAACAGATATATGATTTTTAATAGCGAATCTCATCACTGATTTAACAAAAACCTCATTTAAAATTTTTGGTTTGGGGATTAATTCTGGAAAAGGCTGCATAAGATACCAGAAAAAGGGAAAGTTTCATTGGCATTTTGTGATGGAAATCTACATTACCATAGAACATGTGTACTTCTGCATTCAGAAAGTGGAGACACCCTACAAGTTCCTTTAAGTCATAGACTAAGGCAACAAAACTATTGTGGTCTCTCTTCAGCGAATGTAAAGTTTCTGTGTGAGATTCTATACCTACGTGTATGTGCATGTAGAAGTCCAGAATCTGATATATTGCGTGCGATTATGAGAGAGAAAAGGTAGCTCAAAGTATGCTAGAACAAAATGGGAAGACAAGTTTTTAATTAGTTGGGCTCAACATATTGATCAAAAAGAATCGAGCAGATACAACATATCAGTCAATTCAACATTGCAAAAAGAATCGAGCAGATTCAAATTCCTAGAAATTGTTAAACATTTTGTTGTTTCAATATAAAGAATAGTAACCTAAATTGAATATTACAAGTTAGCCAACCAATAAACAAGAATAACCCCAGCATAAAGACATGCTGAGGTGCACTGATGCTAATTCTATCAGCAAGCAAGAATGGAATCAATTTCCTCAAATAACAATGAATTTTCAAACAGTATCTACAAGTCAACATCCACACCACCTCACAGTAGATTAATTTTCCAATTAATAAAAAATTAGAAAACACAAGCAGATATTGTACAATTGAATTTAAAGTAGCAAGGGAGAGTCGGTTGCTGGTAAACAATTCAAAAGATTCGGAATACAAATATGACTCTAAACCGAATAAAACTATACCTCACATGAGCCAAAAATCAGATCGAAAAAAGGATGTATAGAAACTTGGAAAGTGATCTCTAATAAAGGAATTAAGTAGAGAGAAAAACCATACTTGATATTTACGCCGCCATTGAAATTGTAACGGGTGATATTTCGCTTGACCCACTCCTTAGCTCGATCAAAACTGCCCATAGCAGCGAGCTGGTCATTAGGGATTGCAACCATGACTTCAATGTCGGTACCAGCCAAAGCGCTCATGGTGGACTGATCTGCATCAAATAGCTTCACCTTGTTTATTCCGTTGTCTTTGAGCATTTGCACTACCACTTTGGGCAGCAACTTGTGGGTTGCCATGGTACCCCAGTTCACACCAAGGCTTTCAACAAGAAACCCTTTATCCAAAACACCCCAAAACAATAATAAATAGACGTAAAGATAAAATTTTGACATTATTTCCAAGATAAAAATTGGATCTTTTTCCTCTTTTGCCGGGAAGGAGCGAGTAAAAAAGTAGATGCTATTGCCGAATGTAAGTATTCTTTAGTATCCCCCAAGGAAGCTGAAATCAAATTACGTGGAGCAACGCAAGGGAAGAGAATCTCCACGAAAAAGGAAGAGAATAGCTGTTGGTTTCAATCACAGGGAAAAAATTAGAAAGGAAAAGAAAAGTGGGGGAGATTTATTCTGAACATATGAATGTGAGTATGTGGGTGCTGGAACGTGTGGGGAGAGCTCTCACTTTATGCGAACTGCCAAAAAGGTCGTACAATAAAGTAGTTTATAAACGGTGGGGTGGGGAGCGGAGTAGTGGAGAAAGAGGGAGAGAATATAGGGATTAGGCCATTGGGGGTGGCAGTTTTAGCAAGGAAAAGACCCCCTTTTTTCTTTTTCTTTTTTTTTCCCCTTTTCCCCCTGTAGATAGACAGAAGGCGCCCCCGACGTCTTAGTGATTCAGCTGCCCCCGACGTGGAGGACTGAGGAGGTGATTTCGATGGGCGGAGAGGAGGAAAGACTCCCGGCAACCTGGAAGGTTTTGATGTAAGAGTATGATGGAGGAAAGGGAGGGAGGACTACTGAGGAGGGGGAGATTGGATTGGATTGGTGGGTTATTCGGATTTGAATACTTTGCTTAGCAAGCCAATATTGGACTTATTTTATTCTTTCAATTCAAAAACAATAACTTATTATTAAACATTTAAACTTCTCTCTCTCTCTCTCTCTATATATATATATATGTGTGTATATATAATGTATGTATGTATTTATTGTGGCTTAAGTCATTTAAAAGGATTCCTTAATTAATTAATTTCAAAGCAAGGGAAATACTTTGTTTGGAGGAGAGAGAGGAGGTATCCATCATCCAAGTATCTCTGTATCTATGTAATGTATTGGTTTAGAGATTGGGAGGTTGAATTGGTAGGTGATTGGCCGATGATATTGCAAAAATCGCATTGGGAGGTTGAATTGGTAGGTGATTGGCCGATGATATTGCAAAAATCGCCTAATTATAAGAAGAAGGAAAGGGGTCACAACTCACAAGTCACAAACTATGACCCACCGCCCACCACCTCTTTTTGAAGCTGTCCATATTTCAAAGTTGTAATATGAATACTCCAGTAGCAACGGCTACTTAGACGGACGGACAGACAGACAGGGTCAGAGAGAGAAAAAAGTAAAAAGCCAATCACATCACAATAAGATAAAAACCTTGGACAAATCTCAAATGAAGTAGTTTTGAATTCGTACCTAGACCTGGCAAAATTATATTCGTACTAGTGGGTACCCGTGGGTATCCAAAAAATTTCGGGTAACGGGTCTTATTTTTTCAACCCAAAAAATTACGGATAATTTTACCAGTACCCAATTTACCCGCCGCTTTTTGGCCCGACCCGTGGGTACCCGCGGATTACCCGTATTTATAAATATTTTTTTTATTATTTTATATAATATATATATTTACATATAAATATTTTATATTTATAACAAATTAAATTAAAAATTATATCATAAAATAAAATTCTAGATAACAAAAATCCTTTCCCAAAAACATGGATGCGACATCTTCTTCTACAAGGACAACAATGTTCGACTGATATTTAAACTTTCAATTCAAAAAACTTTTGGCATGTAATAGATTTAAATTTGAACTTTTGAATGTCATGTACTTTAAATTTGGTAGACTTTGAATATTTAAGATGTAAGTTTTAAACTACAATATTATTAATGTGCTTAAGGTATTTGTTCAATTTAATGTTTGAAATTTTTAGTTTTTTTTCGTTGTTTGAGTTTTATTTAGTTAAAATTTGAGCAACATCATGTAAGTCACAAGTTGGATATTAATTTCTCTCTAAATATAAAAAAAAAAAAAAAAAATGGGTACCCACGGGTTACCCGTTACCCGTGAGGATGGGTAACGGATCCCCTACTTCGTACCCAATAAAAAATGGATAAATTTACCTGTGGGTAAATTTACCTAACCCATTGTTACCCGTAATTGGGTTATCCACGGGTACCCAATTGTCAGGTCTATTCGTACCCGGCATTTGGATTTGTATCATTATTACATGTATCATCAATATTCAAGAATAAAAAATGGTGAACATAACATGGGTGGGCCACTATATATCCGAGTCATTGACAACACAACGTGTTGGTCTATCCAATAAAATTGACCCACTCCTCCACACAATACACTCAAGAATTAATTGCAGTAAGTCCTCCAACATATGACCTTCTTTGCACATTGCTTTTCAACCATTGTCGATGTGCAATTTTACAATCCGAACTAGTTAAAATGTGTGCTGACACCACATTTGCTCATTTACATTTGCTCATTTCGATGGAATCCGACCAATGAGCATTGGGCACGTGGACTGAAGGAAACAGAATATTCTAGTTGAACTAGTTAAACCAATCTTCATATCATTCTTGTTGATTTTAGGTTGGGTTGGGCTCAACATCTCAGAAATAGGTTTGGGCAGGTTGGGTTTTAGATAGGTTGTATCAAATTTAGGTTCAAAATGAGTCCATTAAAAAAATTTAATTAATTTAATCAATCATATTATTATGTTGTAAAATTGTATATTAAATAGAGTATATGAGGCATAATAATATTACTATAGTCTTTTGAGTTAATTTTTTAAAATAAGTAAATTAAATTATTAATATTTTTTCTGTTGGAATTGTTTCAAACCCAACCCAACTCACAACTCAACCAATTTTGAATCCAACCCACTTTCAACCCATCTATTTAAACTCGTATAGAACCCAACCCACATAAACCCAAACCAAATCCAATCCAATCCAACCCAACCCAACCCACCACCCATTTGCTACTGCTAGGTGGAGAGTATTCCCCATATATATAATCTTGAAAAATTAATAGATATGTTTCCAAATTTTAGATCCACAAAGCTAATTAATATACGCTGTATTATTAATGACAAATTTCATGTTTGAAAGAAAAAAATGATAAATTAGAGGAGTGAAAATGATGGGATCTATGAAATGGGCGGTTTGGACGGTGGCAATTGGTAAAAACATTAAACGAAGAGGAAGCAGTCATGCTGGCTTTGTGCGCACAACGATATTTTGGTCGAAAGCTAATCCTACAGTACAGTAGTACATACTCCAGGTCCAGCACAGAGGAGTATTTGTTTTAGCAACTAACTCTCGAGTAACGTGAATTCAAATTGTAGCCTTCCTTCGTACCTACATCATATTTGCCCAGCTACACATGCATATATGTGCCACCTCTGGACTGCGAGTCTTGAATCTTGATTGCGTCCAATTTGGGTTAAGTGGGAGGCTGCAAATCACTAAGTTTTACTTGCACAAGTTAAAAGAGAATCACAACGAATTATTTCCTTCTTGTGGGGCACATTTTTCAACTAAAAAATTAATATGAAATATGAATAAATAACAAAAATTGATTGAAAACATATAGACATTTGCTACATACAAGGGGAGAGAAAAATCGAGAAAAAGAAAAAGAACACTAGAAGACCACTCTTAAATTATTAGAGATTATAGATAACAAATACACCAGATCCCCCGAAGTATATATGCATTACAATAGTGAGATCTAGGAGCCAATTGGTATTTGATAAAGTAATAATTTAACATTCTTTTTAACTTTCAAAAGTCAAAACCGGACAAATCGTAAGTTTATATTTTCCGGACTTGGAGAGAAAGCTGTTGTAATAATTCATCTTCTATCTTTTAATGAGAGGAGATGAGTATGATTAACGCAAAGCAAATAGAAGCAGAATAAGGATCCTGTAACCTTGTATCGATTGAGCAAAACATAAGTTCAGCCCTCTGTTCCATCCATTGTAGTACCCGAGTCAAGAGTCTAAACATTGTAGTTCCATCTCCTTTCCCTTTTTCGCGTCCCTGCTACTAAAAGAGTTAAACCTAAAACAGATATCAATTGAGGATTGTTTTTGAAAAAAATTCTTTATTGTCACTTCAACATGGTATTTTTTGTTGTTAGAATAATGATATAAAAGACGGTGGAAGGGAGAATCAAATTGTTCTCCTTTCTAGCTAATCCATCGCATGTCACAGTGCCCCATCCGTGGAGGAACAAGGCATACACTCAAGTCTAAAATCTTTTCTACCAAAAGCTTGAGCCCCCAACGGACTTTCTAACATACGTTCACTCACTCTATCACTCCGCCAAATAGAAATACACTCCCATGGGCGAATACAACCATCATTAAGAATTTCATCTTTTGACCAAAAACAAGAAAGAGGTGGAAGCATGCCTAATAAAAACCAGTAACACTCGAAATGTTGCCTTTTACACGTTAAAACTAATTTAAAAAACATCCAACGCAAAATCAGTTTACAGAACACTGCCCAGTCACTGCACTGCAGAAGACTAAATTATTATTTTTGTCCCAAATCCATCATGAGAGAGAGAGAGAGAGAGAGAGAGAGAGAGAGAGAGAGAATGTCCTGAGCAATAGATTCCTATGATTAGATCATCTTCAAGATCACTGCACTGCAAAGTGAACTCACGTCTCAATTCCCTATCCAACACCTGAGTCAAAGCAAAGCAGCAAAAGTAATTAGAACGACAATCTAATTGATTCACCAATGAGAAATTTTATTTCTGAATGAAGATAAATGTTTATCTGTAAGCACGTAAAATAACATGAATATATGCAAAAGTGAAAGAAGATTTAACGTAGCCTGGTAAGATTACCATCTTCTTTAAAGATCTGAAGCTTATACCAATTATCAAAAGGCTTGTTTGCTAGCAGAGAACCTAATCGCAATATCCAGCATGCATCACTGAATCCCATATGCTACACTGGGGGTTAGGGGTAAAATTCATAAGCACGTCAATTCCATTCATTTTGCAGGACACATACCCTAAAATCAAGAACTTACAGTTTGTAAGCCCCTCAAGGTGCAATCTCAGGTGAACAACATGTGCCCAACTTTTCTATTTTTTGTTAAGACACAGCTAACTAGCACTCTTAAGATTCTATTCAAACAAAGAAGGCCATCTTACTAGGACCATTAACCCTACACCACATTCCAAAGGGACACGCCATACTATAACAGAAAGCTAGCTCTCATAACAAGCTAAAACTTCAATACAAATATTAATGGCATTGATTGTCTCTACTTGGACCAAAATCAGCACAATATTCATGACATAAATGTATATCTAGATTCTCTTTAGACCAAAATATCCCCATTGCACAGAGCCGGAATTAGAGTCAACAACATGCTTTCCCAATGTATGCCTCACTAAGCACCCCACAAATATCATTCTTCTTTAATGAAGAACGCAATGACATTAACTGTCAATACAACTCAAATGATCTGCCTGCCCCCACAAAGCAATCCAAGATTGGGTTTACAGATCTGCAAAAACCTTATTTGGTCTACAAGGCAAAATCTCAGCTGCAATCATGTTAATGATCCTATCAAGCTGATTGGTCTAAACAAGCGATTGTTCTGACTCCAACTCACTTACAAGCTACAGAAGTGAACATTAAAGCTTTTCCACATAGAATTTCAAACGAAGCAACTGCATCATTTGCACCATATCAACATTCATCACTTCCACTAATGAAAAAAAGAAAAATATAAAACTAAATGCATCACACTGATTGACATTTTGTAAGTAAATACATAGTTATATGGAATATAAACAAACTCATGTTTTGGGACAGAATATCAGCCAATTTTCAATGAACAATTTCAATTGTCAGAAGTAATTCCTGTAATAGGTACTAAATGTGCAATGCATAATACTTTTCAACTGAACAGAGAATGCTTATATTTCATGCCAATAACTAATCAGACCCAGAAAGAAACTTCATGATTTCCCAATCATGTCAGCTAATGTCTTCCAGAACCTAAAGCGAAATCAAGAAACAGAGAATTTGGGTTTCCAGTTTTGGATCACCGCAACATGCATATGAAGAATGATAAAAAGATCCAGTCCAAAGCAGCAGTTGAATTGATAAAAAACTGCTACTTATGAGAGAGAGAATAATCCTCAAAACACAAGGCACAGGCTACAAGTGTTCAAGTGTGGAATGAAAACATACAGTCTACAGCTCCACTCGCTACTATTTCAAAAAAGTCCCTCAAATGGTTTGCAGCTGAGAGAAGGAAATCCTAATGGTTGAACCACCAAGTGATGTAGCATGCTTGCACACAAGGGCTTCTGTAGCCTGCTCCTCATTTTCAAAAAGGACAAGAGCCTGCTTCTTTCCATTCATCTCAAAGAGTTTCGTACTAACAATTGTTCCATGCTCTTCCAGGTGAGTTATTATTTCTTCTTCAGTCACATCCTGGGGGAGAGTGGATATGTGGATCATTTTGGTTGGTGAACAACAATACCGGTAATTTTTGGCAGCATTTCGATTGAAACGATTTAGATTTGAGTTGGAGTACTCATGTGTATCAGCTCCAGTTGTAATGTTTGGATGCTTTGAAAAATTGACCTCCAAGCGCTTTCCAAACAACATTGCCCCCTAAATCAAAAACAGCTTAAGTTCACTAGCATAATCACAAAAAATGCAACATAGATAACTGAAGGTTCGAAACTAAAGCAAGAAATAGATAAGCATGCATTCATGGGTGAAATTAAGAAGAGGTTCAACTCATTCAACATAACAGAGGCATCCCAAATCAGTCAACCAGCACAAGTAAAATTGAAAAGAAATTGACTGGACCTTCAAGAAGTGAACAGCCAATTCAGCCTGAAAACCATCACCCATTTGAACCAATGCATGGTCTGGTTTATTCCGAAGAAGTTTGATTCTAATAATGTTCCCATATATCGAGAACAAATTAAAAAGCTTATCCTCGTCTATCCTCTGCAAAAGAAGATAGGTGGTGGACGGAGCGAGCACACAGTTTAATATCGAATTCTATAATTTCAAGCACTAAAGCAATGAAAAAACAGACAATGATTCAGCTTGTGCAAATATGCACCCATGTGCGCGCGTGAGTGTTTGGGGGAGGAAAGGGTGACAGACAAATAGAATAATAGGTAAAACTTACATCAGGATTCAGATTAGAGACAAGAACTGTGCACCTATCATTTGTACCACTTATACCGGGTGGCAAACCACCTCCAAAGGCAGCAGCAATAGCAGCAGCATTGCCCATCTGTAATTTAAGGCAACATGAAGGATCCAGCACAAATACTATAAGCAACCCCTTGAAAAGTACATGTATACTCTGGAAGCAGCGCCTCAGTGGGTGCGCCAGAGTGGCAAATCATAACTTAAGGTGCAAGTAGATAAACATGTAAGCAAATAAATTATACTTTTTACTCATTAAACCCTTATTAACTACCATATATAGCAGGACCAGCATGACCAAACACCAGAGACTAATAAATGCTACCCGGGCAATCAGCAATGTCTACCACTTCTTGTTTGGCCAGCAAACATGGAAGACGACAAATATAAACTGAAACAGTGATGTCGCCATGCTTAGGAAATCAAGGCATGTTCATATCACATTTGATTTGCAGATAAAGTTGTCCAACAGTGTTAAAGAAGGTACATATGTTTGAGCCCTATTATGCAGCAAGGTACCCACCTGCGGAAATCCAACTGAATTGGGTTGGGGGGGGGGACGTTAGAAAGTGGAGGTGGAGAGAAAAAGGGAAAAAAAAAAAAAAAAAAAAACATTGTAAGCTAATTAAGCACCTGCATGAGCATACATGCCTGCATCTCCATACCCAGACTGCCATGACAGGAACAAATATGAATATGCAATCAGAAAACAGTCTCAACTACAAAAGCTAAACAATGTGAAATGTTATACTAGAGAAGAATGGTTTTACTTGAGAGGACTTGCCCTTTTGTTCAGAAGGCAAGGAAGGGTTTGTGAAATCCCTATGCCAAGAAGAGAACAAGAAAGCAGAAATCTTAATTACAGCACAATTACCAAAAAGAGCCAGATAACATTATATTTAACTCACGAACTTACCTAGAGCGCTCATTATTATAATTCACTTGCAATTCGTCAAGGCTGGATAAAAAAAGACTTTAAGTAACCAAACAACATAGCAGCAAAGAGAAATGCAGGAGAGCATGTTAATGATATGCACCAAAAGCCTTAAAATAAACTCACTTTGAGAACTGAATGTCCAGCTGACAGCAACCATCATATATATTTCGTCCCTGCAGAAAAGTTGCAGGTTATATAAACTTCGTCTCAATGTCAAGTAAGTCAATCAATCTAATAGTTTTGACAGTCAATATACCTGAAGAGAGTTTCTAGCAGAAATAGCACTCTGGGGTGATTGATACTGAATTAGAGCTTGAAAACCTACACAGTTAGCAGTATCACGGTATCTATCAGGAACTACAACACCAACTACAAAAACTTGCAGTTAGTAAGGCATTCCATAGAACAAGGGGTCAAAGACATGATCTCATGCACGAAAAGAAACCGCATAGCTAGTAATACACCAAATAAATACATCCCTCATGAAAGTGAGAGAATGCAAACAATCCATATAGAGGTATTCCTTGTAAAGGATGACAATAGACATTCCGCATACGCCTTAACCAGTATCAAAATTAAGAAAGTGAAAGAGAAAATTTGGAAATGCTGACCAGCCGACTTCTGAAATGTGACGATCTTCTCTACAAATCCATGAGGAGAAAAAACTTGATGCAGCACTTCCACAGTTATAGGATATAGCATGTGATGTATCGTAACTAAGAGGATTCGGTTAGGCTGGATATCCAGAGAGCCGAACAGCAGACCAGCATAGAGACAGAATAGAGAGAAGACCCCAACAGCAAACCAGCACAGAGACAGCAGAGAGAGAAGAGAAGGGAATGAATAGAAAAGAATACAGAAAGACAAAAGGAAATGGACATATATAGCTTGAATAACCAGCATCAACCAATCAGCCCACATGCAAACACACACAGTAAGTATACTACCTCCATTACAATTTAAAATTATGAATAAACATCAGCCAAAAGAAACGGGAACACAGAGAACTTCAAATAAGGGGGAAAATAGCAATTAAAGATCTCCAATCACCCAAACAAACTAATGTAAGATATCCCTCAAGAAAAGTCAACTAATCCATCAAGGAAGAAATAATGCTAATCCAGAAGGAAATGGATGATATAGTATCTTAAATCCCCAATAAGAGATACTTGCATGAAGAAAAATCAAATGCACCCTGTAACTAGATACTTCTCAGGAATAAACGATAATTGTCAATAGCCATACCTCTAATTCTTAATTTAAAATATAAGAAGAAAAGTGTATCCAAGAACAATAACTTTTTCTTAAGCAAAAATTTCATCTTCAGACTCAAGTTTTTAACAGAACTCCACTGAAACAAACATTTTTACAAAATCAGAAAATTTCCAATATAAGATAAATCTCAACAGATGGCCACTAGAACAACATTCACAAGTTGAGAAGTCATCAACAAGTGCCTTAGGTATATATTCTTGGTAGCTATTGTTAATGACACATTCCTTAAACATTATGAAGATAAAGGAACTGGCTTTCAGTTTTTTGTGCTGCTTTTTATGCATTTTAGTTTATGATATGCATTATTATTGGGTGAATTTAGTTTCACTATTCATAGGTTTAAACAACCGCTTAACACAGAGCTTTAACATCTCTTCAAGCCAGGATTAGTTTCTAGTTAGTATTGGTCACTGACTTTCTAATTGTAATTCCATATATACGTCATGTCCTACAATCTGACTTACCCCCAAGAATTGCAACACAAATCTCTTGCCTTATAGGCAAAGCAAAATACCAACAATCTTAACTTCTTTTTTGCAACCAAATTCTTAAATAGATTCAAAAACTCTACTTTCAGTTTAAACTAATTATTTATTGTTTCATAGATGCTGCAGGATACAGTCACATCACTCTTAAGAATCTTCAAACACCACTAAGCTCTCTGTGCGATGATGCTGCAAACATCGGGACCTATGGATTCACCTTTTAATGCACCTACTGCCACAGCAGGACTAAGAAAAATCCTCCCTTAAGAACGCACCATTAAGGCTAAGCAACCATTAGCAGTAATTCACAGCTTGTCTAAGAGACATTGGTCCAAAGTACTCATTCCATGCATTCTCCTCCAGTACTGACAGCATGAAAAGATGATTAACCCATTCAAAGTTATGAATCTAAATTACTTCATCTTCCATAAACTGGTCATAAAGCTTCATTTGGTCAGCCATATTCTTGAATTAGAATATCATGCCATCTCCTGCCTCCAGTTTACCAAAGGTTACCCACAGATCCAATTGTCCTATAGGTCATATCTGGATTTGTGAAATATAGTGCCCATGTAATGCTAGAGAATAATCTTACCAATTCATTGCATTTCCTTACACTCTTGTATATGTTTGGAAAGTTAATAACTCCTACCCATGCTCGAACACCATATGAATTACGAGTCTACCACATCTTACTTCCAAGAAAAATGCTAGAGAGCCACTGTAACTTTAATACACCTGATCACATGATCAGAATCATTGAAGTTAAAGGAGAACTTCCACATGGAGCATAATAGTCACCTCGTCTCCACGTGCTTGAGAACTCTGATCCATAATTGTTAGTTCTTGGTGTGATGAAAATTGAACATAAACATTCCTTCCCCTAAAAGGCAATAAGAGAAGTCAGTAATAGATTAGATAACTCCGAAAGCATGAGAGGAGTACCATCATGATGAAGTTGGAAGCTGAAAGAGAAAAAGGTAACATTATCTATCAAGAAACCTTATGCTTGGCTGGACATTAGTGTAGAACTGCAATGCATTTACTGCTGAAGGGATATCTTGCATTTGGAGAAGGGCCTGCAATTCAATATGATCAGCAATATAAGAGACCAATTTACTTTTGGCCACACATATAGAACAGCTCCTTCAACATATTTTCAAGAAAGCAACCTGATTTTTGGCTCGAAGCATCACAAGCTTGGTGATTACCCCAAATGGCTGGAACAGCTGGAGCAAGTCGTTCTAGAAAAGCATAAAAAGTTGTCAAGATTGAACAAGGAAAACTATGCAACCAAACTTATTTTACATCAAAAGAGCAAGAGATGTTTCTATATTCTTCGCGTTCAACAAAGAATGGAAAGGTAATATGATCTACTTGCTCAGGAAACAGAAATTTGAAGTGATGAAATGTAAATGTCTTCTAACTCGTTGCCCGCTCAAGGAGTTTCATAAGAAAAACCAAAAGATTGGGACAGATTCTTTGTGACGAGCCCTTTACAGCAGTTGACTTTTGAGGATAGGAAAATCCTATATTGGCATATAGGTTCATTATGCCATGTTCAATGAAGCTAAATCATTCGCTCAACACGTATGAGTTTAGGAGTCACATGATATATTGATGATGCACTAGTAAGCATTAGTTTTCACATGACTTCAGCCTGGAATGACCCCAAAGCACAGCTAATTAGCATAAATCCACCGTTTCAGTCTTCATTTAAGATTTAAATTTTGTACCGATCTTGGTTCTATACGGATCCTCTTCTCCTAGACTACTTATCAAGGATCATTTTTCTAATCTTTGTTATCCCTCCTATTTTTCAATCACAAACATATGACCCCATCCATTTCCTAAATACTGCTCACATTCATTCAAGCTACCTTTTCGCAAATGATATGCACTAGCTGTACAAAAGAACTCATCTACTGGTTCTTTCAGTTTTGGGTTTGAATGCCTATTGAGAATACGAAGACACGCAAACATTCTACCAAAGATGTACTACCAACAAACTGAGAAATTTGAAAGTGCACCATGATGGATCATTTATGCTTAGGTAAATGGGAAATATAAATATTGTACCTCAGAAATTTCATGACCCACATTACGAACATGAATGACTTTTGATGGCTCAGTCATTATCAACAACCTGAAATCAAAGAATGTTAACTGTGGGGCATTTTGATATGGCTACTCCTAGAGAATCAAGACCAAAGAAAAACAAAGAAAATATTGATGGGGAAAGGTAAAAAGGAAAGAATCCTAAAAATGTATATTTTGGTGCTTTCAAGATAAGAAAGAAACAATTACAGTAAATTGCAGAACAATCCACTTCAAATGACTTGAATTTTTTACCACTGCTGTGAATGCCAGCAGATATAACCCAAAAATTACACAAATGAAGTCAAAGCCCATGATCCCAGAACATGGAGCAAAGAGGCCTCTTTCTGAGTTGAGAACCTAAAGATATCAGCTCATGTTTAGTCAATAAAGCACTATATAACTTGGATCCTGCGCCTGACCCAAGATCAAGCTTTTATAACTTCTAATTATCTCGCCCAAAAGACTGGAATTTATTCTGAAAAACTCAGCTAGAGGCCAGAAAAGGTTATAACATTTATTACCTTCTTTCGAGGAACTTGATTACCCTCTCAAAAAATGGTGTCTCACTCTTCAATCAAGCTTTTTTAGAAACTGAAGGAGCACAAGCAGTATTCAAGAAGCCTGCAAGAAAGCCAAGAAACCGAACATTTATAGGGTATACTTGAAAGTTCAATAAATTTCATCCCGGCCCCAATAAAAGGAGTTGTGATCATTACGCCATCAAATTAGCGCATAAACATGCGTTGTGAAACTATACAGCAGAAGTATTCATAGTAGACCTGTAACGTTGTAGATCACAATAAGATTAATTACGATCACCTACGATGGCACAACGGACAGGGAGGAGTGAACTAGGAGAGAGAGGATACTTGGAAACCACAGCAGATAGAGGGTGGAGCGAAGCAGAGGAGGGAGAATTGGGGGTGGGGTACTTAGGGAGTAGGGTTAGGGTTTTCTCAGCAGTTCTTTACAGTTATGCCCTCGGGAATCACTCGTAATGGGACAAGGTTGCCAAGTATTAACTGGACACTAAAGGGGTGTTTTAGGTAATTCAGATAAAGACCATGGGGTGGATTTAGGTGATACACGAGAACTATATAATGGGAGGGACGCAAGGGGAGGGTTTCCAACGCACTACTTGATCTTATCTGAGCAGGTGGCGGTGGGGGCCGGGGATTAGGGGACCTTATTTTAGTGATTGTGAAGATTAGGATGCCGCCCTCCTCCTTGGCTGCTGGAGGCTCCGATTTCTTCATATTTCTCTAATTTGGATTCCCCAGAGCTGGCTTTCTCTGCTTCTACTGCGATGAAGACTGCCTGCCGCCGGAGCCTGCCGCCTTCTATTGCGGCCTGCGGGTGATGATGGATGCGCGGGCTTTTTTCTTGAAAAAACCAGTATTTTTACGTCTGTTTTTTTTTTTCTTTCCTCGGATTATTATTATTGTTGTTATTTTTTCTTCTGTTATCTCCCTGCTGCCGCTGTTGCTTCTTACCTGTGAGCTCTATCTTCTATGGATTGAAAGTGACTGACGCTCATGTTTCAGAAGCATGAATTAGAAGTACTTTAGTCGATCTTGACACATTTATTTCTACTAAACCTTTGCGCAGAAGTCCTGCTGGGATAATTTGTTCCAATGCGTTAAAGAAATCATCTTTCTTCAATATCTAAACTACATTATTAATTAGATATTATCTTTATCCATCAACCTAATGTTTGATCTTTTATCCAACTAAGATTTTCTAAGGAAAAAAAATGTCTACTAGAGGGGCCATTGTGCCGAATGCTTTGACAGAAGGGGCAAAGTAAACTATGTGCTATTTTCTCCATAAATATATATATTATTATTATTATTATTTTTATTATTATTATTATTACTTTAGGGAATATTCTAGCTCAATATATGTTGCAAAATTTTTTGATCTGGCGTATGTGCTTATCTGCAATGAGTTCAAAGAAATCTGCAGTTATGGTGCTAGTTGGGGTTGTAATCTTGACACTGCTTGCTCAAAATTCCTTTCTACTCAAGTAGTCAAATGCCATCATCATGGAGGCAAGTTTAGGATCTTGCCCCATCTAAAAGTTGAGCTATGTCATAAAGTTTTTTAGTGTATTTTACCTAGGCTTTGACCTTAAAATTTTGTAGCAAACACCTCCAATCATTGCTATTGCCTTGTGTTGACCTTCCTTTCATGTTTATTCCCCTTAGTTAAAGTCTGTTTCGGTGATCACTTTTTGGGTGCTATTCATCCAACACCCAAAAAAAAAAAAAAAAGGAGTGAAATAAAGAAATAAGAAACCCCATTCTAATTCTATTCTTAGGAAAATATCTTGTGTAAGCTAGTTTGAAAGAAAAGATTTGAGTTAATCCAAACTGATGTGTATTGAGATAAAGATTGAGAGAGCTTCATCCTCTCCTATAGCAGTTTTTGTACCTTGTATGTTCCAAGCTTTGGTTTTTTCCACTTTAAGTTGATTAAACGCTTTCATCAGGAAATTAAATCATTTTTGAAGAACTACCCCTATGTGTGAGTGGTTCTGGCCTTTTGCCTGCTTTGATTAGGAGTTTGCATGGGGAAGAACTCAAAAAGAAAGCACTTCAACTTGAAGTTAATACGATGGATTTTTTTATCTTTGTGTGCAAATGCCATTGTAGGACATGACTAGCGCAGCATTGTCCTTTTAGAGACGCAAAGGCAGGGAAAGGTACACCATACATGCTTTTGCTTTACTTCCCTTAGGATGAGCACACATTCGTCAATATATTTTGTCCTATTATATTTACAATCAAATTTTTATAAGACAAGATCCCTATCTAATTATATGATGCAGCGTGCCAGGAGGGGCAAGGCTTTATGACATTTCTTTTGTAATGTAATTTAGTAAAGAATGTTCATGGTGAACTAGTTACTTCTTGTATGCAGCGCAACTTGATTTATTCCCGCACATGCTGACTTATTGATCTCCAAGACTGAAGAACAATTCCAAATTCATAAAAATTGTTGGACAAGTGTACAGATGAAAATAATTCTGTCCAGCTCCTCCGGAGAAAATTTACATTTGTAGAATTGAGGCATTCAAAGAAGTCTCGTGTGCTCTTTGCTTCTAAGAAACCCCTAAGTCGTCCCTTGCTTGGCAGAGGCAAGCTGCAGTGCAAGAAGGTGGTGAAGGCAGCATGATGCAGCTATGGTCATGTTGGAAAACAAATGCATTAAAATGAATATTTAGAATATTCATTGGATTTTCTTTTTCTTGAGTTATATTGGGTGTTAAAGATGTGTGGAGTTGATCTTTATTGTGTTGGGTTGTGGTAAGTTTTTGTTTGGTTTGTTTTGGTTGTTTTGAGGAAAACGTTTAGGGATAATATATTTGATGAGTGGATTAAAGAATTGGATGTATGTTCAATTTTATTTGGAAAATAGTTAGAGATTGTCTTATAAGACAATTTTTTATTTGGTTTTATCTTGGAAGAGGCATTTTTTTATTGTAAATGTTGTGTAGTAGACGTGACTTTATGTTAGTAGATTTATATATGTATTGTTATAATCTGAGAGAATATATATATATATGTGTGTGTGTGTGCGCGCGCGTAATCATTATATTTGTCTTGAAGGATACTTGAGGATAGGTTATGGGTGTTTTGGGAGTGCGTTGCGGGTGTTTATTCTAGTTTTATTTCTCCAAATGTTTTGAAAAAATAAAATGAAATAAGGCTTAAAGTTTTTTAATTTTTCCTTAATACTACTATAATATTTTAGATTATTTTTTCTTCTCAATTCTTTAATCATATATTTATACTAGTGGAGAGGGCACTGTCGTGCCCGGTCCATTAAATAAATAATTTTTTTTTTTTGTAAGTATTGTTTGAATTTTTTCTTTTGCAAGTCAAAGCATAATATGATTATATATGAGTACATTCTTGGTTATTTATTAGGAAATTCACAAAACTTGTTATTTATAAAAAAAATTGACATGTAAAGAAACTTCAATTTGTTGCTGGTGAGCTGTTGATATTCTATTCTAGTGTAGTTTTAGAGTTAAAAGTTCAGGATGAATAGTTGGTTTCTCTGTCAAATTTATTACTTCCAATTCTGAAAATTTCGTGGTGGTTAATTTAATTAAACATTTCTCTTTGTGCAGCAGCTTTTGGAAAGAAAAATAATAACAGCAGCATCCTTCAGTTTGTAGTATAATCTGTTAAGGAATTAATCATGAAAGAAACTTTCAGTAGTAGGAATCCTCCTGTGCCATGCCCTAAAAAAATTACCAAAAAAATGATAATTTTCATCACTTTGTAACAAATCATGCACAACCCTATCCAACAATTTTTATGCTAAATTCCAACATTAAATTTCCACCTAAGTTGATATATCAGTCCAGCATCAGATAACATCTCGCACAACATAGCAAACTTCTATGTTTTTTAACCATTTAAGCTCATACTATCTTCTAAAATGTTTCATGCTACAAGCTTCCAAAAATCAAACTCTATCTCAAACTTAACACTTTTAATGTTTAGCAGTAACAACAATACGTAATTCCTCCAATGCATAGCATTCCATAGCCTCCAAATGATAAGTACTTTTATTGTGCTCATAAACCTTGCATTGTAGAGATTTTATCCACCATTTTTTAAATAATAAATATTTTTATTTTTAGATTCTATTTAGTTAAACCATCGAGGATGGTAATGTAGGATGAGAGTTTATACTCTAAGATACATTGTTCTACCATTCTTTGCAAATTTTTAACTTGTTATTTTCCTCGCCTAAATAGCAACTCTTAAATTTTTTTCCCAAGTTCTTAGATGGTCCACAAAAAGGACTTATCCTTCCAATTAGTCATGCAAACAACGGCTTAAGAGATCTTTTGGATATCAAAGAGGATTATATTGACCTACACTATTTCATAGATCTTTGTAATATTGAGCTTCTTTATTTTCAATTTTTTTACTAATTCTTCTAAAATCAACATGATATCTTTTGTAATTAAAATGATATATTATCTATTTTTAAAGCTATATATTTATTTTCTATTAATAAATATTACCAATTAGATTATATTTTTTTTATAAAATACTGACAATCTTAAAGCCCAACTAACAAGGCAATTGACTTATAATAACTTTAGCACTTCCAAAATCATAAATCTTGACCTGGTGGTTAAGAGAATCAATCTGCAACAACATACAATATCTCTTTATGTAGAAAACAAAACAAAGGAACAAAAAATCTATTGATGTAAGAGGGAACACCAACATAGAAAATGGCAGCATTGAGAGAAAAGAGACCTAGAATTTTGAGGTTTTATATCCTCATGGCATACCCTAGCAACCATATATGTATATATGCAGGCTCCCTAACTTACTTAAACAGATGTGCAGACTTAATTGATTTAGAGATAATTTAATTGTAGAGAACTTTTCTGAGAGAAGCCAAATGAAATAAATCAAATTTTGATAGGTATAGAGTTTGACATAGATGAGTGGCATTCATTGATTTGAATTTGTACAATACTGTAGGATCTTGTACATAGTCTAAGGGACATAATCCATGATGAAATTAAGAAAAAGCTTATTACTGGTTGTTGTGGAAAAGAAATGGTGCTTCAGAGAAATCACATTTGGATGATCCATCAATAGCATTAACTACAGCTTGCGATTTTTATACCGGCTATCCTACACAACTTTCTTTGTGGCCACTGTCTCTCTGGTTTTCCAAGCATTTTGCCTGCAAAAGAATGGTTGCAATTGATTATCTCCAAAATACCAAGTCAAAACAAACACATTTGGATCTGATCATAAACAAACCTGAAAAACTACTTCAAATGATTTGTACCCATGACATGATCTGCCATGTAACTAATTGTGTGCAAGAAGCAATACAAGCAAGGTTTTAAGTCCCATTGAGTAGATAATCAAGAGAAGTAATTAATTATTCATAAACACCATACAACTCAAGTAATTTGTAGTATTAAAAAAAATGAACATTGAGCTTTATAAGTTTAATATCCTAATCTTTCTTAGAATTAAAGCAGCAGTTTTGGACTTCAACACCCACTCGTTTGGGCAAACCATTTCTGCCCCCAATGGTAATGGGAATAATGTCATAGGTGAGTGGATTATTCATATTATTCCCCTTAACCATAGACCCTGCCATCTCCTAAAAATACAATCCAAGCCAGAGCGTTAATTTTTCATTTCAACTGGCATTAAGCAAATCTATTCATATGCCTAATTCCCAATGTTCTTGAGAGGAAAAGGATGAAAGCAAAAACAGGGGATTCAAGTTCTCAGATGCCGTAAAGAACATCATGTTTGGGGATTAGAATGACAGGAGTATAAAACTTACCAAACTAAAATATTTTGGTGGAGAGGAAACTATACTAATATGCAGTTCCATGAGTTACAACATCCTTTTTGGTCAAAGCTAAAGGAGAAGATATAAACACAGTTTTAAGAGCTTTAGAACCACTGGAATAACTTTTAAATCTTCTGAATTCCCAAAAAAAATCAATTACAGAAAAAAGGTTCATCTATCAGCAAATCCATGTATGTGTTTCGGCATGTTAAAACACTTCATCCCCTATATTTCACTCCAATTCTGGTTTATCTTCTTTTTTTCCCTTGGATGAACCAGCCACAATTTTCTCCAACCCCATCACCCCATTAGAAAATGAAAAAAGAGGAAGAAGATGAAGATAAAGGAGGAGAAGAAGAAAGACTGTAAACAAATGGGCACAACTAATTAGAACATGAGTTCAATAAAATGTGTTGCCCATGTTAGCTTCAATATTTCAACAAAAAGGAAGTTTGAACCTTATCTTTTTGTATTCCTGAACTGAACCCAGAACCAGCATGAGATTGAAAAAGTTAACTTGCAAAAATATAGCAGAACTTGGCAAGCATATGATGGATTCGATTGTTTTATAACATACTCCACATAGTGAAATTCTAACAAATAGAGAAAAAAAAATGCCAAACATAAATCTAATCAATTGAAGACAGGAAGACTGAGAATATGAAGCTCAAACTAATTAACTTGATCATCAGAGAATCTTTTTGAATGCAATGACACTGACCCTGAGCTTTTTATTTCACCACTGGGACTCTTCTCTGAAGACTTTCGCCGCTACAACCAATTCTTTAGTCCATCTGAGGAACAACAAACTAAATGTACTCCCTCTCTCAAACTAACTTCATCCACATCTATATTCAGCCACCAGAAATTGAAATCCCCTCCATCTTTACATCAGACACCATCCAAATGTCGTCTGAAAACACAAAGCCTCTAATTTCCCAACTCTTCTTTCTTAAATTTATACTCTTGAAGAGCCACAAGAAATTGCTTATTAGAAACAAAACCTTAACAACCCAGTTCATGGGTTGCAAATTTAAAATAAGCTAAAATTTTAGGAATGCTAATGTCACATTAACTCTTACTCTGCCATAAGAGGGTAAAAAAGTATAGCTACACTACCAGTTCTAAAAAAAAAAAAAGGGTACTTCCGTCATTTTTTGTTGAATTAAGACAACTTATTTCCAAAGAGTACCAGTTTGCCAAACAATGAACTCCCAATATTTACAAAATCCACCCAAAAAATGATCTAGACACATAATTGCACTATTTACAAAACCACAAGTCCAAACCTCATTGCACGTAAGGGCATTGCAAGAGCTGCTGTTGCACAGCACCCTCCACTGACTGCTAGGTCTACTCCTAACTCTTCTTTTGGTCAGATAAGTTGTAGACTTCATCAGCAAAGAAATAACTCAAGATTCATAACAAACCTAAGATATAACAAAAATGGAGAATCTTGAATCAAACTCAAGGACCTTTATGACCTGTGTTTAAATAGGAATCATGACATTAGTAAACTGAACTAACATGTTATATTCACTTGTGGTGGATTTCTTGGTTTTGCGGATTAATTTATGAGATTTTCCTACACAAACAAAGCATAAGAAAGTTCGATCTTTTGGGCAAAATATGTAAATTTTTTGCCTTTTCTAAATATGGTCGAATACTGTCCTTTTATGATTTTGCACTCATTATCTACAGTTTCAAGAGGTTCATCTTTAACATTGGAAAAACAAATAGCTGTAGTGAGTACGGACGAAAGGATAAGGAAATGGGACCTAAGAAACAAAACTCCTTACCGTTGCCTAATTCTTCACATATAAGTTTGAAGCTAGACCTGAACATGAAAAATTTAAGGTTATTATATGAATCCATATATTTCCTTGAATAATTAGAACTTCAAGATCAAGTCGACGTCATCCGAAGTAGATTACTTATATAATCCAAAACATTGAAAATTTTGATTTAGTGCATACATGGAAATTGAGTTTTCTGTCAACTCATTGAAATACTGAGATGATAATTTGGAGACATAATAAATCCAATTCTCACTTCTTCTACACATCTCTTCACTCCCTAATTTGAAGGAATAGATTCAGTGCCTGCTAATACATATGTACGTTACTTCAAGGCAACATCTATCTAGAAATTTATTTATAATTTATTCTCTTTGTGGTGTGGGGTGGTAAATCCATTTTATTATATACTGACCTGATTCAATAGGAAATAACCAAAAGAGAAAGAAATATATTATATCTGAACCCTTCTTTCTAGTGTCAAAATAAAAGGAATGTGTGATGCCTTAAGAAATGATAATATTGAGTGGTAATCAATTAACATCTATTAACACATATAGCACTAACATTAAGCTTAATTTATCAAAACAACAATACATATTGGATCAACTATATCATACTTGAATATATTTGTGACGTCTCGTCATCACAATTATGAACTACCAAAAGCTCTCCAACATTGAAAACTTAATATCAGACTAACCTTCAACTTTATGTCAATGGCCACTTCCAAAGTTTCCAACACATTGAGGCTTCCACACGCAGAAGAACTCGATCTATTCCCTTACTGTAATGCCCCAAAATTTTATTTCGTATTCAATCGATTATTATACCTTCTTTTTTTTTTATTTATTATTTCAATTAAAATCAGTAAGGGATGAACTATATTTTTGGAAAATATAGTTATATATAATATATATAGATAATATTAAATTATCTCTTGATCAAATAGTGATAATTAATAGTTTATATATATACATATATTTTAGATACTCTATATTTTGGGGAGTATAAGTTATAATTCTGCTTGAATTAATATTATATTAATACAAGGAATTGAATTATTGAATTCTAGGAATTAATAATAAAGACATTAGATTTATAGTAGGATAAATATCCGAGTCCTAGTAGGATTATTATTAGAGTCCTACTTGAACTAAACCACCTCTTTCCTATAAGTATAGTCCCTAAAAACAAAACCCTAATTACATTCAATAGTAAACGAAATAGGAAAAAATGGGAAGAAGGAAAAAAAGACAGCAGCTGTGGCAAAGGGGAAAGGAAAAGGAGACGACATTTGTAGGAAGTGCATTAGAAATTACAAAAGGTAATTCATGAGTTTGTAGACTTCATATTTGATAATTTCAAAATTCAGTGATGTTGTCAGGTTTTATTTATTTTCTCAAAAATAGATATTGAGAAAGTTTTACTACTTATAGTCCGAATTAAGCAAAATCATCAACTTAAAATTTTTTATATCTGTGTCTTAGGTTCCTAATGCCTCCTAAATCGTCTCAATCCGACTTAAATGCAGTAAGTTATGACCAAAATACTAAGATGTGTCCAGTATGAAGATATAGGACTTTGATTTTTCCAAAAAGGGATATTGGTGACGCCTCTACTACTTCTTCCCGACCGAATTAAGCAAAATAATCAACATAAAAATCTTACATATGTTTCCTAGGTTTCTATTCCCGCCTGAATCACTTCAATCCGATACTTAGTGAGTAAGTTATGAGTAAAATACAAAGGTGTTGCATGACAGAAAATACAGGGCTTCGATTTTCCTAGAACAGAGTATTGTGATGCCTTTTACTACATTATTTAGATTTAATTGGGAAATATATTCAACATATGAATTTTATATATTTCTATTAGGTTTCTAATTCTGAATAAATCACCTCAATCCAAGTTATATAGAGAAATTTACGATCAAAATACTAAGATGTGTCAAGTCTGGAAATACAGGACTTCGATTTTCTTAGAACAGAATATTGTGACACCTTTTACTACTTGATTTCAATAGAATCTGGAATAATGTTCAACATAAGAACTGAATATTTATATCTTAGGTTTTTACAGACATTTAAATCACTTTAATCCGATGCATAGGGAGAAATTTACGGCTAAAACACTATGGTGTGGCAATATAGAAAATACAGGACTTTGATTTTCCTAGAACAGAATATTGTGACAACTTTTACTACTCGATTCGGTTTAATGGGGTAATAAGGTCAACATATGAATCGTAGATCTATATTCTAGGTTTTTACAGGATATTGAATCACCTTCATCCGAGGCTTGTAGTAAAAGTTATATCTTAGATACAATCAAGTGTCACATCAAAAAATTTCCTAAACATTAGAAATCTGCTTTCGCACCACTGCTGCCTCTTGAACTCGATTTTCCTCTCTCATATTAGCCAATTTAGACTGTATCATCAACATAATAGTTTTAGCACTCGTTCTTAGCTTTGTAATTCCATAAGAATCGAGTCAAACGGATATCTAGAAAGTGTTATGAGTGAATCAACAAAGTACGTATGAAAGGATAAATTCTTAATAAGTTTTGTGAGTATGTATGTACTAGACTAGTCCCAAGTAAATTTTGTCTTGTTAGTCAGTTAAATTGGTGATTGATTTGTTTATTAAATGAATCAGGTGACTCAACAATTGAGTTAATTGATACTGAGATAGGATTGACTTCTAGGATCAATCTTGAAGGTGAGTGCCTAAACCTATAACTACTATATAATATTACTTTTCAAAACCCAGAAGGATATATGTATAGTAATGCATGATATGAAACATTTTTTCAATATACACTGCACCATATATGTACTCCACTGCGCACAAAAAGAACTCTTTTTATTGTTTTCATTCTGCACAAAAGAAATCTTTTTCTTGTTTTATTTCCGCACAAAAAGAAATATTTTTTCTTGTTTTAATTCTAGAAAAAGAAATCTATGCTTTATGATTTTAATGCTTCTAGACTACCAATTAAATTCGATGATCAACTGATTACTATTACTGCTATTATTAGTTGGATCCAACTTGGTCTGGGTGTGCGAAGGACTTCACTGGGCAGCAGCGGGCTGGCCGGTTGAACCCCAAGCCCCCATGGCCTAATCCCCCCAGCGCACAACAGAAGCCGTTTGTGGCTGAAGTGGGTTGTAGGAATTCCCGGGGATGCTCGGGCACTGTTTTGGTAAGGTCACACCTTACCCGGAGCGATAAGGGACTGTTGCGGTGGGAGCCATAAGGTTGACTGGCTACAACAAATACTGTCTGATCATCGCATTTAAGTTGTTAGTCTAAGAAAATCATTTATTAAACTTTTGACTTGATACTGCTTGACTGTTTATAAAATTATTGAATTGTTACTGCTTGACTGTTTATAAACTTCTTGACTGTTACTGCTAAATTGTTCTATGAATTCCACTTATGTTTTTTTTTTCCTCAAATAATTTCACTGTTCTAATTCTCGAACATTTTCACTATACAAATGATTTTTATTCCGAAACTCACATTGCACATACTTGGCACTCACTGAGTCTTTTACTCACACTCATTTTCCTCTTTAACTTCCTTCTGGCAGAGTTGTATCCTATCCCTAGTGAGGATGTTAAACCTGCTTCTAACGAGAACAGGAATTGAAGAATTTCTTTTGGAATGAGGACTTTCCAGTAGGTTTAGCATTATTGCTATGTTGGTAAATTAGTTCTTCTCCTTTAATGATTTTCTAGTTGGGAGAGGAATTTTGGACATTTTGAGTTTTATGTTGTAAGAATTATTTAAGTTATTATGAATTTTTGGAGTTTTCTTATTTAAGATTATCATTTTTGGATAGATGATACTGATTATTTGGGATCAAGTTTCACGCCTCAAGACTAGATTGTATGGTTTGATTTTTGGGGCGTGACACTTACTGTCACAAAGAAAAAGGGGGCAAAAGTTATAGACTTTCCGTAACAATTGACTTCTCACAAATATCAACATTTCAGTTAAAGTCCATGTTGATCAAGACAATTTACCTTGGCACCTTTAGCGCCACAATTGGTTGCAGGAATGGTAGCAACTTTCGAGATATTCACTATATTTGCCCCATCACTGCTAGTCCCTACTATATCCACCACATCTTCCAATCTTTTTACAAAATTTTATCATCCCTGGCCAAACCGATAATCTAAATTGCATTTACAACAAAAATAATAAATTGACAATCAACAACTATTGACTTAAAGCCAAAAGGTGAAAAAGCATTTTCCCCCCAATTTCCCCAGTGTTAATTTCAATAAATTAGCTGTAAATTTCATACTTTCGCCCTTTCACATTTCAATGGAATCATATCTTTCAAAATACTTGTCGGTAGCATACAAATCCATCATATGCCTAGCAACACTAAATAATTTTTCAAGTAGCTTTTGTGATGGCAAAAAACTTGTCAGAAGAGAAACAAGTTTGACATGTTCATCAAGTTTCATTCTTAACACACAAGTCCTATTGTCTAAACTGCAAATGTAAATTGTTCTCAACACTCTAATAACCTTATGCTCTATAGGCAGAAGTCTACAACTATAAAATAAAATAAAATAAAAATTCAAACTGTTAAGATTTGAGTTATAAAAACTTAGTCATTTATGAGCAATGAACATGGCAGTTTCATTTGTAAGGAAAGAGATGAATAGCTCCAAGAGTTTACACACAAGTGATTAATAAATGAAAAACAATATTGATTAGCTTAAATAAGCAACTATATCAGTAGTCAGGAGGCAAGTAATTCATGGCAATCTTAACATAAAGAATAATCACACTGACAATACAACCCAGCTTCTCTATCTTTTTCCTAAATAGAAGTACAACATCATCCTCATGATCTTAAAGTAGAAAATATAGAAATAAATGCCATAAAATTCAATCGGCATGGCTGGCTGCAGATTATAATCGCAGGAGGCACAAATGCCATTATCGAGATTTAACCTCACAAAATAATTCTCATTTCAACTCAACAATCAAAATTATTGATCCACATCCAGGAAGGAAAAGTAAAGAATGCAGATAAATATTACCTTCACAGCAGCAGAAACAAGCGGATCACAGCTTAGCACGAGTTCAAGAGAGAAGCGCACAACCTTATGCAATTTGGTGCTTCAATGGCTGCCATAGCCAAAACGCATCAAATGTAAGATCATTATCTTCAGAAATGCTTGTATGTAGATAGATTTTCTGGCAGCCACCACTCTGGCCTAAAATTCAATGAGATATTGTCACCATTACTCCATTTTTCTATCACTAATAACTTGATAAGCATTTTAACCTACAATGGAACCAGAGCTCGTTCATATTAACTATATATGACCAATAGTCAGTGTTCTTATCAATCAAACCTAGCAAAATAAATTGCTACTGTTGATAAGTTAAAAGCTGACCTAATAACACATCCTGATGCTTAGAATTATTTCTAAATCTTTATATTACATGATTATACATTTCATTTTTACTATAATTTTGTACTTGTGAGGGCTAGCTTGCAAGGTTTTTAATCAGAGAGGGATGGGAAATAGTCATTTTTCCATTATTTATTCACTTCTCTTAGTTTTCCATCCTACTTGTTCGAGGAGGAATCTATTACGCTAGACTTCTCAGCCATCACCTACTCACCCAAGATTTAAGTTTCCCAGTAATTTAGCACCTATAGTTACTCAAAGGTCCCAGTTGCCTTCTATTCTTATGATCCTGTCTCACAGCATTTTCTGCTTTTTAGAAACTTGCTCCTTTTTCAACCCCTTTAAAGTAGCATCTAATTAAATGTTCACTCCTAATTTATCAGTTATATGGGACGGCCCAAGTGCCTAGGCCCAAACCAAGGTAGCTCAGTCAGGCGCCCGAGGCCCATACGCCTCATCGATTTCACTCGACCAGGTTAGCCTAGAGAGTAGCGCCAGGCCCAGTCAAGCGTCCGAGGCCCATGGAATTCCTCGACCCCAGTCGACCATAGCGAGGTCGAGTCGGAGGTCGAGAATTGTACAGTACTCTGCCGCCGCATTAAATGCACTGACGGGCATCACGCCTCCACATTAATGGCGCATGCCATCCCCCTCACCGCCTGACATAGTAGGAGCCACTACAGTGTACTGTCATGTCCTTGAAATCTGGAAGGGCAGTTAGCTGGAGATATGCAAGGCAGGGAAATGACTAATTACCCCTGGCCCAAGGCTAAAGGCCCTTGGGTGTACCAGGGGCACCCCAGACATTTCCTCGAAGGGAGAAGGATATAAATACCCTCGCCCCAGCCTTCTAGAGGTACGCACTCATATACATTCAAAGCCCTTACTCCGCAGCTCGATATTTCTGGTCGATTTCTACTGACTTGACCATCGGAGGGCCTAAACTGAGGGCTCCTCGGCTAGCCTAACGTTTACTGTGATTGCAGGATTCTTTCCTTCCAAGCAAGAACATAGACCCTTCAGGTTAAATCCTACCCCAATCCAAACTCGGTTCCCTATCTAACCGATCGAACCCTCATCATTTGGCGCCGTCTGTGGGAAAACTTGAATCCTCTATCGAAAATGGTAAACATTAGGCGAGCTCCATCGGGGAGAGAAGAAAACAGGAGGTCCAGCTCCCCTCCCCTTCGACAGAACCCAGAGCCAAATGCCCAAGGATCCAACACTCAGCCTGAGCCTGTGGTCACATTAACAATGTCCCAGATGATGCAGCTCATCAGTGAGCAAATTTCCGCGCAGATTTTGGCCCAATGCTCAGCCGCATTAAATAGGCATGCCGTGCAGCCGGAGCCGACAGTTAGTGCCACACCCCAGCCTACGGCTCCGGAGAGGGTGCGGCCAGAAGAGCACTCCCAGCGACTGGAGTCGTGAGGGCACCAGTTAAGGAGGGAACTGAGCCTGGGTCGCTTTCCCAGGGAAGCAACCCGCCCCCACCAAGAGAGGAGGTAGCAGACTCCATTAACCATGGCGTTCGGCCTCTTCAAGCCCCGCAACGCGATAGGGTCGAACGCTCCAGATTCAGACCAGGCAGAAATGCATCTCAGGTAGATCAGCAAGAATGGGAGGAGGTATCCCATTAGGTGCAACAACTGAACAGGCACCTGGAGGAGATCTCAAAGAGGAATGTGGACAGAGCTCTTCATCCAGACGGGCCACAGAGGTTCATGAGAGAGCAAGATTCGCCGTTCATCCAGTAGATCATTGACAAGCGCATCGCCGTCGATGCTAAGATCCCAACCGAACTCCCGAGGTATAATGGCTCCACAGACCCGAACGAGTACTTACTGCAATTTGAACACATAATGCAGCTGCATGGGCACAATGAGTACATTCATGCAAAGATGCTGGTGACCACGTTTCAAGGAATGGCCCTTGATTGGTTTGTGAAGCTGGAACCAACGTCCATTTTTTCTTATGATCAGTTGTGTGATAATTTCCTCACCAGTTTGCGAGCAGGAGGAAAGCAAAACTTCCCCACACCTACTTGCATACCGTGAAGTAAGCTGAAGGAGAATCCCTTCGTGATTTTTTCACCAGATTCAATATAGAAGTTCTGAAGATCGACAGCCCGAGGATTGAGTTCTTGATTGACGTGTTTTTCTTGGGTTTGAGACACAAAGAATGTGCCAATGCTTTGGTACGCAAACAACCCAGATCAATGGAGGAGCTCCTCAACCTCGCGGAGAGGTACATGACCTAGGAGGAGATGAACAGGATGAAATATGGCAGCGTGGAGGTCGACAAAAAGAAAGGCAAAGAGAAAGATGATCGACAAATAAAAGAGGGGCGCCGTTCCCCGATAAAGCGCTTCCATGAATACACTCCACTGAACATACCGAGGAGAGAAGTGTTGTTCGCTATTCAGCACGACAACCTGCTTAAGAAGCCCCAAAAAATCACGAAAACCAAGGCCATGAAGAAGTCGAAGAAGTATTGTCATTTTCATAAGCAGAAAGGGCACGACACTGAGGAGTTTTTTAACTTGAAGGACGAAATCGAGAGGCTGATCAGACAAGGCCACTTGAAAAAGTTCGTCGGTCAGCTAGAGGAAAGAAGACAGGGGGAAGCGACCTGCCCAGGAACCCAACCCGCCCATCAGAGGAATCATCGACATGATTGCAGGAGGGCCCACCGGAGGAGATTCCCGAAACGCAAGAAAGCAAATGCAGAGGCAACTCGACTCGACCAAACTGTCCAAGGTCGAGACAGTTTTCCAACTGTCAACCAATACTGAACCAATCTCTTTCATCGATGCAAACCTGGACCACATGGAGAACAGAGGAGTCGACCGTAAGATAGATTGTCTGATGGTGGTTGCCCTTGAAATAGTCAACTTCGAGGTTAGGAAGGTGTTGGTCGATAATGGAAGCTCTGTGAACATCATATTCTTGTCGAACCTGAACAGAATGAAATTGGGAAAGTTGAAGTTTGATCCGGTCAGAGCACCCTTGGTCGGATTTGGTGGATTTGAGATCATCCTAGAAGGATCCATCAATCTTTCCACCACGTTCGGGCAAGGCCAGCGTAGCCGAACACTGATGATCAACTACCTGGTGGTCGACGCCCCCTTCGCATACAATGTCATCATGGATCGACCAGCCCTCAATGACTTCAGAGCCATTGTATCCACTTACCACATGAAGATAAAGTTCCTGACCCCAGCCGGAGTGGGGGGGATTTTATGCAACCTCAAGGACGCTTGCCGTTGTTACACCATTTATGTCGACTCCAGCGAGCAAAAGAAGCGGCCTGAATTGAAGCCCTCGGGGGACGCCTCAGTAGCAAAACCCGAGGATGGACCTTCATCGAAGAAAAGGAAGCTGGAAGACACCAGGGTCGAGCCTGTTGGCGAATTCAAAACAGTCGAGCTCGAGCCTGGGGACCTTGACAAAACCACCAGGATTGGAAGCGATCTGGGGGATCTATTAGAATGCCTTATGGTCGATTTCCTCCGGCGCAACATTGATGTTTTTGCGTGGAAAGCTGCGGATCTTCAAGGCATCGACCTCAACATCATTGTCCATCGACTCAATGTGGACCCAGCCTACAAACCAGTGCAGCAGAAGAAAAGAACTTTCAATGCTGAGAGGACCCAGATCATCGATGAGGTGGTCAGCAAGCTTTTGGAAGCAGGATATATTGTAGAAATCCAGTACCCCTCTTGGCTTTGTAATGTTGTACTTGTCCCCAAGAATGAGGGAAAATGGAGAATGTGTAATGACTTTACTGATTTAAATAAAGCTTGCCCTAAGGATCCTTACCCCTTGCCTCGTATAGATTTATTAGTTGATTCTACTGCTGGTTGTGAGCTGCTTAGCATGATGGATGTATTCCAAGGTTATTACCAAATATTTATGGCACCCGAGGACAGGGACAAAACCTTTTTTGTCGTCCCTAACGGAGTATATTGGTTCCTAGTTATGCCCTTTGGACTTAAAAATACAGGGGCGACGTATCAAAGATTAGTCAATTTCATGTTCAAGAATGAAATCGGGAAGTCGATGGAAGTCTATGTGGAAGATATGATTGTAAAAATCGAAAAGGCCGAGGACCATCTGGTTGACCTCAGCCACACATTTGCAATATTGAGAGCTTTCGACATGAAGCTTAATTCGAGCAAGTGCACCTTTGGTGTTCGAGGCTACAAATTCCTCGGTTATATGGTCAGTCAGAGGGGGATTGAGGTCAACCCGCAGAAGATCCAAGCAATTCTGGACATCACCCCACCTCGCACAGTTCGTGAAGTCCATCGTTTGGTCGGCAGAGTTATAGCCCTGGGTAGATTCATAGCCCGACTAGCTGACAAGAGCCTACCTTTCTTCAAAATCCTCAAAAATGCAAAAAAGTTTGGATTCAAGTGGGATCAACAGTGCAATCAAGCTTTGCTAGAGCTCAAGCAATACCTGACTTCGCTGCCTATGCTCGCCAAGCCCGAACTAGGAGAAGTGCTACAGCTATACTTGGCAGTCTCCTCGGCCTCAATCAGCTCGGTGTTGACGACAACAAGAGGAGGAACCCCCCATCCGGTATATTATTGCAGCAAGGCTCTCCAGAGGCCCGAGCACAATTATTTGGAGATCGAGAAGTTTGCTCTAGCCCTTGTCACATTGGCCAAGAAGCTACGACCTCACTTTCAATCCCACATAATCTCGATATTGACGAATCAGCCGCTAAAACAGGTGTTGTTGAAATCGGACACTTCGGGTTGGCTCACCAAATGGGCCATCGAGCTTGGGGAATTCGACATCACATTCCAACCGCGGACTGCCATTAAGGCACAGGTACTGGCTGACTTCATCGTCGAACGGCTCAACTTGCCAACGCAGAATGTTGAAAACACCTCCATGTGGACCTTACACGTCGATCGGTCCACAACCTCATCCAGAGGCAGGATAGGTATATCCATCCGATCCCCACTTGCTGAGGAGTATGATTTCGTGGTGAAACTTGACTTCCCGGTTACCAATAATGAAGCGGAATATGAGGCACTCATCGTAGTAATGTACATGGCCGCAACCCGCGACGTCGAGCAGCTTGCAGCATTACTAACTCCCAACTGGTTGCAGAACAGGTCGAAGGAAACTTTGAGGCGAAGGAACACAAAATGGCACAATATTTGGCAGAAGTGAACCAATTGAAACACATGTTCAGAAGTTTTACACTGAGCCAAGTCCTCCGATCAGAGAATGAATGAGCAGATGAGCTCTCGAAGCTAGCCAGCTCGATGAAGGGTACCCGAGAAAGAATAATAACATTTTTGGTGGCCGAGAAGCCCTGTGTCATCGCCATCGATTAGGGCCTCGTCGGGTGCGTCGAGGAAACAACCCTCTCTTGGCAGGAACCAATCAAACTTTACCTGAGTCGAGGTACCTTACCCAACGACGACAAGGAGGCCCACAGACTCAGGGGGTTAGCAGCCAAGTATGCACTAGACGAGCATGGCCAGCTGTATCGGAGGTCGATAGTAGGACCCCTACTGAGATGTCTAGAACCCCACAAAGCAAACAAGGTATTACAAGAGATACATGTCGGCATCTGCAGCAACCACTCGGGCGGCCGGTTAGGGCACACAAGGTCATATGTTACGGGTATTTCTGGCCGACGTTGCTGCAAGACTCCGTCGACTTCGCTAGAAAATGCCCATCATGCCAGATCCACTCGAACATTCAACACCAGCCGGCCGCACCGCTGATCAACGTTCAGATCACCTGGCCATTCGACCAGTGGGGGATCGACATAGTGGGGTCACTCCTGAAGACGTCGGGCTAGCGTAAGTTCATCATAGTAGCTGTCAAGTACTTTACTAAATGGGTGGAAGCTGAGGCAGTCCCGAAGATCATCGGAAGAATATAATATGTCGATTTGGTTTGCCTAAGGTCTTAATCTCGGATAACGGCACCCAATTTCAAAGCAGAAGCACGAAGAAGTGGTGCGAGACCTTGGGGATCACCCAACACTTCACTTCGGTGGGAAACCCGCAAGCTAATGGGCAAACTGAGGTAACCAACAGACTCGTCCTCGACCACCTCAAAAGTCGAATAGCGGGGACAGGAGCCAGTTGGGCGGAGGACCTCCCAGGTGTGCTTTGGGCATACAGGATGACACCTCGAACAGCCACAGCCCGTACAGCCTAGTCTAAGGATCCGAGGCAGTAATTCCATCAGAATTGATTTAACACACAGCGAGGGTGATCCACTATAACCCAATAACAAATGTATCGGAGAGGACACTAGATCTAATCACAGTCGACGAGCAGCGCCACGCAACTTACAACACAATGCAGCGATATTGCTCTAAGATGGCGGAGCGCTATAACAAAACAGTGCGACATCGGAGCTTCAAGGTTGGCGACCTCGTTCTCAAGAAAGTGGAAGTGTCTAAGAACGTAGGAAAACTCAACCCAAAGTGGAAGGGACTGTATTCAGTAGTTAAGGTGTCGAAGAATAATGCCTACCGACTAGCCGATGCATCAGGCCGCGAGCTACCCGACCTTGGAATGCAGTAAACTTGAAAAAAAAAATTGTGTAACAGGTCATTGACGACCTTTGTATCCCCCCCAACGGAGTAAAATTATGATCCGTTCAAACCGCATGAAACAGACTGAATCTTTATCACATAGTCGACAAAAGGCTTTACGCCACCAAGTCGAGGCCTATGCGCTGAGACCAAGAAGTCGACCCCGCCTATGCGACGAGACGAAGCAGTCGATAGAAGGCTTCACGTCGCCAAGTCAAGGCCTATGCGCCGAGACCAAGCAGTCGACAAAAGGCTTCACGCTGCCAAGTCGAGGCCTATGCGCCGAGACCAAGCAGTCGACAGAAGGCTTCACGCCGCCAAGTTGAGGCCTATGCGCCGAGTTAATTACAATTGTTAATTACAATTACAATGGTTATAAACCGACTCTACAATCGTTAAGATCATTCAAAACCTAAAGGCTAGCTATTATGCTAGCGGATTAATTACAATTTGCTCAACAAGAGTCAGGAACGAATTTGGCAAAGCACAGCCTTTGTTCGACGAAGAACATGAATAAAAACTACTTGCCACACTCGTGAGCATTCACCTAAAAATTCCAATATGCAGAACAACAAACACTCCAGTTAAAGCTTTGCAAGACACATACACGCCAACGAAAGCAATTTATAACCAAAGTAAGAAAAATTATCATCGAACATCGAAATTGGAGTAAAGGAAAATAGCAATTATCATTCATCATTCGCAAAAGCCTCATTAAGGCATGAATTCCACAATCGTTTTAAAAGCCTCATCGAGGCATATACGTCCCTTCAACAAAATAAAAACAGAAACAAATAACAGAATCAGGCCTAGCTAGAGCTGCCGGCCTCTTCTACATCAGGAGCAGGAGCAGCAGTAGCGGATGGTCTGGGCTCGGGCAAAGCCATTGGGACGGGGACCGCAACAGTTACTGGTCGAGAAGGGCCTGCCACATCTTGTAAAAACTGCCGCTCGGAGATCGGGAAGTAGGCGGCGGCATCAGCTGTCCCCTCTGACACCTCGAAGGCGAGGTCGCCTGTGAACTCAAACTCCATGGCGACCGCTTTCAGTTTTCTATCAATTTCAGCCCGCCTTCTCTCTTCGACAGTTAGTTCGATCTTTGGCGCGCCCTCCACCCCGTCGGCCTCGACGATTGGCTCCTCTGCATCGCCCTCTTCCTCAGGGTATGGACGCAACTGTTCGTCGAGTGCGTGGCTCATTCGCGACTGGTCCTCTGCCCGAAGGGCGTAGCCCAAAAACTGCATTTGCTTAATGGCTTTCTCAAAAGCGTTTCGGGCGTCATCCAGGGAGAACACAACACTTGCATCCTGGAAGGTTGGACTGACCATGAACTGTTGCACAGCTTCCCGGCGCACCTGTGGCAGTACCCGGTTGAACTCCGCCCGCGCCTCTGCCAAGCATGCATTCCGGCCAGCTAATCGACCGGAATCATAGGCAACCTGCACATCCAACTGCAGTTTTTTGACCATTTCATCCATCTTGGTCCTCTCTTTAACAACAAGGATGACTTGTTCATCCTTCTGCTCCAGCTCCTTAGTCAGTCGGCCGACCTATTTTTCTAGCTCGTCGACCCGCATCTGAGAAGACTCCACCTGAGCCTTCAAAGTCTCTGCGTCCCCATTGCCCTCCAACTGCTCCCGATCAGCTAAGGCCAGCTCGAATCGGTGGTAGAAATTGTAGCCCAATTGCTCGACCTGAAACATAGAAGTCATTACCATCTGCTCGAGCAAAATGTAAACATACAGGAACAAAAGATAGAAAACCCTACCATGTTGGCGTGGTAGGTGAACTCTCGAAGGGCCGCAACATGGCTCAACCCCATAATCCTTTTCTGGTCAGCCAAGAACTAACCTGCCAGCAACACCTTCAGAAGGGCGACCCCAGTTGGCCCTGCCGTGTCCATGCATAAAGAATTGTGTAAGACGGGGCTGGGCTCTACCCCGAATCGAGGAGAGGGGAACTTGGGCAAAGTGAACAAGACGTTGTCCCCTCGATCCCCAAAGAGATCGTTCTCGATCGGCGGCCCCGACCTTGCTGTTTTCCCTTTGCCCTTCCCGGAAGCAACTCTCTTAGGCGGAGGACCTCCTTGCTCGATCATGGCCCTCTTGCCCCGACCTGCAGGGCTATCACTCGCGGCCGCTATAGCTCGGCCAAGTGAAGGACTAGGCGACTGAGTGGATGCTGCGGCCACTCAACGTGGCTCTTCGGCGGCAGCGGGTGCTCGACGAGCAGCGGTCCCCTATCGGCGCTGCTGATTTCTTTCTGCTCGAGCCAGCGCTTCAGCTCTTGATATGTTCATTATGTCTGCGCGATCTGCCAAACATCAAATTAACAAAGATCAGAAACAAAGAATCATGCGTGACATCAAAGATAACAAATCACAAGATACACTCTATCTACCTATTTGATAATCCGCAGGCAAATCTAATGGGGCCGGTGACAGTCTAGCCAACACTAAATGCCTCTCATCGATGAAAACAGAGGCCTCCATTGGGCCAAACTCGACCAGGTCCCGCACAAATGTGTTCGGCCAGGTCGGAGTAAGATTCCCCGGTATATCGACGTGCCCCCTCTACCAGTCCCGAGGAATATTGAAACCCCCCGCCACCCGAACAAACAGATATCGCTTTTTCCACTCTTGCCCATACGAAGAAGAGGGGGCTACGAGGAATTTGCGGCGGGGTCGAGCAGTGATGTAGTAGAATCTCGACTCGTCAGCACTACCCGACTTGCGGGACATGGGAAGATGAAAAAGGTTGGAAAAATTGTCAAAACTGGCAGGCTGATTAAACAAACACATCAAAACTATAAAACTACAAAGGGTAGAAAAGCAGTTGGGCAGAAGTAGTGTTATACATACTTGAAGACCCCTAAGCAGACCAACCATACTATCACTCAGGGCAAACTTAAGACCGCATCTAAACGCGTCCTCAAAAATAGTTATACAGCCAGCAGGAGTGCGGTGCATTCAACCAGGTGGTCCAGGGTTCAAAAGTTGATATTCGGGAGGGATGTGATACAGCTCTCTAAGACGCCTCAAGTCCCCAGGGCTAATGGTAGATATGATTTCACTGTAATGGCTTGGCGTAAATAGTCGACCTCGCAACGAGGGAATCTGGCTTGGCCCAGCGTCTTCCCCCCCGTGGTTGCTGCTAGAGCTGCTGGAACTGGAATCGTCGCTCAGACTGGGTGGCCTCACTGTCCCTCCCTTGACTACCCTCAGAACTATACAAGCCCAGCATGATTTTCAAAGAAAGTTAGAGGACAGGAAGTAGAAACAGAAGAACACTTACTGAATGCAAGGACTAAACTCAGAAAGTTTTGGAAGCGAAGATGTTTGGATAAGCGCTCGACCAGAAGCCAATGCGGTAAAAGTAAAAATGGCCAGTTTTACCGTGGGTATTTATAGAGGAAGAAGCGCGGCAAACCAAGTGTCTGCAATAATGTCTGTAACCGCCACGCCGCCCCACGCGCGCCACGATGTAACCGCTCAATAAATGCGCCAAACCCTGGTCGATTTTCAAAAACCCTGGTCGATTATCACTAATACCGATTTCGCTACTTCCCAACGCTTCTCGTCGAATCCTCGTTCAGCCTTGTGAAGTGGGGGGACTCATAATATGGGACAGCCCAAGTGCCTAGGCCCAAACCAAGGTAGCCCAGTCAGGCGCTCGAGGCCCATATACCTCATCAACTTCACTCGACCAGGTTAGCCCAGAGATACAGCGCCAGGCCCAGTCAAGCTTCCGAGGCCCATGGAATTCCTCTACCCCAATCGACCATAGCGAGGTTGAGTCGGAGGTCGAGAATTGTACAGTACTCTACCGCCGCATTAAATGCACTGACGGGCATCATGCCTCCGCATTAATAGCACATGCAATCCTCCTCACCGCCTGACACAGTAGGCGCCGCTACAGTGTACTATCATATCCTTGAAACCTGGAATGACAGTTAGCTGGAGATATGCAAGGCAGGGAAATGACTAATTACCCCTGGCCCAAGGCTAAAGGCCCCTGGGTGTACCAGGGGCACCCCGGACATTTCCTCGAAGGGAGAAGGATATAAATACCCTCACCCCAGCCTTCTAGAGGTACGCACTCATATACATTCAAAGCCCTTACTTCACTGCTCGATATTTCTGGTCAATTTCTACTGACTTGAGCGTCAGAGGGCCTAAGCCGAGGGCTCCTCGGCTAGCCTAACGTTTACTGTGATTGCAGGATTCTTCCCTTCCAAGCAAGAACATTAACCCTTCAGGTCAAATCCTACCCCAATCCAAACTCGGTTCCCTATCTAACCGATCGAACCCTCATCAATCAGACTTAATAGTAACTCCATGCCTCATATAATTACCTATTAAAAGTACCAAATAATTTTCAACATCACAAGTCATCAATCCTCCAGAGTCCAGCTTAACATAAAGTATGTTCAACATAGAACTACATTAAAAACCGACAAGTTTTCCATCAAGAACTCTTCGGCACACAAGTACACAATAATAACGAGCACCTTGCAGAACAAAAATTGCATCAGAACAGGTTCAAGATGCGACAGGAACAATTATTAACATATTATAAACAATAATATGAGTATAATATCAAGTCCCTTACCTTTCCTGCTATCGATGCTCGATATTCATCGAGTGTGTCTAGGGTAGAAAATAAATGAAGAGCATCTTCAATAGTTAAGGTGTTTGTTAATACTACTCCGAAATTAAAAACAAAGATAAAATCGGCAAGTAATATTTATGTATACATATGTACTTACGAACCAGCGAATCGCTGTCCTTTGCTTCCAAAAACCCCCAATGGATGGTACCAATGGTAATGCCTTATTCTGCCCATCTTCTTTGTAATCGGAGAGAATCCCCATTAGAAATCTAAAACCCAGGACCACAAAAAATTCATTTCTTTTTGAGGCCCAAGGAAAACAGTCGGGAAAAAGAAAAAGAAAAAATAGCTATTTTCTTCTGACCTTTTGGCGAAAACTTCTTCTGGTCTTCTTCTTCGTAAGGAGAGTAGTTAAATTTGGAATTATAAAATAAACTACCCATAATTTTTTCCTCAATCTGCTTTGACGGCGAGAGCTTTTGCTTCTGTCTTCTTCTTCGTCACCAAAAGAATGTACTATTTGAGATTGAAGGTAATGATGCACTCTTTTTTGGGGTTCTGATGACCGCACAAGAAAGGCAAATGAAAAACAAAAAGTAAAAAAACTAGTTTCTTCTGACCATTTCACAAAACGCCAAGATAACATACAATAAAAGAAGCTCAACGTACAAGTACATCAAGCTCTAGCACCCCTAAGACGGCGTCGTTTCATACCCGAAAAAGGCAAAAAATAAAAATAAAAAACACTGCTCACGCGCGACACACTGTTCACACGTGCTTCGGCACTTATATAATATAGTAATATATATTGATTATGAGATTTTTATTAAAAAATATAAATAATATATTATATATAGTATGGATATAATTAAATTACGAAAAATCAAATATGTAAACTGATATATTTTCAATGATATATATTTTGAAGCGAATATCAAATGATATGTATTTATCATATTTATATCTATTTACAATCGAATGTCTACTGATCAAATATGAATAACATCCACTTCAAAAGGATGTGGATAATATTGTATATAAATAAATACAAATGAGAATAATAAACAAATTTTTAAATATTCATTTACAACCCTAATTTTAGGGGCGGAATTATATATCCTTTGATTTTAATGGGTCAAATTGGGTAATCAGGTAAACACATGCAAAACCAATTTGTATGCATATATTTGTAAAAGTGAAATCTTACTATATCTTCTACATTTTTTTTTATTGAAATTGTATTTTTTTTTTTATTAATTAAAAAATATGCATTTGTTAATAACTTGTAAGTTAGCAGATTCACATATTTAGTTATTCGTAAATAAATATCCAAATAATTATTATCAAAAATGAATATTTAATAAATAACATTTAAATTCAAATATAAATAATTTTAACTAAATATTGATACATCTAAATAATTATAATTGAATATGAAAGTATCCATATTCGATTAATATCCAATGAATACAAATTTGAATATTATTGCTTAAATATTCATCAAATCCATAAGAAAAGTTAATTGGAACAAATATAGAAATGTTTAACATCTATTTATACCCCTACTTACCCCCTTCTCATTTTCAGCAGGCCATAAGGCACATCCGGGACCCATTCTGCATGCTAAGAATACTTGGAGGTAGCAGGAACGGCTTTAAGTGCAGCCGTGATTTTGTTTTCGTAGGTTGTCATTCAATTGGTTGAGACTCGATTGAAACACGATGTAGACTCAACAGTCTTAGAACGAAGAAACATTAATGACCAGACGCGCCTAAAACATTTTCAAGCAAATAAGATTTGTTTACTGCAGTTTAAGCCCACCACATTTCTTGTTTGTTATTCCTACGCATTATTACCATACCATTATGAAAATTCCAAAGAATGGATCATTATGAAAATAGTTAAATCATTAGTGCATTACTTCAACAAACTAAAACAGTTTCCTATTTAATCCTACAGAACAGGTTGGAGCCCATACGGCCATACAGTTGTGTGAACTAGCAACAAGCAAAATGCAGTTCTTGAAATAAGTAAAAGAACACACTGCACTATCACTAAATTTCAGACTGATTACTAATTTTATTTTGTCATCAATCCACACCAAGTCTCCTGCCAGTTCCATTTGAGAGAGGAAGGGAGGGTGAATGCGAAGCACAATGTCCCTGAATGGATCTTAAAAAACTTAGCACCAGACACAATTTAGACAGTCAATGGACAAATTAAAGTTTGACATGCAACATAGAAAAGAAAGAGAAAAAACACATCATCCAAGATGTAGATGCTACTTTAAGTCGGTCAGGATAACAAAAACGAGAAGTAAAAACGTTGTACTGCACAAGAGATAGATTTATATGATTAAATCATCTTCAAGATAACTGTACTCAAAAGTGAACTCTGTCTTTATCCTCTGACACCTGAATGAAAGCAAAGAAACAAGTCACTAAAACCGGAAACAGATTAGATCACCAATGATAATGGCTAAACCATATTTGCACATGAAGATAAAGATACACTCAAATAAATTTGACCAGAAACAGATTAAGATCACCATTTGAGAATTTAGCCTAGCCGGTTATAATTATCTTCTTCTTGTTTGTATTCTTCTTCTTTTTTTTCTTTTTTCCTTTAAAAAAAAAGAAAGAAAAATCTAAAACTTTGAAAAATAACATAAAGGAGAAAAGAAAAGAACAATTACTTAGGACACGACAATTCAAATGACCAATTGGATGCCTGTTATAATTACCTTGTTGCCATCCACATTACACCACATAAGCAATCCCGTAACAGGAGGCATTGCCTAAAATCAAGCATCATAGCTTGTATACCTTCAAGGTGCAATATCAGGAGAACATCTCCCTTACCTTTTATACTCTTTTACTACTAAGACTAATTTTGCACTCCCCTATAAGCTGATGCAATACCTGGTATCCAAGTCAACTCACCTGTCTTCCCAATATCCCCCCTCACTGAGCACTTCACAAACACCATTCCTTTAACAAAGAATGCAAAAACTCATTAACTATCAGAATAATATAAATGACCTGTCTGTCCCCAGCAAAGCATTTAGGGACCTTAGCTAGGGATCCGAGCTGTTTTCCTCTAGATGATTAAGCTTATCCCCATTGTCTCATTGGCCGACCTTTACCCCTTTTTTAGGTCATTTCTAATATTCAGAGTCTGCCTAAATTTGATAGTACTCTTAGCAACCCCCCACCCCTTCCTTCATCAAGCAGATTAGCCTAAAGCCAAGTGATTGGTACACCTAAAACTTTATTATTAGAGCTGTAGTATACAACCATTTTCACCAGAGACCAGAATAACCTGGTCCAGCAAAACCTGTTATTCAGTCACACACCTTCCGAAAATTCCTCATCACTAAGTACTCCAGAAATACCAGTCCTTATTTGGCGAAGAGAGCAACTACTTATTAACTATCGAAACAACATAAATAATCTGCCTGCCCCTGGAAGAGCATTTCGAGCTCAGGATTTTGAGTCCTCAGCAACCTTATTCAGCTTCAGAGGAAAAACTTCTGCCACTATCATGTTAGATTCCCATCAAGCAGATTGGTCTACTCCCAACTGATTGCACCTACCACTTTACTTTATTGCCTCACTTGAGAAGTAAACATCAAAGCTTCTCCAAAATAGAATATAAAGAAAGCAACTGAGACATTTCCATTGTACCACCCTTCAATTGTTTCCAACAATGTTAAAAACCATAAACCTGTGCAGCGTTGTCAAACGCGCATGAAGGGCACACTATCGCGCAACGCGACACAGTTAAGTGTCACGCGCACTTCGTTGCGCGTTCTGCGCTAATGCACAGTAGCTCAGCACGAACTACCCTTAACCCACCCCGTTTTTATTTAAAAAAAAAAAAAAAAAAAAAAATGGACCAAATCGTTAGAAGCAAAATGTGGAACAGAAACGTGTTGGCATTTCTAACATATGCCCAGTAAGGCCAGTAGGGCAGAAAGGAAAAAAACCCACTTTCGAAATCAGCTGTCCCTTTCCCCATTTCGAGCAAGCGACAACAGCAGCCCAAGCCCTTCCGTTCTATCTTCTCCACTGGCGAACAACTTTTCCTCCCACCTCTGGCCTCTTCTCCGACCCACCTCTGGCCTCTTCTCCGACCCACCTCCGGCCTCTTCTCCGACCCACCGCCAGCCTCTTCTCACTAACGTTCGGTCGGTCTCACTTCCCCAGGAAAGTCGCTTGCTTTGTATTTTTTTTTTTTTACTCTCTCTTCTATCCTTTTATTTTACTTTGTTTGTTAACTAATGGGGCATGAGCAAATAAAAAATGTCATTATTCTTTTAATTATTTCATTTTACTATTAAAAATGTGATAGTTAACTTATGGGCTTTATCATTAATTCATTTTCCTACTAAAAATGTGATTGTTAACTTACGGGCAACTAAAAAATGTTATTATTCTTTTCATTAATTCATTTTACTATTAAAAATGTGATTATTAATTTATGGGCAAAAATGTTTTAGGGCTTCAATATGTACATATATATATATATGTGGTGAAATATATTGGTATTTTAGGTGCATAGTAGAAATATGTACACATATATATATGTTGTACGCTTTATTCGATAAAGCGCGCGCTATAAGCTGCGCTATGCGTTATAGCTCTAGGGCACCTTTTGCGTGTCGCTACGCTTTGCGCTCCTGACAACTATGAACTTGTGTTAGCACCCCTATCAAACAGAGTGGCCTAATCCCAAGTGATTCTCGCGTATAACTTTATTTTCTCAGTGAAGAAGTAAATAAGGATGCTTTTCCAATATAAAACTAAAATGAAGCAGCTGAACCACTATATCACCCTACAGTTGCAAAATATCATAAACCTAGTGCAGTACACTGATAAACATTTTCTCGACAGTCATTGTGTTGAATCATTTATCGATAAGGACTCAGTGGCACGAAGCTTAGTAATACCATAACATCTGCATCAAACAAAAGTCACTCCTTGGAATCTTTTGTCGCCCTCATGAACCCATCATACCCATATGTATTTTGAGGAAAAAAGGCATGCTCATGCTACTTATGAGATGAAAACATCCTCAAACAACATGCTACAGCTCGCGGAATTTAATTTAAAATGCTAGAACACTGGTGGCTAGGCAACCCAATAATGACAGATGCAGACAGTTTAGCCACACAATTATGTTGCAAGTTATCAAAAGATATTCAAATACATCTAGATATTAAAAATAGTCATGCAAATAATGTGTTTGCAGGAAGTAGTGAGCTATCAGGAATTCCTTGTCAAACTAGTGCATGCAAAACTATCATAGTATAGAATGGGCGGATAGTGTAACAAAAGGAAAAAATAAGTTAATCCATGATTGGAAGTGCAATCACAACAATGGAGGTAAATGGAACTTGAGAACTGAAAGACCATACCATCCGTGTTGTTCATCGGTGGCAATATGGAAATCAAAATACACATATGTCCCCTGTTCAAAATCATCAGTGGCAACTTTTGGCTCTTCATGCCTCTGGAACCATGTGTTGTATTTTCTGTGGTATCTCCAAGACTGCTTTTTCAATTCCTTAGCAGCTAAATATTGCTGGTAAGTATTCTGCAGATAAGGATTAGCATCAGAACAAGATCAAAAACACTGAATTACTATGAATGCAGAATGCCTAAATAAAGAAGAGAAGAGTTCCAAATAACCTGTTGATAGTAAAATGAAAAGAATAGAGTATCAGTGCCATATGTATCTGCACCGAGCCGTTCCCAGAAGGCAGGATTATTGACAATAGGTGCTTGTACTTGAGGATAGCTCGGAGGGGTGACAGCAGGATGTCTCTGTACATAGCCAAAGCAAGCATTGGATAGTGAAGAAAGTTATGGGTAGAGAAACAGATCTAGAACAAGTGAGCTACATACTGGAGTATAGGTCTTTGCACGTTCAGAATCTTTGGGTTGAGGAAGTCTATAATAAGCAGCCTCAAGCATCTGCAAATTGTATAATTGGTCATGCATTCCTCCAGCATTAGCAGTTGATGGACTGATGTTATCTCCAATAGCACCAAGGTCGGATACACTTCTTCGACCAATAACCCCAAGACTTCCAGAAGATGAAGCTGGTTGCAAAGGTTGCCCTGGAGATAAATCTGTTTCCCTCATCACTTGAGAAGATTCAGCTAGCGAAGCAGTAACTGCACCCTGCTTGTAAACAATAGCATAGCAGCAAAATTGATTTTGTGATAATTAATATTGATCGAACAAGACTTTATATTAACAACGCCAAAATGAGAGCACATTCACCACAATCAAACCAAGTTCTTCGAATACTTTGAGAAGTCAAATAATTATACAGATATCTCCATCTTTGAGCAATGTCATCATGTTGAGGATTTGAAGGCCAAAAGCATAAGCACCCAGGATACAAAACAGTGCAGAAAAAATCTTCATATATAGCCATTTACCAATCAAACCAAACATAATTTCACCACATTTCCTTAAAATTATAAATTAGCAAAGATCCAAATGAATTTCCACAAATAGAAAAACAAAATAGAAATATTACACATACCGCAGTATCTAAGGCATAAGAAGCTTTCAATTCGTCCTCGTGCATGAGATTTTTTCCTGGCCCGGCATTAGAACCAGAATCTGCTGATGACTCTTCTGTGAGGGACTGTTGCTGCTGCAACTCCTCAACTTTTGTAAGGCCCGTTTCTGCACATGTAAAACGATTTCACCATTAGGATTTAGGATGTTGCAATTAGGCAATTGTTTTGTAGGGTTTACTGAAAAATTGAATATTGTAGCAAACCTATAATTTTAAACATTATATACAAGGTTTAAAAAATTTCCCTTCATTAGACTATCCATTTTCATTAGGATCTTAAATGTTGCAATCAGAGAACTGCCTTCAGGCAATTTTCGTGTTTACTAAAGAAATGAATATCATCACAAACATATAATTTTAAATATTCTACACTAGGCCGACAACTTTTTACTTCATTAGACAACATTTGTGAAACCATATTTTGATTACAATTTTGATCATAATGAGTTGAAACTTTAGGATGGAAACATTGTCAAAGCATAAATTAGAACTGTTTTGATTACTTATAATAGAAGCCATGGATGTAAACATAAGCTGTCGAGGAATTCCGTAACTTTTACAGTTGATCTAATGTCTGGTGTGATCGTCAGAACAAGTTACCATAATGAACATTTTTCCCTCAAAATCAGCAGTCTCCTCTAATCCAGAAAAAAGTATCAAAACAGAAAAGCATCTTATCAATTCCTCAAAATCCTCTGCTTTCTCCATTTTCATTATGTCTAATAAAGAAGATAATTTTCCTATTTCTATTTAGAGTTTGGACCAGAACTTTTGCGCTTAAAAGATACAGCACAAAATCCCTCTTGACTTCTCAACTAGTATCATCATGTTTGATGATACTCCATGCTCCAGCATAAAAGTGCTGTAAGCGTAGTGTCCAATGAGCAATATTACCTGCATCCTTAGATGTTGAAGATATGATTGTCTGCTGATTAGATGGTTGGTGGATTGCACTTGGCTGCTGCTGCAGTGAAGCAGATGTTGTAACATTGTTAAGACCTGAAGCTTGGCCTCCAATCCCCAAACCAAGTTGAGGTGAGATAGATGAACTTTGAGCATTGAACTGAGAGCAGTTGTAACAAGTGAAAACAAGTTTCAGTACATTAGATAACTCCAAAGGAATGAAAAGTGTTTCTAAGAAATCTTTTCTTTAATGTTAGAGGATTATAGTTCTTCCAAGGTGTAATGCTTCCAAACAATTAGAGTTCGAATTCACCCAATCATGTGCACCTGACTTAGCGAAAGCCTTAGTATGACCTTCCTAACTTGCAAATGACTAAGTTACACCATCAAATGCAGCTTACTTTTTAGTGGTGGCGGTTGCAGTGGCCAACTCTTTTAACCTCTTTGTTTCTTTATCCTCATTTTAACACAACGGAGCAGAGAGAGGAGGAAAGTAACTTATCTACACATGCATAAAGAGGATGGCATAACTGGAGTTTTTCTTGAAGAAACCAGAGTTCAAAAAGAAAAAAGTTGTTTGTCATAACACTTTGATATTATTTGGAAATCTGCAAGACACCACTTTAGACATTATCCAAACAAGTAAATATCCACCACAAAGACTCACAGGCATGTGTTATGCAAAGAAAAAGTAGAAAACAATGTAATGAGAAAACAATGAACACAGCACCTGCTGCAAGAGTAGGTTCTGCTGCTGTGCAGAGTACTGCTTCCCTCCAGAAAGAGTCGGCATACCAAGAAGATTAGTCTGACCTTGCTGCTGTACCTGCTGAAATCGCTGTAGAAACTTCTCCCTTTGATCAGGGGCAATCTCAGCTCTTCCACGAAACTGCCCCTAAAGAAACAGAAAGTTAACTTGTTTCCAAGATGATTTACAGTTTTACAATCAAGTGCAGGTACAACTAAAAGTGGGTGAGAGAAAAAGTATGGGTGCACGTGTTGGACGCACAAGAAGGTAAGATGTGCAAAACAGACCGCACCTTTTTGATGATTTTTATAACTTTATAGAAACTGCAGCAGATAGGAGTAGAGAGTCATACATTTAGTTTTAAAACAAATAGAGCAACATGAACTGTGGATGAGAACCCTTTTCAAACCCATTATAGCATACCACCCCGCATTTAGATGATTAACAATATCAAACATCATCTGAGGGGGGGAAAAGAACAATTTACTGTCGATACTCATACCAGCACTTCCATGCCCTCCTCTCTACTCCTCTCCAAATCATATTTCACCAAGTCTTCCGACCCCTTCAGTTCAAATCATAGTTATTAAAGGCGTGAGGCGAGGGGCGGGCGAGAGGTACATTTTCAAGGTGAGAGGCGAGGCGAGGGGCGGGCGACCAAAAGGCGAATGAGGCAAAAATTAAGAAAAAAAGTTAAAATATATTTATATAGTACAACAAATTAAATTAAGTGAAATATATTAAGTACTAATAGATTAACATATTAACATATTAACCATTTTTAGTATTAAAATAGCAAATTAATTAAATATATTAAGATTTAGTTTAAGTATTAATATATTAAACAAATTGAAAAAGAAAGATTCAAAGGAATCAAAAGTGTTGTCTGTATGAGAAAAGAACATTAAGACAAAAAAATAGAAGACAGAAGATATAACAGAAGAGAGAAGACACTTGGAGTCTAGGTTGCTTGGAATCAAGGTGGTGGAGGGAATGCCTTGATTGTAGGAAAAGGCTTGGATGCTTTTTAATTGTGGGTTATTTATTACAAAAAGTCAAGATTTCTTGTAGGAGGCTCATTTATTATTTTTTTCTTTGAAGTGAACAAAAGGCGACTGAGGCGTCCAAGCAACTGAGGCGACCAAAGCAACAAAGGTGGTCGCCTCATCTCGCCTTATGGTGCTTGCCTGGCCTGGGAAGAAAGAGGCAACATGGTGTAGCCTCACCTCGCCTCTCGCCTGAGGCGAGTGAGGCGACTGCCTTTGATAACTATGGTTCAAATTCTTGCTTCAGTCTCGCTTCTTATATTGTGCTTATTCAGTTGAATCACTAATAGTTATGAGTTCTAGTTCTTGATCTCACAAGAATGATGTTTTATATCTCAGCATAGTACCAGGTGTTCGTATTCACTTCATATTCTTTCGTATTTGCAAAAATTTAGCTATAACATAAGATAAAGAGGCAATATCAAATACAGTGAACATACTCCAATCAGATCCTCTATACCTTGTAGGAACCTCAAAGCAAAATCCAAATGTTTGGGACAGAGAGGAACGGATAGAAATTTGTTTTTTGGATTTTAAAACTAAGGTCATGGTAAGTGCAAAAGAAGCTGAAAAGAGGTGAACTGAGAATCACTAACAACATGAACACAATTAGACATACCGCTTCATTCTGGTTCTGGAAGGAACTTCCTGGCCTCCATTGCATACCAGGAACAACAGGATTAGTAAAAACCCTACTGCCCATAATTGCAGCATCACTAACAATTCCAGTATCAGCAGATCCAAGTCCATCACTAGCCTTGGCAGCTTGTGGCAAGATTACTCTATTACTTAGAGGGGATACAAGAGACTGCGCCATACCACTACTCCCTGATCTATCATCAGATCCCAAAATATTTCTTTTCCCAATGTCAGAAGCCAAAGGAATATTACCAAGGGCTCCATTGCCGGAAATTGTGTTGCCAGAAGTAGGGAGAATGCTAGGAGTTGGTTGTCCAGGCAAGCCACCTCTGATAGCCCTTAATCCAGTTTCAGCAAGAGCTGGTGATGATTTACGAACAGGGAAGTTTGTAATCTCCTCCTCCTTTGTGGCATTTGACACAGTTGCCGGAGATGAAACACTGGCAGCACCTGAATTTTCAAAGCACAAATTGGAACTCAAACCAGAGAATAGGTAAGGAACTCATAGACCAGCAAAAGGCATAGTTGACCAACTTGTGATGCCAGGAGCTGTATGGCCTGCTGGTGGGGTTTGTGGTGCAGAAGAACTGAAGGCACCACTTTTAGGAGGTGGGGTTCTCACAATGGCATCATCCTGGAAAGCTGTTTCATCTGCTTGGTCAAGAGCAGAAGCAACCTGTTGGATGGAAGTTGAGGCTGTTGCCTGGAAAAGGTATCATCAATTTATACCAGAGCAGAGATATCAACTATATGCATGAATAATTTTACATAGAAAGATTCAAAGGCCCTCAGAAAATTATTAGTAAAAGAAGGATGCAAGCAGATGAAGAATTCAAAATATATCTCTGGCGTCAGTCACTCACAGTAACACAAAGACCTTTCTAGCCATTTTTCGATTACAATAAGAGAGTACCTTTTCTAGAATAGCAACAACTTATACTCAATGTGCAAAAGAAGAGCAAAAACAGATGAAAATATATTAAATTATAGTTAGCAAATTAATCATCCATTATCATAGTGGAGTGAAAGTTCGAAATAACCAGCCTGAGATTTAGGTTAAGATCGAGGACCACAACAACAACTCAAGGGGCATGGGGAATATATGATGCAGCATTTGAAAATGAACGTACTGGAGCCTGAGCAGGCGCTGCAGCCAAAGAAGTCTTCATACTTAAAACTGCACTGGAGGCACTAACACCCTGCCAGTAATTAAAGCTGCGATTAGTATTTATTCTCCATTGCTACTTTTTCATTTCAAAGAAAAAGAATAGAAATTCCCTTCTCATGCCAATACATATAAAGAACCTTGAAAACGAGGGGAATGCCAAAGATTCTAATTGAGCTTGTTCTATTGAAGTGCTTACATTCTCATTTTTATTGGGGTTATTTTAGACAGGGTCAGTGGGGGCAGAATGACTGCCCTGCAGGCATGGAAGATAATGTGGGATAACATACTTTGAAACGTATGCCATGCACAGACATGGAAGATGAATTACAATGAGATATATCAAAAAACTATTGTAAAAAAAGAAGAGTCATTCACCTTTACAAGACCAGGAGGACCAATAGTAACTAAATCTTCAAGAGACTCCACCTTGTCTAGAGGTAAAGAACTGTAAAGCTCATCGACATCACTAAATTCATCAAAGTCCTCCTACAAGTTATATGCAAAAGGAAAATATAAATCAAACTTAACCACCCATAACTGTAACAGTTAATCAATAACTACAAACAAGTAAAAAACATGCAGATAAAATATCAATATTTTGTATTTCAGAAGTCACAAACAATCAAAGCTGTTGAGGGGCCAAATCATGTGAACAAATTTGGTCATCTTTGATGGTATAGCAACAAAATAGCTTACAATGGAAAAATATAAGAACTTGATTTGATCAAGAAGACCTGATTTCTTTCCACATAGTCATCCAAGAAATCCTTTACGTCGTTGACTTGCTCCGGACTCAATTCATCGTTGTCCAACAGCCTTAGAATTAATTCTAACTTCATAATATGAGCCTTATGCCGGACAATGGATGTTTCCAGATGCGTCTACAAAAGAAAGACTTATCATAATGCGAACGCAAGTCAGTTGCACAGAATTCAGATGTCTTTCCTTTCTATCATACCAGTCTGGGAGGCCTTGTCTTTCCTTTCTTAACAGAGAGTCCCTCTATTTCAGCTTCAAAGCTATCAATTTGATTATCCAGCTCGCTGACCTACTCAAAGAGGAATATAATGTCTTCAAAATTATTTATAGCTTTTTTAAAGGCAGCATGAAAAGATTTCATTATATGCGAATCAATGTCTAGGAATCATGAAAGTGCTCCAACTTCCTTTCTGGGATAGCACATGATCAAGAACCACACCCCCCCCCCCCGGGCCGGAAAAGACCACACAACCCCCACAAATATTAGTTATTTGGCTTAACGCTTCAGCTTAACTTGTAACAATCAAATTATTAGAGCCAAAGATGACTCAATGATGGTGAAAAAAACCATATGAAGATAAAAAAAAATCTAAAGAACATGATGAGATCGTTTACACGCTAAACAGTCCCTTCAATTGTGCAACTCAGGTGAAAGGAATGCAAACAAAATTGAGGGGCATACCACATTATTCAACCAATCTCTTGTTTCTGATTTAGCTTTTTCCTTCGGATCCTACAGCATAAGAAAAAAGACGTGCATGTTTGAAGAAGTTAGAATATCCTAATGCCAACCAGACAATGACAGGCTTTGAACTGTATTACACAGAACAGAATGCATTATGTTGCGCAAGCAAAAAATTCTATTTGATGGATCAGAAGTAAAATTCACATGAGAGGCGATTATTGATCTAATTGCAGTCATTGACTTGTTTGTGTATTGGTCATCTTACACACACATGATATGTACATGTGCTATTGTATTATTCCAACCTAATTGATTTATTCTCACAAAATATATGATAAAGAAATTTAATGCAGAAGATGAACATCAGGAATGTTTGAAGAGCCAGTAACAACAAAACATGCAATACCTACCGTTTTAGGCTGTTGGCCAAGGCCTTCTTTTGAGAATGCTTTTGTCTTAGTTTCTTTTTCACATATCTTAAATCGTTCCATTTCACGCTCAATTTGCTTTCGAGCATCCATCAGAGCCTGCTCATAAGAGGCACTAACCTATGTCAACAAGTATCAAAAGAAAATCCATTGTCAACATCAGAAAAATAGGCATTAAACAAGATGAAGATATCATTATCTGAGCTACCCCAAGAGAAAACAGAGAAGCAAATCTACCACGACAGAACAAGGAAAATAATTGTCCAAAAACCAGTGCAAAGAAAGTAGGACTGTAAAAGCACAGGTGTAGGAGTAATGTCTATTAAGTGCACACAAGCAAATATACACAAATGTATGAGAAACAAATACCGTGAATTAGACACCATCAACAGCGTCAAAGATAAAATCGGCTGTAATAAAAATTATCACTTAAATAAGGGAGTTCCTCAAGTAATACTTAACAAATCACAAAATGGTTGCGGGCAGATAGCAATAATGCATCCAATATTATGAGAACTCACTTCCTTGGAAAGCATGGATTCTCTCTCGTCATAACATATCAGAATAAAAAATCAACATATACCATTTACTCTCCTCATGCTTTGCTATGATTGACGGCCTAATAACCAGAATTCTTGAACACATCTATAAACTAGCTCCATACGACTAAGTCACTAAGAATACATTAATCTAGATCTAATGCAACAAGTGCTAGCCAAATTCTTAAGTTTATTACAAGTTGAGCAGCCAATCTGAAAAAAATGTCTTTCACTTTAGCAAAATTTAGGTTACTTTAAAAAACACATCAATTTGGACAAATGGTAGCTTTCAAGACAACAGAAACAAAAACCCTAGACAACATTGCATAACTAAATTCTAAAAAAATTGTTTAAAAACTTGTAATAAAATTTCAAGTTTAGTACAAAGTTTTGCGCTAATGAGTAACAACTAACTTAAAAGAAATACGCAATCATAAAATCATGACTAAGTTTCCACAAAGCAGTTATGTATTGAACCAGAAAGGTCTCTAAGCAAAAAGATATGACGAACAATTTAGAAATATCAATTTCAAAGTTTCCGGCCATGAAATATTGACAATAACAAAAAACAGCAACGGTTTGACAGAGTGTAATACTACTCATATAGCAACAACAATCAAGTATATTTTGGAGCACTTCAATGCTTCACCAGAAGTTTAATTTAGATTAGTGCTTTTGCATTGCTTATACAACATAATCATTTCTTGAGAAGAGTTACGAATCTTTTTGTTAAACTGTCTTTTAATACCAATATAACTCCAACTGGTCTTTAAAAAGAAGTGTAGAATTAGTTCTCGGAGAAAACCCAAAACCATTCAAGATTTAGTTTACCAAGAGGTATTGATTACTATATTCCCAAAAAATCCCAAAAGAAAATACAGCAAGTGAATATGGCAAGTAACGAGCCAACAGAAAATGGCCAAAACTAGTACCTGGGTGAGCACATAATTTGATTAAAAGATGTAGCCTGGTTATTGCCAAGATTGAGTGAATGAAACAATAAGTTTAAAAAAAATGGAGTAGTCTTAGCAGTAGAAGATACCTTCTTATCCTTGATCTCGCTGGACTGTATCCATGTCTTGATTTGGTCTCTGTATCTTTGCAGCTTCTTTATTTCCTTCTTCAAGTCTGCCTCGAATTTTTCCTTCTGATTTGCATTGTCAGTATCATAAACCTGAACAAGAAAATGTAGGTATTCATCAAAATTCGGAGTAAGATGAAGATAATTTCAAAATAGAAAAAGCGCTTGTACAACACAAAGACCTTGTTCCAAATGCTATCAAATACATCGACACCCTCTTGAACCTTCTTAAGAACTCGATCGATCTCACCCTGCAACTTCCGACTCGCTCCCATTCTCAATTTCTCCAAATGATCAAGAATTCAAATCCTTAGGGTTTTCTAGAAGACGAAAGAGAAAAAAAAAACGGAGAAGTACGCTATTAGTTCTGGGGAAGAGATTACTAAGGACACGAAGATGCTGGGCTGGCCTCCAATCGCAGAAATAATACCGGGCTTCGCTGCTTTTCGCAAATAAAGTAAATGAAATTGGGCTTCTTCAATCTGGCCATTGCATCCCCATCCGATAAATCATCATGTGGCTGTCAATAGTATTTGAAAAATCGGACCGTTCATTGAATCAGAAAATTTACCAGTTCACAGTTCACCGATTCAATCGTTAGTCGGACCGTAATTAAATCGCAATTGAACCGTGACATCATAATTATAAAATATATATATATTATATATATTACTTAAAAATTAATAAAATACCAAAATATAAAATATAAAGATTTCAAATGATATTGTCTAACATCACAACCCAAATTTCACAATTTATATTATAAATAATCACAACAATTTAAATATCTCAAGTTTAAAATTTAAAGTTGAGAGTATATGCGTTAATTCTAAAGTAAGTCTAAACTCTAAACCAATGTTTTTTTTTTTTTACTTTTAGATAGCTTATGGGGTGTATCTTAGTCTTTAAACTTTGTACTTAGATGAAAAAATAAAATAAAAATTATTAAAAAAATTAAATGAAAAAATCGCTTCGATTCAATTGAACCGGAGCGGTTCACTGGTTCATTGGTTTGACCGACTGGTTCTGAACGGTTTTAACAAAATTTATCATTTTTTCAAGTTTTTTGATTTTTTAAAAAAATCGGACGGGTTCACCAGCCAGTCCGGTTCGGTTTTTTAAACCATGACTATCAATTGATCGAATTTTAATTCGAATTTAATTTAAATTTTAAAATTTTTATTCAATTAAAATATTCGATTGATCAGATTCGATTATAAATATTTATAATTCAAAATAAATAGATTGGATAAGGAATTAAGCAATCTGATTTGTTAAATATCCAAATCCGAACTTTAATAATTTTTTATTAAATCAATACTCTTATATATAATATTAATAAAAAATTTAAAATAAAATTTATATATTATATTGACCTAATATCTATATTATCATCTATATTATGTTAGTAATATTGAGTATTTAGCCTAAAAATAAATGCTATACTGATAAAATTTCAAATATAATAATATATAAAGTTCACTTCTGCATTAATATAATGTGAAATAGGGGTTTAATATTCAAATATTTAACTTTTGAATTAATATACAATAAAAAATTATTAAAAATTTAAATATGATGTAAATTTACTTTATAAATACAATATTTTTATACAATTCAAAAAGAAAAAAAAGAAAGAAAAAAAATATTAAATTGGATCAGATTTCTTTTTTATTGAATTTCGTATATCCATCGGATTCGGATATGGCACTGGCTAATAAAGATCCTATAAAATATCAGATCAAATTTGGATAAAAATTTTGATAGTTAGATTTAGATTCGGATATGACTAATCCGATATAAATCCAACCCGTTGACAGCCCTACATATATGATTTGGACTTCTGTGATATGAACATAAAAATAAAAATCAAGTAAAGTTGGATAAATTATTTATTTTATAAATAATGATTAAATAAATATGTATATCTAGAAATATTGAGGAAATATCTCAATTTGATGGGATCCTTGAAATCATAGAAATGCTACTACTCTTGGATGGATCCTTGCACTTTTGAAGCCAGGTCAAATATGACTCGCTAAACTCAGCCATAGCCAATGTACCGCAAGTTGTTGATGGATGCCATGTGTACGACTAGGATTTTATCATGTCATCTAAGGTAAGTATGTTAAATGTCAACAAGTTTATATACCCCCAACATCATACAATAAAAGGTATCATTCATATTCAATTCCTACTCACTACCTCATTATGCTTTACTTTCTCTCTATCCTCGTTATCTATATTTCAACCTATTACCTGATTTGAGCATTGAAAGGTTATCGCTGGAACCCTCCCAATAACCTTAATGAACTGCTGTGATTTCAGGTTCTAGATCCAAGTGCTGTCATCTAAAGAGTACGAGTTCGACCCCCACCCGATATTATCACAAGACAAAAGGATCATTCTAGACCACACATCATTTGTTATGGCCTATGAAATATTTTCTTTCTAAGTTTAGAGCTTAGTAATCACATAATCCTATGGAAGACAACCCAGAGACACATCAAAGCACACAAATACCCGAAATGACCTTAGCGGGTGTGGTGACTGCTCCAACAACCCCTTCTACACCTTTAGTAAGCTTGAGCAGGGAATTGATACAAATAATGTCCATGGCAAACCTGGGTGGCAATTGGGGTAGGTCGGGTGGGTTCGAGTTGGGTTAAATTAGGGGTATAACATTAATTTTCTCAACTCAAACCCAACCTAACCTAACCTGAAGACAACCTGAAAATACTCAATCATAACCCAACCTGATTCGTATTAGGTCAGGTTCGGGTCTACCTGATTTTTATTATGTCAACCCGCCAACTCAAATCCACTCAATCCAACATGCCAACCTGATTTAAAATAATTATTTCAAACATTTGTTTTAATTTTTAGAAACTTTTTGGTATTTTTATTTTTTAATTTTATCTATTATTAATTATTAATAAATTAAAATATGAGTAAGGAATTCTCATTATAAATTCACAATAGCAGCTTTCTAAAAAAAAATTTAATTGAACCACATAATATATTGATTTTAGAAAGAAAAAAAATTCCTTTCATTTTGTAATATCTATTAGCATTATAAAAATACTGAAATAACAAAGTATCTTATTTTTAAAATTAGCATACTTTTTCAAGTTTATTCACCCGCTCTCTTTAATTTTTGTATCTTTCATGTCAATCAAATTGTCTCTTTCAAATTCTTAAAATGGTATTATTTTTTCACTTTATATTGGTTCAATTAAGCATCACATAAATCAATAAAAATATATCATCAAGTAAATAAGTAAACAAATATTTTGATTGGACACATAATTTATTAGAAATACTTGGTTGAGTCTTTTGAAATGTTTAATGACATCTCAACAAAAAGAATTATTGTCTATTTATATACACAAAATCTTGCATTACATAATGCCTAAGAAAAATTTCTAACACTCTTCAATAGTCGAAGCAGTGTTTTGTCAATTCTTTGCAGAACAACTTCATGTCCACTTGGATACCCAAAAATAGCAATTAGAAGCAGTATATAGTTATAATCATCCATCTTATATGTTTGTGAAATAAATAAGACCGAAAAATAACAAAGTAGTAATTTTAATATTGCTAAAATTCAAATTTTCAAGTTTTATTTTATTATTTTATATTTTTACTCCTAAAAAAATTTAATTTTATTTGTTTAATTCGAATTGGGTCAAGTTAGTTCAGGTGGGCTCAAGTTGTCATGTGACTCAAATCTAATATTTTTTTCATGTCGAACTCGTGTCCGATTATCGTGTTGTGTTGGAAATTACCACATTTATTTGCTGATAGGATCAATACAATCATGAGTAGCTATGTCGAAAGTTCCTTCTTTATTTTGCTATTAGGAGGAGGTGCCTGACCTTAAGATTGGTATGATGGTTAGTATCTTAATCTGTGGCATTAGGAAAGGACCTTTGGCTTCAACAAGGTAACCTCCTATCGATGTTGAACAACTAATAGAGATAGGAGAGCGATATATTCATGAGAAAGAGATAAATTTCATGAAGGACACTGAATGAGATAAGAACATAAGCAAGGTAAGAAAAAGATTTCAGATTGAGGGATAAGGATACCAAAGAAAAAGGATCGGGGTATGGTATGGAAGATTCCACAACTACCCCTACTTTCAACATCACGAGGGCGGACTAATGGCAATTGAGTATACAATTAGAGAATACCATATTGATGGCAAATAAAAGTACCTCACATAAATATTGATGTTTCCATAGAGATAGGGTGACACTGAGGAATGTTTCTAACTCAAAGATGAGGTAGAGAGACTGATACAAGAAGGGTACTTAAAAGAGTTTGTTTTGAAAAAAAAGCATGGATAAAGTGACCTATCAAAGCATACATCTTGCAATTAAGATCAATTCGACAACAGTGGGAAAAGGCCACTAAGTCCTAGAGAAGCATGAGTAAATGTGCTAGACTATACTTGAGAGGACGATCATGTTTAATAACAATGACCTTGAAGGAATCCACCTTCCTCATGATGATACTATTGTGATCACTATAAACATAGCAAATTTTGAGGTCTAAAAGGTCCTTGTGGATTATGGATGCGTTATGGAGGATGGAGCACTTTGGGTGTATGGCTATTGTCATACTGCTCTCAAACATCTTCTTTGTTCTTGAACCAAACGGTTCACATTGCGAGTGAAACTTTGTTGAAATATTATTATGTTAAGAGATACAATCTAGAAAAAATAATTTTAGAAAACTCGACTGCCAAGGCTCTCTACTCAACACCTCATGAGCTAACCCATAACATTTAAAGGTATGACTACCGCCCTGCAACTCTCTAAACATCTTCTTTGTTCTCGACACAAACGGTTCTCATTTCGGGTGAAAATTTCTTGAAATATTCCCAAAACTTTGAGATACATCCTAGAAAAAATAATTTTCAAAACCTCGACTAACAAGGCCCTCAACTCAACACATCATGAGCTAACCTATAACACTTAGAGTTCATGGCTCTTGTCATGCTGCTCTGTAAATATCTTATCCATTCTCGACCCAAATAGTTCTTATTATGAGTGAAACTTTGTTGAAATATTTTTAATGTTAAGAGATACATCCTAAAAAACATAATTTTAGAAAACTCGACTGCCAAGGCCCTCTACTTAACACCTCATGAGCTAACCCATAGCATTTGAAGTGCATGGCTACTACATTATAGCTCTCCAAACATGTTCTTTGTTCTCAACACAAACAGTTCTTATTTCGGGTGAAACTTTGTTGAAATATTCTTAATGTTAAGAGATACATCCTAGAAAAAACAATTTTAGAAAACTCAACTATCAAGGCCCTTAACTCAATACATCATGAGCTAACCCATAGCACTTAGAATGCATGGCTATGGCTCTACTATTCTCTAAGCATCTTCTTTGTTCTCGACCCAAATGATTTTTATTGTAGGTGAAATGAAGGATGGTGTGAGCCAAGGATCCAATAATAAAACTTTTAAAAAACTGAAATCTAACTTGATCATACCTTCCCAAGGATATAATTCTAGCCATTAAAGTGGATTTAGGTCAGAAAATTATCTTAAAGCAAAATCTAACCGAAAATGTAAAGAGATGCTTGAACTCCTTTAATGTAGTCTCCACTGGCGCAATAGATTGTGGACAACTTTTGTCCAACCAAATCTCATCAGAATCAGCTGAAATTTGAACTAGAAATCACCAGCACCTTGATGGATCCACAGTAGAAAAATTAGCCAAATCAGAACTCCAAAAGGCACTCCAATAATGCCTCCAAATTTTTCCCAAACAAAGGATCTCCAAAAGGCTAGCAATCTAATTGTTTTGCCTCTACTAATAAGATCCACACACCAATGGACAATTCAAATCTCTCATATGTTAGTTGGAGAATAAAGAAGATATATGAGAGGATGAAGGCAGATTTTGGAGGTAGGAGATGAAGAAAAATGTATAGCTTCAACACATGAGGCAACACATGCAAAATTGGAGGGAATGAGAGAATCTAACAATTAGATGCTTTGTGTGTAATTAACATGCATGGCCGGCCACTCCTCTATATCCATATATAGAGAGAGGAAAGTGTGATGCTTAGGTGGCATCACACCTTCCTCAAGTTAATATTTGACTTAACTCTTAAGTTAATTAACTTAACTCTTTAAGCTAGCTTGATCAATTGATAGTCATGTGGCACCAATTAATTAACTCTTAATTTAATTGATTTAATTTAACTATTTAAATCATTTAGATCAATTTAACAATTAAATTGATCAAGCCAACATGACCAAAAATTGTGTCAATCAACCTATCTCAAAAAATCGGTCAAGGTAGAATATTTCTAACTCTTAGAAAATTCTTCTTCATCAAGTAGGATTTCCAATTAGCTTTTATGTGTGACCCATTAGGTTCTACCATTCATTGGACATGGACTCACAACTTTTGTGATTTATTAAATATCAAATATTCACATTAGTTTAAACTAATAACCCACTACAATTAATCTTACTAATCGAGGATTACACAATCTCCATGGTTGATGTCCAACCTCAAGCCCATAAAGCCCAACTAATTAGCCGAAATAAATGCTTTTGGAGAACCATCCTAGCTTTCTCCACTTACCATGCAAATACAGTCCTTTCGTCTCCTATCTCCCAAAAGAGGCCTAAGGCAAGATATTTGTTGGCTCCATAAAAGCCTCGATACTATATCTCTATTCCAATGTTTGATTTCCTATTATGACCTCATATTTGGAAAACTCTTTTTTCCAAATTATCATACTACCTTGCGCAAGGATTTCGTGGAATCAATCATTATAGAATACATAGGAGATGCATTCGCCCTTCACAATGACGAGGACTCAAATCCCATCTTGGATCTCACAAACCTCCATGTTTAAGTAGCTCATATCCAACCTCAACCCGAAAGTCTCGCTAAGTGATCAAGAAAGAGTCAAAGCATAATGACCTAAACACAAGGTTATCATGGATCCTCAGGTCAAATGACTAATTATGTGCACTAGCATAAGCTGGAGAACTTGCCACTACGACTATTGAGTGGATTCTCTGAGCAAGCCTTCAGAGAACTTGTTCTCTAATAAGTACCCACTAACATGTACCCATATCTCATATGAATTGCTCATGAAACTGAGCAATTTCCAACCTTTGAATTTATGCATCATTAGTGTAAGTCTATTCGGATCTTAGATACCCTGTCTTATAAGATCCTACGACTTGGAAGATTTAAGATCACAACCGTGTAAGACTTATTTTATGATCACCACCCAGTGCATAAACATGTCCCGTAGTCTTGTGTGATCTAAGGGCTTAAACCAAATGCTAGTGAAGTAATATAAGCATAATATGAAGATGGCCATGTAAAAGAATATCATTCAATTAAGATTGTATCACAAGCAAAATAGTTTACATGTCAATCTAATTGGCTTGCGGGGTATTTTTTCAACAATCTCCCCCTTGCCCTAAAGCCAATTCCCTTTTAAGACCCATCTTCTCAAGATGTCCTTGAAAGACCTTTTTTTTATAGTGGATTTGCTATATTCTCTTCCAAAGCAACTCTTTCCACTATAATGTCGCCTCTATCAATGATATCCCAGATCAAATGATATCGCCTCAAAATGTGCTGGGATCACTAATGAGATCTTGGCTCCTTAGCTTGTGCAACCGCACCGTTGTTGTCATAGAAGACAACTATAAGCTCAGACATGCTAAACACTACATCCAACTATTGGATGAAGTTTCTATCCAAACACCTTTCTTTGTGGTTTCCAAAACTGCTATGTATTTCGCCTCTATAGTTGAATCTACCGTGATGTCTAGTTTGGAACTCTTCCAACTCCCCACACTGCCATTGAGGCAAAATATAAATCCCGATGTGGATTTTAGGTTATTTACACCGGATTGGAAACTAGAATTCGAAACCCCCTTGGGTTTCAATCCTCTACTATGATATATCAAAAACAAATCGTTAGTCCTTCTCAAGTATTTAAGGATTGCTTTAACGGTAATCCAGTGACTCTCACTGGGGTTGGATTGGAAATGGCTTGTAACACTTAGAGCGTGTGCTACATCCAATCTTGTACATTAAATGACATACATTATGCTCCCAACAGTGGACACATAAGATACGGAGGACATCTTATGTCTTTTTTCTTCTGTCTTAGGTGTCATAGACTTAGAGAGAGATGAAGACTGTGTCCCATAGGGAGGAATCCCTTCTTGGATTCTTCCATACTAAACCTCTTTAATATCTTGTCAATGTACGGGGTTTGGGAAAGCCCCATCGTCTTCCTTGATCTATCTCTATAGGTACGTATTCCTAATATGTAGATGCTTTTCACAAATCCTGCATGGAGAATTGAATAGATAACTGTGCTTTAGTACACTCTAACATTTCTCTTTCATTCCCAATGAGACGAATGTCATTGACATAAAGCACAATAAACTGTACACTACTCCCACTAGCCTTTTTGTACACACATGGTTCATACACATTTTTGACAAAGCCATAAATGGATCTCTCGAATTTGCTAACTTTTTGCTCACTCCCTTTGAATGTAAAACCTTGTGGTTAGATTTCTTCTTTAATGTTTCCATTGAGGAAAGCGATTTTCACATCCATTTGCCGTATCTCATAGTCATAATATGTGGCTATAACAAGTAAAATTGGAATGGACTTAGGCATTGCGACCGATGAAAAGATTTCCTCGAAATCGATACTGGGTCTTTAAGTGTAACCTTTTGCCACTAGTTGCGCCTTAAAGGTCATTACCTCTCCATTGACTCCTAGCTTTCGTTTATAGATCTACTTGCAACCAACGAGAACTATTCCCTCCGGATCTACCAAACTCCATACTTTGTTGAAGTACATGGAATCCATTTCAAATTTTATGGTGTTAGCCAATGTCCCAAATCTATATCCAACATAGCTTTTTCATAGGTTTTCGGATCACTATCCGATTGGCCTGTTTCATGAAGGAAATCGAACCTTTTGGGTCGCTTCTTAATTTGGTCCGACCTTCTAAGAGGTTGTGTGTAAGGCTCCTGATGCTCTTTTGTTTCCACCGCTTGTCGGATTTGATGATCATCTTGAACTTCATCAAGTTCAACAACAATGCCACTTTCTATCCAATAGAAATTTCTTTTCCAAAAAGTGGGCATTCCTCGAGACAAACACCTTTTGTTCCGATGGATCATCAAAGTAATAACCCAAAGGCTCTCTTGGGTATCCCACAAACTTGCACAAAGTGGATTTATTATCCAACTTGTCTCCCACTAGTCATCTCACGTAAGCGGCAAACCCCCAAACTTTTACATAAGAATAAGATGGTGCTTGGACATATCACATATCATGTGGTGTCATTGGCACCAACTTTGAGGGTACTATATGTAGTAGTCTCGCTGCCATTACTAAGGCGTATCTCTAAAGGATATAGGCACATTGAAAAAGCTCATCATGGAATGTACCATGTCCAATAAGGTATAATTTCTCCTCTCGGCTACTCAACTGTGTTGAGGTGTGCCAGGTGGAGTCCATTGAGAGAAAATCTCATTCTCCTTTAGATAACCTAAGAATTCGGTAATTAAGTATTCTCCCCCTCGATCCAATCAAAGAGCTTTAATACTTAGTCCATTTTGCTTTTCTACTTCATTCCTATACTCTTTGAACTTTTCAAAGGCTTAAGATTTGTACTTCATAATGTACACGTGTTTGAATCGAGTATAATCATCAGTGAAAGTGATGAAGTAAAAATAGCATTCTCTCGCACTAAATCTTAGTGGGCCACAAACATCCATATGGATCAAATACAAAGGACTTGTGGTACACTCCGTTTGTCCTATAAAAGGAGTTTTGGTCATTTTTTCCTTCAAACAAGACTCACAAGTAGGAAGGTCTCAATGCCACTAACATTTAGTACTTTGAGAGCTCTTAACTTGTTCATCCTATTTTTAGAAATATATTCAAGTCTTGCATGCCACAGGATGTCATCTTCTTGGTTATCTAATTTTCTTTTACTTGATTGAACATACATTAATGAAGGTTGGGAATCAAGTATGCATAATCCATTGTTTAATGTACCTTGTGCATTCGATAACAAATGAATATGCAAGAAAATTTAATAAACAAGATCTTTGGTTTTATTTTCATTATTTAAGAAATATTTATTGAGGATTTTAGGGTATGTTTTCATTATTTTCAATTTTTTAAACTAGAAATTCCAAGAAAATTGTGAAGGTGTATATATTTAATTTTATTTAAAGCAATATCTTTTATTTTCTATTCATAATTTTAGACACACTCAAACCCAAATCCACACAGGTACACACACACACACAGATACACACACGCACGCGTGCGCACACACACAGCCATGCACACACTTACGCACAAATACGCTCACACTCGTACACACACACATTCGCGCACACGCACCCACATACATACACAAACATGCATACACACGCACGCACGCACACACACACACATGTTTGATAACAAATGAATATGTAAGCAAATTTAATAGACAAGATCTTCGGTTGTATTTTTATTATTTAATAAATATAATTATTAAGGATCTTTGGTTATATTTTCATTATTTTCTATTTTTTAAACTCAAAATTCTAAGAAAATTGTGAAGGGGTATATATTTGATTTTATTTATTTGAAGCAATATATTTTATTTTTTATTCACAATTTCAAATACACCCAAGTCCAAATCTACACATCCACACGCACGCACACACACAAATATTCACAAACACACGTTCAATAACAAATGAATATGTAGGAAAATTTAATAAACAAGGTCATTGGTAGTATTTTCATTATTTAAGAAATATATTTTAAGGATTTTCGGATATATCTTAATTATTTTCTATTTTTTAAACTAGAAATTTCAAGAAAATTGTGAAGGGGTATATATGATTTAATTTGAAGCAATATATTTTATTTCCTATTCACAATTTCAGACATACCCATACTCAAATCCACACAAGCACACACACATACACATGCACACACACACACACACACCAACATGCACACTCACACACGCACACAGTCACGTTGAATAACAAATGAATGTGTAAGAAAAATTTAATAAACATGATCTTTGGTTGTATTTTCATTATTTAAGAAATATATATATTAAGAATTTTCTGATATATTTTCTTTATTTTTTATTTTTTAAACTAGAAACTCAAAGAAAATTGTGAAGGGGTATATATTCAATTTTATTTGAAGCAATATATTTTATTTTCATTCACAATTTCAGAAACACCCATACCCAAATCCACACAGGCACACACACATACACCTACACACACGCACACACACAAACATGCACATACACACACACACATGCATACACTCACAAACATGCACACATTCACGTTCAATAACAAATGAATATGTAAGAAAATTTAATAAACATGATCTTTAGTTGTATTTTCATTATTTAAGAAATATATATGTTAAAAAAAATTGTGAAGGGATATATATGATTTTATTTGATGCAATATATTTTATTTTCTAATCATAATTTCAGACACACCCACACCCAAATCCACACAGGCACACACACACTCTCTCTCGCACACACGCGCACACACTCAATGCACCTACACAGACACACATACACACACAAACACGCACACACAAACGTTCAATAACAAATGAATATGTAAGAAAATTTAATAAACAAGATCTTTGGTTGTATTTTTATTATTTAAGAAATATTTATTACGAATTTTTGGATATATTTTCTTTATTTTCAATTTTTAAACTATAAATTTCAAGAAAATTGCGAAGGGGTACATATATGATTTTATTTGAAGCAATATATTTTATTTTATATTCACAATTTCAGATACACCCACACCAAAATCCACACAGGCACACACATATACACCGACACACGCGCACACACACACACACACACACAGTCGCACTCGCACACACGCGCACACACAGACACAGACACACACACCCATGTTCAATAACAAATGAATATGTAAGAAAATTTAATAAACAAGATCTTTGGTTGTATTTTCATTATCAAATAAATATACATATTAAGAATTTTCGGATATATTTTCTTTATTTTCTATTTTAAACTAGAAATTCAAAAAAAAAATGTGAAGGGGTATATATTCGATTTTATTTGAAGCAATATATTTTATTTTTTATTCATAATTTCAAACACACTCACACCCAAATCCACACAGGCACCCAAATCCACTTGCACACATGTGCGCGCACACACACACATGCATATACACACAAACATGCACACACATGCACACACTCACGTTCAATAACAGATAAATATGTAAGAAAAATTAATAAATAAGATCTTTGGTTGTATTTTTATTATTTAAGAAATATATATTAAGGATTTTCGAATGTATTTTCTTTATTTTCAAGTTTTTAAACTAGAAAATCCAGAAAAATTGCGAAAGGGTATATATATAATTTTATTTGAAGCAATATAATTTATTTTCTATTCACAATTTCAGACACACCCACACTCAAATCCACACACACAAACACATGTCCACACGCACACACACTTGCACACATGTACACACATACATATTCACACACATGCACACACCCACACAAGCATGCACACGCACGTTCAATAACAAATAAGTATGTAGGAAAATTTATTAAACAAGATATTTGGTTGTATTTTCATCATTTAAGAAATATATATTAAGAATTTTCAGATATATTTTTATTATTTTCTATTTTTTATTGTGAATAGACACACCCACACCTAAATCCACGTACGCAAACACAAACACATGCACACATGCGCGTGCGTGCACACGCCCCCCCATACATACAAAAAGACACACACACAAGCATGAGTTCGATAACAAATGAATATGTAAGATAATTTTCTATTTTTTAAATTGAAAATTCCAAGAAAATTGCAAAGGGGGTATATATATGATTTTATTTGATGCAATATATATCATTTTCTATTCACAATTTCAGACACATCTACACCCAAATCCACACAGGCACACACACACACATACACTAGCACTCTCTCTCTCTCTCTCTTGCACAGGCACATACACGCACACACTCAAGTTCAGTAATAAATGAATATGTAAGAAAATTTAATAACAAGATATTTGGTTATATTTTCATTATTTAAGAAAAATATATATTAAGGATTTTCATATATATTTTCTATTTTTTAAGCTAGAAATTCAAAGAAAACTTTGAAAGGGTATAGATTCGATTTTATCTGAAGTAATATATTTTATTTTCTATTTAGAATTTCAGACACACCCACACCCAAATCCAAATAGGCACACACACGCACTCGCACACTCACACACATGCACACACGCGCTGCGCACACCCACGCATACACACACAAACACACGCACACGCGCACACACTCACGTTTAGTAACAAATGAATATGTAAGAAAATTTAATAAGCAAGATCTTTGGTTGTATTTTTATTATTTAAGAAATATATATATTAAGAATTTTCTGATATGTTTTCTTTATTTTTTATTTTTTAAACTAGAAATTCTAAGAAAATTGCGAAGGGGTATATATATGATTTTATTTGAAGCAATATCATTTATTTTCTATTCATAATTTCAAACACATCCACACCCAAATACCCCCCCCCCCCACGCATACAGATGCCCAACACGTTCAATAGCAAATGAATATGCAAGAAAATTTAGTAAACAAGATCTTTGATTGTATTTTCATTATTTAAGAAATATGTATTAATAATTTTCGGATATATTTTCATTATTTTCTATTTTTTAAACTAGAAATTTCAAGAAAATTGCGATGGGGTATATGTATGATTTTACTTGAAACAATATATTTTATATTCTATTCACAATTTCACACACACACACACACTTGCACACACAAATACACACACACTCGCGTTCAATAACAAATGAATATGTAAGAAAATTTTGTAAACAAGATTTTTGGTTGTATTTTCATTATTTAAGAAACATATATTAAGAATTTTTTTATTTTTTAAACAAGAAATTTCAAGAAAATTGCAAAAGTGTATATTTATGATTTTATTTGAACCAATATATTTTATTTTCTATTCACAATTTCAGATACACCCACAACTTAAATCCACACATACATCCTCACACACGCACACAAGAGAACACACGCGCACACACACACGCATACACGCACAAACATGCACATACTTATGTTCAATAATAAATGAATATCTAAGAAAATTTAATAAACTAGATTTTTGGTTGTGTTTTTATTATTTAAGAAATATATATTAAGGATTTTCGGATATATTTTCTTTATTGTTAATTTTTTAAACTAGAATTTCAAAAAAATTGCGAAGGAGTATATATATGATTTTATTTGAAGCAATATATTTTATTTTCTATTCACAATTTCAGACACTCCCACACCTAAATTCATACAGGCACACACATATACAACTGCACACACAAACATATGCACACACACACGCATGCATACACAAACACGCACACATACAGATGCGCATACATACAATAACAAATGAAAGTGTAAGAAAAATTTAATAAACAAGATCTTTGGAAGTATTTTCATTATTTAAGAAATATATATATATTAAAGATTTTTGGATATATTTTCATTATTTTCTATTTTTTAAACTAGAAATTCCAGAAAAATTGTGAAGGGGTATATATATGATTTTATTTGGTGCAATATATTTTATTTTCTATTTACAATTTCAAACACACCCACACCCAAATCCACACAGACACACACACATGCATACATACACACACATACGCGCGCACACACACACACGCACACACTCGCACATACACGCGCGCACACATACACACATGCACACATTCACGTTCAATAACAAATGAATATATAAGAAAATTTAATAAACAAGATTTTTTGTTGTATTTTCATTGTTTAAAAAATATGTATTAAATACTTTTGGATATATTTTCATTATTTTCTATTTTTTAAACTAGAAATTTCAAGAAAATTGCTAAGGGGTATATATATCATTTTTTTTGGGCAATATATTTTTATTTTTAGATCACAATTTTAGACGCACATTTACCAAAATCCACATAGGCACACACGTATACACGCGCACACACACAAACACACACGTGCACGCACATGCACATGCACAAATACACACAAACATGCACACACTCACGTTCAATAACAAATTAATATGTAAGAAAATCTAATAAACAAGATCTTTGGTTGTATTTTCATTATTTAAGAAATATATTAGGGATTTTTGAATATATTTTCATTATTTTCTATTTTTCAACCTAGAAATTTCAAGAAAATTGCGGATAGGTATATATATAATTTTATTTGAAGCAATATATATATTTTTTTATTCACAATTTCAGATACACCCACACCTAAATCCACACAGGCACACATGCATACACCCACCCACTCACACTCGCACACACAAGGAAATTGCGAAGGGGTATATATATAATTTTTTTTGAAGCAATATAATTAATTTTCTATTCACAATTTTAGACACACGCACAAACACACACGCACACAAACACATACACGCACACACATGCATGCACGCATACACACACAAAGACGCACACACGCATACACTCATGTTCAATAACAAATGAATATGTAAGAAAATTTAATAAACATGATCCTTGGTTGTATTTTCATTATTTTAGAAGCTATATCAAGGATTTTCGAATATATTTTCATTATTTTCTATTTTTTAAACTAGGAATTTCAAGAAAATTGCAAAGGGGTATATATATATGATTTTATTTGATGTAATAAATTTTATTTTCTATTGGCAATTTCAGACACGTCCACACCCAAATCCACATAGGCACATACATATACACCCGCACACATGCACACTCACACACACATACACACACATGTGCGCGCACATATACACACGAACACACACACACACACACACAAAAACACGTACACACACATTCAATAACAAAACAATATGTAAGAAAATTTAATAAACATGATCTTTGGTTGTATTTTCATTATTTGAGAAATACAAATATCAATGACTTTCGGATATATTTTCATTATTTTCCATTTTTTAAAACTAGAAATACCAAGAAAATTGCGAAGGGGTATATATATAATTTTATTTGATGTCATATATTTTATTTTCTATTAACAATCTCAGACGCACCCATACCTAAATCCACACAGGCGCACACACACACACACACACCCCCGCCCACCCCAGACACTCACACACGCGCACACACACACGCATGCACACGCCCACACACACACAAACATGCACACACACACACACACACTCACATTCAATAACAAATGAATATGTAAAAAAAATTAATAAACAAAATCTTTTGTTGTATTTTCATTATTTAAGAAATATATATTAAGGATTTTTGGATATATTTTCTTATTTTCAATTTCTTAAATTAGAAATTCCAAGAAAATTGAGATGGGGTATATATATGATTTTATTTGAAGCAACATATTTTATTCACAATTTTAGACACATCAACATCTAAATCCACACCGGCACACACACACACACACATGCGCACACACTCACACACATGTAAGCACACACACACAAATGCTCATACACACGCGCACACACTCACGTTCAAAAACAAACAAATATGTAAGAAAATTTAATAAACAAGATCTTTGATTGTATTTTCATTATTTAAGAATTGCGAACAGGTATATTTATTATTTTATTAGAAGCAATATATTTTATTTTCTATTCATAATTTCATATACATCCACACCAAAATTCACACATGCACACACACACTCGCGCACACACACACACATACACACGAACACACACACAAACCCACATACATGTGCACACACACACATGTATACACACATAAACACGCACACACACATGCACACACTCACATTCAATAACAAATGAATATCTAAGAAAATTTAATAAACAAAATTTTTGGTTGTATTTTCATTATTTAAGAAATACATATTAAGAATTTTTGGATGTATTCCCTTATTTCCTTATTTTAAACCAAAAATTTCAAGAAAATTGCGAAGGGGTATATATATGATTTTTTTTAATCAATATATTTTATTTTCTATAGACAACTTTAGATACACCCATACCTAAATCCACACCTGCACGCTCACATGCACACTCACAGACCCCTTTCACACACGCACACACACACACACACACATACAGACACACGCATACATACACAAACACGCACACACACAAGCATAAACACACGCGCACACGCTTACGTTCAATAACAAATGAACATATAAGAAAATTTAATAAAAAAGATCTTTGGTAGTATTTTCATTATTTAAAAAATATATATTAAGGATTTTCAAATATATTTTTATTATTTTTTATTTTTTAAACTAGAAATTCCAAGAAAATTGTGAAAGGGTATGTATATGAATTTATTTGATGCAATACATTTTATTTTTTATTCACAATTTCAGACACACCCACATTCAAATCCACACAAGCACACACACACACACACACACACACACTCGCACATACACACACACACACACGCACACACTCAAAAACATGCACGCACACACACCCACAATCATGTTAAATAACAATGTGCATGAAAATTTAATAAATAAGATCTTCGGTTGAATTTTTACTATTTAAGAATTTCAAAAAAATTGTGAAGGGGTATATATATGATTTTATTTGATGCAATGTATTTTATTTTTTATTCACAATTTCAGTCACACACACCCAAACTCACATAGGTACACTTGCACACACATACACATACAGACACGACACATGCATACACACAAACATACACACACATGGATACACTCACATTTAATAACAAATGAATATATAAGAAAATTTGATAAATAAGATCTTTGGTTTGTATTTTCATTGTTTAAGAAATATATATTAAAAACTTTTGAATATATTTTTATTAGTTTCTAAACTAAAAATTTAAAGAAAATTGCAAAAGGGTATATATATCATTTTTTTTGGAGCAATATATTTTATTTCCTGATCACAGTTTTAGACACACGCTTACCTAAATCCACACAGGACACGCACACACATGCCCCCCCCACCCCCGTGCACACACACTCACACACACAAACACACGCACTCGCACATACACGCCCACACACTCGCGCACACACACGCAAATACACACAAACATGCACATACTCACATTCAATAACAAATTAATATGTAAGGAAATTTAATAAATAAGATCTTTGGTTATATTTTCATTATTTAAGAAATATATATTAAGGATTTTCATTATTTTCTATTTTTCAAACTAGAAAATTCAAGAAAATTGCGAATGGGTACATATATTACTTTATTTGAAGAAATATTTGATTTTTTTATTCACAATTTTAGACACTCCTACACTTAAATCCACACAGGCACACATGCACACACGAGAAAATTGCAAAGGGGGTATATATAAGATTTTATTTGAAGCAATATATTTAATTTTCTATTCACAATTTTAGACACACCCACTCCTAAATCCACACAAGCATAAACATACACACACACCCGCACACACGCACATGCACACACACTCTTGCACACATGCACAGACATAAAAACAGACACATGCATGCACACACAAACACGCACACACACGCATACATACACAAAAATGCACGCACACACACATGCATACATACATACATACGCATGCATATGTGCACACACTCACGTGCAATAACAAATGAATATTTAAGAAAATTTAATAAACAAGATCTTTGGTAGCATTTTTATTATTTAAGAAATATATATTAAGGATTTTCCAATTTTTTTTATTTTTCAACTAGAAATTCCACAAAAATTATAAAGGGGCATATATATGATTTTATTTGATTTAATATATTTTATTTTCTATTTACAATTTCAGACACACCCACATCCAAATCCAAACAGGCACACACACATACACCCATACACACTCGCACATACATGCGCACACACATAAACATGCACATACACACGCACACACTCACGTTCAATAACAAATCAATATGTAAAAAAAAAATTTAATAAATAAGATCTTTGGTTGTATTTTCATTATTTAAGAAATATATATTAAGAATTTTCAGATATATTTTCTTTATTTTCAATTTTTGAAACCAGAAGTTTCAAGAAAATTGCGGAGGGGTATATATATGATTTTATTTGAAGTAATATATTTTATTTTTTATTCACAAGTTCAAACACACCTATACCTAAATCCACAAAGGCCTACACATATACATCTTCACACATGCACACCCCACATGAACACACACAGACACACACAGGCATACACATATAAATACGCACACACACACACACACTCACGTTGAATAACATATGAATATGTAAGAAAATTTAATAAACAAGATCTGTGGTTGTATTTTCATTATTTAAGAAATATACATTAAGGATTTTCGGATATATTTTCATTATTTTCTATTTTTCAAACTAGAAATTTCAAGAAAATTGTGAAGGGCTATATATATGATTTTATTTGAAGCAATATATTTTATTTTCTATTTACAATTTCTGACACACCCACACCCAAATCCACACCGGCAAACACATACACCCATACACATGCACACAGGCACACACACTCATGCACACGCACACACACATGTACATACACACATACACTCACGTTCAACAACAAATGAATATGTAAGAAAATTTAATGAACAAGATCTTTGGTTGTATTTTCATTATTTAAGATATATGCATTAAGGATTTTTGGATCTATTTTCATTATTTTCTATTTTTCAAACTAGAAATTTCAAGAAAATTGTGAAGGAGTATATATATGATTTTATTTGAAACAATATATTTTATTTTCTGATTACAATTTCAGACACACCCATACCCAAATCCACACCGGCACATAGACGTACACCCGTACACATGCACACACACTCGTGCACATGCATAGACGCACACACATGCACATACACACACAAATACACATACACACACACATACACACACACACACATTTTGGAGTAATTTATTTTATTTTCTATTCACAATTTCAGGCACATCCACACCTAAATCCACACAGGCACAGACACACACACACACATACATGCGCGCGCGCACACACACTCGCACACAAACACACGCGCATACACACACACGCACACACTCATGTTCAATAACAAATGAATATATAAGAAAATTTAATAAACAAGATATTTGGTTTTATTTTCATTAATATTTTCGAATTTTTGGATAAATTTTTCTTATTTTTGGTTTTTTAAACTAGAAATTTCAAGAAATTTGCGAAATGGTATATATATGATTTTTTTAAAGCAATATATTCAATTTTCCATTTATAATTTTAGACACATCCACACTTAAATCCACACACACATATGCATGCACACACACACCCAAACACAAATGCACACATACACATGCGCGCGCGCGCACACACACACACACACACACACTCACAGACACATGCACATACGCATGCACAAATTCACGCTCTTTAACAAATTAATATGTAAGAAAATTAATAAACAAGTTATTTGGTTGAATTTTCATTCTTTAAGAAATATATATTAATGATTTTCGGATATAGTTTCATTATTTTTCATTTTTTAAACTAGAAATTTCAAGAAATTTGCGAAGAGGTATATATATGATTTTTTTTTTGAAGCAATATATTTTATTTTGTATTCAAAATTTTAGACATCCACACCTAAATCCATTCAAGCACACACATACACACACTCGCACACGCACACACACACACACACTCATACACATGTATGCACTCATAAACACATGCACACACACACAAGAACTCACACATGTTTACACACACACGAATACACACACACGTTCTCATAAACATGCGCACGCACACATGCACAAACTCACGTTCAATAACAATTGTGTATGTAAGAAAATTTAATAAACAAGACATTTGCTTATATTTTCATTATTTAAGAAATATATATTAATGATTTTCGGATATATTTTCATTATTTTTTATTTTTTAAACTAGAAATTTCAAGAAATTAGCGAAGGGGTATATATATGATTTTTTTTGAACCAATATATTTTGTTTTCTATTCAAAATTTCAGACAGCCAAACCTAAATCCATACAGGCACCCACACATATACATGCACACACACACACACAAACACACATGTGCGCGCACACACACATACACGCACGCACACACTCTCACAGACACATGTAGACACACATGCACAAACTTGCATTTAATAATAAATGAATATGTAAGAAAATTTAATAAAAAAGATATTTGGCTGTATTTTCATTACTTAAGAAATATATATTGGGGATTTTCAGATTTATTTTCTATTTTTTAAGCTAGAAATTTCAAGAAAATTGCGAAGGGTCTGTGTATGATTTTTTTGAAGTAATATATTTTATTTTCTATTTATAATTTCGGACATACCCATACCTAAATCCACACCGGCACACACACATACTCCCGCACATACGCACACGCACACGCACACGCGCGCACACACACACACACACATACTATCTCTCTCTCTCGCACACATGCACACACTCACATTCAATAACAAATGAATATATAAGAAAATTTAAACAATATTTTTGGTTGTATTTTCATTATTTAAGAAATATATATTAAGAATTTTCAGATATATTTTCATTATTTTCTGTTTTTTAAACTAGAAAATTCAAGAAATTTCTAAATGGGTGTATATATGATTTTTTTTGAAGCAATATATTTTATTTTCTATTCACAATTTCAGACACACCAACACCTAAATCCACACAGGCACACACATACACTCGTAAACACACACACACACTTGCACACATGTGCACACACAATAACACACATGCACACATGTGCACACACACTAACACACATGCACACATACAAATACCCACACTCACACATGCACACATACGCGTACAAACACACACATGCACAAAGTCACGTTAAATAACAAATGAATATGTATGAAAATTTAATAAATAAGATATTTTATTGTATTTTCATTATTTAAGTAATAAATATTAGGATTTTTGGATATATTTTTCTTATTTTCAATTTTTTGAAATAGAAATTTCAAGAAATTTGCGAAGGGGTATATATATGATTTTTTTGAAGCAATTTATTTTATTTTTTTTGCATTCACAATTTTAGACATATCCACACTTAAATCCACAAAGGCACCCGCACAAACGCGCGCGCGCGCGCGCACACACACACACACACACTCTCTTGCACACATGCGCACACTTGCAAACACACACGTGCACACACACATACCTAGATGCACTCACTCACGCACACGCACGAACACCCATGCTCACACACACACACACACAAACACATACACACACATGCACACACTCACGTTCAATAACAAATGAATATGTAAGAATATTTAATAAACAAGATATTTGATTGTATTTTTATTATTTAAGTAATATATATTAAGGATTTTTGGATATATTTTTATTATTTTTAGTTTTTTAAACTAGAAATTTCAAGAAAACTGCGAAGGAGTATATATATGATTTTATTTGATGTAATATATTTTATTTTCTATTTACAATTTCAGACACACCCACACCCAAACCCAAATAGGTTCACACCCAAACACCCACAGACATGCACACAGAAATACGCACTCACACGCATGCACACACACATGCATACATACATACAAACACACACTCACACAGACTCGCACACACATATGCACACACTCACGTTCAATAACAAATGAACATGTAAAAAAATTTCATAAACAAGATATTTGGTTGTATTTTCATTATTTAAGAAATATATATTAAGAATTTTCGGATATATTTTCATTATTTTTTGCATTTTAAACTAGAAATTTTAAGAAATTTGCGAAGGGGTACATATGATTTTTTTTGAAGCAATATATTTTATTTTCTATTCAAAATTTGATATAGCCATACCTAAATCTACACAGGTACACACACACACACTCTCTCTCGGACAAACGCGCACACACACATACACACACATGCACTCACATGCATACACACACACGCACACTCACATGTACAAAACTAACATTCAATAACAAATGAATATGTCAGAAATTTTAATAAACAAGATATTTGGTAGTAGTTTCATTATTTAAGAAATATATATTAAAAATTTTTGGATATATTTTAATTATTTTCCTTTTTTTAAAACTAGAAATTTCAAGAAATTTGCGAAGTGGGATATATATGTTTTTTTTGAAGCAATATGTTTTATTTTCTATTCAAAATTTCAGACAGCCACACCTAAATCCACATAGGCACACACATATACACCCGCACACAGGCGCACACACACAAACACACTTGCATAGACACATATACACACACTCATAAACACATGCATGCACATGCACAAACACAAACACACACGCACACACACATGCACAAACTCGTGTTCAATAGCAAATGAATATGTAAGACAATTTAATAAACAAAATATTTGGTTGTATTTTCAATATTTAAGAAATATATATTAAGGATTTTCATATATATTTTCATTATTTTTTGTTTTTTAAACTAGAAATTTTAAGAAATTTGCAAAGGGATATGTATATGATTTTTTTGAAGTAATATATTTCACAATTTCAACCACACCCACACCTAAATCCATATAGGCACACAGATATACTCCCACACATACGCGTGCACACACACCCACGCACACACACACATACTCACACACACGGACACACATGAACACACTCACGTTCAATAACAAATGAATATATAAGAAAATTTAATAAACAATATATTTGGTTGTATTTTCAATATTTGAGAAATATATATTAAGATTTTTCAGATATATTTTCATTATTTTTGGTTTTTTACACTAGAAATTTCAAGAAATTTGCAAAGGGGTGTGCATATATGATTTTTTTTGAAGCATTATGTTTTATTTTCTATTCACAATTTTAGACACACCCACACCTAAATCTATACAGGCACACACACAAACACCTGCAAACACGCACGCACACACACTCACACAAACACACACACATGCACACACACTCACTCAAACACACACACACACACATACGCGCAGACACATACATGCATATACTCACGTTCAACAACAAATGAATATGTAAGAAAATTTAATAAACAAGATATTTGGTTGTATTTTTATTATTTAAGTAATATATATTATGATTTTCGGATATATTTTTCCTATTTTCTATTTTTTGAACAACAAATTTCAAGAAATTTGCGAAAGGCTATATTTATGATTTTTTTCAAGCAACATATTTTATTATCTATTCACAATTTCAGACACACCCACACCTAAATCCACATAGGTACACACACGCACATACACACTAGCATGCACCCACAGACTCACAAACGCATATGCACACAAACACACACACACACACACACATGCACACTTTCACGTTCAATAACAAATGAATATGAATGAAAATTTAATAAACAAGATATTTGGCTATATTAGCATTATTTAAGTAATATATATTAAGGATTTTCGGATATATTTTCTTTATTTTCTATTTTTTAAACCAAAAATTTTAAGAAAATTGCAAAGGGGTACACATATGATTTTATTTGATGTAATATATTTTATTTTCTATTCACAATTTCAAACACATCCACACTCTAATCCACACAGGCACATACACATACACGTGCACACACACATATACACACTCACGCACATGCACACACACACATACATGCATACACACACAAACACACACACGTATGCGCACACACACACACGCACAGACACGTACACACGTGTACACACTCACGTTCAATAACAAATGAATAAATAAGAAAATTTAATAAACAAGATATTTTGTTGTATTTTCATTATTTAAGAAATATATATGAATGATTTTCGGTTATGTTTTCTTTATTTTCTATTTTTTAAACTAGAAATTTCAAGAAATTTGCGAAGTGGTATATATATGTTTTTTTCTATTCAAAATTTCAAAAAGGCACACCTAAATCCACCCAAGCACACATACATACATCTGCACACACACACTCACACACATACAAAGACTTGCACACACACGTGCACTCACAAACACACACACTCACAAACACACGCACGCACACACGCTCACAGACATGCGCACACATAGCTGCACAAACTGACGTGCAATAACAAACAAATATGTAAGAAAATTTAATAAATAAGATATTTGATTGTATTTTCATTATTTAAGAGATATATATTAAGAATTTTCGAAATATTTTCATTATTTTCTATTTTTTAAACTAGAAATTTCAAGAAATTTGCGCAGGGGTATGTATATGATTTTTTTGAAGTAATATATTTTATTTTTTATTCACAATTTCACGCACACCCACACTTAAATCCACATAGGCACACACACGTACTCTCCCCCCCCCCACACGCACTCGCACACGTACACACACACGCACACACTCGCACACAAACACTCGCACACAAACACACGCGCACACACTCACGTTTAATAACAAATAAATATATAAGAAAATTTAATAAACAAGATATTTAGTTGTATTTTCATTATTTAAGTAATATATATTAGGATTTTCGGATGAATTTTTCTTATTTTCAGTTTTCTAAACTAGAAATTTAAAGAAATTTGCGAAGGGGTATATATATGATTTTTTTTAAGCAATATATTTAATTTTCTATTCATAATTTCACACACCCACACCTAAATCCACATAGGCATACACACATACACTTGCACACAAGCACACACACACATACATACACACAAGCATACACATGCGCACACACACACACACACATGAATACAAACACGTGCACACACACGCGCACTCACTGACACGCGCACACATGCATGCACAAATTCGCGTTCTTTAACAAATGAATATGTAAGAAAATTTAATAAACAAGTTATTTGGTTGCATTTTCATTATTTAAGAAATATATATTAATGATTTTCGAATATAGTTTCATTATTTTCTATTTTTTAAACTAGAAATTTCAAGAAATTTGCAAAGGGGTATATAAATGATTTTTTTTAAGCAATGTATTTTATTTTGTATTCAAAATTTCAAACATCCACATCCACATGTAAATCTACACAGGCACACACATACACCTGCACACACGCGCGCGCACGTGCGCACATACTCACACACATACACGCACTCACAAACACATGCACACACACGTGCACGCAATCACACACGCATACACACACGCACACACACACACACACATACACAAACTCACGTTCAACAACAACTGAATATGTAACAAAATTTAACAAACAAGATATTTTGTTGTATTTTCATTATTTAAGAAATATATATTGATGATTTTCGAATATATTTTCATTATTTTCTATTTTTTAAACTAGAAATTTCAAGAAAATTGCAAAGGGGTATGTATATGATTTTTTTGAAGTAATATATTTTATTTTCTATTCACAATTTCAGACACACCCACACCTAAATCTACACAAGCACACACATATACTCCCGCACACGTGCGGACACCCACACACATGCACACACTCACAAACACACACGCGCACACACATACACACACACTCGCACACAAACACACACACTCATACGCACATTCACACACTCACGTTCAAGAACAAATGAATATATAAGAAAATTTAATAAACAAGATATTTGGTTGAGTTTTCATTATTTAAGAAATATATCTTAAGGTTTTTCAGATATATTTTCATTATTTTTGGTTTTTTAAACTAGAAATTTCAAGAAATTAGCGAAGGGGTGCATATATGATATTTTTTGAAGCAATATATTTTATTTTCTATTTACAATTTCAGACACACCCACACCTAATTCCACACAGGCACACACACTTACACCTGCAAACACGCAAACACAAACACACTCACATAGACACCAAAACACACAACATGCACACACGCACTCACACACTGCACACACGCACAAATACAAATACCCACACTCACACACACACGCGCTCACACACATGCACACACACATGCACGCACACATGTTTAGACCTGGCAATTAGGTACCCATGGGTAACCCAATGACGAGTACCAATGGGTTGGGTAAATTTACCCATTTTTTATTGGGTACGAGGTGGGGGACCCGTTACCCATTCTCATGGGTAATGGGTAACCGCGGGTACCCGTAATTTATTATTATTATTTTTTTAATATTTAAAGGTAAACATGATGTTACTCAAATATTAACTAAATAAAACTAAAAAAAAAAGACTACAAATTTCAAACATTAAATTGAATAAATACCTAAAGCATATTAATAATATTGTAGTTTAAAACTTATATCTTAAGTATTCAAAATCTACCAAATTTAAAGTACATCACATTCAAAAGTTCAAACTTAAATTCCATTACATGCCAAAAATTTTTAATATCAATCAAACATTGTTGTTCTTGTGGAAGAAGATGTTGCATCCATAGGAATATGCACAACAAGTTGTTTTAGGATATAATTTAATTTAATTTGCTATAGATTTTTAATTTATGAAATCAAAAATTAATATTTAGATTAAAAATATTTATATGTAAATATATATAAATATATATTTATATGTATAATATATATATATATATATTAAAGTACATCACATTCAAAAGTTCAAACTTAAATTCCATTACATGCCAAAAGTTTTTTGAATTGAAAATTTAAATATCAATCAAACATTGTTGTTCTTATGGAAGAAGGTGTTGCATCCATAGGAATATGCACAATAAGTTGTTTTAGGATATAATTTAATTTAATTTGCTATAGATTTTTAATTTATGAAATCAAAAATTAATATTTAGATTAAAAATATTTATATGTAAATATATATATATATAAATATATAATATATAGTTATATGTATATATAATATAATATATATAAATAAAAAAAATATTTATGGGTTACCTGCGGGTTGGGCCAAAAGATGGCGGGTAAATTGGGTACGGGTAAAATTACCCATAAGTTTTTGGGTAGGAGAAATAAGGCCCATTACCTGTATTTTTTTGGGTACCTGCGGGTATGAGTTGAATTTTTCCAGGTCTTCACATGTTCAGTAACAAATGAATATGTAAGAAAATTTAATAAATAAGATATTTTATTGTATTTTCATTATTCATGTAATCTATATTATGATTTTCGAATAAATTTTTCTTATTTTCTATTTTTTGAACTAGAAATTTGAAGAAATTTGTGAAGGCTATATATATGATTTTTTTTGAAGCAACATATTTTATTTTCTATTCACAATTTCAGAGACACCGACACCTAAATCCACATAGGCACACACACATAGACACTAGAACGCAAGTGCATTCGCACAGACGCACATGCACACAAACACACACACACATGCACACATATACACTCACACACATACGCACACACTCACGTTCAGTAACAAATGAATATGAATGAAAATTTAATAAACAAGATATTTGGTTGTATTTTCAATATTTAAGTAATATATATTAAGGATTTTCAGATATATTTTCTTTATTTTCTATTTTTTAAACCAAAAATTTCAAGAAAATTGCGAAGGGGGTATATATATGATTTTATTTGATGTAGTATATTTTATTTTCTATTCATAATTTCAGACACATCCACACTTAAATCCACACCAGCACACCCACACACCCGCACACCCGCACACACACACACACACACACTCATGCACACGCACACACACATACATGCATACACACACACACATGCACAAACCCGCACACACGTGCACACACTCACGTTCAATAACAAATGAATATGTAAGAAAATTTAATAAACAAGCACACACACACACACACACATACTCCGCACACAGATACGCACACACTCACAAGCACACACATTCTCCGCACACACACACGCACACACAAACATGCACGCACACACCCACATACCTATACTTACACGCACATGCATGCACACACGCGCACACACCCACACCCACACACAAGCACACACGCACACCTACACATACACACACACACTCGTATGCACAGGCTCACGTTCAATAACAAATGAATACGTGAGAAAATTTAATAAACATGATATTTGGTTGTATTTTCATTATTTTAGTAATGTATGTTAAGGATTTTCAAATATATTTTAATTATTTTCAATTTTTTGAACTAGAAATTTCACGAAATTTGCGAAGGAGTATATATATGAATATTTTTTGAAGCAAAATATTTTATTTTCTATTCACAATTTCACACACACCCACACCTAAATCCACACAGGCACACACACATACACCCGCACACACACACAAACACACACGCACACATACACACAAACATAAACTCACGCACACACACACACACGCACTACATACATGCACATACACGCGTGCACACACACACACACACCAACACATGTGCACACACGCACACATAGACGTACACACACACTCACACACACGCACTGTAATGCCCCAAAATTTTATTTCGTATTTAATCGATTATTATACCTTATTTTATTTTATTTATTATTTCAATTAAAATTGTAGTAAGTGATGAACTATATTTTTGGAAAATATATTTATATCTATATATATATATATAATATAGATAATATTAAATTATCTCTTGATCAAATAGTGATAATTAATATTTTATATATATATATATATATTTTAGATACTCTATATTTTGGGGAGTATAAGTTATGATTCTGCTTGAATTAATATTATATTAATACAAAGAATTGAATTATTGAATTCTAGGAATTAATAATAAAGACATTAGGTTTATAGTAGGATAAATATCCTAGTTCTAGTAGGATTATTATTAGAGTCCAACTTGAACTAAACCACCTCTTTCATATAAGTATAGTCCCTCAAAACAAAACCCTAATTACATTCAATAGTAAACGAAAGAGGAAAAAGGGGAAGAAGGAAAAAAGACAGCAGCTATGGCAGAGGGGAAAGGAAAAGGAGATGGAATTTGTAGGAAGTGCAATAGAAATTACACAAGGTAATTCATGAGTTTGTAGACTTCATATTTGATAATTTCAAAATTCAATGATGCTGTCAGGTTTTTCTTTTCTCAAAAATAGCTATTGTGAAATTTTTAATACTTCTCGTCCAAATTAAACAAAATCATCAACATAAATTTTTTATATCTGTGCCTTAGGTTTCTAATGGCTCCTAAATCACCTCAATCTGATTTAAATGCAGTAAGTTATGACCAAAATACTAAGATGTGTCAAGTCTGGAAATACAGGACTTCGATTTTCTTAGACCAGAATATTGTGACACCTTTTACTACTTGATTTCTATTGAATCTGGAAATATGGTCAATATAAAAACTGAATATTTATATCTTAGGTTTTTACAGACATTTAAATCAATTTAATCCGATGCATAGGGAGAAAGCTACGGCTAAAATACTATGGTGTGGCAATTTAGAAAATATAGGACTTTGATTTTCCTAGAACAGAATATTGTGACAACTTTTACTACTCGATTCCGGTTTAATTGGGTTATAAGGTCAACATATGAATTGTTGATATATATGCTAGGTTTTTACAAGATATTTAATCACCTTCATCCGAGGCTTGTAGTAAAAGTTATAGCTTAGATACAATCAAGTGTCAATCGAATTTTTTTCTAAAAATTAGAAATCTGCTTTCGCACCACTGCTGCCTCTTGAACTCGATTTTCCTCTCTCATATTAGCCAATTTAGATTGTATCATCAACATAATAGTTTTATTACTCTTTCTTAGCTTTGTAATGCCATAAGAATCGAGTCAATCGGATATCTAGAAAGAGTGTTATGAGTGAATCAACAAAGTACGTACGAATGGATAAATTCTTAATAAGTTTTGTGAGTATGTATGTACTAGGCTAGTCCCAAGTAAATTCTATCTTGTTAGTCAGTTAAATTCATGATTGATTTGTTTATTAAATGAATCAGGTGACTCAACAATTGAGTTGATTGACACTGAGATAGGATTGACTTCTAGGATCGATCTTGAAGGTGAGTGCCTAAACTTATAAATACTATATATTGTTATGTTTCAAAACCCAGAATGATGTATGCTATTATATAATTGTTCATAAATTGTTTTCAACTTACATTGCACTACATATGTATTCCACTGCGCACAAAAAGAAATCTTTTTCTTGTTTTATTTTTGCACAAAAAGAAATATTTTTTCCTGTTTTAATTATGGAAAAAGAAACTCATGCTTTATGATTTTAATGCTTCTAGACTCTCAATTAAATTCGATGATCAACTGATTACTGTTACTGTTACTACTACTGCTACTATTACTGTTAGTTGGATCCAACTTGGTCTGGGTGTCTAAGGGACTTCACTGGGCCGCAACGGGCTAGCCGGTTGAATACCAAGCCCCCATGGCCTAATCCCCCCAGCGCACAACAGAAGCCGTTTGTGGCTGAGGTGGGTCGTAGGAATTCCTGGGGACGCTCGGGCACTATTTTGGTAAGATCACACCTTGCCCGGAGCGATAAGGGACTGTTACAGTAGGAGCCATAAGGTTGACTGGCTACAGCAAACTTTGTCTGATAATCGCATTTAAGTTGTTAGTCTGGGGAAATCGTTTATTAAACTCTTGATTTGATACTGCTTGACTATTTATAATATTATTAACTTGTTGTTGCTAAATTGTTCTATGAATTTCACTTTTTTTTTTTCCCTCAAATATTTTCACTGCACGAATTCTTGAACATTTTCACTGTACAAATGATTTTAATTCCAAAACTCACATTGCACACACTTGGCACTCACTGAGTCTTTTACTCACACTCCTTTCTTTTCTTTAACTTCCTTCTGGCAGACATAAATTCTAGTCCTTATGAGGAGGTGGATCCTGTATATGATGAGAATTAAGGGTGAAGACGTAGTTTTGGAGTTTTCAATAGACTAGTATATTTTCTATTAAGTTCGTTAGTTATGCTTTATTTGTTATGGATTTTATTGTGTTTAGTTCTGGAAACATTTCGACACTTTGAGTTTTATGTTGTGAGTTTGCTAGGAATTGGATGAGTTCTTATTTAACCTTATGTTTTTGGATTATTAGTTTCATTTATTGGGATTAAATTTCACGCTCAATTCTAGTATAAATATGGTTTAATTTTGGGGCGTGACATGCACACACTCACGTTCAATAACAAATGAATATGTGAGAAAATTTAATAAACAAGATATTTGGTTGCATTTTCATTGTATAAGAAATAAATATTAAGAATTTTCGGCTATATTTTCATTATTTTCTATTTTTCATACTAGAAATTTTGAGAAAATTGCGAAGGGATATATATAAGATTTTATTTGAAGTAATATATTTTATTTTCTGTTCACGATTTCAGACATACCTACACCCAAATCCAAACAGGCACACACACATACACCTGCACACTCGCACACACACATACAAACACTCACACACATGCCGCGCACACACACACGCACAAGCATACACAAACACAAAAGCACACACACTCACATATGCACACACTCACGTTCAATGGCAAATGAATATGCAAGAAAATTTAATGAACAAGATATTTTATTGTATTTTCATTATTTAAGTATAGTATGTTAGGATTTTCATTTATATTTTTCTTATTTTCTTTTTTTTGAACTAGAAATTTCAAGAAATTTGCGAAGGGGTATATCTATGATTTTTTTTGAAGCAATTTATTTTATTTTCTATTCACAATTTCAGACACACTCACACCTAAATCCACACAGGCACACACACATACACCTCCCATGCGCGCACACACTCACACACACAATTGCACACACGCACACACACACTAACACACGCACACACATAAATACCCACACTCACACGCACGCGCACACAAACACAAAAACACACACACACATACACACACACACTCGTGTTCAATGACAAATGAATATGTAAGAAAATTTAATAAATAAGATACTTTGTTGTATTTTTATTATTTAAGTAATATATATTAGCATTTTCGGATATATTTTTCTTATTTTCTATCCATTAAACTAGAAATTTCAAGAAAATTGCAACGGGGTATATATATGATATTTTTTGAAGTAATTTTTTTTTTCTATTCACAATTTCAGACACACTCACATCTAAATCTACACAGGCACACACACATACACCCAGCGCTCACACACACACGTACAAATACACACACAAACAAACTCACATGCACGTATGCACACGCGCACACACACACACACACTCACACATGCACACACTCACTTTCAATAACAAATGAATATGTAAGAAACTTTAATAAACTAGATATTTGGTTGTATTTTCATTATTTAAGTAATATATATTAGGGATTTTTGGTTATATTTTTCTTATTTTCTATTTTTTGAACTAGAAATTTCAAGAAATTTGCGAATGTGTATATATATGATTTTCTTTGAAGCAATTTATTTTATTTTCTATTCATAATTTCAAACACGCCCACACCTAAATCCACATAGGCACACACAATTACACACGCACCCACTTGCAAACACGTGCACACACACACACACACACTCTCACGGACATGTGCACACACACATGCACAAACTCGCGCTCAACACAAATGAATATATAAACAAATTTAATAGATAAGATATTTAGTTGTATTTTTATTATTTAAGAAATATATATTAAGAATTTTCGGATATATTTTCACTATTTTCTATTTTTAAAATAGAAATTTCAAGAAATTTGCGAAGGGGTGTATATAAGATTTTTTTTTTGAAGCAATATATTTTATTTTCTATTCACAATTTCAAACACACCCACACTTAAATCTGTATAGGCACACACACATACTCCTGCACACACACTCGCACACAAACACAAATGCATATGCACACGCATGCACACACATGCGCACACACAGGCACACACGCACGCACACGCACGCACACACATGCACATACTTACGTACAATAACAAATGAATATGTAAGAAAATTTAATAAATAAGATATTTGGTTGTATTTTTCTTTATTTGAGAAATATATATTAATGATTTTCGGAGATATTTTCATTATTTCCCCTTTTTAAACTAGAAATTTAAAGAAACTTGCGAAGGGATATATATATGATTTTTTTTTGACGCAATATGCTTTATTTTCTATTCAAAATTTTAGATAGCCATCCTTAAATCCACATAGGCACACACACATACACCCGCACACATGCACACAAGCACTCACACACAAACACACATGCTTACACACACACATGCACACACTCACAAACACACTCACACATGCACGCACACACACACGTGCATACCCACACGTATGCACACACATAGACTCTCACAGACACGCACACACACACACATGCACAAACTTGTGTTCAATAACAAATTAATATGTAAGAAAATTTACTAAATAAGTTATTTGGTTGTATTTTCATTATTTAAGAAATATATATTAAGAATTTTTGGATATATTTTAATTGTTTTCTATTTTTTAAACTAGAAATTTCAAGAAATTTGCAAAGGGGTGTATATTTGATTTTTTTTGGAAGCAATATATTTATTTTCTATTCACAATTTCAAGCACACCCATATCTAAATCCACACAGGCACACACACATACTCCCGCACACACACACACACACATTCATAGTTGCCCACACGTGCCCACACACACACACACTCACACGCGCGCACACACATAAGCACCCGCACGTGCGTGCGCGCACACACACACACATATACATACGCATGCACACATACACACATATGCATACACTCACGTTCATTAACAAATGAATACGTAAGAAAATTTAATAAACAAAATATTTGGTTGTATTTTCATTATTTAAGAAATATGTATTAAAATTTTTTGGATATTTTTTCATTATTTTTTGTATTATAAACTAGAAATTTCTAGAAATTTGTGAAGAGATATATATGATATTTTTTTGAAACAATATATTTTATTTTTTATTCACAATTTCAGACACACCCATATCTAAATCTACACGGCACACACGCATACACCCGCAAACACGCACACACACACATGCGCACGCACATTAACACACATGTGCACACACACATACACACACGCATACACACACAATGGCGTATCCAGAAATTTAGGTAAGTGGGGTCAAAATATTAATAAAAAATAAATTCAGAATAATTAATATTTAATAAAAATAAAATTCAAATACATTAATCCAATTGTCCTCGACGAGTTTTCATATTTTGAAATGTCGTCATAATATCATCATCTGAAATGCTCATAAATACATCTCTTTCTTTATAAGTTATTAAACAATCATTAAGGAAGTCATCATCCATTCAGTTCCACAAATCAGTCTTGATAAATTTCATCGCTGAGAAAGCTCTCTCTACACTTGCAGTGGCGACCGGCAAAAGCAACGAAAATTTCACAAGTCGGTACACATGAGGATACACCAAATGTTTCTTTGTCTCAACTAACTTTTTGGATAGATCACTAATTCTGTTCACACCAGAAAATCTTATATCCTCAGAACTCACATCAATTATATAATTCTCAAGCTGACAACGAAGCTCAACTAAATCATATTCTCTAAAATCATCAGGATATAATGCAGCCAATCTCATGATCTTTTTTATATCAAAACTTGCAAATGACTGAGATGGACATAAACAAGCCATTCCATGAAGTAAGTCAGATGTTACCTCATTAAATCGATTATTTAATTCTTGAAGTTGCCAATCGATAACTTTATAAAATACTTCAACACGGTAATAATGTAAAACCATATACTCAACAACTCTTCACTTTGATCTTCCCGAAAAGACATAGAGATCATCAAATATAGGTATCTCAATATCATGTTTGATGCAAAATTCAGACACCTCACCAATAAGTGAATCCCATCTACTATCTCTTGTCTTTTGCAACCATTTCTTTGCTACTCGAACAAGCAACATGGCATTTACAATATATTGTTCCCTTCTTTGTAAAGCTAAACTAAGCTCATTTGTGATACTGAAAATATTCTTCATAAAATGCAACATGAAAACAAATTCAAATTTTAGACAAGCATCAACAAGCCCACGCGCTTTCCATTTTTCATCTGATGAGTCTGCATCCGTACCAACAGTGTCAAGCACATCAATTATTGAATCAAACAATAGAATGAAGTTAACAAAATATTTAAAGTGAGATCCCCAACGAGTATCACTTGGTCTCGCAAGACCTAATTCTTGATGTAGACCCCTACCAATCTGAAGCTCACCTATTTCAAATGCCTTTTGGATTTTGAGAATTTGTGCATCTCGAAGCTCATCTCTATGTTTAAAAGAAGCTCCCACCACATTTATCACAGCTAAAACTAAGTTAACAACTCCAGCAACTTCATCACATTTCTTACTAATCCCAACAAGAGTCAATTGAAGTTGATGAGAAAAACAATGAATTGAATGAGCCGACCTATTTTCTCGTTGAATTAAAGCTTTAAGTCCATTAAATTCACCTTGCATGTTACTTGCTTTGTCTTATCATTGACCACGTATGTATGATATACTTAATGAATGTTGAGCAAGCAATGAAACAACACCTTCTTTTAGAGATAAAGCACTAGTATCATGAACGTGAAGAATCCCAATAAATCGCTCCATTACAAATCCTCTCCTATCAACATATCGCAAAATAAGAGCTATTTGCTCCTTACACGATATATCACGGGACTCATCAACAAGTATACTAAAGTAATCACCATTTAAATCCTCTATGATGACCTTAGCTGTTTCCATAGCACATGCACGTATACTTTCTTTTTGTATTGTTGGACAAGTGAGCTGATTATTTTTTGGTGCTTTTCTCAATATTGCAACAACATTTTTTTCACAATTTTCTGTGTAGTATCTCAAAAGTTCAAGAAAGTTACCTTTATTTGACGATGATGCACTTTCATCATGACCTCGAAATGCCATTCCTTGACCTAAAAGAAATCTCACAGCTTTAATCGATGTAGTTAAACGTATCCGATACTCCAACTTAGCTTGGCTTGATTGCTTATCCAAAGCTGTTTGAATGGATTGACTCTATTGCATCAAATCTTCACACTTCTTCTTTGATTTGTGATGATCACTATTAGGCCCACCGATATGAGTAGCAAATCTTTCCTTTTTATTCCAAGCTCGAAATCCTTTAGTTGAAAATGCATCTCCCCCATGTTGATGTACATCTTCATCCTTAAATAGATAACAAAGAAGGCAAAAGGTTGCATCTGATGATACACTATATTCTAACCAATTACGATAAATATCGAACCACTTATGATTAAATCGATGCATCACACCAGACATTTCAGTTTGTGGGAAATTGTGATTTCATGGTTGACAAGGACCTTTTTGAATATATGATCTTCTTACTGTATCATGATCATTCGGGTGATATTTCAAAATTGGTAATCTTTTTGCGGGATTGGCCTTTAAAGAGTTTAAATCAACTCATTGACTTTGTTTTTCAAGTAATTGTGATCTCAAATTATCGTTGCAAGGCGGATCTTCCGGTTGATTGATACTTTCTTGAAAGAGAGGCAAATTATGTGAAGACGAAGTAGAGCTTCCAAACTTCAAAATTCGACTGAAAAACTTATCTATCGACATGTGAACACTGTAAAATAAATTTAAGTATAGTTAATTTAGTATTTCTTTCATAATGCATAATTCATAAATATTCACAATTTCTAAATTCTAACCATAAACCCTAACTTTTTTATCTAATGCAATAATCATCAATTACATAATAATTAATAACAAGTTAATAATTAAAATATGCATATGCAAAAAGTTAATAAATTAACATTACCAATTTATCCTAAATTTCAATTGATTAAACTCTTAACTTTTTTTTAACCCATTAAAAAAAAAATCCTAACTTTTTCATCTAATGCAATAATCATCAATTACATAACAATTAATAACAAGTTAACAACTAAAATATGCATATGCAAAAAGTTAATAAATTAACATTACCAATTTATCCTAAATTTAATTGATTAAACTCTAACTTTTTTTTTATCCAATGAAAAAAAAATCCTAACTTTTTCATCTAATGCAATAGTCATCAACTACATAACAATTAATAACAAGTTAACGATTAAAATATGCATATGCAAAAAGTTAATAAATTAACATTACCAATTTATCCTAAATTTTAATTGATTAAACTCTAACTTTTTTTTACCCATTAAAAAAATCCTAACTTTTATTATTTAATGCAATAATCATCATTTACATAACGATTAATAATATATTAGCGGTTAAAATATTCACATACAAAAAGCTAAACTAGTTAACAATTTTTTTTAAAAAAACCCTAACTTTTCTAATACAAAAATAAAGAAATAAACAAAAGAAAAGCAAATAACTTACATTGCTTTGGCCTTTAATATTCTTTTTAGATCCCAAGTGGTGGTGGATAATATTAAAAAAAAAAAAAAGAATCTTGGGGCTCTGTGTCATTTTGCTGCTTTCAGACAAGAGAATGGAGAGAATAAGTTGAAGTGGGGCTGAGTGGGGGACTGCTCTGTTTTGCTGTTTTCTGGCCATTTTTATCTCTCTTTTTTCCCCCAGCTTCAAGGAGCCAAAACGACGTCGTTTTGGCTCCAATTTTTAGTTCACTCTACAATTGATAAAATAAAGGGACAGGTGCAAGAATAGAGACTCGAACATCTGACCATCCAGCGCCCCATGATCTTATCCCCTAGCCAACGACCAACTGTGCTGGGGTCATTTTATTAATAAATTGTTTTGGCCTCAGTTTTTACTTAACTCCACAATAAAATAAAAGGGCGGGTGCAACAATGTAGACTCAAACTCATGACCATCCAGCGCCCTTTGACCTCACACCCCAGCCAACGACCAACTGTGCTAGGGTCATTTTATTAACAAGTGGGGTCAAAATACTATATATACATTATTTTAAATATATAAATATATATAAAAAAAATAGCAAGTAGGGTCAACTGACCCTACTTGTTTGGCTGTAAATCCGCCACTGCACACACATGCACACACTTACGTTCAATAACAAATGAACGCGTAAGAAAATTTAATAAACAAGATATTTTACTATATTTTCATTATTTAAGTAATATACATTAGAATTTTAGGATATATTTTTCTTATTTTCTATTTTTTGAACTAGAAATTTCAAGAACTTTGCGAAGGGGTATATATATGATTTTTTTTAAAGCAATTTATTTCATTTTCTATTCACAATTTCATACACACCCACACAAAAATTCACACAGGCACACATGCACACACACACACTCACAAACACACACACACGCATACACACACATGTATACACACACGCGCACACAAACGCACACACTCACGTTCAATAACTAATGAATGTATAAGGAAATTTAATAAACAAAATATTTGGTTGTATTTTTCAATATTCAAGAAATATATATTAAGGATTTTCGAATATATTTTCATTATTTTCTATTTTTTAAACTAGAAATTTCAAAAAATTTGCAAAGGGGTGTGTCTATGACTTTTTTGAAGCAAAATATTTTATTTCCTATTTACAATTTCAGACATACCCACACCTAAATCCTCATAGGCACACACACATACACCCGCACACATACACACACACATGCATACTCACACAAACACATGCACACACGCACACGCGCGTGCACACTCACACACTCTCACAGACACGCACACACACATGCATAAACTCACGTTCAAGAACAAATGAATATATAAGAAAATTTAATAAACAAGATATTTGGTTGTATTTTCATTATTTAAGAAATATATATTATGAATTTTTGGATATATTTTTATTATTTTCTACTTTTTAAACTAGAAATTTCAAGAAATTTGCAAAGGGGTATGTGTAAGATTTTTTTTGAAGTAATATATTTTATTTTATTTTCACAATTTCGGACACACCCACACCTAAATCCACACACGCACACGCACACACACGCACTCAAATGCACGTGCACACACACAAACACACACTCACACTCGCACACATGGGCACACTCACACTCGTATACCCGCACGCACACAGATATGAGCACACATACATACAGACATACGTGCACACACGCACATACTCACGTTCAATAACAAATGAATATGTAAGAAAATTTAATAAGAAAGATAGTTTATTGTAATTTCAATTTTTAGGTAATATATATTAGGATTTTTGGGTATATTTTTCTTATTTTCTATTTTTTGAACTAGAAATTTCTAGAAATTTGCGAAGGAGTATATATTTGATTTTTTTTGAAACAATATATTTTGTTTTCTATTCACAATTTCAGACACACCCACACCTAAATCTACATAGGCACACGCACACACACATACGCTTGCAGACAGACACACACACACACAGAGACACACGCGCACATAGACGCGCACTGGCACACACGAACATACACGCACACACTCACGTTCAATAACAAATGATTATGTAAGAAAATTTAATAAACAAGATATTTGGTTGTATTTTTATTATTTAAGAAAGATATATTATGGATTTTTGGATATATTTTTTTTATTTTTTATTTTTTAAACTAGAAATTTCAGGAAAATTGTGAAGGGGTATGTATATAATTTTTTTGAAGTAATATATTTCACAATTTCAGCCACACCCATACCTAAATCCATATAGGCACACAGATATACTTTTGCACATACGCGCACACCCACATACATTCACACACTCACAAACTCACATGCACACACCCATGCACGCACACACGCTTACACACTCACACACACGGACACACATGAACACACTCACGTTCAATAACAAATGAATATATAAGAAAATTTAATAAACAATATATTTGGTTGTATTTTCAATATTTAAGAAATATATATTAAGGTTTTTCATATATATTTTCTTTATTTTTGGTTTTTTAAACTAGAAATTTCAAGAAATTTGCGAAGGGGTGCATGTATGATTTTTTTTGAAGCATTATGTTTTATTTTCTATTCTCAATTTTAGACACACCCACACCTAAATCCATACAGGCACACACACACACACAAACACCTACAAACACGCACGCACGCATGCACACACACTCAGACACACATACACACACTCGCACGCATGCACTCACACACTAACACACGCACACACACAAATACCCACACTCAAACACACACACACATACACGTAGACACATACATGCACATACTTACGTTCAACAACAAATGAATATGTAGGAAAATTTAATAAACAAGATATTTGGTTGTATTTTTATTATTTAAGTAATATATTATGATTTTCGGATATATTTTTCCTATTTTCTATTTTTTTAACTACAAATTTCAAGAAATTTGCGAAGGGCTATATATATGATTTTTTTCAAGCAATATATTTTATTATCTATTCAAAATTTAATACACACCCACACCTAAATCCACATAGGTACACACACGTACATCCGTACACATGTGCACGCACCTGCAGACTCAAATACGCACATGCACACGAACACACACACACACATGCACACATTCACGTTCAATAACAAATGAATATGAATGAAAATTTAATAAACAAGATATTTGGCTATATTATCATTATTTAAGTAATATACATTAAGGATTTTCAGATATATTTTCTTTATTTTCTATTTTCTAAACCAAAAATTTTAAGAAAATTGCAAAGGGGTACATATATGATTTTATTTGATGTAGTATATTTTATTTTCTATTCACAATTTCAAACACATCCACACTCTAATCCACACAGGCACATACACATACACGCGCACACACACTCATGCACACGCACACACACACGCATGCAAACACACACAAACACACACACGCATGTGCACACACACACCCGCACAGACACGTACACACGTGTACACATTCACGTTCAATAACAAATGAATAAGTAAGAAAATTTAATAAACAAGATATTTGGTTGTATTTTCAATATTTAAGAAATATATATTCTGGATTTTCGGATACATTTTCATTATTTTCTATTTTTTAAACTAGAAATTTCAAGAAATTTGCGAAGGGGTGTATATATGATTAGTTTTGAAGCAATATATTTTGTTTTCTATTCACAATTTTAGGAACACCCACATCTAAATCCACACAGGCACACACACATACTCCCGCACATACACGCGCGCACACACACAAACACGCATGGATACACACACACCCACACTCACACTCACACACGCACACAAGCACACATGTGAACACGCACACATACACATGTGCATGCACACATATACAGCCGCACTCACACACACACACACTCACTTTCATTAACAAATGAATATGTAAGAAAATTTAATAAACAAGATATTTTGTTGTATTTTCATTATTTAAGAAATATATATGAATGATTTTCGGTTATGTTTTCTTTATTTTCTATTTTTTAAACTAGAAATTTCAAGAAATTTGCGAAGGGGTATATATATATATTTTTGAAGCAATATATTTTTTTTCTATTCAAAATTTTAGAGAGCCACACCTAAATCCACCCAGGCACACATACATACATCTGCACACACATACACACACTCATAAACACACGCACACACACACGCATGCACATACGCTCACAGACATACGCACACATAGCTGCTCAAACTCACGTGCAATAACAAATAAATATGTAAGAAAATTTAATAAATAAGATATTTGGTTGTATTTTCATTATTTAAGAGATATATATTAAGAATTTTTGGAAATATTTTCATTATTTTTTATTTTTTAAACTAGAAATTTCAAGAAATTTGCGCAGAGGTATGTATATGATTTTTTTGAAGTAATATATTTTATTTTCTATTCACAATTTCACACACACCCACACTTAAATCCACACAGGCACACACACGTACTCCCCTACACGCACTCGCACACACACACACACACACACACAGTCGCACACAAACTCACGCGCACACACTCACGTTTAATAACAAATAAATATATAAGAAAATTTAATAAACAAGATATTTAGTTGTATTTTCATTATTTAAGTAATATATATTAGGATTTTCGGATGAATTTTTGTTATTTTCAGTTTTCTAAACTAGAAATTTAAAGAAATTTGCAAAGGGGTATATATATGATTTTTTTTAAGCAATATATTTAATTTTCTATTCATAATTTCACACACCCACACCTAAATCCACATAGGCACACACACGCGCGCACGCACACACACCCACATGAATACAAACACGTGCACACACACGCGCACTCACCGACACGCGCACACATGCATGCACAAATTCGAGTTCTTTAACAAATGAATATGTAAGAAAATTTAATAAACAAGTTAACTTGGTTGCATTTTCATTATTTAAGAAATATATATTAATGATTTTCCAATATAGTTTCAATATTTCTGTTTTTTAAACTAGAAATTTCAAGAAATTTGCAAAGGGGTATATATATGATTTTTTTTAAGCAATATATTTTATTTTGTATTCAAAATTTCAAACGTCCACATCCAGATGTAAATCTACACAGGCACACACATACACCTGCACACACGAACGTGCACACACACACACACACACACACGCGCGCGTGCTCACACGCACATACTCACACACATACACACACTCACAAACACATGCACGCACTCATACACACACACGCATACACACACACACATACACAAACTCACGTTCAACAACAACTGAATATGTAAGAAAATTTAACAAACAAGATATTTTGTTGTATTTTCATTATTTAAGAAATATATATTGATGATTTTTGAATATATTTTTATTATTTTCTATTTTTTAAACTAGAAATTTCAAGAAAATTGCAAAGGGGTATGTATATGATTTTTTTGAAGTAATATATTTTATTTTCTATTCACAATTTCAGACACACCCATACTTAAATTCACATAAGCACACACATATACTCCCGCACACATGCCCACACCCACACACATTCACACATATGCGCACACTCACAAACACACATGCGCACGCACATACACAAACACTCGCACACAAACACACACACCCATGTACACACACACACACACTCATATACACATTCACACACTCACGTTCAATAACAAATGAATATATAAGAAAATTTAATAAACAAGATATTTGGTTGTATTTTCATTATTTGAGAAATATATCTTAAGGTTTTTCAAATATATTTTCATTATTTTTGGTTTTTTAAAATAGAAATTTCAAGAAATTAGCGAAGGGGTGCATATATGATATTTTTTGAAGCAATATATTTTATTTTCTGTTCACAATTTCAGACACACCTACACCTAAATCCACACAGGCACACACACTTACACCTACAAACACGCAAACACAAACACACTCACATAGACACCAACACACACAACATGCACACACGCACTCACACACTACACACACGCACAAATACAAATACCTGCACTCACAAACACACACATGCACGCACACATGTTCCGTAACAAATGAATATCTAAGAAAATTTAATAAATAAGATATATTATTGTATTTTCATTATTCATGTAATCTATATTATGATTTTTGAATAAATTTTTCTTATTTTCTATTTTTTGAACTAGAAATTTGAACAAATTTGTGAAAGCTATATATATGATTTTTTTTTGAAGCAACATATTTTATTTTCTATTCACGATTTCAGAGACACCGACACCTAAATCCACATAGGCACACACACGTGCATCTGCACACACACACACACACACATACACTAGAGCGCACACGCATTCTCACAAACGCACATGCACACAAACACACACACATGCACACACATACACTCACACACACTCACGTTCATTAACAAATGAATATGAATGAAATTTTAATAAACAAGATATTTGGTTGTATTTTCAATATTCAAGTAATATATATTAAGGATTTTCATATATATTTTCTTTATTTTCTTTTTTTTAAACCAAAAATTTCAAGAAAATTGAGAAGGGGTATATATATGATTTTATTTGATGTAGTATATTTTATTTTCTATTCATAATTTCAGACACATCCACACTTAAATTCACACCGGCACACATATACACCCGCACACACGCACACACACACACACACACACTCATGCAGACGCACACACACGTACATGCATACACACACAAACACACACCTGCACAGACACACACATACATGCACACACTCACGTTCAATAACAAATAAATATGTAAGAAAATTTAATAAACAAGCACACACGCACACACATACCCTGCACACACGTACGCACACACTCACAAGCACACACATTCCCCGCACACACGCACGCACATACATACCTACATACCTACACTTACACCCACATGCATGCACACACACGCACACACACCCGCACACAAGCACACACGCACACTCGTATGCACAGACTCACGTTTAATAACAAATGAATACGTAAGAAAATTTAATAAATATGATATTTGGTTGTATTTTCATTATTTAAGTAATATATGTTAAGGATTTTTGAATATATTTTAATTATTTTTAATTTTCTGAACTAGAAATTTCACGAAATTTGCAAAGGAGTATATATGATTTTTTTTGAAGCAAAATATTTTATTTTCTATTTACAATTTCACACACACCCACACCTAAATCCACACAGGCACACAGACATACACCCACCCACACACAAACACACACGCACAGATACACATAGACATACACGTACACACACATACACAGCCACCTACACTCACTCACATACATGCACGCACATGCGTGCACACACACACACCAACACATGTGGACACACACACACATAGACGTACACACACACTCACACACATACGCACATACTCACGTTCAATAACAAATGAATATGTGAGAAAATTTAATAAACAAGATATTTGGTTGCATTTTCATTGTATAAGAAATACATATTAAGAATTTTCGGCTATATTTTCATTATTTTCTTTTTTTTATGCTAGAAATTTTGAGAAAATTGCGAAGGGATATATATAAGATTTTATTTGAAGTAATATATTTTATTTTCTGTTCACGATTTTAGACAAACCTACACCCAAATCCAAACAGGCACACACACATACACCTGCACACTCGCACACACACATACACACACTCACACACACGCCATGCACATACACACACAAGCATGCACAAACACAAAAGCATACACACATGCAAACACACACACACTCACATATGCACACACTCACGTTCAATGGCAAATGAATATGCAAGAAAATTTAATGAACAAGATATTATATTGTATTTTCATTATTTAAGTATAGTATATTAGGATTTTCATTTATATTTTTCTTATTTTCTATTCATTAAACTAGAAATTTCAAGAAAATTGCGACGGGGTATATATATGATATTTTTTGAAGTAATTTTTTTTTTCTATTCACAATTTCAGACACACCCACATCTAAATCTACACAGGCACACACACATACACCCAGGGCTCACGCACACACACACAAACAAACTCACACGCACGTATGCACACGCGCGCGCACACACACACACACTCACACACTCACTTTCAATAACAAATGAATATGTGAGAAATTTTATAAACTATATATTTGGTTGTATTTTCATTATTTAAGTAATATATATTAAGGATTTTTGGTTATATTTTTCTTATTTTCTATTTTTTGAACTAGAAATCTCAAGAAATTTCCAAATGTGTATATATATGATTTTCTTTGAAGCAATTTATTTTATTTTTTATTCATAATTTCAAACACACCCACACCTAAATCCACATAGGCACACACAATTACACACACACCCGCTCGCACGTACCCACTCGCAAACACGTGCACACACAAACACACACGCACACTCACACACACACTCGCACACACAAATGCACAAACTCGCGCTCAACACAAATGAATATATAAACAAATTTAATAGATAAGATATTTGGTTGTATTTTTATTATTTCAGAAATATATATTAAGAATTTTTGGATATATTTTCACTATTTTCTATTTTTTAAAATAGAAATTTCAAGAAATTTGCAAAGGGGTGTATATAAGATTTTTTTTTTGAAGCAATATATTTTATTTTCTATTCACAATTTCAAACACACCCACACCTAAATCTGTACAGGTACACACACATACTCCCGCACACATACTTGCACACAAACACAAATGCATATGCACACGCATGCACACACATGTGCACATACAGGCACACACGCATGCACACACACGCACACACATGCACATACTTACGTACAATAACAAATGAATATGTAAGAAAATTTAATAAATAAGATATTTGGTTGTATTTTCTTTATTTGAGAAATATATATTAGTGATTTTCGGAGATATTTTCATTATTTTCTTTTTTAAACTAGAAATTTAAAGAAACTTGCGAAAGGGTATATATATGATTTTTTTTTGAAGCAATATGCTTTATTTTCTATTCAAAATTTCAGATAGCCACCCTTAAATCCACATAGGCACACACACATACAACCGCACACATGCACACACTTGCACACAAGCACCCACACACAAACACACATGCACACACTTGCACACAAGCACTCACACACAAACACACATGCATACACACACACATGCACACACTCACACATGCACGCACACACACACGTGCATACCCACACGCATGCACACACATAGATTCTCACAGACACACACACACACACGCACAAACTTGTGTTCAATAACAAATTAATATGTAAGAAAATTTACTAAATAAGTTATTTGGTTGTATTTTCACTAACACACATGCGCACACACACAAATGCATGCACACATGTGCGCACACACACATACACACATGCACACACACAAGCACACACTTACGTTCAATAACAAATGAATACGTAAGATAATTTAATGAACAAGATATTTTACTATATTTTCATTATTTAAGTAATATATATTAGAATTTTAGGATATATTTTTCTTATTTTCTATTTTTTGAACTAGAAATTTCAAGAACTTTGAGAAGGGGTATATATGTGATTTTTTTGAAGCAATTTATTTTATTTTCTATTCACAATTTCAGACACATCCACACCAAAATCCACATAGGCACACATGCACACACACACACACACACACACTCACAAACGCACACACACCCACCCACACTCACTCACTCACGCACACATATGCATACACACACGCGCGCACACACACACAGACTCACGTTCAATAACAAATGAATGTATAAGAAAATTTAATAAACAAGATATTTGCTTTTATTTTCAATATTCAAGAAATATATAATAAGGATTTTCAAATATATTTTCATTATTATTTTTTTTAAACTAGAAATTTCAAGAAATTTGTGAAGGGGTGTATCTATGACCTTTTTGAAGCAAAATATTTTATTTTCTATTTACAATTTCAGACATACCCACACCTAAATCCTCATAGGCACACACATATACACCCGCACATACACTCACGCACACACACACATATACACACACACGCATACTTACACAAACACATGCACATACGCACACACGCGCGCGCGCATATACACACACACACACTCTCACAGACACACACACACACATGCATAAACTCACGTTCAAGAACAAATGAATATATAAGAAAATTTAATAAACAAGATATTTGGTTGTATTTTCATTATTTAAGAAATATACATTATGGATTTTTGGATATATTTTTATTATTTTCTACTTTTTAAACTGGAAATTTCAAGAAATTTGGGAAGGGGTATGTGTATGATTTTTTTTGAAGTAATATATTTTATTTTCTTTTCACAATTTCGGACACACCCACACCTAAATCCACACACACACACGGACACACATGCACTTAAATGCACGCGCACACACACAAACACACACTCACACTCGCACACATGCGTACACTCACACTCGTATACCCGCACACACACTGATATGAGCACACACACATACAGACATACGCGCACACACGCACATACTCACGTTCAATAACAAAAGAATATGTAAGAAAATTTAATAAGCAAGTTATTTTATTGTAATTTCAATTTTTAGGTAATATATATTAGGATTTTTGGGTATATTTTTCGTATTTTCTATTTTTTGAACTAGAAATTTCTAGAAATTTGCGAATGAGTATATATTTGATTTTTTTTGAAACAATATATTTTGTTTTCTATTCACAATTTCAGGCACACCCACACCTAAATCTACACAGGCACATGCACACATACAACTACGCCCGCAGACACACACACACACACACACACACACACACACACACACTGGCACACACGTACACACTCACGTTCAATAACAAATGATTATGTAAGAAAATTTAACAAACAAGATATTTGGTTGTATTTTTATTATTTAAGAAATATATATTATGGATTTTTGGATATATTTTTGTTATTTTTTATTTTTTAAACTAGAAATTTCAGGAAAATTGCGAAGGGGTATGTATATGATTTTTTTGAAGTAATATATTTTGTTTTCTTTTCACAATTTCAGACACATCTACTCTTAAATCCACACAGGCACACACACATACTCCCGCACCCACGCACACATGCGAACACACACACACACACCCACAATCACACACACACACACATGCACACACTCAAGTTCAATAACAAATAACTATGTCACAAAATTTAATAAACAAGATATTTGGTTGTATTTTTTTTGAAGTAGTATGTTTTATTTTCTATTCACAATTTCAGACACATCCACACCTAAATCCAAGCAGGCACACACGCATACACCCGCACACACGCGGGCATACACACGCACACATGCACACACTCGCATACACACACACTCACACACGCACACACATACACACAGGAACACAGGCACGCACACACAAACATACTGAAGACACACACGCACACACACATGCAAACACTCACGTTCAACAACAAATGAATATGTAAGAAAATTTAATAAGCAAGATATTTGGTTGTATTTTTATTATTTAAAAAATATATATTAAGGATTTTCGGAGGGAAAAATGCAACTTTAGTCCATCAACTATTGCAAGATTTTTTTTTACTCCATTTTGATTTGGGGTTATCGTATTTAGTCCATTGTTCCTTAATTTTTTGCACATTAAATCCAATTTTTTGCAATTTTGGTCGATCGGGCTCAAAATTTTCGAAGGAAGCCCGCGATTGCCCAGTCAGCTTCAATTGGGCCGAGAAATTGGGAATTCCACCTACGACCAGGTCATCGTCCATGTGTAATGCCACATTATCCAAAATAAAAAACTAAAAAAAGTGCTAAAATAAAAGGTAACAAATGCCATGAAACAAGTAACAAAATCAACAAAATTGAAAATAAAAAAATTCTAAAATGGCAAAAGTGTTGAAACACTAGTTTGTGAATTGTCTATTTGATAATATGAATAATAAATATTTCTAAAGTAATTTATTCAAAGTTAATGAACATATCTATTAAGTAATAATAAAATAAAAAATAATTATATATAATAAAAATCTAAAATAATTTCACTTATTCAATATATTAAATAATAATCATCTTCAGAATAATCTATTTAATAATATCACATACTAAATTAATTTATTTAAATAATTAATATTTAATAATATTAATACTAAATATTTATTAATTGAGTATATATTAAATAATTTTAAGTTAATAAATATATTTAAGATAATTTCATTCAATGAGCTGAATTATTTATTAGTTAAAAATAAAATAAATAATTTAAAAATTAAAAAATGAAATGCGTATTCAATTAATTGAAATAATAACATTACTTAAAATAGCTTATTATAATAACATTACATAAATAAATAAATTTTCAAATAATAAAGTTTGAAAAAAATTCATTTATTTTGTAATATTAAAAAATACACTAAACAAATCATCATGTTCCATTCTTCCTCATCTCCACCTTCCATTTAAATAATTTTTTTTTTATATTTTTTCTTTCTAATTATTCATATATGTATACTTGTCTTTTCTATTTATACTTATTCACACATATATAATATATACATATATATAAATTTATCAATAAAATTTAAATAACTTTTATTTTTATCTATTTTTTTTCTATTTATTCATTTTGAATTAAATAATATTTAATATTTATAATAATATATATAATATAATTTTTTATTTATACTTATATATATAGTACATATATATAAATATATAAATTTCAATAAAATTTAAGTAAGATTTAAAATATATTTCTCATTTTATACATATATAAATTTATCATTATTTCTCATTTCTCATTATTTCATATATTCTTATTTTATACACATACTTAGATATAATGTATATATATTATTAATATAACTACCCCAGCCCGCCCCCACCCCCACTCCCACCCCCCCATTGGCTGTAATTGGCAACAGGTAGCCGGTAGCTGGCCACTGCAGCTATAATTGAAAAAATAAAAAATAAAAAATAAAAAAAATAAACTGATGGCGGTCCCACAGTCACCATGTGGCTGCATCTAGCAAAATCCGGCCACTATGCACGATTGCCATGGCAGCCCATTTTGTTTGGGGAGATAGGGTGGGTGAATCGGTGGTGGGGAGATGGGGTGGGTAGGGGTTTATATTTACACATATATGTTACTAAACAATTATATATATATGTATATTTATGACACAGTTGCCATAGCAGTCTATTTTGTTTGGGTTGGGGAAGGTGGCCGTGCGTGGGTCGGTGAGGGGAGATGGGGCGGGGATGGGTGGTTAAGGGTTTATATTTATATATATGTTGTTAAATTATTATATATATATTATATAATATATATATGTGTATACATATATAATATTTTTAAATATATATTCATTTTAGATATTTTTTATTAATGAACTAAAGTGATATGGCATCACATGTGGCAAGTGACGGTGACGTGGCATTACACATAGTGGATGACACGGTTTCTCATGACAAATGGCGAAAAATCCCCAATTTCTTGGCCCAATTGAATATGACTGGGCAAATCGTGGGCTGGATTGGATTTTGAACCCGATGGACTAAAATTACAAAAAATTAGATTTAATGTGCAAAAAATTAAGGAAAACTAGACTAAATATGAGAACTCCGAGCAAAATGGAGTAAAAAAAAATCTCGCAATAATTGATGGACTAACACACATACCCACACACACATACACACAAACATAGATAAACGCACACACACTTATGCACACATGCATGCACATACTCACGTTCAATAACAAATGAATATGTAATAAAATTTAATAAACAAGATATTTGGTTGTATGATCATTTTTTAAGAAATATATATTTTCATTATTTTCTGTTTTTTAAACTAGAAGTTTTAAGAAAATTGTGAAGGGGTATATATATGATTTTATTTGGAGCAAGATATTTTATTTTCTATTCATAATTTTAGACACACCAACTCCTAAATCCACACAGGCACGCACCCGCACACATGCACATGAGCACCCGCACATGCGCACACATACACAAACACACACATACACACAATTGCAAACACTCTCACACACACATGCATGCACACACAAACACGCGCACACACATGCACATATTCACGTTCAATAACAAATGAATATGTAACAAAATTTAATAAACAAGATATTTGATTGTATTTTCACTATTTAAGAAATATATGTTAAGGATTTTCGGATATATTTTCATTATTTTTAATTTTTTAAGCTAGAAATTTCAAGAAAATTTCAAAGGGGTATATATATATGGGGTTTTTTTTGAAGTAATATATTTTATTTTCTATTCATAATTTCATACACATTCACACCTAAATCTACACAGGCACACACATATACATGCGCACACACGCATACACACACACATGCACACACACAAGCACACACACACGCACGCACTCACATTCAACAACAAATGAATATGTAAGAAAACTTAATAAACTAGATCTTTGGTTGTATTTTCATTATTTAAAAAATATGTATTAAGGATTTTCAGATATATATTTTCATTATTTTCTATTTTTTAAACTAGAAATTTCATGAAAATTGCAAAGGAGTATGCATATGATTTTTCCAAAGCAATATATTTTATTTTCTATTCACAACAGATACACCCACACCTAAATCCACGCAAGCACACACACACACACACACACACACACTCGTACACACAAAGACAAACACACATGTGCACACACACAAACCCACACGCACACACACATGCGCGCACACACACACACACATAAACGCACGCACTCACGTTCAATAACAAATGAATATGTAAGAAAATTTAATAAACAAGATATTGTTGCATTTTCATTATTTAAGAAAATATATATTAGGAATTTACGGATATATTTTTATTATTTTTAATTTTTTAAACTAAAATTTCAACTTCTATTCACAATTTCGGATACACCAACCCCTAAATCCACACAGGCGCACACACATACACCCACAAACATACGCGCACACACACACATACACATACATGCACACAGACACACATATACACACACTTACGCACACATGCACATGCACACACACATACACACACTCACACATGTGTACACACACAAACACAAACCTATGCATTGCACACACATACACACACACGCACAAACATGCACACACTCACAATCAATAACAAATGAACATATAAGAAAATTTAATAAACATGATATTTGGTCGTATTTTCATTATTTAAGTAATATATATTGAGGATTTTCGTATATATTTTTATTATTTCCTATTTTTTGAACTAGAAATTTCAAGAAATTTGCGAAGGGGTATATATATGATTTTTTCTAAGCAATATATTTATTTTTTATTCACAATTTTAGACATACCCACACTGAAATCCACACAAGCACAAACACACACACTCGCACACACAGACACACACACTCGCACATACGAACACACGCGCGCACACACTCATGTTCAATAACAAATGAATATGTAAAAATTTTTAATAAACAAGATATTTGGTGGTATTTTCATTATTTAAGAAATATATGTTAAGAATTTTTGAATATATTTTCACTATTTTCTATTTTTCAAACTAGAAATTTCAGGAAAATTGTTCAGGGGTATATATATGATTTTATTTGAAGCAATATATTTTATTTTCTATTGACAATTTCAGATACACCCACACTTAAATCCACAAAGGCACCCATACACAGCCCCCCCAACACACAAACACACGCACACACACACAAACACACGCACACACACATGCACATACTCACGTTCAATAACAAATGAATGTATCAAAATTTAATAAACAAGAACTTTGGCTGTATTTTCATTATTGAAGAAATACATGTTAAGCATTTTCGGATATATTTGCATAATTTTCAATTTTTTAAACTAAAAATTTCAAGAAAATTTTGAAGGGGTATATATATGATTTTTTTTGAAGCAATATATTTTATTTTTTATTCATAATTTCAGACACACCCACACCTAAGTCTACACAGGCACACACACATACACCCGCACACAAACACACACTCGCACACACGCACACAAAAATGCGTGTGCACACGTGCGCACACACACACACACGCATATGCACACCCAAACACACACACACTCACGTTCAATAACAAATGAATATGTAAGAAAATTTAATAAACAATATCTTTGGTTGTATTTTCATTATTTAAGAAATACATGTTAAAGATTTTCGGATATATTTTCATTATTTTCAATTTCTTAAATTGTAAATTTCAAGAAATTTGTGAAGGGGTGTATATATGATTTTATTTGAAGTAATATATTTTATTTTCTATTCACAATTTCAGACACACCAACACCTAAATCCACACAGGCACACACACACACACACACACACGAACACGCACACACATATTCACACGCTCACGTTCAATAACAAATTAATATGTAACAAAATTTAATAAACAAGAAAATTAATATGTAAGGGGTATATATATGATTATTATGTAACAAAATTAATAAGCACACACATTGGATATATTTTCATTCTTTTCAATTTTTTGAACTTGAAATTTAAAGAAATTATTGAAAGGGTATATACTCGATTTTTTTTTGAAGCAATATATTTTATTTTTTATTCATAATTTCAGACATACCCACACCTAAATACACACAGGCACACACACCCACACCCACACCCATGCACACACACACACACATACTCTCTCACACACACACATGCATGAACACACACATACACACACACATGCATGCACACACCCACCGCACACACACACGCAATATGATTTTTTTGAAGCAATATATTTTATTTTCTATTCACAATTTCAAATACACCCACACCTAAATCCACACAGGCACACACACACACCCACCCACGCACACACTCACGTTTAGTAATAAATGAATATGTAAGAAAACTTAATAAACAAGATTTTTGTTGTATTTTTATTATTTAAGAAATATATATTAAGGATTTTCGGATATATTTTCTATTTTTTAAACTAGAAATTTCAAAAAAATTGGGAAAGGGCATATTTATGATTTTATTTGAAGCAATATATCTTATTTTCTATTCACAATTTCAAACACACCCACACTTAAATCTTCACAGGCACACACACACACACACGCACAAACACATACGCACACAAACACACACACGCACACACATGCACAAAATTGCGTCCATTAACAAATTAATATGTAAGAAAATTTAATAAACAATATTTGGTTGTATTTTCATTATTTTAGTAATATATCATAAGAATTTTTGGATATATTTTTATTATTTTTAACCTTTTGAACTAGAAATTTCAAGAAATTTGCGAAGGGGTATATATATAGTTTTATCTGAAACAATATATTTTATTTTCTATTCATAATTTCGAACACACCCATACCCAAATCCACATAGGCACACATACATAGACCCGGACACATACACACACACACACACACACAAACGTACATGCACACACACACACACACACGCACACACGCACACTCTCAAAGCCAATCACACACACATACGCACCCACACACACGCACACATGCACCCCCCTACACATACTCTTAAAGCCAATCACACACACATGCACGAACTCACGTTCAATAACAAATGAATATATAAGAAAATTTATTAAACAAGATATTTGGTTGTATTTTCATTATTTAGGATATATGTATTAAGGATTTTCAGATATATTTTCACTATCTTATTTTTTATACTGGAAATTTTAAGAAAATTGAGAAGGGTATGTATATGAGTTTTTTGAAGTAGTATATTTTATTTTCTATTCACAACTCCCCCCCCCACACACACTCACACACTCGTACGGATGCAAAAAAGAAATATATGTTAAGGATTTTCATATATATTTTCATTATTTTCAATTTTTTAAACTAGAAATTTCAAGAAAATTTTGAAAGGGTATATATATGATTTTTTTTAAGCAATATATTATATTTTCTATTTACAATTTCAAACACACCCATACCAGAATCTACACGGGCACACCCACATACACCCATACACATGTGCACACACACTGATAGACATGCACACACACACTCATATACACACACAAACACGCACACATTCATGTTTAATAACAAATGAATATGTTAGAAAATTTAATAAACAAGACCTTTGGTTGTATTTTTCATTATTTAAGAAATATATATTAAGGATTTTCGGATATATTTTCATTTTTTTCTAATTTTTAAACTAGAAATTTCAAAAAAATTGCGAAGGGGTATGAATATGATTTTTTTGAAGCAATATATTATTTTATATTCACAATTTCAGACACACCCACATCTAAATCCACACAGGCATACACATGCGTGCGCGCACACACACACACACACACACACACACAAACATACACTCACGTGCCCACGCGCGCATACTCACACGTTCTCGCACACACACAAACACATACCTGCACACACACATACCTACACTCACACACACGCACATACACACAAACACACACACACACACTTAAACACACACGCACATACATGATGGACTCATGTTCAATAGCAAATGAATGTGTAAGAAAATTTAATAAACAAGATATTTAGTCGTATTTTCATTATTTAAGTAATGTATAATAAGGATTTTTGGATATATTTCATTTTTAATTTTTTGAACTAGAAATTTCAAGAAATTTACGAAGGGGTATGCATATGATTTTTTTTGAAGCAATATATTTTATTTTCTATTCACAATTTCAGACACACCCACACCTGAATCCACATAAGCACACACATACACCTATACACACGCACACACATGCACACATGGAACGCACACACGGAACATACACGCAACACACAACACATACTCGCACACACTCTCTCACACACACAAACACACACGGACACACACATGTATGCACACACAAACATGCACACACTCACACTCAATGACAAATGAATACGTAACAAAATTTAATAAACAAGATCTTTGGTTGTATTTTCGTTATTTAAGATATATGTTAAGGATTTGTGAATATATTTTTATTATTTTCAATTTTTTAAACTAGAAATTTCAAGAAAATTTCGAAAGGGTATATGAATGGTTTTTTTGGAAGCAATACATTTTATTTTCTATTCATAATTTCATACGCACCCACACCTAAATCCACACAGGCACATATACATACACCCGCACACACGCAAGCACGTACACATACACACATGCACACGCACACTCACATAGAGACACAAACATGCACATATACACACACGCACACGCTCATGTTCAATAACAAATGAATATGTAAGAAAATTTAATAAAGAAGATCTTTGGTTGTATTTTCAATATTTAAGAAATATATATTAAGAATTTTTAGATATATTTTTATTATTTTCTATATCTTAAAATTGAAATTTCAAGAAAATTGCGAGGGGGTATGCATATAATTTTTTTAAAGCAATATATATTATTTTCTATACACAAGTTCAGACACCCCTACATCTAAATCCACACAGGCACACACACACAAACACTCACGCACACACACTTGTTCACACGCAAACACATACGCACACACACATATACCCACCCATACACAGACGCACACATACACACAAACACACACACACACACACACACTCACGGACGCACACATGCACATACTCACGTTCAATAACAAATGAATATGTAAGAAAATTTAATAAACAAGATATTTGGTTGTATTTTCATTTTTTAAGAAATATATATTAAGAATTTTCGGATATATTTGCATTATTTTTTGTTATTTAAAGTAGAAATTTTAAGAAAATTGTGAAGGGGTATATATATGATTTTATTTGAAGAAATATATTTTATTTTCTATTCTCAAGTTCTGACACACCCACTCCTAAATCTACACAAGCACACACACACACACACACACTCCCTCGCACATGCGCACGCGAGCACACACACACACACACGCACACTCTCGCACACACACTAAAACACACATGCATATGCACATCCACACACGCACTCACATACACACATGAACATACTCATGTTCAATAACAAATGAATATGTAAGAAAATTTAATAAATAAGATCTTTGGTTGTATTATCTTTATTTAAGGAATATATATTTAGGATTTTCGGATATATTTTCATTATTTTCCATTTATTAAACTAGAAATATCAAGAAAAATGCAAAGGGGTATTTATATGATTTGTTTGAAATAATAAATATTATTTTCTATTCACAATTTCAGATACAGCCATACCTAAATCCACACAGGCGCGCACACACACACAAACACACGCGCGCGCGCACACTCACACACATACCCACACTCACACGCACACGCACACACACACACACGCACGTACACACAAACATGCACCCATGCACACAAGCGCACGCACACTCACTCGTACACATGCATGCATTCACATCTAAATCCACACGGGCACACTCACCAAGACCCGTACACACACATGCACACATACAGAGGCACACACACACACAAACACTCACATACATACATAAACACGCACACAAAAAGACACAAACATACTCATTTTAAATAACAAATGAATATGTATGAAAATTTAATAAACAAGATCTTTGGTTGTATTTTCATTATTCAAGAAATATATATTACGAATTTTTGGATATATTTTCATTATTTTCTATTTTTTAAAATAGAAATTTCAATAAAATTGCAACGGGATATGTACATTAATTTTTTGAAGCAATATATATTATTTTTTATTCATAATTTCAGACACACCGATAACTAAACCACACAGGCACACACACACAAGCGCACACGCACACGCACACACACACACGTATGCACACACACCCTCTCGCACACACATGAACACACACATACCTACACTCACACACACGCACACACACATGGACAAACACACACACAATGCACTCACGCGCACACGCACACACACGCGCACACACACAAACACACACGCACACACACACACACATGCACACGTTCATGTTCAATAACACATGAATATGTAACAAAATTTAACATACAAGATATTTGGTTGTATTTTTGGATATATTTTTATTATTTTCTATTTTTTGAACTAGAAATTTCAAGAAATTTGCGAAGGGGTGTATATATATGATTTTTTTTGAAGTAATACATTTTAATTTCTATTCACAATTTCAGACACATACACATCTAAATCCACACAGGTGCACAAACACGCGCACACACATACACACACTCACTCTCTTGCACACGAGCGCCCAAACTAATAGACACGTACAGATACATACATACACATACTCACACACACACTCGCGCGCACACACACACACACGCACGCACGCACAAACACAAGCACAAGCACACACACACACGCACATGCACACGGACACACACACACACACATTCACTCATACACACACACAAATATACACACTCACACGAACATACTCATGTTCAATAACAAATGAATATGTAAGAAAATTTAATAAACAACATATTTGGTTGTATTTTTATTATTTAAGAAATAAATATTAAGAATTTTTGGTTATATTTTCGTTATTTTCTATTTTTTAAACTAGAAATTTCAACAAAGTTGCAAAGGGGTATATATATGATTTTTTTTGAACCAATATATTTTAATTTCTATTCACAATTTTAGAGACACGCACACCTAAATCCACACAGGCGCACGTAGACATGCACAGACACACACACATACACACTCACACACTTACGCATACACACATGCTCACGCTCATATTCAATGACAAATGAATATGTAAAAAAATTTAATAAACAATATATTTGATTGTATTTTTATTATTTAAGAAATATATATTAAGAATTTTTGGATATATTTGTATTATTTTATGTTTCTTAAACTAGAAATTTTAAGAAAATTGTGAAGGGGGTATATATGTGATTTTATTTGATGCAATATATTTCATTTTCTATTGATAAGTTCAGACACACCCACACCGAAATCCACACAGGCACACACATATACACACGCACACATGCGCGCACGCACACACACTTGCACACACGCTCACATACACACACAAACACGCGCACACACACGAACACACTCATGTTCAATAACAAATGAATATCTAAGAAAATTTAATAATCAAGATGTTTGGCTGTACTTTCTTTATTTAAGAAATATATATTAAGAATTTTTGGATATATTTTCATTATTGTTCGTTTTTAAACTAGAAATTTCAAGAAAAAAGCAAAGGGGTATGTATATGATTTTTTTTTTTGGAGCACTAAATATTATTTTTTATTCATAATTTCAGACACACCCACACCTAAATACACACAGGCACACACACACAAACACACGTGCACGCATACACATACTCTCACACACACGCACACATACATAAACACACACGCATGTACGCACACACACACACATACCCACATTCACATGCACACGCAAACGCACAAACACACACGCACACACGCGCGCGCGCACAAACATGCACACACTCACGTTCAATAACAGTTGAATATGCAAGAAAATTTAATAAATAAGATATTTGCTTGTGTTTCCATTATTTAAGAAATATATATTAAGAATTTTCGGATATATTTTTATTATTTTCAATTTTTTTAACTAGAAATTTTAAGAAATTTGCGAAGGGGTATATATATAATTTTATTTGAAGCAATATATTTTATTTCCGATTCACAATTTCAAACACACCCACACCTATATCCACACAGGCACACACACCCACACCCACACCCACACCCACACACATACACAAACACATACACATACACACACAAACATACACATACTCACGTTCAATAACAAATGAATATGTAAGAAAATTTAATAAGCAAGATCTTTGATTGTATTTTCATTATTTAAGAAATATATGTTAAGGATTTTCGGATATATTTTCGTTATTTCCAATTTTTTGAACTAGAAATTTCAAGAAATTTTGGGAGGGGTTTGTATATATTTTTTTGACGCAATATATATTATTTTCTATTCACAATTTCGGACACACCCACACTGAAATCCACATAGGCACACACACACTTGCACACGCACACACTCTCACACGCATACCGTCACACACGCGCACACATTCACACACACATACACATGCAACACACACACACAAACACAAACACACACGCACATATGCAAACAAACACATGCACACAAACCCGCACACACACAAACACGCTCACACACATGCATACACAGACGTTCAGTAACAAATAAATATGTAATAAAAGTTAATAAACAAGATCTTTGGTTGTATTTTCAATGTTTGAGAATGTTAAGGAATTTCGTATATATTTTCAATATTCTTAATTTTTTAAACTAGAAATTTCAAGAAAATATTTATGGGATATATATATGAATTTTTTTAAGCAATATATTTTATTTTCTATTCACAATTTCAGACACACCCACACCTGAATCTACACGGCACACACACATATACCTGCACACACACGCGGGCGCATGCGCACACACACACACAAACACGCACACCCACACGCTCATGTTCAATAACAAATGAATATGTAAGAAAATTTAGTAAACAAGATCTTTGGTTGTATTTACATTATTTAAGAAATATATATTTAGGATTTTTGGATATATTTTCATTATTTTTTATTTTTTAAACTAGAAATTTTAAGAAAATTGCGAAGGGGTATGTATATGATTTTTTTGAAGCAATGCATATTATTTTTTATTCATAATTTCAGACACACCCACATCAAAATCCACACAAGCACACACACACACACACACACGTGCACACGCACACACTCTCTCTCTCTTGCACACACACAAACACACACATGCGCACACACATATTCCCACACTCAACACACGCACATATACAAACACACGCGCGTGCACACACACACACTCTCACACGCACATGCAAATGGACACGCACACAAATGCATGCACTTACGTTAATAGCAAATAAGTAGGTAAGAAAATTTAATAAACAAGATATTTGTTTATGTTTTCATTATTTAAGTAATAGATAACAAGGATTTTCAGATATATTTTATTTTCAATTTTTTGAAGTAGTAATTTCAAGAAATTTGCGAAGGGGTAGGCATATGATTTTTTTTGAAGCCATATATTTTATTTTCTATTCACAATTTAGACACACCCACACCTGAATCCACATAGGCACACACAGAAACACCCACGCGCACACACACAAAAATAGACACGCACACAAACAAATACACATGGACACACAGATACACACACTCGCACACACACGCATACATGCATGCACACGCACACACGGAACACACACACAAACACACACGCGACAGACACATACTCGCACACACACAAACTTACACAGACACACACAAACATAGACACACATGCATGCATACACAAACACGCACACATTCACATTTAATAACAAATGAATATGTTACAAAATTTAATAAACAAGATCTTTGATTGTATTTTCATTATTTAAGATATATGTTAATGATTTTCGAATATATTTTCATTATTTTCAATTTTTTAAACTAGAAATTTCAAGGAAATTATGAAGGGGTGTATGCATGATTTTTTTTGAAGCTGTATATTTTATTTTCTATTCATAATTCCAAACACACCCGTACCTAAATTCACACAGGCACACACACACACACCCAAACACACACACTCGCACACACATGTACACATGCACAAATACACATACGCACACGCATACATACACGCATATGCACCACACAGCACACACGTACACGCACACACTCTCACACACATGCACACACTCATATTCAGTAACAAATAAATATGTAACAAAATTTAATAAACAAGATCTTTGCTTGTATTTTCATTATTTAAGAAATATACGTTATAGATTTTAGGATATATTTTCATTATTTTCAATTTTTTAAACTAGAAATTTCAAGAAAATTTTGAAGGGATATGTATATATATGATATTTTTTGAAGCAATATGTTTTATTTTCTATTTACAATTTCAAACACATCCATACCTGAATCTACACAAGCACACACATATACACGCGCGCATACACACACACACACACTTGCATACATGCCCACACACGCTCACGTACACACACAAACACACTCATGTTCAATAATAAATGAATATGTAAGAAAATTTAATAAACAAGATCTTTCGTTTTATTTTCTTTATTTAAGGTATATATATATTTTCATTATTTTCCCTCTTTTAAACTAGAAATTTCAAGAAAAATGAAAAGGGGCATGTATATGATTTTTTTTAAGCAATAAATAATATTTTCTATTCATAATTTCAGACACACGCATACCTTAATCTACACAGGCAAACACATACACTCACAAACACACGCACACACATAAACACACACGCGCACACATACCCACACTCACCCGCACACGCACACACACATGCACAAACGCACAAATACACACACACGCACACTTACGCGCGCGCACTCGCATTCAATAATAGTTGAATATGTAAGAAAATTTAAATAAACAAGATATTTGGTTTTATTTTCATTATTTAAGAAATAGATGTTGAGGATTTTCATATATATATATATATTTATTATTTTTAATTTTTTGAACTAGAAATTTCATGAAATTTGTGAAGGGGTGTATATATAATATTATTTGAAGCAACATATTTCATTTTCGATTCACAATTTCAGACGCATGCATACCTATACTGTAACAGTCACGTGACAAATTAACAATTCTTCCTAATTGAAACTGCTTAATCCATTTTTCTTCTTTAAGATTCCATCTTGTTAGACATAATAAAATTATTCGTAAGGATCATGGTAGCGTGATAGTAACTAGTAAATGAACTTTCTCCAAATAAGATAGAAGTTCTGGAACAATGGGATTTAGCTGCTGTAATGAATTATTTAAAATTGCTAAAAGTAGCATTACACAAGGCATTTCATGAATGTTTGATTATTAATTAAAGAATCTTTCTCGGTGGATTTTGGAATCAAGAGTGGTGTATTAAATTCTTATTTGACGTGAGTGTGAATTGCGTAGAATATTTGATATGCAATTTGAGTTTAGAAGAGGTTGTACAGGAGTAAATTTAAGTTGCCAGTGAATTAAAATTTTGATACAAATACCAAGTGGAAAGATTGCATTTTTTTTTATAGGAAGTTACTGAGTCTTGTCATTCAAGATACTACAGGCTTATGGTACACATAAGGCTAGTTCTAAGTAAATTTTGTCTTGTTAGTCAGTTTAATTGGTGATTGGAGTGCTTGTTAAATGAATCAAGTGGCTCAACAATTGACTCGATTGACACCGGGATAGGTGATTGAGTTCTAGTATTGATCTTGAAGGTGAGTGTCTAAATTTATGTATTATACGATATTATATTTCAAAACCTAGAAGGATATATGCTATTGTACCAATTGCTCGTAAATTTTTCAATATACACTGCACTCTATATGTATTCTACTGCGCACAAAATGATTTTTTTTTCTCTTTTCTTATTTTATTTATGAACAATAGAAGTAATTATCTTGTTTTATTTCTAAATAAAAGAAATATTTTTTTCTTGTTTTATTATTTATGGATAAATGAAAACCTACATTTTTATGACTTTTCTTATGTTTCTAGACTAGCAATTAAATTCGATGATCAACTGATTACTGTTACTGTTACTGCTACTGATACTATTAGTTGGATCCAACTTGGTTTGGGCGTGCGAGGGACTTCACTGGGTAGCAGCGGTTTAGTCGGTTGAATCCCAAGCCCCCACGACCAAATCCCCCCAGTGCACAACAGAAGCCGTTTGTGGATGAGGTGGGTTGTAAGAATTTCCTGGGATTTCCTGGGGATGCTCGGGCACTGTTTTAGTAAGGTTGCACCTTGCCCGGAGCGATAAGGGACTATTATGGTGGGAGTCATAAGGTCGACTGGCTACAACAAAACTGACTGATCATTGTATTTAAGTTGATAGTTTAGGAAATTATTTAACAAATTTTGACTAGTTACTGCTTGATCGTTCAAAAATCTCTCGACTGTTACTGTTAAACTGTTTTATGAATCCCACTTATGTTACTTGAAAATTTTCACTGTACAAAATAATTTTTATTCAATAACTCACTTTACACACACTTGGCACTCACTGAGTCTTTTACTCACACTCGTTTCTTTTCTTTAATTTCCTTTTGGCGGACATAGATCCTAGTCCTAGTGAGGAGGTGGATTTCACGTATGACGAGAATCAAGAGTGAAGACGTAGTTTTGGAATTTTTAGTAGACTAGTATATTTTCTATTAAGTTCATTAGTTTGTTTTATTTGTTATGGATTTTATTATGTTTAGTTCTGGAAAGATTTCGATATTATAAGTTTTATGTTGTGAGTTTACTAGGAATTGGATGAGTTCCTATTTAACCTCATGATTTTGGATTGTTAGTTTCATTTATTTGGGATTAAATTTCACGTTCAATTCTAGTATAAATATGGTTTGATTTTGGGGTGTGACAAATGGTATCGGAGCCTAGGTTTTAAACTTAGGCTATGTCAGGATAAGATCCTCGGACTATGGAATTTGGGCATAGAACTTTTAGGTATTGATTTGAGTATTTGGTTTCAATTACTAAAATGATTGATCGAATTTTATTTTATTTAGTATCAAGGTTGTGGAGGACTGTTTTTAGGTTTGCCAATTGATATGATTAGACAATTCAAGTACTGGACGATAGGATTCATGACATACTAGGAGACTTAGCTCAGAAGTACTTTAGGATTTAATAGTTTTCTCCCCTTTGAGGATTGTGAATGTTTAGCTATCTTCTTTGGAAACGACTATTTAGTGTACTCTGAAATTTTCTTTTATTGATATAGGCTTAGTTTGATAAGATGGTAAGTCAAAACCCACATAAGTTGGTTCATCATTTAGATGCTTTACCTTGCAAGACCAAGGTTAGAGGTAATGAATGATACAAACCTAGCTTGTCTTACAGATAAGTTTGAGATTAGTTTTCAAGATCTTAGGTTACGATTTTGGATATGAAATAGGGCTATGATACTTTTGGATAAACAAAGGTAGTGTTTAGATTTAATTTAAAAATAAAAATAAAAAAAATTGAGGCTCTTTGACGATTCTTGGAGTCAGTTATTTTTTTGGAATATGATGTATAGATATTCTGGGTGGTTTGGGCTAAAAGATTTAGATTTGTGCAGAGAATTAGTAAGTTGATTAAATGTCCAAAAGTCTGTGAATTATTACCAAAAGCCCATTGCCTCGTTCCTATAAAGTGTGCCCAGCTTCACAACTTTCCTCTCTGTTTCACTCTAAAATATGATGCAATCCGACCCGGTTGCCACGGCTTGAGAACTTAGGTATTAGAGCTAAATAAAAGACGCCTGTCGGTGCCTGTTGTGTACACACACATGCTATATACGATATATGATATAAGGTATTAGTGTATATATATATATATCTATATATACAGATTACTTTAGTATGACTAGAGATTTTAAAATTTTAATTATCCCTTTGAGTTTAGGTTACGATTTTAGGCTAAGATAAAGGTTTGATTTTTTTTTCCCCTTCTTTCTTGGGTAAACTTAGAGTAAAAGATCTTAAGTTGTGAAATTAGAAGTTTTGGATATATTTTGGCATAGAGGACAACTATTTGACTTTTGGAAAGGAATATTACATGAAAGAATGCCCCCCATGGGATCCTAGTTTTACACAATCAGTTTTTCTAATGGATTTTTCTCATAGCTATTGATTCAACCTGAAAATGTTTGGAACACAAAAAATTGTAGATCTTTCCTTTACGTGTATATAGCTGCTTGAATCACCTCAATCCGATAGATATGGAGTAAGTTATCACCAAAATACTAAGATGTGTCTAGTTAGAAGATATAGGACTTTGATTTCCCGAAAATGGATGTTAGTGACAACTTCACTACTTCCTCCTGAAAGAACTAAGCAAACTGATGAACACAAAAATTTTAGTTCTGTTTTTTAGTTTTCCAATTCTTCCTAAATCACCTCAATCCAATATATACAGGGAAAGTTATGATCAAAATACTAAGATATATCAAGTCTGGAAATACAAGATTTCGATCTTCCGAAAATAAATAGTTTTGATTCTTTAACTACATGATCTCGATATAATTAAGTAACAAGATCACATAAGATTTTTAACTCTATCTTTTAGATATTTATACCCATCTGAATCACTTCAATCCGATAAATAGGGAGAAAGTTATGAATAAAATACTATGGTGTGGCAGGAGTTCAATTTTCCTAGGACAGAATGTTGTGATGACTTTTACTAGTTGATTCTGATTTAATTAGGCATCATGGCCAGCATATGAATTGTAGATATATACCTTAGGTTTCTATATCTATTTGAATCACCTTCATTTGATATATGCGGAGAAAGTTATGACTAAAATACTAAGGCATGTCAAGGTAGAAAATGCAGACTTTGATTTTTCGATAGCAGATACTTTGATGCCTTTTATGACTTGATCCTGATAGAACTAAGAAAAGTGGTCAAGATATGATTTATAGTTCTATCTGTTAGGTTTCTATAGGCACTTGAACCACCCTAATCCGATATACATGAAAAAAAGTTATAGCAAGAATACTAAGATATGTCAAATTAGAGGCATCCTAGACTTCAATATATCACCATCTGAATTTTCTTCACATTTATGAACCTAAGGCTCAATTTCACTCCTTGATGTTGGTTTACTTGGACTGCAATATCAACATAAAAGTTTTAGATCTTTCTCTTAGTTTTTCAATACCTCTAGAAAACCAAAAACTATATGAGCAAAGCAGATGACAAAAGAAGATACTTGGACTTTAGTGTTGAGGATATGGAGTTCTAAATTGTCACTCAAAAAAGGTTCGCGAGGATTGGAGTAGTAGCTTATTGACTTATTTCATTATCAAATTTTATGAGAATACATAATATAGTTTGTGTCACAACTATTTAGGTATTAAGAGGATCCTTAGCCTATCACAAGATATAAGAATTTATCACTTCAAGAAGAGTTGACGTACGAAGAGCAACTAGTCCAAATCCAAGATTAAGGATACAAATATTATACACAAAAGAGTATCCTACTGCTGTGGAGATGCCATAAGATAGGGAATGTGACATGGACAAATAAGGAGGAATGCAAAAATATAACCAGGACTATTTGCTAACTCAAGTTAGAATTTGGGGACCAAATTTGTTTAAGGGGGGTGGGATGTAATGCCCCAAAATTTTACTTCGTATTTAATTGATTATTTTACCTTATTTTATTTTATTTATTATTTTAAAAAAAACTTAATACCTTAGAAATTATTTCATATTTAATTAATTATTTTATCTTATTTTATTTTTATTTTTAGTATTATTAAAAATATATGTAATATCTAGCAATAAATTATCTCTTGATCAAATGGTTCATATATATATAACATTCCAAATTTTAGAAGAATGGGTGGTAATTTTAGTAGAATTAATATTATACCATTACTAGAAATTAACAATTGAGACCTTAGGAATTAATAATAAAGATATTTGAATTACTGTAGGGTTATCCTAGTCTTAAAAGATAAATAACTAGAGTTCTAATTGAAGTAAATCACTTCTCCCATAAATATAGTCCCTACAATCTAAAACTCTAGCCACGCGATATAAAAGAAAAAGGAAAGAAAGAACGAAAGGAATAGAGAAACGAAAGCGGTAGTGCATCGATACCAAAAGAAAGAAAGAAAAAGGAAAATGGATGGATGAGAAGAAGCCGACAACTACCGTAGAAATTTCTTCTAAGGTGTGTTTAATTAAATATCCTCTATATGTTTCCTTGTTAATTTCAGGCAATTATAATTGACATTATGATTATGGGAAACACCTGCCTTTGGAAATTAATTGGCAAAATTGAGGTTTTCGGAAAGGAAGAAAAAGTAAGGATAGTGGAAAGGCGCACAATCTAATCGGCAATTTGTTGGCTGTTGTTTTCCTTTTCTCGTTGCTTGGTTGTCTTGAGTTATGGGTTATTAAATTTCTAGGAATATCTAGTGCAGAAAATAAAAGGAGTTAGGTGGATTTTGGTAAAATAATTATCTTGAATCTGGATTTTGATATTTTGCATACTGACATGAAAAAAAAAAAGGGCTATTCTTGCGTATAAAATAGATGGGATTGAATTTTAATTGAAGAATCTTAGTTTAGAGAGCATTGGAATGTTGGGTATTCGAATAGCAGAAAACAAAGGCATGGAGAATTGGCCAAGTAAATGACTTTCGAATTTGTAGTCTTTCTCTTTCACAATTAGATGCAAATTTTGACTAAGAATGGCCAATTTTGAAAATTTATGATTGTGTAAGGAATATGCTTTTGTCTTTTCTACATGTGGGATTACTCAATTCTATAGCAAAGTATGTGTGGAACTTTGATAGCTGCCAATTTCATTTGATAAGTGGTGTTCAATTGGTGTTAAAGGGTCAATTATCCATGGAATGGGAATTGTCGCGAGTCACGTGACAACTTAACAATTCTTCCTAATTGAAACCGCTTAATCTATTTTTCTTCTTTAAGATTCCATCTTATTAGACATAATAAAATTATTCGTAAGGATTATGGCAGCGTGATAGTAACTAGTAAAGGAACTTCCTCCAAATAAGATAGAAGTTCTGGAACAATGGGATTTAGTTGCTGTAATGAATTATTTAAAATTGTTGAAAGTAGCATTACACGTGGCATTTCATGAATGTTTGCTTATTAATTAAAGAATCTTTCTCGGTGGATTATGGAATTAAGAGTGGCGTATTAAATTCTTATTTGACGTGAGCGTGAATTGCGTAGAATATTTGATATGCAATTTAGGTTTAGAAGAGGTTGTACAGAGGAAAATTTAAGTTGCCAGTGAATTAAAATTTTGATACAAATACCAAGTGGAAAGATTGCATTTTTTTTTATAGGAAGTTACTAAGTCTTGTCATTCAAGATACTACAGGCTTATGGTACACATAAGGCTAGTTCTAAGTAAATTTTGTCTTATTAGTCAGTTTAATTGGTGATTGGTGTGCTTGTTAAATGAATAAGGTGACTCAACAATTGACTCGATTGACACCGGGATAGGTGATTGAGTTCTAGTATTGATCTTGAAGGTGAGTGTCTAAATTTATGTATTATACGATATTATATTTCAAAACCCAGAAGGATATATGCTATTGTACCAATTGCTCGTAAATTTTTCAATATACATTGCACTCTATATGTATTCTACTGCGCACAAAATGATTTTTTTTTCTCTTTTCTTATTTTATTTATGAACAATAGAAGTAATTATCTTGTTTTATTTCTAAATAAAAGAAATATTTTTTTCTTGTCGTATTATTTATGGATAAATGAAAACCTACGTTTTTATGACTTTTCTTATGTTTCTAGACTAGCAATTAAATTCGATGATCAACTGATTACTGCTATTGATACTGTTAGTTGGATCCAACTTGGTTTGGGCATGCGAGGGACTTCACTGGGTAGCAGCGGATTAGCCGGTTGAACCCCAAGCCCCCATGGCCTAATCCCCCAGTGCACAACAGAAGCCGTTTGTGGATGAGGTGGGTTGTAAGAATTTCCCGGGGATGCTCGGGCACTGTTTTAGTAAGGTCGCACCTTGCCTGGAGCAATAAGGGACTATTACGGTGGGAGTCATAAGGTCGACTGGCTACAACAAAACTGACTGATCATCGTATTTAAGTTGATAGTTTAGGAAATTATTTAACAAAATTTTGACTAGTTACTGCTTGATCGTTAATAAATCTCTCGATTGTTATTGTTAAATTGTTTTATGAATCCCACTTATGTTACTCGAAAATTTTCATTGTACAAAATAATTTTAATTCAATAACTCACTTTACACACACTTGGCACTCATTGAGTCTTTTACTCACACTCTTTTCTTTTCTTTAATTTCCTTCTGGCAGACATAGATCTTAGTCCTAGTGAAGAGGTGGATCCCGCATATGACGAGAATCAACAGTGAAGACGTAGCTTTGGAATTTTTAGTAGACTAGTATATTTTCTATTAAGTTCATTAGTTTGTTTTATTTGTTATGGATTTTATTGTGTTTAGTTCCGGAAAGATTTTGATATTATGAGTTTTATGTTGTGAGTTTGCTAGGAATTGGATGGGTTCCTATTTAACCTTATGATTTTGGATTGTTAGTTTCATTTATTTGGGATTAAATTTCACGTTCAATTCTAGTATAAATATGGTTTAATTTTGGGGTGTGATAGTAACATCCCAAAATTTTATGGTCATATAACTTAAATTTTATTAATTTCAATATTTGATAAAATTTAATTATTCTTTCATATTATTATTATATTTAAATTTTCTTAGGGCTAATTTGTAATTTTTGAAGACTTAATTGAATAAAGTAGAGAACTAAGGGTTTTGCATGTTATTTTTCTAGTCAACTAGGACCTATATTATTTTAATTACTTAAGGACTTAATTAATTTAACTTAATTAGACTAAGGACTCAATTGCACTTTTTAAAAGATGGATTTTTCAAAACAAATTTTTCCTTCAATTTCCTCATTTTCCCATGTCATCTCTCTCACCTTCACCATCTCCGGCCACCAACACCATCAACCTCACCCCACCTCTCTTTTTCTTTACCACCTAGCCACCCCAACACACTCATACACATAAACCCAGCACCGGGCAGCTTCATAGTTTTGAAGCAAAAATGGGACACGGTGAAGGAGTGGGACTAGCAGCAAGGCATCATCGGAGGAGTTCTATGGGTAGTAAAAATTGAAGCCCTCAGCTTGGTGGTCACCGTGTAGGCATTGCATGGCAGTGAAACCAGGCGGCGATGATTGAAAACGGTGAGAAACGGGCGGCGGCGATTTGAGGTGATAACAACTTTAGGGTGGTTTTTGGAGGACTTTCAGGTAGCCATTACTGAAACTAACAGTACCATTGGAAAGCTTGCGATGAGGCGTAGCTCTTTGGGGTGATGGACAACTTTCCGACGGTGGCAGACGGCGGCGCTCCGGCGACCCTAAAATAATTTCTCCTCCTCATTTCGACGATCGCAGTAGTACTCTTGGTTTATGATTTCGAGGCCCCGACAAGCAATTTTGGGTAATAGAGGGTTAAGAATTAAGCTTTAGTTGGTTGTACCTTGTTATATATATAATGCATATGTTGTACTTTCCTAATTTTGCTTGTATTTATGCTAAGAATAGGATTTGGGAAGTATTGATATATATGTGATTGTGATTGAGATCCCTAAGCTAGGAATACCTATAAGTTGTGGACCCGAATGTTGTTATGCTCGAATAAATTGAGTTAATTAAAGGATTTGAACTTTAACTTGTGGATTTATGGATTTAGAACCAAGTGATAGTAATTGGACCATTATTGTGAATTTTGGATGATATGACGAGAATGATTATGTAATTAAGAACTAGCTATTGCTTAGTTATTAGACTTGATATGAAATTGAGATTTATTTGGATATAATCGATCTTATTGGTTGTTATTAGACCGTTTAAGCCGTTTAAGCTTTAAACTATCATGTTAATATGATTATTCAGTGAATTTGGATTAACGATAAGCATGAGAGTGATGCTTGGAGTCAAATATGGATTTTGACTATAATTATACTATTTTGGTTAGGTGAAGAAGAAGTGGGTCATGATGATCAGTAGATTGCGAGCTGAGATTTGTTTTTGCTGAAACTACAAGAGGTGAGGGTATGCCAATCCGACACCTTTTTCTCATTATTTGTTATTCGTGATAAGCCCCTGTGTGGATTTTTTTTGTTTCTGTACCGTACTCTGATTCGTTTGAAATCTAGGAATTATTTGATTCCAATTGTTATCTGTTATTTGATATGAACGCCTATGTGAGGGTTATTATTTGTTATAAATTTTGATTTCTGTCTATTCTGGTGTCCAGAACCTTTATCATATTATTCGATTTTGTCCCTTGGACTCTACAGCCTTGCTGGCTGACCCCGTACTTCTTGTTTTTTTCATATAAACATATTGATTATTTAAGAAATCTTGTCGGTATCTTTAAGTTCGTTCTTTACATCAGTTACTTGGCCTTAACGTCATACCTGATTATCGGTTGTATTGGCCGAGGGCTAATTCCAACGGAAAGCTTGGATTATTATTCTAGAATGGCCTTGCTAGCCAGTATATTGATATTTAGATTGTATCTTGTTATATTCATGTTATTGTCTAAAGGTTAAAATTTTATCTGTTGGTATTATATCTTTCAACCCATGGGATGCCATAGGCGGTTTCCACTCGGAGGGATGCCATGGGGGGTATGGGCCCGGTAACTAGGTCCGAAAGACGGCCGGGCGGAATGGACCAATGGACATAGGTCTTTCCAACTAGAACCCACCAAAAATCCTGACTTACAGGTAGCTAACTATGAGTGTTGGGATTTGACATGCTGTCGACCATGCCATAAGACAAGTTAATTACCTGCCTGAGTCAAATGCTCGAGCAATAGAGCGATAAGAAAGTATTACTCCTACTGTACCGACGTCCGGTACTAGTATCTATACAGTTTGTTAAATTGATATCTTGTGTACCCGGTATAATGTTGACTTATGTTGGAACTCTTATTGTTACAAAGCTATCTTTGATTATTGTCTATCATTTTCCTTCTTGTTGTTATTAAGTTGTTCATCAATAGTTGTACCTCATTAATTTTCCTTTTAAATCTTATTATTTTCTTTTCCCTCACTAAGTCCTCAGGATTTACCCCCCTTGTTGTTATTTGTTTTCCAAACAGGACTGAGTGGGAAGCTAGAGTTCATGCCTTGAGTTTGGATGTCGTCTTGTAATAGATTAGGTGTCATGGTTGTGTATATAGTCAACACCCGATCGAGACAATTACCTTTGAGATGGTTAAATTAAAGATTTTCTAGATATTATTTGAATTGTATTTAAGATTGAATTGGTGGCGCCTCAGCTTGGGTGCTGTCCTAATAGGGGGTGCTACATATATCTATACAGGCTCACACACATGCACCCATACACACACACACAAACACACATGCACACACACAAACATACACACACATGCGTGCACACACACATGCAAACGCACACAAACACGCACACACTCACACTCACGTTTAATAACAAATGAATATTTAATAAAATTCAATAAACAAGATCTTTGGTTGGATTTTCATTATTTAAGAAATATATGCTAAGGATTTTCATATATATATTTTCATTATTTTCAATTTTTTAAACTAGAAATTTCAAGAAAATTTTGAGGGGTATATATATGATTTTTTTAAAGCAATATCTTTTATTTTCTACTAACAATTTCAGATACACCCATACCTGAATCTACATAGGCACACACACATACACCTGCACACACAATCGCAGACATGCACACACATGCACATGGACAAGCACACTCGCATACACACACAAACACGTACACATATACACGTACACACTCATGTTCAATTTGAAATGAATATGTTAGAAAATTTAATGAACAAGATCTTTGGTTGTATTTTTCATTATTTAAGAAATATATATTAATAATTTCGGATATATTTTTATTATTTTTCATTTTTTAAACTAAAAATTTCAAGAAAATTGCGAAGGGGTATGTATATGATTTTTTTGAAGCAATATATATTATTTTCTATTCACAATTTCAGTCACACCCACATCTAAATCCACACAGGCACACACACAAACACACACTCATATGCACGCGTGGGTGCGCGCACGCACACACACACACACACACACACACATACTCACACGCACATGCACGAACTCACGTTCAATAGCAAATGAATGTGTAAGAAAATTTAATAAACAAGATATTTGGTTGTATTTTCATTATTTAAGTAATATATAATAAGCATTTTTGGATATATTTTATTTTCAATTTTTTAAACTAGAAATTTCTAGAAATTTGCGAAGGGGTATGTATATGATTTTTTTGAAGCAATATATTCTATTTTCTATTCATAATTTCAGACACACCCATACCTGAATCCACACAGGCACACACATATACACATGCACGCGCGCACACACACGCACACACCCACGTGTGCACACACACACACACACAAACACACACGCAACACACACACATACTTGCACAGCCTCTCTCACACACCCAAACACACATGGACACACACAAACATACACACATATGCATGCACACATAAACACGCACACGCTTACACTCAATAACGAATGAATATGTAACAAAATTTAATAAATAAGATATTTGGTTGTATTTTCATTATTTAAGATATATGTTAAGGATTTTGAAATATATTTTCATTATTTTCAATTTTTTAAACTAGAAATTTCAAGAAAATTTCAAAGGGGTATATGTATGATTTTTTTTGAAGCAATACATTTTATTTTCTATCATAATTTCAAACACACCCACACCTGAATCCACACAGGCGCAAACATACACCTGCACACACACACACACACTCGCACACATACACATACGCGCACGCACACGCACACACCCACGGTCAATAACAAATGAATATGTAAGAAAATTTAATAAAGAAGATCTTTGGCTGTATTTTCAATATTTAAGAAATATATCTTAAGAATTTTCAAATATTGATATGGGGTGGCCCAAATACCTAGGCCCAAACCAAGTTGGCCCAGAGGCGCAGCACCAGGCCCAATCTGGCACCCGAGGCCTATATGCATAATCAACCTGAATCGACCACTCATTTGATGGTACCCCCATGTGCAGTACTTTGCCACCGCATTAAATACCTTGACGGGCAGCACGTCTGCATTAATGGCGCATGCCATCCCCTCACCGCCTGACACAACAGGCGCCGCTACAGTGTACTATCATGTCCTTAAAACCTGGAAGGGCAGTTATCTGGAAATATACAGATAGAGGAAATAACTAGTCACCCCTTGCACAAGGGTAAGGGCCCTTAGGTGTACCAAGGGCATCTCAGACAATTCCCCGGAAGGAAAAGGATATAAATACCCTCAGTCCAGTCTTTCTGAGGTACGCACTCATACATACACAAAGCCCCTACTCCGCTGCTCGATATCTTGTCGACCTACACTGACTTGAGCGTCGGAGGGCCTAAGCCGAGGGCTCATCGGCTAGCCAAACATTTACTGTGATTGCAGGATTCATCCCACCTAAGCAAGAATCTCGACCAGCCAGGTCGAGTCTCATTCAAATAAGTAGTTGGACCCATATCCAGCAAGTCGAACCCTCATCATTTGGCACCGTTTGTGGGAAACATTTGAATCCTCTATCAAAAATGGTAAACACCAGGCGAGCCCCCTCAGGAAGAGAAAAAAACAGGAGATCTAGCTCCTTTCCCCTTCAACAAAACCCAGAACCAAATGCCCAGGGATCCAGTGCCCAACCTGAGCCCATGGTCATGTTAACGATGCCTCAGTTGATGCAGCTCATCAGTGAGCAAATTTCAGCGCAGATTTTGGCCCAACTCTCAGTCGCATTGAATCGACACGCCGTGCAGCCTGAACCGGAAGTTAGTGCCATGCCCCAGCCTGCAGCCCCAGAGAGAGCACGGCCTGAGGAGAACTCTCAGCTACCAGAATCACAAAGGCCCTAATCGAGAAGAGAACTGAGCCTAGGTCGTTTTCCTAGAGAAGTAGCCCGTCCCCCGCTCCAGGAGGAGGTAGCAGATTCTGTTGATCACGGCGTTAACCCTCTTCGAGCCCTACAACGCGATAGGGTCGAACGCTCCAGGTTTCGACTAGGCAAAAATGGGTCCCAAGCGAGCCAACAGGAATGGGATGAGGTATCTCACCAAGTGCAGCAACTGAACAAGCCCCTGGATGAGATCTCGAAGAGGAGCGTGGAAAGGACTCACCATCAAGATGGACAACAGAGGCTCCAAAGAGAAAGAGACTCTCTGTTCGTTCAGGAGATCATTGACGAGCGTATTGCTGTCGATGCTAAGATCCCGACTGGACTACCCAGGTATGATGGCTCGACAGACCCGAATGAACACCTGTTACAATTTGAGCACATAATGCAGCTGCATGGGCATAACGAGTACATCCATGCGAAGATGTTGGTAACTACGTTTTAGGGGGTGGCTCTTGATTGGTTTGTGAAGCTGGAACTGGCCTCTATATTTTCTTATGACCAGCTATGTGATAAGTTCTTACACTAATTTGCAAGCAGGAGAAAAGCTAAACTCCCCCATACACATTTGCATATAGTGAAACAAAATGAGGGAGAATCCCTCCATGTCTTTTTCACCAGATTTAACACAGAAGTGTTGAAGATCGATAGTCCGAGGATTGAGTTCTTGATAGACTTGCTTTTCTTGGGCCTGAAACACAAGGAATGTGCAAACGCGTTGGTGCGTGAGCAGCCCAGGTCAATGGAAGATCTTCTCAACCTCGCGGAGAGGTACATGACTCAGGAGGAGATAAACAAGTTGAAATATGGTAGCTTGGAAGTTGACAGAAAGAAAAATAAGGAGAAATATGACTGTCAGGTCAGAGAGGGGCGTCGTTACCCAATAAAATGCTTCCATGACTACACTCCACTTAACCTCCCGAGGAAATAGGTGTTGTTCGCCATACAACACGAGAACCTGCTCAAGAAGTCCAGAAACTCACAGAAACTGAAGCCATGAAAAAATAAAAAAAATACTGTTATTTCCATAGACAGAAAGACCATGACACAGAAGAGTGCTTCAATTTCAAAGATGAGATCGAAAGATTGATCAGACAGGGCCATTTGAAAAAGTTTGTTGAGAAGCATGCCAGGCGAGAAAAGGGTAGAATCGATCGGACTCCCCGTAGAGAAAGATCGGTTAGCCCGAGGAGGGAAGAAAAGGGAAAAAGACCTGCCCAACAACTTGGCCCACCTATTCGAGGAGTCATTGACATGATTGCGGGAGGCCTGGAACCCCAACAAAACCACCAGGATTGGGAGTGATCTGGGGGATCGACTGGAATGCCTTATGGTCGATTTCCTCCGACGTAACATTGATGTTTTTGTGTGGAAAGCTGTAGATCTTCACAGCATTGACCCCAATATCATTGTCCATTGACTCAACGTGGACCCAACTCACAAGCTAGTAAGGTAAAAGACAAGAACTTTCAACTCTAAGAGGTCTCAAATCATCGAGGAGGAGGTTAGCAAGCTTTTAGAGGCAGGATATATTGTAGGAATTTAGTACCCTTCTTGGCTTTGTAATGTTGTACTTGTCCCAAAAAATGAGGGAAAATGGAGGATGTGTAATGATTTCACTGACTTGAATAAAGCTTGCCCGAAAGATCCTTACCCCTTGCCTCATATAGATTTGTGAGTTGATTCTGCTGCTGGATGTGAACTGCTTAGTATGATGGATGCCTTCCAAGGCTATTATCAAATATTTATGGCACCAGAAGACAGGGACATAACCTCTTTCGTCGTTCCCAATGGTGTATACTATTTTTTGGTCATGCCTTTTGGACTTAAAAACGCAGGTGCAACATACCAAAGATTGGTCAACTTCATGTTCAAAAATGAGATTGGTAGGTCGATAGAGGTCTACGGCGACGACATGATTGGAAAAATCGATAAGGCCGAGGATCATCTAGCTGACCTCAGCCACACTTTTGCCATATTGAGGGCTTTCGGCATGAAACTCAACCCTAACAAATGTACATTTGGTGTACGAGGAGGCAAGTTCCTCGGGTATATGGTCAGTTAGAGAGGGATCGAGGCAAATCCACAGAAGATCTAAGCGATCGTCGACATCGCTCCACCCCACATAGTTCAATAAGTTCAATGTTTAGTTGGCAGGGTCATAGTTCGACTGGCCGATAAGAGCCTACCTTTCTTCAAAATCCTCAGAAATACCAAGAAATCTGGGTTCCAGTGGGATCAGCATTGTGGTCAAGCTTTGGTAGAGCTCAAGCAATACTTTTCTTTGCTGCCCATGCTCGCCAAACCCGACCTGGGATAAGTTTTACAGCTCTACATAGCAGTGTCATCGGCCTCGATTGGTTCAGTCTTAACATCGACAAGAGAAGGGACCCCCCATCCGGTGTATTATTGCAGCAAGGTCTTGCGTGGACCTGAGCACAAGTATTTGTAGATCGAAAAGTTCGCTTTAGCCCTCGTCACGTTGGCCAGAAAGCTTAGGCCCTACTTTCAGTCCCATGCGATCATGGTGCTAATGAATCAACTGTTAAAGCAAGTGTTGTCGAAGCCCGACACTTCAGGTCGACTCACTAAATGGACTATCGAGCTCGGAGAATTCAACATCACATTTCAACCACGGACTGCCATAAAAGCACAAGTTTGGCCGACTTCATTGTCGAAAGACTCGACCTACCTGCGCAAAATGCTGACAACATCTTCGTATGGACCTTACATATGGATGGATCAGCAACTACGTCAAGAGGCGGGATAGGTGTATCCCTCCGTTCCTCGCTTGCTGAGGAGTATGATTTCGCAACAAAACTCGACTTTTCGGTCACCAACAACTAAGCAGAATACGAGGCTCTCATTGCAAGAATGCGTATGGCCATAACCCATGGAGTTGAGCATCTCGCATCATTCATTCATTCTCAACTGGTCGCAGAGCAGGTCGAGGGCAATTTCGAGGCGAAGGAGCTCAAAATGACCCAATAACTGTCAGAAGTAAAATAATTACAACAGTTATTCAAGAGCTTCACCCTGAGCCAAGTCCCCCGACCAGAGAACAAACGAGCAGATGAGCTCTCGAAACTCGCCAGCTCGACGAAGGGTACCAGAGAAAAGACCATAATATTTTTAGCAGCCGACAAACCTTATGTCGGTGCCACCAATCAGAGCCTCATCGGCTGTATCGAAGAGATAACTCTCTCATGGCAAGAGCCAATCAAACTTTGCTTAAGACACTGACGATAAGAAGGCCCACAGACTCAGAGGGCTGGCAGCCAAGTTTGCACTAGATGAGCATGGACAGCTTTATAGGAGGTCGATATCAGGACCTCCGCTGAGGTGTCTAGAACCCGATGAGGCCAACAAAGTCTTGCAGGCCATTTTGGTGGCCGATCTTTAGCACACAAGGTTGTCCGTTATAGTTATTGATCTTTAGCACACAAGGTTGTCCGTTACAGTTATTTTTGGCCGACTTTATTGCAGGACACAGTCGACTTCGCTAGAAAATGCCCGTCCTGCTAGATCCACTCGAACATTCAGCACCAACCAGCCACATCAATGATCAACGTTCAGATCACCTGGCCATTCGACTAGTGGGGGATTGACATAGTAGGATCTCTCCCGAATACTTCGGGCCAGCGTAAGTTTATTATAGTGGTGGTCGAGTACTTCACTAAATGGGTTGAAGCCGAAGCAATCCCGAAGATCACCGATGCGGCCATTAAAAGTTTTATTTGGAAAAATATAATCTATCGATTTGGATTGCCTAAGGTCTTAATCTCGGACAATGGCACTCAATTTCAAAGCTGGAACACGAGGAAGTGGTGCGAGACCTTGGGAATCGCCCAACACTTCACTTCGGTGGGAAACCCCCAATCTAATGGCCAGACCGAGGTCACAAACAGAACTATTCTCGACTACCTCAAGGTTTGAATAGTAGGGACGGGAGCCAGTTGGGCAGACGACATCCTAGGGGTGCTTTGGGTTTACAGAATGACACCTCGAACAACCACGGGCCGCAGCCCGTACAACCCAGTCTACGAGTTCGAGGCAGTAATCCCGTCCGAGCTAATTCAGCATACAGCTTGGGTGATCTACTATGACCTAATCACAAATGTATCGGAGAGGACTCTGGATCTAGTCACTGTCGACGAGCAGCGCCATGCAGCCTACAACACAATGCAGCGATATCGATCGAAAATGGCAGAACGCTATAACAAGACAGTACGACCCCAGAGTTTCAAGGTTGGCGACCTCGTTCTGAAGAAAGTGGAAGTGTCAAAAAACATCGGAAAACTTGACCCAAAATGGGAGGGACCTTACTCAGTGGTTAAAGTGTCAAAAAACAACGCCTACCGACTAGCTGATGCATCAGGCCGTGAACTAACTCAACCATGGAATGCTGTAAACTTGATTTTTTTTTGTGTAACGGGCTATTGGCATCCTTTTGTATCTCTCTACTGAAATAAGATTATCGCACGATCAAACTACATGAAACTGGCAGAATATCCTTCAAACGGTCAACCCCGTAGTCGACAAAACAGGCTTCGCACCACCAAGTCGAGGCCTATGAGCCGAGACCAAACAGTCAACCCCATAGTTGACAAAACAGGTTTCGCGCCACCAAGTCGAGGCCTATGAGCCTAGACCAAACAGTCGAACCCGTAGTTGACAAAACAGGCTTTACGCCGCTAAGTCAAGACAGTCTAGCCCAAGCCAGATGCTCGACTTCACAGTCGATAAAATCACATAGGGCAGGAAGTCGATTCCACAATCGTTAAGATTATTTAAAAAACCCAAAGATTAGCTATTACGCTGGCACATTAATTACAATTTACTTGGCAGGGACCAAGAATGAATTTTGTGAAGTATAACACTTATTCGACGAAGGCCTTAAATGAATGCTGCTTGATACGCTAGAGAGCATTCGCCCAAGAATTCCAATATGTAGAATAATAAACACTATAGTCAATGCCTGTTAAATAACAAGCTCATTAACGGGAATAACTTATACCAAAAGCAAGAATAACCATTGTTGAACATGGAATAATAAAAAGACCCATTCATTCACCAGCGTTTGAAAGCCTCATCGAGGCATAAAATTCACAAATCGTTTAAAACCCTCATCGAGGCATATACATCCCTTCTCAAAAATAATAGAGAAAAGCAATGAGAATAAATGATCAAGCCTAGCTGGAGCTGGCAACCTCCTCAGTATCATGCCCGACCCCCTCGGCAGCAGGAGCAGCAGTAGGCGTAAGCTCAGGCAAAGACATGAAAAAGGGAACAGCAGCAGTTGCAAGAATTGCCGTTCAGGAATTGGGAAATATGCAGCGGCATCGCCTGCCCCTTCTGACACCTCGAAGGCAAGATCGCCGGCAAACTTAAGCTCCTTGGCAACAGCCTTCAGCTTTCTCTTGACTTCTGCCCCCCTTCCTTCCTCTTTAGTCAGTTCGACCTCTGGTGCGCCTTCCACCCCTGCCGCTTTGTCGACCGGTCCCTCGGCATTACCTTCTTCCTCGGGGTAAGGTCACAGCTGCTCGTCGAACAAGTGGCTTATGCGCGACCGGTCTTCAGGTCGAAAGCTATAGCCCAAAAACTGCAACTGCTTCACGGCCTTCTCGAATGAGTTCCGGGCGTCGTCGAGAGCAAGAACGACACTAGCATTTTAGAAGGCAGAACTTACCATGAATTGTTGCACAGCCTCCCGACGTATCAGTGGCAATATCTAGTTGAACTCAGCTCGGGCCTCCGCTAAAGCTGTATTTCGGCCTGCAGATCGATCGAAATCGTAACCGACCTGCAGGTCCAACTACAGCTTTTTCACCTGCCCGTCCATTTTGGTCATCTCCTTGACCGCTAGGATCACCTACTCATCCTTTTACTCGAGGTCCTTGGTTAGTTGCCCCATTTATCTCTCCAGCTCCTCGACTCTTATCTGCGAAGACTCGAGTTGAGCCTTCAGAGTCTCCGTGTCCCTTCTAGCCTCCAGCTTTTCCCGATCTGCCAGGGCCAGCTCCGACTTTCTATAGAAATTATAGCCTAATTGGCCGACCTAAAAGATAATGCTATCAGATACTCGATCATAATGTAATGATGCAAAAATAAGGCAGAGAACTTTACCATGTTGGCATGATAAGCCAACTCCCGAAGAGCCGCATCTTGGCTCAGCCCCATTATTCTCTTCTGGTCAGCCACAAACTAACCTGCTAACAACACTTTCAAAGGAGCAGCCCTGGTTAGCCCTGCAGTGTCCATGCAGAGAGAATTATACACGACCGGGCTGGGCTCTGCCCTGAATCGAGGAGAGGGGAACTTCGATAAGTTAAACAGTACATCGTCCCCTCGATCCCCGAAGAGGTCATTCCCAATCAGCGGCCCCGATCCAACTGCTTTACCCTTGCCCTTCCCAACAGTAGCCTTCTTTGGCGCTGGCCCTCCCTGCTCAACCATGGCCCTCTTGCCCCGACCTGCGGGACTGTCGCTTATGGCCGCCAGGGGTCGACCTGGTGAAAGGGTTGGTGATGGAGGAGTAGGAGTTGCGGCCACCTGACGTGGCTCCTCGACTACAGCAGCTGCTTGACGGGCCGCGATGCCCTGTCGCTGCTGCTGATTCCTCTCTGCTCGAGCCAGTGCCTCTGCCCTCGACTTGTTCATGATACCTACGCGATCTGCCCAATAGCAAATTAACAACAGTCAGAAACCATAACAACAATGAAAAAGCAACAAAATTACAAGAAATGTTGTCTACCTAGCTGATCATTCGCAGGCAAGTCTAACGGAGCCGGCGATAATCCAACAAACACTAACTATCTCTCTTTGATAAAAATTGAGGCCTCCATCTGGCCAAATCCGACCAGGTCCCGAAAAAAGGTGTTGGGCCAGGTTGGAGTAAGGTTCCCCGGCATGTCGACATGCCCCATTCACCAATCCCGTGGAATATTGAAACCCCCTGCCACTTGAACAAATAGGTACCGTTTTTTCCATTCTTGCCCGTATGAAGAAGCAGGGGCTACGAGGAATTTACGGCGTGGTCGAGCGGTTAAATAATAGAAGCCCGACTCGTCGGCGCTACCCGACTTGCGAGACATAGGGAGGTGAAAAAGGTTAGAAAATTTTTCAAAACTAGCAGGCTGATTAAACAGATGCATTAAAACGATAAAACTACAAATATTAGAGAAGCAGTTGGGTAGAAGTTGCGTTATACACACTTGAAGACCCCTAAGCAGATTAACCATGCTATCACTTAAGGGGAACCTAAGACCACATCTAAAAGCGTCCTCGAAGACAGTTATACAGCCTGCAGGAGGACGATGCATTCGACCAGCGGCCTGGGGGTCCGAAGTTGATATTAAGTAGGGATATGGTATAACTCCCTAAGATGTCTCAAGTCGCCAGGGTTAACGGTGGATACAATTTCACTGTAGTTGTTTGGTGTGAACAGTCGACCCCGTGATGGGGGAATCTAGCTCGGCCCAGCTTCTTCCCCCTCACGGTTGCTACTCGAGTTGCTGGAACTGGAATCGTCACCCGATGACTCACTTGAGGACCCGGAAGCATACCTAGGTCTATCAGACTGGGTGGCCTCACTATCCCCCCTTGACTACCCTCAGAACTGTATAAGCCCAGCATGATTTTCAAAGAAAAACTAAAGGACAGGAAGTAGGAGTGAATGAGCACTTACTGAACGGAAGAACTAAGAGCAAAAAATCTTGAAAACAAGGACGTGTGGACAAGCGCTCGACCAGAAGGTAGTGCGGTAAAAGTAAAAATGGTTAGTTTTACCGCGGGTATTTATAGGGGAGCAAGCGTGACAAACTAAGCGCCTGTAATAATGCTTGTAACCGCCATGCCGCCCCACGCGCACCATGATGTAACCGCTCAATAAATGCGCCAAACCCTGGTCGATTTTCGAAAAACCCTGGTCGATTATTACCAATGCCCATTAAGCTACTTCCCAATGCTTCTCGTCGAATTTTCATTCACCTTGCGAAGTGGGGGGACTCATGATATGGGGTGGCCCAAATACCTAGGCCCAAACCAAGTTGGCCCAGAGGCGCAGCACCGGGCCCAATTTGGCACCCGAGGCCCACATGCATAATCGACTTGAATTGACCACTCGTTTGATGGTGCCCCATGCGCAGAATGGCGTAAGGTCGACTTTTTCGACCATCGAGGTCGAGACAGTACAGTACTCTACCACCGCATTAAATGCCTTGACAGGCGACACGTTTCCGCATTAATGGTGCAAGCCATCCCCTCATTGCATGACACAACAGGCGCCGCTACAGTGTACTATCATGTCCTTAAAACTTGGAAGGGCAGTTATCTGGAAATATACAGATAGAGGAAATGACTAGTCACCCCTTGCACAAGGGTAAGGGCCCTTAGGTGTACCAAGGGTATCTCAGACAATTCCCCAAAAGGAAAAGGATATAAATACCCTCAGTCTAGTCTTTCTGAGGTACGCACTCATACATACACAAAGCCCCTACTCCGCTGCTCGATATCTCGTCGATCTACACTGACTTGAGCGTCGGAGGGCCTAAGCGGAGGGCTCTTCGGCTAGCCTAACATTTACTGTGATTGTAGGATTCATCCCACCTAAGAAAGAATCCCGACCAGCCAGGTCGAGTCTCATTCAAATCAGTAGTTGGACCCATCTCCAGCAAATTGAACCCTCATCAAATATATTTTTATTATTTTCTATATTTTAAAATTGAAATTTCAAGAAAATTGCGAGGGGTTTTTGTATGATTTTTTGAAGCAATATATATTATTTTCTATACACAACTTCAGAAACACCTACATCTAAATCCACACATGCACACACACTCACTCACACGCGCACACATGCACACACACATACACCTATCCACACACAGACACACACTCACACACACTCATGCACGCACACATACACATACTTATGTTCAATAACAAATGAATGTGTAAGAAAATTTAATAAACAAGATATTTGGTTATATTTTCATTTTTTAAGAAATATATATTAAGAATTTTTGGATATATTTTCATTATTTTCTGTTATTTAAACTAGAAATTTCTAGAAAATTGTGAAGTGGTATATATATGATTTTATTTGAAGGAATATATTTTATTTTCTATTCTCAACTTCAGACACACCCACTCCTAAATCTACATAGGCACACACACACTCCCCCGCACTTACACGCGCGCACACACACTCTTGCACACACAAACACACATGCATACGCACACGCGCGCACACACACACACGAACATACTCATGTTCAATAACAAATGAATATGTAAGAAAATTTAATAAATAAGATATTTTGTTGTATTTTCATTAATTAAGAAATATATATTAAGGATTTTAAGATATATTTTTATTATTTTCAATTTTTTGAACTAGAACTTTTAAGAAATTTGCGAAGGGGTATATATATAATTTTATTTGAAGCAATATATTTTATTTTCGATTCACAATTTCAGACACACCCATACCTATATTCACAGTAGCACACTCACACACACGCGCACACACACACCCACATTCAATAGCAAATGAATATGTAAGAAAATTTAATAAGTAAAATTTTCGATTGTATTTTCATTATTTGAGAAATATATGTTAAGGATTTTCAGATATATTTTCATTAATTTCAATTTTTTAGACTAGAAATTTAACGAAATTTCAAAGGGGTATGTATGTGATTTTTTTAAAGCAATATATTTTATTTTCTATTCATAATTTCAGACACACTCACATCTAAATCCACACAGGCACACTCACAAAGACCCGCACACACGCACACATGCACACAAACATGCACACACACACACACACACATAAACATGCACACATAAAGACACAAACACACTCATTTTAAATAACAAATGAATATGTACGAAAATTCAATAAACAAGATCTTTGGTTGTATTTTCATTACTCAAGAAATATATATTAAGGATTTTCGGATATATTTTCCTTATTTTCCGTTTTTAAAATAGAAACTTCAATAAAATTGCAAAGGTATGTATATTATTTTTTTGAAGCAATATATATTTTTTATTCATAATTTCAGACACACCCATACCTAAATCCACACAGGCACACATACACGCGCACACACACATGCGCACACAGATGAACACACACACATATCCACACTCACACACATGCACACACACATAGACAAACACACAAACACACAAACGCGCACATGCACACATACGTACACACGCGTGCGTGCGCACATACTCATGCACTCACACATGCACACACACACACACACATTCTCACATACACACACAAACATGCACACACACACACACGAACATACTCATGTTCAATAACTAACGAATGTGTAAGAAAATTTAATAAATAAGATCTTTGGTTGTATTTTCATTATTTAAGAAATATATATTAAAGATTTTAAGATATATTTTTATTATTTTCAATTTTTTGTACTAGAAATTTTAAGAAATTTGCGAAGGGGTATATATATAATTTTATTTGAAGCAATATATTTTATTTTCGATTCACAATTTCAAACACACCTATACCTATATTCACACTAGCACACACACACACACACACCAGGACACACACGCGCGCGAGCACACACACGAAGACGCACACACTCACATACAATAACAAATTAATATGTAAGAAAATTTAATAAAACAAGATCTTTGATTGTATTTTCATTATTTGAGAAATATATGTTAAGGATTTTCAGATATATTTTCATTATTTTCTATTTTTTAAACTAGAAATTTCAAGAAAGTTGCGAAGGGGTATATATATGATATTTTTTGAACCAATACATTTTAATTTCTATTCACAATTTCTGACACATGCACACCTAAATGCACACAGGCGCACACAGACACGCACAGATGCACACACACACACATATGTATAGACACACACACACACACACACACACTCACGCATACACACGCTCACGCTCATATTCAATGACAAATGAATATGTAAGAAAATTTAATAAACAAGATATTTGATTGTATTTTCATTATTTAAGAAATATATATTAAGAATTTTTGGATATATTTTCATTATTTTCTGTTTCTTAAACTAGAAATTTCAAGAAAATTGTGAAGGGGCATATATCTAATTTTATTTGATGCAATATATTTCATTTTCTATTCATAAGTTCAGACACACCTACCCTGAAATCTACATAGGCACACTCACATACACAGGCACACACTCGTGCGCACACACACACACATACACACACACACACGCACACACGCACACGCACACGCACATGCATGCTCACATACACGCACAAACACGCCCACACACACATACATGAACATACTCATGTTCAATAACAAATGACTATGTAAGAAAATTTAATAATAATGATGTTTGATTGTACTTTCTTTATTTAAGAAATATATATTAAGGATTTTCCGATATATTTTCATTATTTTTTGTTTTTTAAACTAGAAATTTCAAGAAAAATGCAAAGGGGTATGTGTATGATTTTTTTTTGGAGCACTAAATATTATTTTTTATTCATAATTTTAGACACACCCACCCCTAAATCCACACAAGCACACACACACACACACACATACTCTCGCACACACGTGCACCCATAGAAACACCCACCCACCCACACATATACCAATACTCACACACACACGCACATGCACACACACACGCATAAACGCACACACACACACACATGCACATACTCACGTTCAATAACAGTTGAATATGCACGAAAATTTAACAAATAAGATATTTGGTTTTATTTTCATTATTTAAGAAGTATATATTAAGGATTTTCGGATATATTTTCATTATTTTCAATTTTTTTAACTATAAATTTTAAGAAATTTGCGAAGTGGTATATATAAAATTTTATTTCAAGCAATATATTTTATTTTCAATTCACAATTTCAGACATACCCACACTTATATCCTCAAAGGCACACACACATATCCCCCCCCAAACACACACAAACACACACGCACACACACAAACATACACACACGCACGCACACACACACACACGCAAACATACACACACTCACGTTCAATAACAAATGAATATGTAAGAAAATTTAATAAACAAGATCTTTGATTGTATTTTCATTATTTAAGAAATATATGTTAAGGATTTTCGAATATATTTTCATTATTTTCAATTTTTTAAACTAGAAATTTCATGAAAATTTTGAAGAGATTTGTATGATTTTTTTGGAGCAATATATTTTATTTTTTATTCACAATTCAGACACACCCACACCTAAATCCACACAAGCACACACGAACGCACACATTCACACACACACACACACACACACAGACACATGCACACAAACGCGCACACTCACGTTCAATAGCAAATGAATATGTAAGAAAATTTAACAAACACGATATTTGGATGTATTTTCATTACTTAAATATTATATAATATTGATTTTCGGATATATTTTATTTCCAATTTTTTAAACTAGAAATTTTAAGAAATTTGCGAAGGGGTATGTATATAATTTTTTTGAAGCAATATACATTATTTTCAATTCACAATTTTAGACACACCCGCACCAAAATCCACACTCGCACACGTACACACTTTCACACACATATCGTCATACACACGCACACATTAACACACACACGCAACACTCACACACGCAAACACCCGCACACACAGACACACGCACACAAACACAAACACACATATGCAGACATATATATGCACACAAACCCACACACACACAAACACGATCACACACATGCACACACTCATGTTCAGTAACAAATGAATATGTAATGTAATTTAATAAACAAGATCTTTGGTTGTATTTTCATTATTTGCGAAATAATTTTTTAAACTAGAAATTTCAAGAAAATTTTTAAGGGGTATATATATATGAATTTTTTCAAGCAATATATTTTATTTTTTATTCACAATTTCAGACACACCCACACCTGAAACTACACATGCACGCACACATACACGCGCGCACACACACACACACACTCACTCTTTCTCTCTCTCTCGCAGACACGCACACTTACATACACACACAAACACGCACACACACACTCACATACTCACACAAACATGCACACACTCATGTTCAATAACAAATGAATATGTAAGAAAATTTATTGAACAAGATTTTTGGTTGTATTTACATTATTTAAGAAATATATATTTAGGATTTTCGGATATATTTTCATTATTTTCTATTTTTAAACTAGAAATTTTAAGAAAATTGTGAAGGGGTATGTATATGATTTTTTTGACACCCACATCAAAATCCACACAAGCACACACACACACACACACACACACACACACACACTCTCTGTCTCTCTCTCTCTCTCTCTCATACACATGCGCACACACACAAACACGCACACGCACACACACACACCTACACTAATGCAAACGCACACGCACACACACACAAACATACATATGCACACACACACACACGCAATGCACACGCGCACACGCACACATACTCATGTTAATAGCAAATGAATATGTAAGAAAAATTAATAAATAAGATATTTGGTTGTGTTTTCATTATTTAAGTAATATATAATAAGGATTTTCGGATATATTTTATTTTCAATTTTTTGAACTAGAACTTTCAAGAAATTTGCGAAGGGGTATGTGTATAATTTTTTTTTGAAGCCATATATTTTATTTTCTATTCACAATTTTAGACACACCTACACCTGAATCCACACAAGCACACACACAAACACCCTCGCACACACACACACACGCTATTGCACACACACACACACATACAAACATACATGCACACACACAAACACATATGCACACACAGATACACACACTCGCACACACATGGACACATGCATGCACACACAAGCACGCACACACTCACACTCATAACGAATGAATGTGTAACAAAATTTAATAAACAAGATCTTTGATTGTATTTTCATTATTTAAGATATATGTTAAGGATTTTCGAGTCTATTTTCATTATTTTCAATTTTCTAAACTAGAAATTTCGAGGAAATTACGAAGGGGTATATGTATGATTTTTTTTGAAGCAGTATATTTTATTTTCTATTCATAATTCCAAACATATCCACACCTAAATCCACACAGGCACACACATGTACACTCGAACACACACACACACACTCGCACACATATGCACAAATGCACAAATACACACATGCATACGCACCATGCAACACACATGCACTCGCACACACTCTCACACACATGCACATACTCATGTTCAGTAACAAATGAATATGTAACAAAATTTAATAAATAAGATCTTTGGTTTTATTTTCATTATCTAAGAAAGATATGTTATGGATTTTAGGATATATTTTCATTATTTTCAGTTTTTTAAAGTAGAAATTTCAAGAAAATTTTGAAGGGATATATATATGATATTTTTTGAAGCAATATATTTTATTTTCTATTCACAATTTCAGATACACCCACACCTGAATCTACATAGGCACACACACACACACACACTTGCAGACACGCGCACACGCACACACACACACACACGCACATGCACACGCACCCTCAGATACACGCACAAACACAGACACACGTGCATACCCATGTTCAATAACAATTGAATATGTAAGAAAATTTAATAAACAAGATCTTTGGTTGTATTTTCATTATTTAAGAAATATATATATTAAGGATTTTTGGATATATTTTTATTATTTTCTATTTTTTAAACTATAAATTTTAGGAAAATTGTGAAGGGGTATGTATATGATTTTTTTTTGAAATAATATATTTTATTTTCTACTCACAATTTCAGATACACCCACACCTAAATCCACAAAGGCGCACACACATACTCCCGCACGCAAGCGAGCACACATAAACACACATGCACACACACACACACATACCCATACTCATACACATGCGCGCGCGCACACACACACACACACAAACACACGCGCGCACACGCACACACTCACGTTCAATTGGAAATAAGTATTCAAGAAAATTTAATAAACAAGAAATTTTGTTGTATTTTCATTATTTAAGTAATATATAATACGAATTTTTGGATATATTTTATTTTCAATTTTTTTAAACTAGAAATTTCCATAAATTTGCGAGGGGGTATGTATATGATTTTTTTGGAGGTAATATATATTATTTTCTATTAACAATTTCAAACACACTCACACCTAAGTCCACAAATGCGCACATACATACTCCCGCAGACATGGGCGTACACTCACACACACTCACACACACACATATCCACACTCACACACACATGCACACGCACATGTACACACTCGTACACTGGCACACACACACATACACCCCCGCACACACACCCTCGTACACGCACGCATACATTCACACTCATACACACACACACACGCACATGTACACACACAAACACGCTAACACACATGCATGCACTCACGTTCAGTAACAAATGAATATGTAACAAAATTTAATAAACAAGATCATTGGTTGTATTTTCATTATTTAAGAAATATGTGATAAGGATTTTCGTATATATTTTTATTATTTTTAATTTTTTAAACTAGAAATTTCAAGAAAATTTTGAAAAGGTATATATATGATTTTTTTAAGCATTATATTTTATTTTCTATTCACAATTTTAGACACACCCACACCTGAATCTACACAAGCACACACTCATGTTCAATACCAAACAAATATATAAGAAAAAAAAAAAAACTAGATCGTTGGTTGTATTTTCATTATTTAAGAAATATATATTAGGGATTTTCTGATATATTTTTATTATTTTTTATTTTTTAAGCTATGATTTATGAGAAAATTGCGAAGGGCTATGTATATGATTTTTTTTGGAGCAATTTATATTATTTTTTATTCACAATTTTAGACACACCCGCACCTAAATCCACAAAGGCACACACACATGCTCCCGCACACATGCGCACAAACGCACACGCATACACACACTCACACACATACAAACATACATACCCACACTCACACACACACGCACGCACGCACGCACACATACATACAAACACATACATAGGCACACGCACATGCACATACACACATACACATACAAACACATGCATGCACACACACACACACACACACACACACTCACACACGTACGCACACGCACATACTTACGTACAATGGAACATGAATATGTAAGAAAATTTAATAAACAAGATATTTGGTTGTATATTCATTATCTAAGTAATATATAATACAAATTTTTGGATATATTTTATTTTAAATTTTTTGAACTACAAATTTCAAGAAATTTGCGAGGGGGTATGTATATGATTTTTTTTAAAGCAATATATATTATTTTCTATTGACAATTTCAGACACACCCATACCTGAATCCACACTGGCACACACATAAACACCCGCGCACACACACATACGCTATCGCACACATGCGCCCATACACAAACAGGCATGCACATAAACAGACACACATGCACACATAGCTACACACACCCGCACACATGCACAGGCACACACGCACAGGCACACACAGACAAACACACACGCAACACAAATGTACTCGCACACACTCTCACACACACAAACATACACACACATGCATGCACACACAAATACGCACGCACATATGCACACACTCACACTCAATAACAAATGAATATGTTACAAAGTTTAATAAGCAAGATCTTTGGTTGTATTTCAATTATTTAAGATATATGATAAGAATTTTCGAATATATTTTCATTATTTTCAATTTTTTAAACTAGAAATTTCAAGAAAATTATGAAGGGGTATATGTATGATTTTTTCTGAAGCAGTATATTTTATTTTCTGTTCATAATTCCAAACACACGGAACACAGACACCCAAAAACACACACACACACACACACATGCACACACGTATACGCACCATGCAACACACACACACACACACACAAGATTATCTTTAATGAATCGATTATCATTGTCTGAACTTGATCAAATTTGTCAAATACTTTGTAACTATGTTTATAAGATTAAAATTTTGATACTAACTTTAGATATCATTGTGTAACCTTGGCAGTAGTAAGTTAAGAAGGAACAAAGGATGATTTGGGAAAGATAATGGCATCTATGAAGGTTCTCATATTCCTGAACCACCCCAACCAGGTCGGTGGGGAAGAGGGAGATCATTCGGTCCATGGGCAACAACATAATGTATTCCTAGGTAGAGAGCACCAGTTGAGCAACCAACCTTGCCAGAGGAAGAGGTCTCACAGATCCCATAGGTTAATCAACCCGCTGCAGGCCAGCTAGCTGAGCTCATGTTCCAGATGTGGCAAAAATTTATGCAATTTTGTCAGCAGCAGGGATGAGGTAACCGAGCAGAAAATATTGAAGAGCATGTAGAGGATCGATCTTTGGATCCATTCCTCCGATTGCAACCCCCAAAATTTCTAGTGAAACCTGATGACAGAAAAGCCGAGATGTGGGTTAAGAGCTTGGAAAAGATATTTGGAACTCTATGATATCCAAATGAGCAGAAGATCCGATATGCCACATTTCTACCGGATGGTCTTGCACATGATTGGTGGCAATTGATCGATCGCAGGTGGACTACGGAGTGAACTCAACGGACTTAGGAAAATTTCACCATGAGTTCATGGAAAAATATGTACCGGAGGTGACCAAGTATGCCAGGGAAAGAGAATTCTTGGAATTAATCAAAAGGACATCTACAGTCAATCAATATGAAGCTATATTTAGCCGACTGATACAGTATGCACCTCATATATTGGCTGATTAGGGGCGACAAGTTCGCAAGTTTGTGGAAGGGTTACGACCTGAACTTAGATGGAGCCTTCTCTCATGTGATCTTTCGAACTACAATCGGGTGGTGAGTAAAGCATTAGAGATAGAATTAGATTTTCGGGAGATTAAAAAGATTGAAGAGAAAGGGCAAAAGAGGAGGTTGCCGCCAAGTGGGTAGAACAACTCTAGGAAGAAGCAACCAAAGTTATAGACTAGGGGTGCTAATCATCGAGTTTATCATACCAGTGGAGCCCCAAATCCAGCATCGAAGATATGTGGATTTTGTTGAAAATTAGGTCATGATGAATCAGAACATTGGATAAAACAAGGCAGATGTAGATTATGTGGCAATGATCAACACCTGATCAAGGATTGCCTAAATCGAAGGAGGCCAGCCCCTACAGAAAAAGGGAAACTGGTTGTAGGATCTAGTGGAAAGCCAAAGGTCCAAGCATGGGCGTATGCTCTAACTGGGGAATAAGTCCCTGATATACGATTTCTATTTTTGGAATGATTGGAAATACCTTATATGATCCCCGAGCTTCGCATTTGAAGGGATATATATGATATTTTTCGGAGTAATATATATATTTTTTATTCACAATTTTAGACACACCCACACCTGAATCTGCACAAGCACACACACATATACCGTACACACATGCACACGCACACGCATACGCATGCTCATATACACACACAAACACACACATATGCGCACATACCCATGCTCAATAACAATTGAATATGTAAGAAAATTTAATAAACATGATCTTTGGTTGTATTTTCATTATTTAAGAAATATATATTAAGGATTTTTGGATATATTTTCATTATTTTCTATTTTTTAAATTATAAATTTTAAGAAAATAGCGAAGGGGTATGTATATGATTTTTTTGAAGTAATATATTTTATTTTTTATTCACAATTTCAGACACATTCACACCTAAGTCCACAAAGGCGCACATACATACTCTCGCAGACATGGGCGTACATGCACACACACTCGCACACATGCATGCACACACACATATCCACACTCACACACACACGCACACGTATATGCACACACACATGCACTTACACACATACAAACACAATCGGACGCGCACACGTACATATACGAACATGATCACACGTGCACAAGCACACTCATGTTCAATAGGAAATGAATATGCAAGAAAGTTTAATAAATAAGATATTTGGTTGTATTTTCATTATTTAAGTGATATAAAATACGAATAGTTGGATATATTTTATTTTCAATTTTTTGAACTAGAAATTTCAAGAAATTTGCAAGGGGCTATGTATATGATTTTGTTTGAAGCAATATATATTATTTTCTATTCACAATTTCAAGCACACCTATACCTAAATCCACACTAGCACACACACACATACATTCGTGCGCACACACACACACACACACTCGTAGATGCGCTCACAAACACAAACGCACACACGCAAACATACACATGTGCAAGCACATACACGCACACCTACACGCTCACACACATGCATGCATTCACGTTCTGTAACAAATGAATATGTAAGAAAATTTAATAAACAAGATCATTGGTTGTATTTTTATTATTTAAGAAATATATGTTAAGGATTTTCGTATGTTTTTTTATTATTTTCAATTTTTTAAACTAGAAATTTCTAGAAAATATTGAAGGGGTATATATATATGATTTTTTTTAAGCATTATATTTTATTTTCTATTTACAATTTATGACACATGCATACCTGAACCTACACAAGCACACACATACACCTGTACACATGCGCGCGCACACACACACACACCCACATATATGCATACACACAAACATGCACACGCACACGCATACTCACATACACACACAAACACGCACACATACATGTACACACTCATGTTCAATAACAAATGAATATATAAGAAAATTTAAAAAACTAGATCTTTGGTTGTATTTTCATTATTTAAGAAATATATATTAAGGGTTTTTTGATATATTTTCATTATTTTCTATTTTTTAAGCTATAATTTTCTAGAAAATTGTGAAAGGGTATGCATATGGTTTTTTCAAAGCAATATATATTATTTTCTATTCAATATTCAAACATACCAACAACTAAATCCACAAAGGCACACACACATACTCTTGCACACATGTGCGCACACGCAAACAAAACATACACACACTCGCACACACGCGCACATACACAAACACACATGCACACAAAATACCCACACTCAGACACACATGCACACACGCATATACATACAAACACACACACACACACATACATACAAACACACACACACACGCACAAACATACGCATGCGCGCACACACACATAAATACGTATACACACGCATGAACACGTGTACACTCATGTTCAATAGCAAATGAATATGTTAGAAAATTTAATAAACAAGGTATTTGGTTGTATTTTCATTATTTAAATACCCACTTAAGATCCTGACTTACAAGTACCTGGAGATAGCGAACTGTGAGTGGCGGGATCCGGCATGCAGTCGACTATGCCATACAACAAGTTGTTACATGCTGAGCTGAGTGCTTGAGCAACGGAGTGATAAGGAAATTTATGTTTAAACGGTACCGATGCCTGGTACTCGAAATTATGATTTGATCTATGAGCAATAAGGAGGGAATGGCCAATAGTCTGTTAAATTTGATTACATGTGTGTTATGTATGTCGTTTATTCATACTGACTTTCTTGTCGCTATCAAATAGTTCATCAATAGTCGTACTTCATTGACTTATTTTGAATCTTATTCTTCTCTTTTCCCTCACTAAGTCCTTATGACTTATCCTCCATTGTTATTTGATTTCTTTCAAGTAGGTAAAGATGGTGGATGAGGTCTTCAGGCTTGAATATATTTTGAAATATACTAGACTCTTGGCTGTGTATATAGGTTTCCATGCATGCTAAGTTGATTTTGAGATGTTGTGATAGGTCGTGAATGATCATGAAGGCCTAAACTTGTATATATTTTGCTAATGTTATATATTTGGTTATTTTGCTAGAACGTGTTAGGTTAAAGTACTATGCCTTTCTTGAAGGATTTGAAGAGAAACTTTATGGGCCTATTGCTTGCTATGAGCAAATTATTGAGATTGAATTGGTCGTACCTTAGCTTAGGTGTCATCCTAAGCAGGGGTGCTACAGAGGTGGTATTAGAGCCTAGGTTTGAAGATGACCTAGGTAAATGGGCATTAGGAGGAGACGTGACGAGTTTGTAGGAAATAGGGGTCTATATCTAGGTAGCTGACTAGTTGCGGACTTCACTTCCGAAAATGAACCTTGAACTTAAAAGTGGAGGAAAGAACTTTGGTTATTTATGTTAGACGGATTAAACAAGAATTGTGGATAAGGTTAGGGTGGTAATGGAAGTTGCTAGCTAATCTTAATGAATCAATTATCATTGTCTGAACTTGATCAAATTTGTCAAATACTTTGTAACTATGTTTATAAGATTAAAATTTTGATACTAACTTTAGATATCATTGTGTAACCTTGGCAGTAGTAAGTTAAGAAAGAGCAAAGGATGATTTGGGAAAGATAATGGCATCTATGAAGGTTCTCATATTCCTGAACCACCCCAACTAGGTCGGTGGGGAAGAGGGAGATCATTCGGTCCATGGGCAACAACATAATGTATTCCTAGGTAGAGAGCACCAGTTGAGCAACCAACCTTGCCAGAGGAAGAGGTCTCACAGATCCCATAGGTTAATCAACCCGTTGCAGGCTAGCTAGCTGAGCTCATGTTCCAGATGTGGCAACAATTTATGCAGTTTTGTCAGCAGTAGGGATGAGGTAACCGAGCAGAAAATATTGAAGAGCATGTAGAGGATCGATCTTTGGATCCATTCCTCCGATTGCAACCCCCAAAATTTCTAGTGAAACCTGATGACAGAAAAGCCGAGATGTGGGTTAAGAGCTTGGAAAAGATATTTGGAACTCTATGATATCCAGATGAGCAGAAGATCTGATATGCCACATTTCTACTGGATGGTCTTGCACATGATTGGTGGCAATTGATCGATCGCAGGTGGACTACGGAGTGAACTCAACGGACTTAGAAAAATTTCACCGTGAGTTCATGGAAAAATATGTACCGGAGGTGACCAAGTATGCCAGGGAAAGAGAATTCATGGAATTAATCAAAAGGACATCTACAGTCAATCAATATGAAGCTATATTTAGCCGACTGATACAATATGCACCTCATATATTGGCTGATGAGAGGCGACAGGTTCGCAAGTTTGTGGAAGGGTTACGACCTGAACTTAGATGGGGCCTTCTCTCATGTGATCTTTTGAACTACAATCGTGTGGTGAGTAAAGCATTAGAGATAGAATTAGATTTGCGGGAGATTAAAAAGATTGAAGAGAAAGGGCAAAAGAGGAGGTTGCCGCCAGGTAGGTAGAACAACTCTAGGAAGAAGCAACCAAAGTTATAAACTAGGGGTGCTAATCATCGAGTTTATCATACCAGTGGAGCCCTAAATCCAGCATCAAAGATATGTGGATTTTGTTGAAAATTAGGTCATGATGAATCAGAATATTGGATAAAACAAGGCAGATGTAGATTATGTGGCAGTGATCAACACCTGATCAAGGATTGCCTAAATCGAAGGAGGCTAGCCCCTACAGAAAAAGGGAAACTGGTTGTAGGATCTAGTGGAAAGCCAAAGGTCCAAGCATGGGCGTATGCTCTAACTGGGGAATAAGTCCCTGATATACGATTTCTATTTTTGGAATGATTGGAAATACCTTATATGATCCCCGAGCTTCGCATTCTTTCATATCTGCAAATATGTCTGAAAAATTAAATATACAACCTAAAATTTTGGCCTATCATATAGAAGTTCAAACACCCTAAGGAATAGGGTTAATGACATATGTAATCTATCAAGATTGCCCAATTGTGATTGGGGATAGGGTATATTTAGCCAATCTTATACAAATGCCTATATAAGGATATGATCTGATCCTTGGACTGGATTGACTATATAAACATCAGGCACAAGTAAATTATTACACCAAGTGCCTTACTCTTGGGGATAAGACATCAGTAACTACACGCCATCCCACCAATGATACTTCACCAGTACCTATTATATCTGCGCTAGAGGCCAGGAAGACTTTAAGAGAAGGTGGGCAAGGATTTTTGGCGTACCTTATCAACAAAACCCGATATATAGTTGAGATTGAGGAGGTAGAAGTGGTAGCTGAGCACCCAAAAGTATTTCGGAAGAATTAAACTCGTTACCCCTGGATAGAGAGATAAAATTTGTAATTCACATTCTCCTTGGGAGCACACCTTTTTCTAAGACCCCTTACCGAATGGCACCCGCAGAGCTTAAAGAATTGAAGAACCAACTTCATGAGCAACTTGAAAAAGGGTTCATTAGACCGAGCAGATCCCCTTGGGGAGCCCCAGTATTATTTGTCAAAAAAAAGGATGGGTCTCTAAGGATGTGCATCGATTATGGAGAATTGAACAAGGCTACAATCAAGAATAAGTACCCCCTACCACATGTAGAGGAGTTGTTCGATTTGCTACAAGGGTCAAGAATCTTTTCGAAGCTAGATTTGAGATAGGGGTACTACTAACTAAAAATAAGGGATGAGGATATCCCAAAGACAACCTTCAATTCTCGGTACGATCACTTTGAATTTGCGGTGATGCCCTTTGGACTGACTAATACGCCAGCAGCGTTCATGGACTTAATGCATCAAATTTTCAGGCCGTATCTAGACTAGTTTGTAGTTATCTTCATTGAAGATATCCTGGTGTTTTCCAAATCCAAAGAAGAACATGTGAAACACCTGTACCTAGTTCTCAGGACTCTGAAGGAACATTGACTATATACCAAATTCAGCAAGTGCGAATTATGGATGGAGAAAATAGCCTTTTTGGGGCATATCATCACCCAAAACGGGATTGAAGTTGACCCCTTTAAGGTGGAAGTAATGGTCAATTGGAGAAGGCTTGAAAATGTCATTGAAGTCTAAAGCTTTTTGGGGTTAGTCGGCTATTATTGAAGATTTGTTCAAGATTTTTCTAACATAGCCGGTCCATTGATCAAGTTGACACAGAAGGATCAACCTTTTAACTGGAATAATGATTGTGAGATAAGCTTTCAAGAGTTAAAGCATCGGCTAACTCCCGTCCTGGCTCTTCCAGACGGCCGAGAGGGCTTTGTGGTATATACAGATGCTTCCAATAAGGGGTTGGGGTGTGTGTTGATGTAGAAAGGGCGTGTGATCGCGCATGACCTGGAGCTAGCTGTGGTCATTTTTGCATTGTTAAACTAGAGACATTATCTGTACGGAGCAACATTCAAGGTATACATAGACAACAAAAGCCTCAAGTACTTACATATGCAGAAAGATTTAAACATGAGGCAACATAGATGGATGGAGTTTCTGGGTGATTATGATTTCTCCATCACCTACCACTCTGGAAAAGCAAATGTAGTAGCCGATGCATTGAGCCAAAAAGCCAAGTTGGCTTGTTTACATGCATCAGAAACATTCGAAAGCTAAAACATGGGTGTCGTGCTAAGACTAAAATATCAAGTCTGGGCTGCAGGAGTGACAATACAACCCGAACTGTATGAATAAATCCGTCGAGCTCAGGCCAGTGATGAATGGATTGCAGAATAGAGAAAAAGAGTTGAGAGTGTGGAATTCGGGTTCGGTATTGATGATCGAGGTACCATATTATTCCATAAGAGGTTATGTGTGCCAGAAAAGATTAAAGATATATTGTTACAAGAAGCACACAGAACTAAGTTTTCTGTACATCCGGGAAGCATAAAGATGCATTACGATCTGAAAAAGCAATTCGGGTAGAACGGAATGAAGAGAGATATTGCTAATTATGTACAGAAGTGCTTAACTTGTCAATTGGTAAAGGCAGAACAACAACGATCGTCAGGGTTGTTACAACCACTCCCTATTCCTGTCTGGAAGTGGGAACATGTCACAATGGACTTTGTGACTGGTCTACCGATGACAAGAGAAGATTATGATAATATTTGGGTAATAGTAGATTGGCTGACCAAGTCTGCGTATTTCTTACCAGTCAGGACACGGTACAACGTAGAGAAGCTAGCCAAACTTTACATCAGAGAAATTGTCCGACTGCATGGAATTCCGACCAATATTGTGTTAGATCGAGATCCAAAATTTACATCAAGACTTTGAAAGAGTCTACGAAGCATCTAGGAACCAGGTTATGATTTAGCTCCATTGCTCATCCTCAGACAGACGGGCAATCGAAAAGAGTTATTCGTATCTTGGAACATATGCTGCGGGCATGTGTTTTGGATTTTGAAGGAAATTGGGCTTGACATTTGCTATTGATAGAATTTGCATACAACAACAGCTATCAATCAACTATCCAGAGTGTACGACAGGAAGTGCCAGTCACTAATATATTAGGATCTGGGAAAGCACAGAGTTAGCACAGATAAGTCTCTTGGAACTATAAGACCTGAGTTGATCCAAAAAACAATTGAAAAGATACAAGTTATTAAGCAGAAAATAAAGGCAGCTTAGGATCGGCAAAAGAGTTATGCCGACAAGTGAAGGAAGGATTTGGAGTTTGAGGTTGGTGTTCCTTAAGGTATCATCCAAGAAGGGGGTTAGACGAATTGGTAAAAGTGGAAAACTTAGTCTAAGGTACGTTGGGCCATATGAACTATGTGAAAGAATTGGATCAGTGGCATATTGCCTTTTTCTACCCCAGGATTTGGCAGGAATACACAATGCTTTTCATGTATCGCAACTTCAAAAATATTACCCTGATCCTTCCCACGTCATATCACCTGAACTTATGCAACTGAAGAGTGATTTGGCATATGAGGAACAACAAATTTGCATCCTGGATCGAAAGTTCCACAAGGTATTATGGCACAATCATAACGTGGAAAAAGCTACTTGGGAACAAGAGGATCTTATGCCCTAGCAATATCCCGAACTCTTCCAATCTTCAGGTGAGAATCTGGGGACCAGATTCTTTTAAAAGGGGGGAGTTTGTAACACCCCTAGAATTTTATTGAACTGTGATAACTTAATTGTCAAATTATTTTCATTTTAATTAATTTTATGAATTTTTATAATTATTAGCATTTTAGAAGTTTTGTTGTTAATATATTATATTAATAAACTTGATTTCATGTTAATTAAAACTTTGGGGGCCAATTTATACTTATAGAGGATTTAATTGTGCAACTTTGAAGAATAGTGGGGTTTGCATGGAAGGGTCTTGGTCAACGGGGTTAAAATTGTAATTTTTAAAAATTTCCAGGATCTAAGTGAGGCTGATTGGAAATCTTAGGGCTAATTTTCAAAATTAAAGAATTTAATTTTGAAAAAGCTAGCAGACCACTTAGAGTCTTCATTTTTTTCCTTTCTTCTTCCTTTTTCTCCTCCATCTGCGACCATATTTCCTCCCCTGACGATCTTTCTCCGACAACTACGTTTCACCAAACTAAACCAAATAAATCACTCCTCTTGACTTCGGCTACACTCATACACCACCATGCACAGTTGAATCTCACTCCGACAAGCCACCGCAAGAGACAAATCGAGAACAACTTCACGGCGGGCAAGTGGGTTTCCCATTTTTCGACAACCAACTTCAACTCCAAGGGTTGGTCTGGGTAGTACTCGATAGGGAGAACACCGTGGAGGCATTGTATGGCAGTGAAATGCAGTGGTGGTGACGGAAAATAGTAATCAAAGCGCAGTAGAGAAAACCTATTTTTGAAGGCTGTTGAGCTCGGTTAAGGGTGCTACAGGCCGTGAAACTTGAAACTGAAGGTGGCATTGGATTCAGGAGCTCGAGAGGAGCAGATTGGTGGTGGTGTTGAGATTCTCTAACGGCGGCGGCGGAGAGGCTATTTCACCTCCTCAATGCAATGAACATACCTATATCATCGGTTTGTGGTTTTGGAACTTCGGTGGCAAACTTTGATTTAGTTGATTGTACTTGATACATATATGTATATGTATATGTATATAGTATACCTTACCTTTGGAGACTTTGTATTTCATGCCAAGATTGATGATATGGATAATTGATATATGTATATATAGAAGTGCAAGATGCAAGGTTCCCATGCAAGGAATATTATAATTGTGGTCCCGAACATGTTGTACTATAAGCTAAAATTTGGATTTAATGAGTTCGATAAGCAATTAAACCGTAATTTTGGATTTAGGACCCAAACGGTAATTATTGGGGTTAATTATGAAGAATTAAGCGATTATTGCAATTCTAGGTTAATATTGTGATAAAATTATGTAACTAAGGACTAGTTTATATTTTGATAAGTGAAATCAATATGAAATCAATATTTATTTTGGCAATACTGATTTTATTAGCTATTATTGGAGCGACAGTGTTTTTTAAGCTTTGAACTATCATGCTAATAGGTTAATTAGTGAATTTGGATTATGATAAGCATGATAGTAATGTATTGAGAGTTAAACATGGATTTTGACTATAATTGTGCTCTTTTGGTTATGTGACGAGGACGTGGGTTTCGAGAACCAGTGAATTGCTATTCTTGGGTGCATTTCCTAAGATAACGGAGGTGAGGGTCTACCAATCTGGCACCTTTTCTAACTATCTGTTATTTGTGATAAGCCATGTGTGGGTCTTCTATTTTGTACCGTACTCTATTTGTTTGAAATCTGAATTGTGTTTGGAATTCGATTTGCTATTCGTTATCTAATTTAAACACCCCTGTGAGGGTTACTGTTTTCGCACTGACTGTACTATTATTGAAATCTGTGATTTTGTTATCTGAGTTGGACACCCTTGTGAGGGTTATCTTTGATACCGATTCTATTTTTTGATTGTTCTAGTGCCCAGAACTTTCTTTACATTATTAGAATTCTATCCCTTGTACCCTACACCTTGCCGGCTATCCCCATATAACTTGCTAGCTTCTTACAAGTCTGTTGTTTGTTAAAGCGATCTTGTTGATCTATTGTTCTGTTATGTTACATAGTTGCCTTATGTTATGAACCCTAAACGACCTTGCCGGCCAGTGTACATTCTTGGTTCAACTACGTATTTGTCATAATCATACTGAATGTTTAAAAGTGCAACTTATATCTATTGGCATTACGTTATAATAACCCATGGGATGCCATGGGCTGGATATCACCTAGAGGGTCGCCATAGGAGGGGGAGGATTTAGGCCTGGGGCTAGGTTCAAAAAGACGACCGGGCAAAACGGACTGGCGGTGACAGGTCTTTTAGCTAGTACCCACTTGCAATCCTGACTTATAGGCAGCTGGAGATAGCAAAGTGTGAGTGGTGGGATCTGGCATGCGGTCGACCATACCATGCAACAAGTTGTTACATACCGAGCTGAGTGCTCGAGCAACGAAGTGATAAGGAAATTTATGTTTAAACGGTACCAATGCCTGGTACTCGTAATTATGATTTGATCTAGGAGTAATAAGGATGAAAGGACCAGCAGTCTGTTAAATTTGATTACATGTGTATTATGTACGTTGTTTATTCATACTGACTTTCTTGTTGCTGTCAAATTGTTCATTAATAGTCGTACTTCATTAACTTATTTTGAATCTTATTCTTCTCTTTTCCCTCACTAAGTCCTTATGACTTATCCTCCCTTGTTATTTGATTTCTTTCAAACATGTAAAGATGGTGGACGAGGTCTTAAAGCTTGAATGTATTTTGAAATGTACTAGACTCTTGGCTGTGTATATAGGTTTCCAAGTATGCTAAGTTGATTTTGAGATGTTGTGATAGGTCGTGAATGACCATGAAATCCTAAACTTGTATATATTTTGCTAATGTTATGTATTTGGTTATTTTGCCAGAACGTGTTAAAGTACTATGCCTTTCTTGAAGGATTTGAAGAGACACTTTATAGGCCTATTGCTTGCTATGAGTGAAATATTGAGATTGAATTGGTAGTACCTCAACTTAGGCGCTGTCCTGAGAAGGGGTGCTACACATGCATACACACACAAACATGCACACACACATGCACACACTCATGCTCAATAACAAATGAATATGTAACAAAATTTAATAAACTAAATCTTTAGTTGTATTTTCGTTATTTAAGATATATGTTAAGGATTTTTGTGTATATTTTCATTATTTTCAATTTTTTAAACAAGAAATTTTGAGAAAATTTCGATGGGGATATATGATTTTTTTTGAAGCAATATATTTTACTTTTGATGGGATATATATAATTTCGAGAAAACCCACATAGGCACACATACACACGCGCGCGCTCACATACACACACGCACACATGCTCACATACACTCATGCACACACACACTCACATACACACACAAACACTCATGTTTAATAACAAATGAATATGTAAGAAAATTTAATAGGCAAGATCTTTGGTTGTATTTTAACTATTTAAGAAAAATATATTAAGAATTTTTGGATATATTTTCATTGCTTTCTATATTTTAAAATAGAAATTTCAACAAAATTATGAAGGGATATGTATATGATTTTTTTTGAAGCAATATATATTATTTTTTATTCACAATTTTAGACACACATACATCTAAATCCACACAGGCGCGCACACACACACAAACACTCACACGCACGTACACACAAACACACACACACACGCGCACACTCACACACACGCACACACTCATGTTCAGTAACAAACGAATATATAACAAAATTTAATAAACTAGATCTTTGGTTGTATTTTCGTTATTTAAGATATATGTTAAGGATTTTTGGATATATTTTCATTATTTTCAATTTTCATTAAGAAAATTTCGAAGTGGTATATATGATTTTTTTTGAAGCAATATATTTTACTTTCTATTCATAATTTCGGACACACCCACACCTAAATCTACACAAGCACACACACATGCACCCGTACACACATATGCGCACGCACACACATGCAGACATGCTCACATACACACACGCACACACTGATGTTCAATAACAAGTGAATATGTAAGAAAATTTAATAAACAAGATCTTTAGTTGTATTTTAACTATTTAAGAAAAATATATTAAGAATTTTTGGACATATTTTCATTGCTTTCTATATTTTAAACTAGAAATTTCAACAATATATAATATTTTTTATTCACAATTTTAAACACACACACGCACATACACACAAACACAAACACACATGCACACACGCGTACACTCACACAAACACACATACACACACTCATATTCAATCGCAAATGAATATGTAAGAAAATTTAATAAACAAGATATTTGGTCGTATTTTCAGTATTTAAGTAATATATAATAAGAATTTTCGTATATATTTTATTTTCAATTTATTTAACTAGAAATTTCAAAAATTTGCGAAGGGGTATGTATATGATTTTTTTTGAAGCAATATATTTTGTTTTCTATTCACAAATTTAGATACATTCACACCTAAATCCACACAGGCACACAAATATACACCCGCACATACACAAACTCACACTCGCACACACACAAACATACACGTACATACACATACACATACGGACACATGCACGCGCGCACACACACACACACGTAACACACACAAACACACATGCACACACAAAAAAACACGCACACAACATACATATACTCGCACTCTCTCTCTCTCTCTCACACGCATACACATACACATACACACACTTATGTCCAATAACAAATGAATATGTAACAAAATTTAATAAAAAAAATCTTTGGTTGTATTTTCATTATTTAAGAAATATATCTTAAGGATTTTTGGATATATTTTTATTATTTTCAATTTTTTGAACTAGAAATTTCAAGAAATTTGCGATGGGGTATGTATATGATCTTTTTGAAGCAATATATTTTATTTTTTATTCACAATTTCAGACATACCCACACCTGAATCCACGCAGGCACAGACACATACCCACACGTACACTCTTGCACACACATAAGCACACATGCACACACACATACACACACTCACTTGCACACACGCACACACACGCACACACAAACATACACACACATGCATACACACACAAACACGCATACACACATGCACACACTCACGTTCAATAACAAATAAATATGTAATAAAATTTAATAAACAAGATCTTTGGTTGAATTTTCATTATTTAGGAATATATGTTAAGAATTTCGGATATATTTTCATTATTTAAAATTTTTTAAACTAGAAATTTCAAGAAAATTTCGAAGAGATATATATGTGATTTATTTTGAAGTAATATATTTTATTTTATATTCTTAATTTCAAACACACCCACACCTAAATCCGCACAGGCACACACACGCACATGTACACGCACATTCACATACACACACTAACACGCGCACACACACGCACACACTCATGTTCAATAACAAATGAATTTGGAAGAAAATTTAATAAACATGATTTTTGGTTGTATTTTCTTTTTTTAAGAAATATATATTAAGGATTTTCGGATATATTTTCATTATTTTCTATATTTTAAACAAGAAATTTCAAGAAAATTGCGAAGGAGTATGTATATGATTTTTTTGAAGCAATACATGTTATTTTCTAATCACAATTTTAGACACATCCACATCAAAATCCACACAGGCACACACACACACACACACACACACTCGCACACACGCGTATGCATACAAACACACATACCCACACCCACACACACACATGCACATACACACGAACACACACACAAACGCGCACACTGATGTTCAATAGCAAATAAATATGTAAGAAAATTTAATAAATAAGTAATATATAATATGAATTTTTGGATATATTTTATTTTCAATTTTTTGAACTACAAATTTCAAGAAATTTGCGAAGAGGTATGTACATGATTTTTTTTGAAGCAATATATTTTATTTTTTGTTCACAATTACAGACACACCCACACCTGAATCCAGATAGGCACACACACATACACCCACGCACATACTCACACACATGCATACATGCACATGCACACACACACACAACACACACTAAAACATAAACACACACACACACACACATACGAACACACACACTCGCAGACACTCTCTCACACACAAAAACACACATGCACACACACAAACATACACACGTGTATGCACAAACACACAAACACGCTCACACACTCAAGTTCAGTAACAAATGAATATGTAACAAAAATTAATAAATAAGAGTTTTGGTTGTATTTTCATTATTTAAGAAATATATGTTAAGAATTTTAGGATATATTTTCATTACTTTCAATTTTTAAAACTAGAAATTTCAAGAAAATTGCGGAGGGGTATGTGTATGATTTTTTTTTGAAACAATATATTTTATTTTCTATTCACAATTTCAAGCATACCCATACCTGAATCTACACAAGCACACACACATACACCTGCACAACTGCACGCACGCGCGCACACACACACACACACTTTTGCAAACACGCACACACACGCACTCATGTTTAATAACAAATGAATATGTGAGAAAATTTAATAAACAAGATCTTTGGTTGTATTTTCATTATTTAAGAAATATATATTAAGAATTTTAGGATATATTTTCATCATTTTCCATTTTTAAAATTGAAATTACAAGAAAATTGCGAAGGGGTGTATGTACATGATTTTTTTGATGCAATATATGTTATTTTCTATTCACAATTTTAGACACACCCGTATTTAAATCCACATAGGTACACACACACGCGCGCACACATACAAACACACACGCACACACACACGCGCGCGCACACACAAATGCGCATACTCACGTTCACTAGCAAATGAATATGTAAGAAAATTTAATAAACAAGATATTTGGTTGTATTTTCATTATTTAAGTAATATATGATATGGATTTTTGAATATATTTTATTTTTCATTTTTTGAACTAGAAATTTCAAGAATTTTGCAAAGAGGCATGTATATGATTTTTTTTGAAGTAATATATTTTATTTTCTATTCGCAATTTCAAACACACCTACACCTGAATCCACACAAGCACACACACATACATGAGCACACACACTCACAGGTACACACGAGCACACTCACACGCACACATGCAATACGCACACATGCACGAATACACACACATACACACTCTCACACACATAAACATACACACGCACATGTACGAACACACAAACACGCTCACACACGTGCACACACTTATGTTTAGTAACAAATGAATATGTAACAAAATTTAATAAATAAGAGTTTTGGTTGTATTTTCATTATTTAAGAAATATATGATAAGGATTTTTGGATATATTTTCATTATTTTCCATTTTTAAAACTAGAAATTTCAAGAAAATTGCGAAGGGGTATGTGTATGATTTTTTTGAAGCAGTATATTTTATTTTCTACTCACAATTTCAGACACACCCATACTTGAATCTACACAAGCACACACACATACACCTGCACACACGCACATTCACTCACTCACTCACTCACACACACACACACACACACACACACACACACACTCATATACACACACAAACACGCATACGCACGCACGCACTCATGTTCCATAACAAATGAATATGTAAGAAAATTTAATAAACAAAATCTTTGGATGTATTTTCATTATTTAAGAAATTGCAAAGGGTATGTACATGATTTTTTTCACGCAATATATGTTATTTTCTATTCACAAATTCAGACACACCCATATCTAAATCTACATAGGCACATACACTCATACAAACTCACACACGTGCACACACACTCTCGTACACACGCGCACCCACACACACTCGTACACACGCGTATACACACAAACATACGCACGCACACACACATACCCACACTCACACACACACACACGCACATACAAACACACACACACACACGCACATACACACACATGCGCGCACATACACACACTCACACAAAAGGGCACACTCATGTTCAATAGGAAATGAATATGTAAGAAAATTTAATAAACATGATATTTGGTTGTATTTTTATTATTTAAGTAATATATGATATGAATTTTTGGATATATTTTATTTTTGAATTTTAGAACTAGAAATTTCAAGAAATTTGCGAAGGGATATGTATATGATTTTTTTGAAGTAATATATTTTATTTTCTATTCACAGTTTCAGACACACCCACACCTGAATCCACACAGGCACACACATATACACCCGCACACACACGCATAGACTCGCATACACAAGCACACACACACGCACATATGCACACACACACACATGCAACACTCACAAAAACACAAACACACATGCACACACACGCAAACATACACATGCACACAAAAATGCACACACACAAACACGCTCACCTCCATTCTATTGGGCAATCCTCTGCTTTTGCTACCTCTTTTAGGCTAACTCTACTTTATGAGATTTGCATGGGAAAATCGCTAAGTCTCTCTTCTTAGCTAGGTTTCTTTTGATTTTTGGCTTTTCTGTTCTTCTGCTTATTCATCTTCTTTAGCAGATACATATATATATATATATATATTTTTTTTTTTTCATTATTTAAGAAATGTATATTAAGGATTTTCGGATATATTTTCATTATTTTCACATTTTTAAACTAAAAATTTCAAGAAAATTTTGAAAGGGTATATATATGATTTTTTTTAAGCAATATATTTTATTTTCTATTAACACTTTTAGACACACCCACACCTGAATCTACACAAACACACACACATACACCCGCACACACACATACTCACAGACAAGCACACACACACGCACAGTAACAAATGAATATGTAACAAAATTTGATAGACAAGATATTTTGTTGCATTTTCATTATTTAAATAATATATATTAAGGATTTTCGAATATATTTTTTTTACTTTCAATGTTTTCAACTAGAAATTTCAAGAAATTTGTGAAAGGGTATGTATATGATTTTTTTTGATGCAATATATTTTATTTTCTATTCACAATTTCAGACACCCAAACACACATACTCATATGCACATGCACACGCACACACACACACACACATACATGCAACACACACAAACACACACGCACACACACAAACATACACCTGCATACACATGTAAACACGCATACACACATACATACACTCACATTCAATAACAAATGAATATGTAATAAAATTTAATAAACAACATATTTGGTTGTATTTTCATTATTTAAGAACTATATGTTAAGGATTTTTGGATATATTTTCATTATTTTAAATTTTTTAAACTAGAAATTTCAAGAAAATTTCGAAGAGGTATATATGATTTCTTTTAAAGTAATATATTTTATTTTATATTCTTAATTTCGGACACCCCCACACGTAAATCCACAGAGGCACACGTTGATACACACACACTCGCACTCACACACACACACACACACTCGCACTCACGCGCTCACACATACACACTCGCACTCACGCACTCACATACACACACACACGCGCATGCACACACACACGCACACCATGCACATGTATACGTACACTCACATACACACAATAACATGCGCACACACACACGCACACACTCATGTTCAATAACAAATAAATATGGAAGAAATTTTAATAAACAAGATCCTTGGTTGTATTTTCATTTTTTAAGAAATATATATTAAGGATTTGTGGATATATTTTCATTATTTTCAATATTTTAAACTAGAAATTTCAAGAAAATTGTGAAGGGGTATGTTTATGATTTTTTTGAAGCAATATATGTTATTTTCTATTCACAATTTCAGATACACCCACATTTAAATCCACACAGGCACACACACACACACACACACTCGCACACACACACACACACTCGCACACACACACACAAACTTGCATGCTCACGTTCAATAGCAAATGAATATGTAAGAAAATTTAATAAACAAGATATTTGGTTGTATTTTCATTGTTTAAGTAATATATAACATGGATTTTCAAATATATTTTATTTTCCATTTTTTGAAGTAGAAATTTCAAGAAATTTGTGAAGAGGCATGTATATGATTTTTTTTGAAGCAATATATTTTATTTTCTATTCAAAGTTTCAGACACACCCACACCTGAATCCACACGGGTGCACACATTCGTATATATGAGCACACACACACCCTCACACACATGCATATATGCACACACACACAAAAACACAAACGCACATGCACACACGCAAACATACACATGCACACAAACACGCTCACGCACCCATGTTCAGTAACAAATGAATATGTAACAAAATTTAATAAACAAGATCTTTGGTTGTATTTTCATTATTTCCAAATTTTTAAACAAGATTCAAGAAAATTTTGACGGGGTATATATATGATATGATTTTTTTAAGCAATATATTTTATTTTCTATTCACACTTTCAGACACACCGACACGTGAATCTACACAAATACACATATATGCACCGACACACATGCACACACACACACACACACACACACACACACACTCATAGGCATGCGCCCACACGCAAAGTGACGAATGAATATGTAACAAAATTTATAAACAAGATATTTGGTTGCATTTTCATTATTTAAGTAATATATATTAAGGATTTTCGGATATATTTTTATTATTTTCAATGTTTTCAACTAGAAATTTCAAGAAATTTGTAAAAAGGTATGTATATGATTTTTTTTGATGCAACATATTTTATTTTCTATTCATAATTTCAGACACACCCACACCTAAATCCACACAAGCACATACACCAGTACAAATGCACGCACACACACAAACACACACGCGCACGCACACACATACTCGCACTCACATGTACACGCACATACACAAACACACTCGCACATACTCTATGATACACACAAACATACACGTGCATACACACATGCACACACTCACATTCAATAACAAATGAATATGTAATAAAATTTAATAAACAACATAATTGGTTGTATTTTCATTATTTAAGAAATATATGTTAAGGATTTTTGGATGTATGGGAGTATTTTTGTGTGTGCGCATATGTGCGAGTGTTTTTGTGTGTGAGTGTGTGTGCATGTGTGCGAGGGGGTGTGTGTGTGCCTGTGTGGTTTTAAGTGTGAGTGTCTGAAATTGGGGAAAATTGCAAGCACCCTCTCGGGATAAGAGAAATGGGCAAAAAGGCCCCATGTTAAAAAATAATGTACAAAATACCTCCCTGAGTTTTCATAAATCATGCAACACGACCCTTTTGAGCGTTGTTGTATGCCACACGCATTTGGATGCGATTGGTTATCCTTTTGAAAGTGTGAAAAGCCTGGTTTACCCCCTTTTTCCCCAAATAAGTGAAAACCCATTTCCTTCTTGTAGACTTGAACATCAAATATATTTTCTCCACCCCCAAATTTAATTTTTTCTGTTTCAACCAAGATTATTTTGTAGAATGGCGACTTCTTCTTCCAACAGTACAAGGAACAGATTCAGACCCACCAAGCCTTCACTTGACCTGAGGTATGGGATGCCTCCAATATATAGATGCTTGGCAGACCCTGCTCTTCGAGAGGTTATGAATGAGAGGAAAAGCTCGTTTGGTAAGCTTTATTACTGTTGTGCTATCCAACGATGCAATTTCTTTGAATGGTGTCCGCCACTTCAAGCAACATGATCTCTAAGTGGTTTTCCAGTTATTTGTCCCTAGGATTTTGGCATAGATGGAAGTTATGGTGGTGAGGAAGACGAATTGGCAGATGGTGAAGAAGTGGTTTCTGGGCTGTCAGGGGTAGCGGCAACTTGGAAAGAGGAGAATTCTTCAAATGTTGTTCCTGTTTGTTGGCTTTTAATAGCTGTTTTAGTCACATTTTTGGTTGTTGTAGTAGTAATGAAGTAACGAGATGAAAAGTGTTAGTTTTGCTTGTCTAGTTTCTGCAATGTTAAGGAAGTTCATCTTACTAAGTTTCCTTTCTTGGTTCTATATTGCCAACAATTAATCATGGGGGTAATTTGCTATTATATACCTTATGATTGAAATCAGATGGGCGTAAGTTGCTTATTCCTAGAAGGAAAAAAATTGCAAGAGTTGAAGGAGTATAATGACTTATCCAATCAAAATCAACAAGACCAAATGAATAGGAAACCAACAAAACCATACAAAAAAAATGTTAAAAGTAGTCCAAAGATTAACAATCTCCAAATTGGTCAAAAGAAGACAAGCCACTATATTCAATAAAGTGCAATTGACATTGTTTAATACATTCCAACTACTCACCAAAATAATTAAAGCTGTTAAATTTGTTTAAATATTCCAAACCCAACAAAAGGTAAAGAATGCATCTTTTCCCTAGAATCACATGCCCACAGTTACATACATACAAAATAGACAATTGTTTGAGAAATGAAATGTCATTAACAATCTCTCACACCATATCTATAGATGTCGTGCTCTCCTCTCAGCTGCCCCTTTTTTTCATATTCTGCAGCACCTCAATAATAGTTGGCTTTTCCTTTCTCTTGGATGGGGTGGGATCATTTGCAACCGCACCAGTTGAAGCATCATATCCTTTTTGATTTGAGATAGAAGGCATACTTTTTCTTGGTGCACCTTTTCTTCCTTGGCTTGTTTTCCTCAATAAAGCTGCAGTTCTAGGGCCCTAGTAAATTTCACCTTTTTCTCCATAAGTGGTTTGTTTTTGCAACTAGGAAAAAAAAATCAAGCATAATAAATCAAACTGAAAATATTGACCATATATTTTTCAACTAAACCAACGAGGCAACAACCCTATTTTAGAGCAACAACCAAATCAACAAGCATCAAATTTCATTCTTATTAGTTGCAACAACCCAAATGATAATTTCAAACCTAAGATTTGCAACAAGGAGACCAGTATATCAAATATATTTACTAATTTAAAAAATAGCTTACTGATTTGGAAGGCTATGTTGGGTGTTCAACAGTGGAAATTTGCCCTGCATCATTCTAGCTAAGATGAGGGACTTGAGAATCTTGATTCATCATCTCTGAGGGAGCTTGTACAGTAAGTGGGATAGCAATAGCCTATAAAATGAATGTAAGTTGATCAAACTAAATAATTATTAGGAATATATACAATTGTTAATTTAAGTCTAATATCTTAACCTTAAAGACTCTAGCTTTTGGATGAGTGGGGTTCTTGCAAGAAGCTTTGTTGTGACCTCTTTGTCGATAATTTTTGCATGTATGTATAAGCCCCTTCCTTGTTGAAGTAGTCCTATGCATTTCATCAGGACCTCTTCTTCTCAGCTTAGTTGGTCTCCTAGCTTTAGCTTTGATTTTAGGTGGCTTTAGAGGTACAAAGTTAGTTTTAATGTAGTCCTTCGGCCCAAGAACCCCATGGATCATGTGCTCATATACCTTCATGTAAGTCTCCTTTTTGTAGAAATCATCCACATAATCTTCTAATTTCAACCTTTTCTCTGAAATTGCAGTAGAAGCATGGCAATAAGGATAAGCATTCAGCTGAAATATCCCACAGGTGCAAGCTTTTTTCTCCAAGTTCACAATATATCTATCTTCTAGACTATCAACTTCAAACTCTTTGCCTCCGCATCATCTAGCAATGCAATGCCTAATCATAATTTGCTACTTATTGATCTTCTTGAGTATGCAAGGCCTTATGCATCTAGCATATTTTTCCATCATTGCTCTTTTGGTCTGAATCCTAGTAATTAGCTTGCTTATGATAATTTCAACAATGCTAATGATAGGTTTGCCCCTTGCATCAATGATGTAGCTGTTAAAAGATTCAGAAAGATTGTTAACTAGAATATCACTTTTGCAGTAAGATGAAAAATATGACCTGGCCCAATGTTCAGTTGGAACTTTCCTAAGCCATTCCACTGTTGTCTCAATATTCTTATTCACTTTAGGATCTTCTGCTTCCAACAAATTTATGTAATGCTCAAACTCTATTTTGCTACCAACAGATGCCGCCTTCCAAAATAATTCCTTGAGCTTAGGTCTACTGAACTTCTTCTTGAAGTTTTCATACATGTGTCTCAAGAAGTATCTGTGTTCACTATCTGGAGCCACATCTCTCAAGGCTTCAACAACTCCTTTTTGTCTATCAGATATGAAAGTACATTTTCGGTCCCCAAGATCCTCAAGCATCTCCATCAAAAACCAACTCCATGTTTCTCTATTCTCCACTGGAACCAATGCCATGGCAATAGACACCATGTTATCATTGTCATCCCTTCCTATAGCAACCAAAAGCTGCCCACCATATGCAGTTTTCAAAAAATAGCCATCTAGACCAATAATTGGTCTACACCCTTGAAAAGACTTCTTCATGGCATCCAGTAAGAAATACATCCTCTCAAAGATAGGTGGATTACTGTCTTCAACTTTCCCCAACAAAATCTTGCTGCCATGATTCTTCTCTTTAACTGTGGCACAATAATCCCACAGCCTTTGAAATTGTTGACCATCCACCCCTCTAATTTTTTGTAATGCATGTCTTTTGGCTCTGATCACTTTCCATGTACTCATATTCAAATTCACCTTTCTTTGAATGGTGTTTTTCATTTTCTCAATTGAAATATTGGGATCATCCCTGATAGTATTCTCCACTATCTTTGCCAAATATCTTGCTTTGGTAAGGTTGTTATGATCTACTATGGGACATGTATGTGTTCCTTTGACTGTCTTCACTTGAAAAGTTGCACCTTGCATCACTGAGAATACATAGATCCTCCAAGTGCATGAGCTATTCTTGCACTTAGCTGTTATTCTGGCCTTTTCATTTCCAATCCATTCAAGCTCAAAGCCCTGTCTCGCAGCCTAATCTCTCAAAGCCTCTCTAAATACCTTTGCATTAGCAAATTTCATCCCCACCACCATATTAAAGTCTTTCATCTCTTGCCTTTCTCTAAAATATAGATGCTTTGGATCTTCTTCATCTGAACCATCCAAACTGATGAGTTCATCATCTGCCTCAGGGTCATTGTACCAATCTTCATCCTCAACTTGATGAGCTCTTTGGGGCCTCTTCCTCTTGGGATTCTTTGATTTCATTACTTTTCTCAACTTTTTGAGTAGCTCTCCTCTACTCATATTTTTTTCCAAGAAGATATCATCATCACTTGACCCCTCCAAATCTTCAAGCACAAGGCTTGGTGTATCTGAATCAAGGTCAATATCTTCCTCTGAATCATCTGGCTCATAGTCCTCATCCTCTGAATCTGAAGAAGTAGTAGCTTGCTTCCTTTTATGACTTTTTTTTCTCTGGGGTTGTGCATTCTTTGATTCTTTATCAAACTGCTCTTCAGGTTGTTCACTACCTGAATCAACCTATATCTACATCTGGTGAGACATCACCAGGTTCATCATGGTCTACATCTTCTTCTTCTTCTTCAGTATGAGATAATGAAGTCTCTTCATCTCTATGCATTTGTTCTTCATCAATCTAAAAATCATGTAGAAATTGATCTGCATAATTTTATGCTTCAACATGAATATCCTGATTAAAATAAGCTCCTTCTACATGGTGATCAAAATGAGCTCCTTCCTCATGCTGGACTGCAGGTGATTCTTCTTCATGTTGGATTGGAGGTTCCTCCTCATGATGGAATGCAGGTTCTTTATCTTGATGATCAAAATTAGCTTCCTTTGAATCATTTACTACAGGTACTTCTTCTTCATGCTGGACTAGAGGTTTCTCCTCATGCTGGACTGCAGTTTCTTCCTCATGATGATCAAAATTAGCTCCCTCTGAATCATTTACTGCAAGTGCTTCTTCCTCATGCTGGACTATACTTGCTTCTTCATTTTCAGTTTATCCTACAGATGCTTCATGATATTGTTCAGCTGCAGATGCTTCTCCATAATCAGTTTCTTCAATTGGTTGTTCAGATATTGGTACTGAAGGTGTTTCTTAATGTTCATTTTGTTTTGTTCTTGGTTGTTCAGTTGCAACTGCTTCTTCTTCATGATGCACTGCAGCAACATGCCCTTCTTCCTCTTCTAGCTGAGGTGGTTGTGTACTGAAACCCCAAACTCCATCTCTTCTGGTTGTGTACTGCAAAAATCATCTTCAAAATCCACCCCTTGTGTCAATAATCTGATCTTGTCATCCCTATCAGTTTCTTCTTCTGTATAGTTCATCTTCTGAAGTTTATCCGAGGTAATCAAATTCCCATGTTCATCCATGGTTTGGATTGGGTCTGCTACTTCCTCCACATACAACAAAACTGGAAAATCTGTAAGGCCTCTGTGCACCATTTGCAAGTGAGTTATACCATAATCTGGGGCCTCATTTGTTATTTTCCTCAACCCAAGTTCAAGTGAATATCCAAGTTCAAGTAGTCCAAATCAAATTTTGGAATGTGTATTAATTTTCCTCCTCTATATATTAGTTTTGGAGTACGCACAAATTCCCTTCCACTCCACATTTCTAATTCATGATATTCAGTCATCTGCATTCATCAACAAATAAAATATTCAATTACCTAGTGCCATAATGCATACCAATTAGCCTAAGTAGGGATAGTTAACATTGATATAGTCCATAATTAAATGGACATTATATATATGATACTTAAATAGGAAGAATTGTGCGCTATGTCAATGTAAGTATTTTTTCAAGTTTGACTCCTATTGGGACCACCGACATAAGAGTTCCATTGGGACCACTAATGTCACGCCCCAAAAATCAAACCATACAATCTAGTCTTGAGGTGTGAAACTCGATCCCAAATAATTAGTATCATCTATCCAAAAACCATAATCTTAAATAAGAAAACTCCAAAATTCATAATAACTCAAATAATTCTTGCAACATAAAACCTCAAAATGTCTAATGTTCCTCCCCCCAACTGGAAAATCATTAAAGGAGAAGAACTAATTTGCCAACATAGCAATAAAGCTAAACTTACTGCAAAGTCCTCATTCCAAAAGAAATTCTTCAATTTTCATTCTCGTCAGAAGTAGGTTCAACATCCTCACTAGGGATAGGATACCTGTCTGCCAGAAGAAAGTTAAAGAGGAAAAAAAATGTGAGTAAAAGATTCAGTGAGTGCTAAGTAGGTGTAATGTGAGTTTCGAAATTAGAATCATTGGTACAGTGAAAATGTTCAAGAATTCGTATAGCGAAAATATTTGAGAAAAAAACATAAGTGGAATTCATAAAATAATTTAGCAGTAATAGTCAAGAAGTTTATAAACAGTCTAGCAGTAATAAGTCAAGAATTTTATAAACAGTCAAGTAGTATCAAGTCAAGAGTTTTAACAAACAGTTTTCCTAGACTAACAACTTCAATACAATGATCAAACAGTGTTTGTTGATCAACCTTATAGATCCCACCGTAATAGTCCCTTATCGCTCCGGGCAAGGTGCGACCTTACCAAAATAGTGCTCGAGCGTCCCCGGGAGTTCCTACGACCCACCTCAGCCACAAACGGCTTCTGTTGTGCATTGGGGGGTTAGGCCATATGGGCTTGGTATTCAACTGGCTAGCCCACTGCTGCCCAGTGAAGTCCCTCGTACACCTATACCGAGTTGGATTCGACTAGCAGTAACAGTAATCAGTTGATCATAGAGAGTTTAATTTGTTAGTCTAAATGCATAAGAAAAAAAATCATAAAAGCATAGGTTTTCTTTTATCTAGAAATAAAGGAAGAAAAATAATTATCTTTGTGCACAGTGGAGTACATATATAATACAGTGTAAGTTGACAACAAGTCACGAACAATTATATAATAGCATATGTCCTTCTGGGTTTTGAAACATACAATATATAGTATTTATAGGTTTAGACACTCACCTTCAAGATCAGCCCTAGAAGTCAATCCTATCTCAGAGGCAGTCAAGTCAATTGTTGAGTCACCTTAGAATAGAGCAAGTTAGCTATTGGTGCAGCAGAGGTCAAGCTATTTGGATTATTTCTCAAAGGTCAGCAGATGCCTCTTCTCCAGTTATAGCTAATAATGGACTATTCAGTTTATCCAGTTTGTTGGACATTTGGGTTCTTTTATCTATCTGATACCTTTATCACAACTCCTCTAGAAAGTTTGATGCCTTTTGCCTATTCCAGCACTCTTTGTAAAGTAAATTTCACCAACTTCATCTAAATAAGGGGCAACATATTTCTCAAAAAAAAAAAAAATATATGACATCAAGTGCAATTGGGCCAATTTTAATTAGATTCCTTTTTTTTTCTAAAATCTCCAAAACTTACAGCCTCGGCCTATACCTTTTCTCAATGCCGTACATAAGTGAAGTTGGGCAGTTCATGATACATGACATATTATACTTCCCTGTCGCAAGCAAAACCTCTGTTATCTTCATCTTCTTCTCTGATACTAAAAACACCACAGGTGCACTCCTGAACACTCTAAATATGTCATCTTCTGAAAATCCCAAATTCCTTAAAGTCTTCAACTTAAACTCCCAAGTGTTACTATTCATCAAACGAACCACCCGAGCAGCATAAATAAACATTTGGGAACTCCTATCAACCCCAACCTCATTAGCCTTTTCAACAGCTTTCCTTATATTTTTTGGCTTATACAAGAAAAACTGTGGTAATGTATATATGCGGTCAATAATATGCTCCATGGATATGCCACAGCTCTTCAAGAATTCAACATTGGGTACCAATGTCTTCTGTCAATCTGATACCAAAAACCACGCAGAAAGCCTCAAAACCTCAGCCACTTCCACATTGGATCCCAACAAGTCCTTTAGCACAGATAATGAAAGGATGAGTCTATTATTCGCACTACAATGCAAAATTACTGGTTCTCTCGACACAATTTTAGCCATGTCACCCGTAGAAAAGCCCAAATCTTGGAAAATCTTGATTTTGGGCTTGATAACTTTCTCAAAATTTGCCCAGAGGAATTCAGGCCTATAGTTCAGTATATTCTCTAATTGGCTATTCGAAAAGCCACTCTTTTTGAATAATGGCTAATTGAATCAGATTTTTTTGGGTCTTTCAGCCGAGTTAAAACAGAGGCAACATGTGACGCCGCTTTAGGAGAGAAACTGTGCTTGTGTATCTAGTATTCAAAAACTATATGGGTGTCTAGGGGCTGTTTTCCGTAATGGGTGTCTAGGCAATACTATATGTGTGTGTGTGCCTGTGTGGATTTAGGTGTAGGTGTGTCTGAAATTGTCAATAGAAAATAAAATATATTATGTCAAAAAAAATCGTATATATACCCCTTCGCAAATTTCTTGAAATTTCTAGTTAAAAAAATTAAAAATAAAATATATCCAAAAATCATTATTATATATTACTTAAATAATGAAAATACAACCAAATATCTTATTTATTAAATTTTCTTACATGTTTATTTTCTATTGAACTTGAGTGCACGCATGTATGTGTGCATGTGTTATCACAAGATTTACCATGCTTGCTCGATGCTAACTTTGCATCTTTGAAGAGTTCTAAATCCTACATGTGGGATTCCTAGGATTGATTTTCCTCAAAATGTATTTCATGGCTTGTATCCCATAAGTGATCTAATCCATGCGAGGAAGAGATCTCACAGGATATTTTACTGAATGAAGAAGAGAATTCCTCTTCATCACCAAGCATGGAAGTATGTTTAGAGCTTACATGGGAAAAATCCATTCATGTCTTGGGAGTTGCGCCTTTTTCAATTTTTTTAGCATCGGCACATCTAGCCATAAATTCCTTGTCCCTCACAAAAGAGTTGATCTCATTAATGTCTTGTCGGCCACCGACATACTGCTCATTAATACTTCCATGTACTGAAGCAATTTCATCAACCATCACATTTTCTATCCCAATTACCTGCTTGGCTTGATAAAAAAATTCTAGAGACCGAAATAGGGAATTCATCACCGGAGCTCGCCTCACTTAGAATATCATATCTGTTATTCGAGTTCCTCTTAGATCCAACCAATGAGCCTTCAGTTTGGCTTCCAGCACCCTGAAATGACCTACTTCGATATCTAGGAATGGGTGTGAAGCAATAATTATTCCTAATATACACAACCAAAGCCATCTCAATATCTCTCTATTCACTATCAAAGGACCTCTTCTGGTCATTCTCCAGTGTGCAAGGAGGATTATTCCTTGCCGGTCTCGGTGCATTTCAATTCTCGTAGCACTTTTCCACCCCATGCCCCATATGCTTATAGTGGGTGAAAAATTCAAGGACATTCTCATAAACAATTTTCTGCCTCTGAGTCTTAGATCGGACAACAATATTGATGAAGTTTGGGTGCTCTTCAGTAACATCAAGCTCAACACATACTCTAGCAAAACTGAGTCTAGATTTATTAATTATAGCTTCATCCAAGCGAAGTGGCCTTCCAATCATATTTGCAATTGTATGAAGGGAACTTCTCTTAAAAAAATTGACGATTCAAATCGGGGCTCAAAATCAGGAGTCCATTTAAATAAACACATGGGGTACCTCAAGAAATACCATATGCCTCTTAACAAAGTCGAGAATAATCCTCTTCACAAGATAATGGAATTAGTATGTCTTTACCATCAAGGATGTGAACTGAGTAGTCACTTTTAAAAAAAAGTCGATATGGGTCTGCGAGACGAGAGATCCCTTCATCAGAAAGTAAAATCATAGGTTCCCCATTTTGAAGGGATGCCCTACCCATATGCGTGGGCAGGGGGTCCACAAAGAATGATTTGAGATTATATCAGCTTGCATCCTCATCCCCCATTGCTGATTGTTTATGGGATGATGATTTTTTCATCGCTTCGGCATAAGTTCGTCTTGGCACTTTGGTGTTCGGGCATGAAGTCTTTACCATGACATTCTAAACAGTCTGACTTCAATTTTCAAGTTTTACAAACCGATTCCAAGAGAAGACATCAAGGGGGTTATTCAGAAAAAAAAATGAGTGAATATATTGAGGCTGGCGGCCAGCGGTTAGACGATGGCTAGGGACAATCAAGAGGGATTAATGTGGCAGCTTAGTATATCCAAGTAAAAGGGCAATAGACATGAATGGGTTTGGTTTAGGGTTTGTTTAGTTCTGGGTTTAGGGGTTTTTTATTTTGCCGTGGCGAGGGGTTAGGTAAACCCCTCCCCCTTTATTAATAGCTCAAAATCAAAGTTTACAAAATGTTCCAAAATATTCAAAAGCGAATGCAAAGAAAACTTCTAAGCTATCTAGTGATGTTTAAATCTAAATGAAGGTAAATTCCACTTACCTACCCTAATAAAACCTAGAATAGACCCTTGAAGTTGATATGCTTCCAAAACCTTTGATTGTTGAAAATCACAAGCTTGATTTGCCAAAACGTATGCCACTTTCTTACCTTCTTTAAAGATATGTGAAATGTGGACATTGAGGGCCTTCAACATTCTTCTAATATTTGAGAGAACATGATAGATCTTGCAAGTGCTTATACTATAAGCTTTGATAATTTGAATCACCGTTTGAGCATCCATCTCAAGCCAAACATCATGGAATCCTCTTTGGAGACATAATTCCAAACCTTGTTGTACAACCAATAACTCCGCATAAATGTTTGTTAGCTCTCTTAAATTTGAGTAGAAAGCAAAAAGAACATCTCCTTTACAATCTCTAGCAATTCCTCCTACTCTTGCTATCCTTAGATTTCCTCTAGTAGCTCCATCAGTATTAAGTTTGATCAATGGACTTGTAGGTAGGTTTATTCCAGTAAACCCTAACTATCTATTGTATCTTTTGTTTGGCGAAAATAATTCTTAGTTTTTTCCCTATATGTAAATCCCCTTTCCAATTAGTTTTCTGAAATCCCTTTGCACTATAGATCATCTACACATCCCTCATCACTCTCCAAATAATATTACTTTGAAGCTCTTATCTCTTTATTTGAAGTCGTTCCTAGCTTCCCAAATGTGCCAAAGAATCAGAAGAAGTATAATAATCCTGATGCGGCCAGAAACTGATCCAAGAATTTCAAAAACCCATGCCTGAATCACCATAGATCTTATTCAAATAGACTAGCCAGTTGTGCCATTTGCATTTCCAATATATATTTATTATTCTTGGCATGTATTATATGTACATCTCTTCTATCGTGGCTCCTTTTTGTGTTGGTGGTTTTATTTACCTATGATGACTTTGTTGCTCCATGATAAGTTAGGGTGTTGTCTCCATATAGGACTATAAGTATTTCAATATGGGATGTTGTGACACATATTGAAGTTCATAATATATGCTATTTCCAAAACCTAATCACTTGATACGTATCTCCACAAACTTCACAGAAGAAAAGATCCACTCTAAAAGGTCGTCTGTTAGCATAGGGGTTGGAAAATGTAGTCTCCTTTGAAGCGTAGAATCTGAAAATGAAGTTGGAGGTCCTCTGTCAACATGAAGTCATCGGAAAACTTGTCTATCAAAGTGAACTTGATAATCATTACCTAAATGGTCAATTTCCTCTTTTGAGAAAAAAATAATGCAATGTCGTCGTTAACAAAAGAGACTAAACTCTAAACTATTATGGTGGAAAATGTGGTCAGAATAAATAAGGACTAGTCGAGGGGCTCCAAGGTATGGGTCATCTCAAATACACCTATACTCCCGCACACACACACACACGCATGCTCGCACGCACACACACACACACACACACACACACTCCTACACACACGCACACACATACACACACTCACGTTCAATAATAAATGAATATGTGAGTAAATTTAATAAACAAGATATTTGATTGTATTTTCATTATTTGAGAAATATATATATTAAGAATTTTCGAACATATTTCATTGATTTCTATTTTTCAAACTACAAATTTTTAAAAAAATTGCGAAGGGGTATGTATATGAATTTATTGAATCAATGTATTTTATTTTCTATTCACAAATTTAGACACACCCGCGCTTAAATCCACGCAGGCATACACACATACACCCGCACATACGCGCACACACACATACCTACACTCACACACACACACAGAAACACAAACACACTCTCTCACACACACATGCTCACACTCACGTTAAACAACAAATGAAATTGTAAGAACATTTAATAAACAAGAAGTTTTGTTGTATTTTCGTTATTTGAGAAATATATATTAAGGATTTTCGAACATATTTTCATTATTTTCTATTTTTTAAACTAGAAATTTTCAGAAAAATTGCGAAGGGGTATGTATATGAATTTATTGAAACATTGTATATTATTTTTTATTCACAATTTCAGACACACCCACGCTTAGATCCACGCAGGCACACACACATGCACGCGCACACACATACACACTCGCACACAAAAGCACACATGCAAACACACACATAACCACACACACACACACATGCAAACACTCATGTTCAATAACAAATGAATATGTGAGAAAATCTAATAAACAAGGTATTTGGTTGTATTTTCATTATTTAAGTAATGTATATTAAGGATTTTTGGATATATTTTAATTATTTTTAATTTTTTGAACTAGAAATTTCAAGAAATTTGCGAAGGGGTATATATGTGATTTTTTTTGAAAGAATATATTTTATTTTCTATTAACAATTTCAAACACACCCACACCTAAATCTATACAGGCACGCTCACATATACCCGCACTCTCGCACACGCGCACACACACAAACACATACACACGCACACACACACACACACATGCACATACTCACATCCAATAACAAATGCATATGTGAGTAAATTTAATATACAAAATATTTGGTTGTATTTTTGTTATTGAAGAAATATATATTAAGGATTTTCGAACATTTTGTTATTATTTTCTACTTTTTAAACTAAAAATTTTCAAAAAAAATTGTAATGGGGTATGTATATGAATTTATTGAAGCAATGAATTTTATTTTCTATTCATAATTTCAGACACACCCACACACGGAAACACACACATACCCATGCACACACTCATGTTCAATAACGAACGAATATGTAAGAAAATATAATAAACAAGGTATTTGGTTGTATTTTCATTATTTAAGTAATGTATATTAAGGATTTTAGGATATATTTTTATAATTTTCAATTTTTTGAACTAGAAATTTTGAAGAAATTTGCAAAGGGGTCTATATATGGTTTTTTTTGAAATAATATATTTTATTTTCTATTAACAATTTCAAACACACCCACACCTAAATCAACACAGGCACACTCAAACACACCTATACTCCGACACACACACACACACACACGTAGACACACATACACACATACACCTACACACACACAGACAACACACACAGACACATACACACGCACACAGACACACACACATACACTCACAGACACACATAGACATGTGCACACACTCACGTTCAATAATAAATGAATATGTGAGTAAATTTATTAAACAAGATATTTGGTTGTATTTTCGTTATTTGAGAAATATATATTAAGAATTTTCAAACATATTTTCATTAATTTGTATTTTTTAAACTAGAAATTTTAAAAAAAATTGCGAAGGGGTATGTATATGAATTTATTGAAGCAATGTATTTTATTTTCTATTCACAATTTTAGACACACCCATGCTTAAATCTGCGCAAGCATACATACACGCACAAACACACACGCACACACCCACACACACACTCGCACACACAAACACACACCCGCACTCACACACACATGCTCACACTCACGTTAAACAACAAATGAATATGTAAGAAAATTTAATAAACAAGACATTTTGTTATATTTTCATTATTTAAGTAATATATATTAAGGATTTTCTGATATATTTTTATTATTTTCTATTTTCTGAACAAGAAATTTTAAGAAATTTGTGAAGTGGTATACATAAGTTTATTTTTGAGACAATAAATTTTATTTTCTATTAACAATTTCAAACACACCTATATCAAAATTCACACAGGCACATTCACATACATCCGCACTCCTGAACACACATACACACACACTTGCACACACACACACACAAACACAAACGCACACACATACATACACACACTCACACACACACATGCGCGCACACACAATCACACACACACTCGCACATACAAATGCGCGTAGACACACATGCACACACTCACGTTCAATAACAAATGAATATGTTAGTAAATTTAATAAATAAGATATTTTGTTGTATTTTCGTTACTTAAAAAATATATATTAAGGATTTTCGGACATATTTTCATTATTTTCAATTCACAATTTCAAACACACGCATACTTAAATCCACTTAGGCACACACACATACACCCGCGCACACACCCACACACACTCTCGGACACACACACATACACATGCCGAAACTTAATTTTCAATAACAAATTAATATATAAGAAAATTTAATAAACAAGAAATTTAGTTGTAATTTCATTATTTAAGAAATATATATTTGGTTGTATTTTCATTATTTACGAAATGTATTTCATTTTCTACTCACAATTTCAAACACACGCACACTTAAATCCACACAGGCACACACACATACACCCGCATACATGCATACACACACACACACACACAAACACACACATACCCACACTCACACACACATGCACACACATAAACACACGCTCGCACACACTCACACACATGCATACACTCACACACACACGCGCACACACACACACACACACAAAGACACATACACACACATGCGCACGTGCACACACATGCACACACTCGCACACACACACGAACACACATGCACACACTCACGTTCAATAATTAATGGATATGTGAGTAAATTTAATAAACAAGATATTTAGTTGTATTTTCCTTATTTGAGAAATATATATTAAGGATTTTCGAACATATTTTCATTAATCTCTATTTTTCAAACGAGAAATTTTTGAAAAATTTGCAAAGCTATGTACTTAAACTTATTGAGGCAATGTATTTTATTTTTTATTCAAAATTTCAGACACACCTACACTTAAGTCCATGCAGCCACACACACAAACACAAACAAACACACACACACACACACATGCATACACTCACGTTCAACAAGTAAATATGTAAAAAAATTTAATAAACAAGATGTTTGGTTGTATTTTCATTATTTAGGTAATATATATTAAGGATTCTCAGATATATTTTTATTATTTTCAATTTTTTGAACTAGAAATTATATGAAATTTGCGAAGGGGTATATATAGGATTTTTTTTTAAACAATATATTTTATTTTCTATTAACAATTTCAAACACACCCACACCTAAATCCACATAGGCATACTCACATACACCTGCACTCCCACACACACTTGCACACAGTCACACACACACACACACACACACACACGCACACGCACACACATACACACGCACACACACATGCACACACTCACGTTCAAGAAAAAATGAATGTGTGAGTAAATTTAATAAACGAGATATTTGGTTGTATTTTTGTTATTTAAGAAATATTTATTAAGGATTTTCAAACATATTTTCATTATTTTCTATTTTTTAAGCTTGAAATTTTCAAAAAAATTGTGAAGGGATATGTATATGATTTTATTGAAGCAATGTATTTTATTTTCTATTCACAATTTCAGACACATCCACACTTAAATCGACGTAGGCACACACATATAAACCCACACACACGAACACACAGACACACACATGCACATAACACAAACTCACGTTCAATAACAAATGAATATATAAGAAAATTTAACAAACAAGATATTTGGTTGTATTTTTATTTTTTAAGAAACATATATAAAGGATTTTCAGTAATATTTTCATTATTTTCTATTTTCTATACTAGAAATTTCAAGAAAATTGCGAAAGGGTATATATATGATTTTTTTTGAAGTAATATATTTTTTTTTCTATTCACAATTTCAGACACACCCGCACCTAAATCCACAATGCTACTTTTGAATCGCTGCATCCAGCTCCTTCAGTCTTCTCAATTGGCCCCCTTCGCTGTTGTGATCCCCTTAGTTCACTATTTTCTTGTATATAGAGTCAAGTGCCTGTTTGTGATTCGAGTTTAGATATTCTCCTGTCTTTCCTGCCGAGTAATCCCCCTCTCTTTACTTGATATTGTGCTCAAGCTTCCCTTCTAACCACAAATAGGCCAGACCAAGCACTTGAAAGAAAGTAAAGAATTAGCTCAAGTGAATAGAAAGAAGAAAGAATCAAAAGCTTTCTTCACTTCTATTGGCAAGTAGCTTTCCAATTTTCCTGTAGTTTAGAATTCTGCCCATATCTATTTAGTCAAAAGGCTCATTCAATCGCTCTGAGGAAGTACTAATAGTGGCGTTTGTTGTTTTTGAGCTCCCCCTGCCTTTAGAAAGTATATTCCTAATGGTACCTTAGTTCTCCTTAGGCGTCTGAAGGAGGAGGAAAGCATTCTCTTAGGAGAAGTTCGCCAGCTTACTATTCTAAGAGAAGAGGGCGCTATTTAATAGTAGTGGTAGAGAAAGTCATCCTGAAGCACAACCAAACTCTTGTTCTTCCTCTTCTGTGGGTACGAGAAGCAAAGGTACGAGAATCAAAAAAACATTTGCCAAAACTAAAGGATATAATGCACTTATAAAAAATAAAGAAGAGCTGACACGCAAAAAAGGCAACTCTCAGCAAGCCGAAAGGGGAGACAGAAATATCAAATGCCTCTTATCTCTCTATATAGAATAGAACTATCTCACCTTCCCGACCTATACCCATACGGAGGGACATCCACTCCAACGTTGTAGAGAAGATTATGTCTCGCAATCTAGAAATATCTACAGAGATGAAACTCAACATAGTGATAAAGCACAAGTAGCTTAAATAGCCATTTACGTTTATTTTTGATAAAATGACCCCAATATAGAATGTTCGTATCATTTTTTGTAGATTACAATCAGGAAAAGATTTAGCCCCTTGGTGGACTATAAGTTGCAAAAACAGAATGTATATGCCAACATTACATTCCAAGTCGTCCTTACAAGGAACCCTTGCTGCTTTCTTACGAGCAAACTAGAAGGTAGAAGAGCTTCGAATTTTGATAGCCTACATTTCCAACTAAGCCTCAATTTTCTCTTATAGGTATCCCACGCAAATCCTAGAAGTAGAAGTGAAATACCTTTCTAGGGATGTGGTCGGAGATCCATACTCAGGAGATGAATGAACCTTTGGCTTCTTAGTCTCGTTCGGTCTTGCTATGGCTAACTAAAACTTTGTGCTTGGTGTGTTTTTTTCCTATTATAGCACATTTTAGCTCTTCGAGCTAGACTAACCTTGTTTCAGAGCACACTATTATGCTATTGGTCTCTCTATTAGAAAGTAGAACATTATTTAAGGGCCAAGGATGCGATGTGAGAAGTGTAGGTCGAAGTAGCAGGAGAAACGTAGGTCGGAGTAGCAGGAGTATGCGACAAGCAGTTGCATGTTTGATGTGGGAGATCTTCTATAATTAATAGAACACTTGGAATCCTCGCGAATAGAAATCTTTATAGAAAGATAGAAAGAGATTGGAGACCTACCTCCCTACTTCTCCTTCCCCGGCTTAGGAGCCATGACTTCTTGGAGTGGTTTATACTTAGCTAAAATAAGTATTATACCTGGTATGCTAAGCAATTCGCTAATCCAGATGCCTCCTTACAATCTTGGTTTGATGGACCAACTGTAGTTCGATCTTGGAAGATCATCGATATAGGTTTGACCATGATATTATCTGTTTCAAACTACTATCCTTTGGATTAAGTCTTTAAACTATGATTATTCTTCTCTTCTTTAGAAAACCTTCATGGAATGCAACTTTAGAAAACTTTTATTGACTTGTTGTTGATAGAAAAGAAGAAGAAAGTATCACTTCCATGGAAGCAATGAGGGAACCTCGGGCCGGGGTGCCCAAATGTCTCTTCTTTGGGGTGTGCAAGCTTTTGTTACCTAACTAGACCCCGTATATAAGCCCTAAAAAGTGTGAGGGTAGCACTTTGATGACGAAAGAGAGCTCGAACACCCCTAGAGAGTAGCTAACTCTCGCTAAAGAGCTATAATGAAGGAGGTTTACCTATGGCCTTATTCCCTGAACCGATAAAGTTCCTAGCGGTCGGTAGTGGTGTACCTGCCGACCCCCCCCCCCGAAGTAGGGTAAGGATCTAAAGTAGCTAACCAAGCATCGATTGAATCCCTCAGCGGCAGAAGGTAAGTAGTCCAACCCTTCATGCTACCAACAACCCTATTCCATCAACAACAAGCAATAGTCTCGTATCTATTGTTGCACTCTACAAATGATGTTCTTGATCCCGTATAGAGCCATTGTTTCCCTTCACTACGTCTCCTACTTCTTATAGCTAGGACATTCCTCACTATAAGCCAAGCCATCGATAAACTTGGAAGAGGCTCCCCGCAGTATCTATTTGGTTATTGAACAAATGCTGTTGCTGAACACCGAATTGAGCCTAGCCCAGCTTAGATTTTCGAGGAGTGATAGCCACCTTCTTGTAGCCTTCACATCCCTTAAGGAAGGGTAGAGAGAAGCTAGATCTTGGGTATGCATCTATTATCTAGTACACATCTTTATCGTGCCCTCATATTGGGTTCCTCCTAGTCATAGTGATAGCATGATTGGGATTTCTCTTCACTCTGAATCTCCAACATTAGCCAATAGTCCCGCATATAACCTTCCACTATGGCCTTTCCTAGAGATAAGAATTAGGTAATCTCCACTATCACATACACAAATACTTAATCTATGGACTTTTGGCTTGATTGATGTTCCTGATTGAGTTTATTAAAAAGAGAGTAATAAGAGGGGATTATAAGAGTGAAACAGGCTTTCAAGGAGCCCCATAAGGGGTGACATCTAGAGCCTATCCTAATATTTACGATACTTTAAGTAGTTGATTGAGGACCCTAATTCCTAAATTCAATGAAGGAATTGAATAGGGTCCTCTACCACTCTAATAGCTAATGTAGTTACTAACTTGATGGAGTTAGGTGAGCTAGTAGCTAATGTAGCTATGGTAGCTAATGAGCTCCTGTATCTCTTGAGTTGATTGAGATATTAAGCTATTCAACCCCAAAACTAGAATTAGCTGCAGACTTCTTGATCACAGCCAAGGTCAGCTCTAGGCTAGCAAGTAGCGAACCTGAGACTAAAGGTAGGCTACTATGCAAGAAAGCCTAGTTTAAGGAGGACGGAAGGTAGAGCGTGGAGCATTTTATTATTATGTACTTCTTTTTAGCTAAGCCTTTTCTTTTTCCAGCTAGCTCTAGCCCTAGGTTCGAGTAGACTAGACTATAAGGGCCAACGTCCAAGGACCTACTAGATCGCTAATCTCACTTAAGCACTCGATGTCACAAATAGCAATAAGAAGGGACAGGGTCAACCATCACTCACGTCACAAGCAGTAGATCTAACGAGCTCAACTTCCACTAAAAAGAGAGGCTAAACCTCAACCTCAGATTCGAAGCCTAATGATAGAGATTCCCCTGATCTTCTTCTTGGTGGTACGGATCTAAAGGCTAAGCCTTTCCTCTACAAGCCTATTAAGTTAAGTAAGCTAAGTTAGTACTTAAGTTGGCTTTCACCGGCTAGGCCTCTGGAGGAAGCCAGTCTTTTTCTCTTCTATGTTTATTGTATTTTTGACAGAAAGACAGGAATGCCAAGGACTTCCCCCCTTCTTCTTCCCTGAATAGGAGGACTCTCCATGCCCTATCTATTCATCGAGCATTAGTATGCTCTCTCACTAGGGCCGGAATACTTGGACCTCGGGTTAGAATTATCCTCAGGTCATTGAGGATAGTCAAAGCAATGGAGTTTTTCGAGGGGAGTAGAGAATTCCACTCGTTGATTAGGAAGATACAGCCTTGATTATCAATAAGTTGTGAATATGAGTAGTCAGGAGTGAGGTTATGAGTTGGTAGAAACATAAAATCTGGGCACTGGTGACTAGTTGAGGGTGTGCTTATTCCCCAAGAAAGGAAGGAAAGAAGAGGATTTTTGGGTAGTATATATTAGTAGGTTCATCACACAGCTCACTCCCTTTTGCGAGAGAAAAATAAGCTCTTTGCGAAAGAATAGCTCTTGGTTGTTTAGGACCAATAGGGGAATGCATCGAATGCCCTCTTTGAAAAGGAATCATCATATTTGCAGGAGAGAGACAGGACTTGCTAGGAATTGATTCAATAGTTTTAGGGGGTTGATAGGGGTCCTCTTGTTGATTATTGTTAGGTCTTCGAACTACATTCTATTATCATTCTAATAATGAATGAACTCTTATGGCTGTTAATTAACTGTCCAAAGACCCTTTCATATTACTGTAATGAATCCATCAGTTTTTCCACATTCTTACTAATCATTCTAGCAAAAATAATAACATCATTAGCATATGCTAGATGAGTTATATGGACCTTAGACTTAGGTGTATATTTGAGAGAAGGAACTCTAGTATAAAGATCATCCAACTTCCTTGATAACCATTCTAAAGACAGAATAAAGAGAGCTGGAGATATAGGATCACCTTGCCTTAATCCTCTATTGGATTTAAAGAAGCTAACCTGTGAGCCATTATCAACATAGAAAACCAGCAATTTTCAGTACACCTCTTCATCAAAGAAATCCATGTATTAGAAAACCTTAATTCACTTAGCATCTTGTAAAGATATTACTGTTGATTTGAGAAGATATTTCATGTGATTTGGGAATGGATGTGCTTGAAATTGTGAATAGAAAATAAATATACTGCTTCAAATAAAATCATATATATACCCCTTCACAATTTTATTAGAATTTCTAATTTAAAAGATAGAGAATAATGAAAATATATTCGAAAATCCTTAATATATATATTTCTTAAATAATGAAAATATAATCAAAGATCTTGTTTATTAAATTTTCTTAAAAATTCATTTGTTGCTAATCGTGAGCGCATGCGTGTGTGCATGCATGCATGTGTGTCTGTGTGTGCGTGAGGGTATGTGTTTGTGTACGTATGTGGCTACGTGGATTTTGGTGTGGGCGTGTCTGAAATTGTGAACAGAAAATAAAATATATTACTTCTAATAAAATCTTATACACAACCTTTCATAATTTTCTTAGCATTTGTAGTTTAAAAAATAGAAAATAATAACAATATATCCGAAAATCCTTAATATATATATTTCTCAAATAATGCAAATACATCTAAAGATCTTGTTTATAAATGAACTTTTGCTGTTATTTACCTTCTGTCCATATACCTTTTCATATTGAGAAAGAAACTCCATAATCCTCTTCAATTAAGGCCCTCTTTGTTGCTATTAGTGAAAATGATTACGTCATCTGCAAATGCAAGATTAGATACCATATTGTCATCTCTAGAATTGTACCACATTTATTGTTAGCTCGAAGAAAACTTTAGAGTTATTATTGGCTCCAAGGAAGGACCTTTGGTCCCTACTGGATGCCCTCTCCAAAGTAGCTTCCGAGGACATACATGAAGCATTCATACAGTAAGTTGAAGAGCTTTTCAATATTAGTACTTATCGTCAGCTCACATGACAAATAACGTCAAAGCTCTCTTTATATTTTTATGGTAGCCATTTTGCTCTTGTGTTCTTCAAATATTAACTTTTTGCAAGCAAGTAATTGTGGCGGTGTCTGCAATGCATGCATCAATATTATAAAATTTAGTTATTTCAATAAATCATTTATATATAATATTATTAAATAAATTATTTGTAAATACTATTTATATAGATTTGAAGATGCAGCAGTTGTGCGCACTAATATTGTCACTTTAGATAACATTTTATTGATGTTGTTTGTAATCATGATATTAGGTGTGCATTGTATGTGCTATGGCTTAACTTAGGAATGAATTTAAGCCAAAAAGTTGCATAACTCAAGGGGAGTAGTTGCTAACTGGTTGAAAAGGTAGCTAGATTTTTGTATTGCATATGAAAGCAAGCGCACATACAAAGAAATGCTTGACTTTAGATATATGAGTTAAATTGAA